>CM053029.1:245334361-246024361 GCA_028564925.1 Lithobates sylvaticus | reverse complement strand
AAAAAATGATACGCTCATATGCACGAACGCTTAAAAAGTGGTATTTTTCATCCAAATTTCATATTGTGTGTATGAAGCTTAACTGTTAGTACATAAAAAAAAAAAAAAACAATCCTCAATAAATATGGTAATTCTCTGAATAATCAGCATTCATTCAATTGTGCTTCCATGCAAATGTGAACATCATGTTCTGATATTTATTGGGGAATGTTATTTTGTATATAGAGTGTTTATGTGGTGAGTTTACACTTTTCATTGAACAGACTTTGGATAACACAGGGTTAAACGGAAAGGTCATAAATGAACTGCACATTATCTGGACAGAATGCTTGGGGAGATAGTGATGTGTTCCTGCTTAGGAGATGTATGTTAGCTTGGGGGGCTGCAAACTCTGCAGGGCTCCAACACACACTCGCTGCTATTCCAACCCTTCACATATTTCCACATAAACTTCCCTCCTGGCATTAAACTTTGCCAGGTATTGTGCTCAGCTTACCACCCCAAACTGATGTCCAGGGCCGTCTTTTCCATTGGGCACGCTGGGCAGTTGCCCGGGGGCCCCACTTGCTTGGGGGGCCCCACCTGCCCAGCGAGCCAAGCATCTGTGTCACCCTCGTTTTTATTCCCTGTGACCCCGCGCTCCAGTCTCAGGCCGGCCCCTGGCGCCCTGTGATTGGGCGAAAGGGGTCATGTGCAGCAGGTGGGGCTGGCCTGTCCTCAATCGTGGGAGAGCGGGCTGGCCTTCACTGTGAGCTGTGGCCGCTATCTTCGCCTCGGACGCCTCCTCCTCTCCGGGTCACCGATCATCCCCGCTGGGGCAGGCAGTCTGGCAGTGTGACAGGCGGCGCAGAGCAGAAATGAAAGGAAAAAAAAGGTAAGGGACTCACTCGTGAGTTTTTTTTTGCTGGACGGGGGGGGGGGGGGAGTAGATATGGTCTGGGGAGAGGGAGCAGCCATAAAGTCAATGTATAGTGTAATGTATTGTGTGTAATGTATTGTGTGTAATGCATAGTGTAATGTATTGTGTGTAATGTATTGTGTGGTAGTGTATTGTGTGTAATGTATTGTGTGTAGTGTAATGTATTGTGTATAGTGTATTGTGTGTAGTGTAATGTATTGTGTGTAGTGTAATGTATTGTGTATAGTGTAATGTATTGTGTGTAGTGTAATGTATTGTGTGTAGTGTATTGTGTATAGTGTAATGTATTGTGTGTAGTGTAGTGTAATGTATTGTGTATAGTGTATTGTGTGTAGTGTAATGTATTGTGTGTAGTGTAATGTATTGTGTGTGTGGTGTATTGGTCTGTGGATAGAGTATTCTGTAGCGGTCAGTATGTAGTGTATAGTGTAGTGGTCAGTGGATAGTGTAGATTGTGTAGTAGTGGTCAGTATAGAAATCAGGTAGGGTGGTGTGTAGTGTACTGGTCAGTATAGGAATCAGGTAGGTTAGTGTTGTGTGGTATGTAGTGGTCAGTGGGTAGTGTAGTTTGTGTAGTAGTGGTCAATATAGGATTCAGGTAGGTCAGTGTGGTGTGGTGTGTGGTATGTAGTGTAGTGGTCAGTATAGGATTCAGGTAGGTCAGTGTGGTATGTAGTGTAGTGGTCAGTATAGGATTCAGGTAGGTCAGTGTGGTATGTAGTGTAGTGGCCGGTGTGGTATGTAGTGGTCAGTGTGGTATGTAGTGGTCAGTGGGTAGTGTAGTTTGTGTAGTAGTGGTCAGTATAGGATTCAGGTAGGTTAGTGTGTAGTGGTCAGTGTGGTGTGTAGTGGTCGGTGTGGTTTGTAGTGTAGTGGTCGGTGTGGTTTGTAGTGTAGTGGTCGGTGTGGTTTGTAGTGTAGTGGTCGGTGTGGTTTGTAGTGTAGTGGTCGGTGTGGTTTGTAGTGTAGTGGTCAGTGTGGTTTGTAGTGTAGTGGTCAGTGTGGTTTGTAGTGTAGTGGTCAGTGTGGTTTGTAGTGTAGTGGTCAGTGTGGTTTGTAGTGTAGTGATCAGTGTGGTTTGTAGTGTAGTGGTCAGTGTGGTGTGTAGTGGTCAGTGTGGTATGTAGTGTAGTGGTCAGTGTGGTGTGGCATGTAGTGGTCAGTGTGGCATGTAGTGTAGTGGTCAGTGTGGTGTGGCATGTAGTGTAGTGGTCAGTGTGGTGTGGTTTGTAGTGTAGTGGTCAGTGTGGTATGTAGTGTAGTGGTCAGTGTGGTTTGTAGTGTAGTGGTCAGTGTGGTTTGTAGTGTAGTGGTCAGTGTGGTTTGTAGTGTAGTGGTCAGTGTGGTTTGTAGTGTAGTGGTCAGTGTGGTTTGTAGTGTAGTGGTCAGTGTGGTTTGTAGTGTAGTGGTCAGTGTGGTTTGTAGTGTAGTGGTCAGTGTGGTTTGTAGTGTAGTGGTCAGTGTGGTTTGTAGTGTAGTGGTCAGTGTGGTATGTAGTGTAGTGGTCAGTGTGGTGTGTAGTGGTCAGTGTGGTGTGTAGTGTAGTGGTCAGTGTGGTATGTGGTGTGGTGTGTAGTGTAGTGGTGAGTGTGGTGTGGTGTGTAGTGGTCAGTGTGGTGTGGTATGTAGTGTAGTGGTCAGTGTGGTATGTAGTGTAGTGGTCAGTGTGGTGTGTAGTGGTCGGTGTGGTATGTAGTGTAGTGGTCAGTGTGGTGTGTAGTGGTCAGTGTGGTGTGTAGTGGTCAGTGTGGTATGTAGTGTAGTGGTCAGTGTGGTATGTGGTGTGGTGTGTAGTGGTCAGTGTGGTGTGGTATGTAGTGTAGTGGTCAGTGTGGTATGTAGTGTAGTGGTCAGTGTGGTGTGTAGTGGTCGGTGTGGTATGTAGTGTAGTGGTCAGTGTGGTGTGTAGTGGTCAGTGTGGTGTGGTATGTAGTGGTCAGTGTGGTGTGTAGTGCACACAGGGGCCCCAGTGCACTGTATTGCCCGGGGGCCTATAATGCTCTTAAGATGGCCCTGCTGATGTCCCTCCCTCAGCTCACCTCTCTCCCTGCATGTCCTGTGAGCAGAATAGCTGTACTCCTCCTCTGGGTTCTCTCATCATATGGCACTGAAGATAGAGGAGGGGGGATTCAGCGGGACACACAGAGAAAGTATGCAGGAGACTGGGGGGGGGGGGGGGGGGGGGTTGAGGAGACAGAAAATCAGGAGGGGCCGGCAGGGAGGAGAGCATCACGAGAGGTCTGACTAAATACAATCTTTTAGCAGCAGGGACCTGATCTACCTGTCAGCTAGCTGTGATTGACAGGTAGATTGAAGCGGAAGCTGTCATGGGGCCCCTACTGGCAATGCCTGAATGGTCAGGTGTGCGGCACTTACTATTGCGAGCTGTGTCGGCAGCTGCTGGTGTAGCACCTGCCACACAGCTCGCATACTTCAAAGTCTTGCGGGACACGGCTGCTAACGGGAACTAAGTTCCTGTTGTGCAAAAAGTACAGGAACTCCGTTCCCATGCGTTCCTGCAGGACTTGAGCCCTGGTGCAGCGCTAATCACAGGCAGTGAGACATTGCCCCAGATGCGCGGCTGCAGAGATCAGGTAATGTCCCACTGCCTGTGATTAGCGCAAGTGCTGCGCCGACTTTCTTGCGGGCTCGGCACGTGGACCATGCGAACACATGCCTGAGCTCAGCCTTATGAGGCGACGACACTTTAATAAAGTGTGCGCTATAATACAAATTTAGTTTCTCCAGAACTGTAACGGAGTTCTGGGGGTTAATTGTACAGGTCTTTTACTTTGGCATCAGTTTGGCTGGGCTGTACTGAAGTGCTGCCTGGTCATGTGACAGGTTGAGAACCAAGTCTGGTTGGACGTGTTAGGTACCAATCTTTCTCAGAGCCAATCACTGGGCGCGTCTGGCCCCACCGTGTAGTCTGGGAAGAGGTATTTAGGATGCTGAAGTCACGTGTTCAGGGTTCGGCTTGCTCTTTGTTTCCGGTCCAGACCAGCCCCGTGAGGGATCCCGGACCCAGGAGTGTCTGCCGTCCCCGTAAGCATGGTCACCCTGACCAGCCCCAGAGGCCCTCATGGTCTGGGGTGGGGATCCGTCCGTTCCTGTGCCTCGGAACTGGCTAGTTCGAGGCCAAGTAACTGAAGGAGGATTCGGAGGTGTCCCTCTCAGCATTGGAGAGACACAGCAACTCGTACAAGCGACCAGGGGAGGACTCTTCGTAGGAGGGCCAAGAAGCTGGCTGCTCGGTAAGAGCCTGGGAGCTGAAGTTGTATGGACACTAGAGAATCCACATTTCTTACAGTATCGCCAAGGTGGCTGAAAGATCCAGGTACCGTGAGGAAAGTTCCTAACTTATCTTCAGTTACAATCTAGTCTGTGGCAGAGACTTTGCAAATTTCCGAGTAACTTGGTTGCTAAATCTACCGTTATGCGGCGTACACACGTTCTGACTTTCCGGCGGGATTGTCCGCCGGACCTAGTCCAGCGGACAAACCGCCGGACTTTCCAGCGGAGTTCCGCCGGACTTGCCGACACACGATTGGAAAGTCCGTTCATTTAGAACCTGACTCCAGGTAGACGGGACTAGCGAAGGCAGCGAATGCCGCCGCGCTAGCCCCGTCACCTGGTATGGATTTAAAGGGGAATCCCTACCCTGAAAAAACGGCGTGGGGGTCCCCCCCAAATCCATCTCAGACCCTTATCCGAGCACGCAGCCCGGCCGGTCAGGAAAGGGGGTGGGGACGAGCAAGTGCCCCCCCCTCCTGAGCCGTACCAGGCGCATGCCCTCCAACATGGGGGGTGCCCTAGGGAAAGGGGGGCCCTGCGGCCCCCCCACCCCAAAGCACCTTGTCCCCATGTTGATGAGGACAAGGGCCTCTTCCTGACAACCCTGGCCGTTGGTTGTCGGGGTCTGCGGGCCAGGGGGGCTTATCGGAATCCGGGAGCCCCCTTTAATAAGGGGGCCCCCAGATACTGGCCCCCCACCCTATGTGAATGAGTATGGGGTACATCGTACCCCTACCCATTCACCTAAGGAAAAAAGTGTAAATAAAAAAAGACACAATTTTTAAAAATATTTTATTGCGCAGCTCTTGGGGTCTTCTTCCGTCTTGGGGGGTCTTCACGCCGGACTCCTCTGCTACCTTCTGCTCTTTTACCTAGCTCTTTCACGAGCGGAGGAGCCTTCGTTGCCGACGTCGTCGTCTGGGGGTCTCGTTCCGCCTTCGGGGGTCTTGTTCCGCTCTTCGGTTCTTCTTGCCGCTGTCGCTGTCGCCGCCGCCTTCTGTGTCGTTGTCTTCTTTTTCTTCCGATGTTGACTCATCGCTCTCTCTGGCCGTAATGGCAGAGACACGTTGTTTTGTGACTTATATAGGGACAAGGGGCGGGCCACCGCCTCATGCCACATGGTGACCCCGCCCCCATATGATGTCACAGTCCCAGCATCCTCCGGGACTGACATCATATGGGGGCGGGGTCACCATGTGACATGAGCCGGTGGCCCCACCCCTTGTCCCTATATAAGTCACAACACCGCGTGTCTCTGCCATTACGGCCAGAGAGAGCGACGAGTCAACATCGGAAGAAGAAGAAAAAGAAGAAGATGACGACGCAGCGGCAAGAAGAACCGAAGATCGGGACAAGACCCCCGAAGGCGGAACGAGACCCCCAGGCGACGAAGGAGAAATCCGGGCTCCTCCGCTCATGAAAGAGCTAGGTAAAAGAGCAGAAGATAGCGGAGGAGTCCGGCGAGAAGACCCCCCAAGACAGAAGAATACCCCCGGAGCTGTGCAATAAAATATTTCAAAAAATGGTGTCGTTTTTTTTTATTTACACTTTTTTCCTTAGGTGAATGGGTAGGGGTACGATGTACCCCATACTCATTCACATAGGGTGGGGGGCCGGTATCTGGGGGCCCCCTTATTAAAAGGGGCTGCCGGATTCCGATAAGCCCCCCGCCCGCAAACCCTGACAACCAACGGCCAGGGTTGTCGGGAAGAGGCCCTTGTCCTCATCAACATGGGAACAAGTAGCTTTGGGGTGGGGGGCCGCAGGGCCCCCCTTTCCCCAGGGCACCCCCCATGTTGAGGGCACACTGCCTGGTACGGCTCAGGAGGGGGGGAGCGCTCGCTTGTCCCCACCCCCTTTCCTGACCGGCCCGGGCTGCGTGCTCAGATAAGGGTCTGAGATGGATTTGGGGGCGCTTTTTCGGTGTAGGGATTCCCCCTTTAAATTCATACCAGGTGACGGGGCTAGCGCGGCGGCATTCGCTGTCTTCGCTAGTCTCGTCTACCCAGAGTCACGTTCTAAATGAATGGACTTTCCTCCGTGTGTGAGGCAAGTCCGTTCATTTCAAAAGTCCCGTGGACTAGCACACAGACCGCGGGATTGTCCGCCGGACTGCAGAGTCCAGCAGACAATTTTAAGTCTGAACTTAAAACTCTGCCGGACTTTTGGGAGGAAAAAGTCCGCTGGCACCCACACACGGGCGGATTGTCCGGCGGACTCTAGTCCTGTGGACAATCCCGCGGGAAAGTCTGCTCGTGTGTACGCGGCCTTAGAGGTTTATCCAGCAGTGAAGCGCCCAGTTGCGAGTGGCTACTCTCTAGGCTATTTAGAGAGACATTCAATTGATGTCAGCAGTTCTGAAGTGCCTGAGTTTTATCATCCGTGCCCTCTATTCCCAATTGAGAGACTGTGTTATAGTTGGATGTTACCCCTGCATAATAAAAATCCTTAAAAGGACTTTTGTGTGTCAGCATCTGAAGTTACTGGGTACTAACCCTGGGAACCCCTAGACAACGAACAACAAGCTACAAGGAGGAGGTAATTGGTAATCCCAGAAAAAAACAGCAGCTCCTTCGGGGGTCAGTTACTTCCCAGTAAGGATAAGCTCCGGCATGTGTTCGCACAGCCCACGTGCAGAGCCCGCCAGGAAGTCAGCGCTGTGCTAATCACAGGCAGTGAGACATTGTCCCGATGCGCGTCTGCAGAGATCGGGAAATGTCTCACTGCCTGTGATTATCACACGTGGGCTGTGCCAACATGCCGGAGCTCATCCTTACTTCCCAGCCCATATTACACTCTAGCAGTGGCGGCTGGCATTTTTTTTTTGGAGGGGGGGGCGGCAAACAACCACCCCCGGTTGGTCGGTCGGCGGCACCCCCCTTCTACCCCGGCACTTACCCCATCGGTTGTGGGCGTGCTCCTGCAGGCGACGGGCAGAGGCCGGGTTGCAGGCTCCTACGGGCGGCGGGCAGTGGCTTCTGTGTCCTCTGCATCACAATGGCTTCCCACATGCGGCTCCCCCTACTCCTCCTAGGTGTCCAATAGGATAGCCTGTCCTTTCAGCCAATCGGGTGACCGGTGTCAAAACCCACTTTCTGATTAGCCAGGAGGAGGATCAGTGTTACAACAGTGAATATTGATTTGTTGTTGTAACACACCTGGGTGGGCTCGGAACGCACTCTCTGCGATCTCAGCCCACCCTATATTGAAGCCTATTACAGCCTCTGGCTCTAATAGGTGCTTCAAAAAAAAACAGCCCCTCTGCATTGGAATCCATGAGCTGGTGTCCTGAAAGGGGCCTGACGCATGGATAGGGGAGGAGGCGATAGACAGGGTTGTGGTGCCCGCGTGCCCTTAATGGAAGGGCCGCTTCTGAACTTTAGGTTCAGATATAAAGTATACCCCTTTAAATGAAACAGACACAATGCAAACTGAGTTCAACTGTCCTCTTATATTAAAGTGATTGTAAAGTCTCATTTAAAAAAATTAAAAATAATAACCATGTTATATTTACCTGCTCTATTGCAGTGTTTTTGCACAAGGCAGCCTGAATCCTCCTCTTCTCAGGTGCCTCTTCTGTGCTCCTGGCTAGGGACGAGCGAACAGTTCAGCTGAGCATGAATTCAGGCCAAACATTTGCCTGTTCGGCCTTTCGCCGAACTCCTGAATTTGTTGGGTGTTCGCCAGGTGTTCACCCCGATGAACACCCTGCAATGTACTGAGCGCCACACAGTGCATTCTGTGCCATTAACAATCGATGAGTCATCAGCTGTCATTGGGTTTCCCCACTGTAAAAAAAAATAAAGACATTATGGCATTATTTGCAAGTAATTGGCCATAAAAGGGACAATGGGGGTCTTGGTACTGCCCTGGGGGACATGTATCAAAATAATTTTCAATATTTCAGGAGCAGTGATTTTAACCACCTACGGACCATAAGGATTTACCCCCTTAATGACCAGACCATTTATTGCAATATGGCACTGCGTCACTTTAACATGACAACTGACATTGTGCGGTCATGCGGCGCTTTACCCAAACTAAATTGATTAAATTTTTCCCCACAAATAGGAGTGATGGAGTGGAGTGCTGAATACATTGAGTTGTTAAATTTATTACTGTCTTCAAAAGACTACCTGTCTAAATTGGATAGGAAAGGCGATAGGCTTGAGGATGATCGTAAAAAGCCTATTGCCAAGTAAATTTTTAATTGGCTTCAGGCTTTTTCAATTTTTTCTAGCGTTATATGCAAGAAGTTTCCAAATAAGAGTCCATGACTTTTCCAACATACGGACATTGTTCTGGAAGCTTATCGTAACTTTGGTGGATATTCCTGGTTTACGTATGATGCAGCATTCAGACATAAATTGAGTATTCATCCTACTTTACAATGGGGTGTAAAGGATGTGGGACTTAGGTTGGACGAGGCGGAACAGGTCGAGGAGGGAGGAATAAATTCAACCAATGTTTCTTCTAGTGTTTACTCTACTCTGCCTTATAAAAAGGGGATTTGTTTTGCGTATAATGATAGCCAGTGTAAATGGCTTCATTCCTGTAGGTACAAGCACAAATGTGCATTTTGCTCTGGTACTCACCCTGTAGCAAAATGTTTTTGTAAATTATCGTCACATTCTCAACAACTACCTAGAGACTTTACGGGTAAAAGCCAGATTGCCAGTAAACATAGAAAATAGGATTTTTATAACAGCTTACCTGGAAAATCCTTTTCTTTTGAAGTACATCACGGGACACAGAGCCATAGTAATTACTATGTGGGTTATAGTCCACCTTCAGGTGCTGGACACTGGCACACCCTAAACAGGAAGTTGCCTCTCTATATAACCCCTCCAACTACTGGGAGTATCTCCGTTTTGTAGCAAAGCAATACACGTGTATACTAGAAAGAGGGGCCTCTGTGTCCCGTGATGTACTTTTACAGGTAAGCTGTAATAAAAATCCTATTTTCTTTAATCGTACATCAGGGGACACAGAGCCATAGTAATTACTATGTGGGATGTCCCAGAGCAATGCCAACTGAGGGGAGGGAGACACAACCAAAGTAGGGCACCATGAGATCAGAGGATTTATACTGCCGCCTGCAGTACACTGCACCCAAAGGCGACATCCTCATGTCTTTTTACATCTACCAGATAGAATCTGGTAAATGTATGGATTGAAGACCAAGTTGCGGCCTTGCAGAATTGAGCGACGGAGGCTTGGTGAGGCACTGCCCATGAAGCACTAACAGCCCTAGAGGAGTGCGCTTTGATTTAAGAGAGTAGAACTACCTCTTTAAACCATAAGCTTGAATGATTACTTTTTTTTCCGAATCTGTGCAGTCGCCTTTAAGTAGACTTTAACTGCTCTCACCACATCAAGAGAATGTAGTGATTTTTCTTCCATAGAACGGGGGTTCTGGAAAAAGGGAAGGTAGAACAATATCCTGGTTTAGATAAATAAAAAAAGTTAGGATGAGGACGCAATACTACCTTATCCTTTTGAACAATAAAAATATGTCTCTTTTCAAGAAAGAGCAGCCAATTCTGCAGCAGATGTGGTTACCAGAAAAAAATATCCTTATCAAAAAAGGACCAAGGGAATATGTCGTATCGGCCCAAAAAAAAGGCTGTTTTGTAATGTCGACAAAACTAAATTCAAGTCCCAAGGGTTCAGGGGTTACCTAACCGGAGATTAAGCCGCGTTTCCCCCTTAATAAAGTTACAAACCAAAGAATGCGAAGCAAGTGGTCATTGAAATAATACCGATAAGGCCGAGACCTGTCCTTAGAAAACACTCAAGACCAGTGTTGGTCATCTTACTTTAAAAAAGTAATTAGTTAAGTTACAAATTACTTCTCCCAAAAAGTAATTGCGTTAGTAACTCAGTTACTACATTGGAAAAGTAATTAGTTACTCAGCAAAGTAACTGACTTTTTTTTTTTAACTCTGCAAGGGGCGTCTATCGTGTAACTAAGGGGCGGGTCTAGTATTACTGTAAGCAAGGGGCGCATTTATTATTATTGTTATATATCGTGTAACCAAGGGGCTGCTCTATTATTACTCTAACCAAGGGGAAGATCTGTTATAGCGTGTAAGCAAGGGGCGGTGTTATTATTATTATATTGTGTAAGGGGCGGGTCTATTATTATATCGTGTAAGGGGCGGATTTCTACAGAAGAGGGCGAATGTTAAATTAATAGGCAGAGCTCCATATATAACAATAATAATAAATGCGCCCCTTGGTTACAGTAATACTAGACCCGCCCCTTAGTTATCCGATAGACGCCCCTTGCAGAGTAGCACGAGCATCAGAAGCGTGCGGCATCGCCTCGTACAATTACATGTTAACTGCACCTGCGCGGTGTAGAGTTCACTTAGAGCTGTTTGGGTTCAGCAATTTTCGTAAGCTCCGTAGTCCTTCGTACTGCGCAAGCGCTGCGCCTGCGCAGTACAGGGGGTCCTTATCCGGCGGGGGAACTTTTTTCAGCAGGACACCGGAATTACACTACTGCCATCTAGTGGCGGTAGATGTAATTGGGGTAACTAAGCCAAAGTAATGGGAACTGAGTTACCATGAGGGGAAAAGTAATCAGTTAGATTACTAGTTACCCTCTAAAGTAACTGAGTTACGTAACTCAGTTTATTTTAACTCAGTTACTTACATCACTGCTCAAGACCAGCCTTATTTCTCACCCCATCTGAAGAAAGTCAAGGATTTTACCTTTGACCTATTTCCTGGGGTGCAACTCCTGGTTTCACACCAGGAGACACACGTTTCCCAGACTCCATAATATATTATGGAGGCCGGCTCCCTTGCATTAACCAAGGTAGAAACTACTTAACGTTCAGGCCCTTAGGACCAAGAGCTCTGCCTGAATTACTAAAATGTTAATGGGCAATCATTTCTGATCTGGGCCACTTCTCTTGGATAGTTGCCTCTTCCAGGACTGTTCCCCAACCTAAACAAAAAAGGCTGGCATATGTTGTTACCACTTCCCAGGTAACTGAAGGAAGGATTTTCCCCTTAGTATATTTTTGGATATTAACCATAAACTGAGGCTCTGGCACACCAGCCTACAGCACCTGGTATTTCCAGGTGGTCTCTCATCTGGGTAATAACCAGGCCCGACCCTGCTTAGCCTCCATGATCAGACGAAATCAGGCGCTATCAGGGTGATGTGGCCGTAGGCTTTGGAGTCAGACACATTGGGAACATAGAGCTTGAACCCTTTGTTCCAAGCCGATAGGATACTGTTTTGCAGCAGTCTCGGTTGAAACTGAGCATAAGGAACGGCCTTGAATGAAGCCACCATCTTTCCCAACAACCTCATGCAAAGTTGAATAGAAGAAATTCCTCTTGCTTCGAACACCTAAATCAGTTCCTTTATGGCGCTGATCTTTGCCTGGGGTAAGAATACCCTTTTCTGGGTGTACCTGTGATCGGACCCAAGTATTTTAGCCTTCTTCATGGTTTTAAAGAAGATTTCTCCTAGGTTGATAATCCGACCTAGATATTCCAGGTAGTTGAATGTGGTGACCGTACTTTGGTCTAAGCAGGCTCCCGACTGGACTATCAAGAACAGATCGACTAGGTAAACCATAATCGTTATACCTTGGGCCCTTTAATCTGGCTAGAAGAGGGGCCAGAACCTTTGTAAACACTCAAGGTGCAGTAGTTGGACCGGAATGCAGACCTACACACTGAAAATGAAGATTTTCCACCTTGAAAAGTAGATATTACTAGTGAGCGAGGAAATGGGCATATGATGGTATGCATCTTTGATGTCGATTGAAGCCAGAAGTTCTCCTCCTTGTAGGATAACTGATTTGGATTGACTCCATACGAAAAAAGATTGGTTATATTCAGGAATTGAATTTAGATTTTTGAGATCCAGAATGTCCATTTGGATTTGGCACCGTGAAAAAAAAAGAGGTTTGAATCAAACCCCAACCTCGGTTCTTACATGGGGACCCCCCATGATCACTTTTTTTTTTCTCTGGATCTTTAGAAACGTTTGATCTGAGAAAACGATGAGACCGGAATTCTTGGAACTCCAGTTTGTACCCTGGAGCTATTGAGGAAGTCCCCCATTCGTCTCAACACCCTTCCTGCCAGATCCTTGAGAATTGCAGAAGAATTGCCCCTATTCCCCCTATTCGATTGAACCTGACGGTGGAAGCCTCCGTGACTGCCTGGAGGCTGATGCTTTAAAACGAAAATACATTTACTTCTTTTCTTAAATGGCAAGGCCTGAAGCAGTGTTTCTCAACTCCAGTCCTCAAGGCGCCCCAACAGGTCATGTTTTCAGGTTTTCCCTCCGATAAAACGGCTGTGGTAATTACTAAGGCAGTGAAACTGATCAAATCACCTGTACAAAATAATGGAAATCCTGAAAACATGACCTGTTGGGGCGCCTTGAGGCCTGGAGTTGAGAAACACTGGCCTGAAGGATAGAATCTCTCATAGCAACTATTGCAAACATAAAGCTGCCTCCTGGGCCTGCTGAGAAGGTTAACCTTGAACACCTGTTTAAACTGGTCTCTCAATGATTAAGCAATTACTGTCAGTGTAGGCTGAGACACTCAATCTGCCTTTTTTTTTCCAAACTTACTCACTGAAGATATAGCAGCGTTAATTGCTGGTATACTCTACTTAGTGAATTTCCTCCAAAATAGGATAAAGAGTGAAAACTTTTTAGGAGGGAACAAAAAATGCTTATCTCTGTGATCCTCTCAGATACAAAAAAGCTTTTCCAGCAATGAATGGACAGGAAAAGGCATGCACAGCTTGCATGCATAACACTCAGTTAAGGGTACATAAATGTGGAGCGATCATTCAGATTAGGATTGGAACAGCTGATTCTCCCGCATTTGACACCTCAGAAGAGGAGTCATCAGCCTCATCACTTAGGGGAATTCGTCTTCTCCTGCCCCTAGTTTCTCAGTTTGAGGGTAATGGAAGAAAACCTGTCACATTTTGACCCACACTGGGATGTGATTAACCACTTGCCGACCGCTGTCAGCACATATACATTGGCAGAATGGCACGGCTGGGCAAAGTAACGTACCCGTACGTTACTTTGAATTTCCAGCCATGCACGTGCGTGCCTGCCACAAGCTCTGTGACCGTGCCCACGGGTCCCTTGGACTCGATCACTGCGGGAAAACCTGCGATCGTGTCACGGAGCTGAAGAACGGTGAGATGCCGATGTAAACAGCATCTCCCCGTTCTGCCTAGTGACAGCACACTAATCGTCTGCTCCCTGTCATCGGGAGCAGCGATCAGTGTGGTGTCACACACAGCCACGCCCCCAGACAGTTAGAAACACGCCCCTAGGACACAATTAACCCCTCCCCACCCCCTAGTGGTTAAACCATTCACTGCCACTGACATTTTTACAGTAATCAATGCAATTTATATTGATTAATGCCAATGGTCCCAAAAATGTGTCAAAATTGCCCTATTTTGTAGACGCTATAACTTTTGCGCAAACCAATCAATAAACGTTTATTGCAAAAAAAATTTACCAAAAATATGTAGAAGAATACGTATCGGCCTAAACTGAGGAAAAAAAGTTTTTTTATATTTTTGGGGGATATTTATTATAGCAAAAAGCATAAATGGATTTTTTTCTTTTTCTTTAATTTTCCCGCTTTGGAGGACACCAACACCGCGCTAAGCCCCGCCCCCATCGTGGCATTGCGCCCCCCTCCTTTATTTTAAGAATAAAGTTTTCCCGCGCAAGCACAGGCCTCCGATCTGACGGGATCGGCTGAGTGAGGGAGGGATAGCGTGGAGGAGACCTGGAAGCCACCGCCGTGCAGGGGTGGTGAAAGAAAAAACGGCATTCCCGATAGTTTTTAGTTCTCACTTATACTCAGCCTCTTGAAGAGGGGAAGAGTTCAGCTCAGGTGGGGGTGTCTGGAAGAAGCAAAACCCCCCAAACTCACCGGAGGTCTGCCTGCTAGCCGGAGGATAAAAGTCTGCTGCTTCTGTGACACAGTGTGACTCTGAGCAAAGCATGAGAAGGTAAGTGGTCCAAACAAACCCCCAGTGGTGACACTTAGGCATGACAACATTTATTTTAAAGGAGACATTTTATAAGAAAATTTTAAAATTCACTAGAAAAAACACTTACCTTTCCCACCGCAGGGTTTTCTGTGGTAAAACCAACAATCTCAACAAACTCAATCTTCACCCTTCACGGTGTGTTCCGTTAACAAACCTTCAGGAATCGGGGACCCTTGGGGAACCCACAATCCTGGACCTGTAAAAAGCACCCTGCCAGTAAAACGTTATGGCCTTAATACCAAAAGTACTGGATCCCAGGGTCCAGCTCTCTAAAGAGCGTTACAAGCAAAACCTAGTTTCTTAGGATACGAGGCCGGGTACCATTCAATTAGGCCTAAAAGACGCTTTGAATGGATCCAGCTGCATAGCTAGCCCCAGCAAGGATTGCTCCAGAGAAGCTCAGCACAGCAGATCTTCACTCGTGACCAACACCTTAGAACTGAGATACTCACAGTAGTGGGATGGGTTATATAGGGAGGGAACTTCCTGTTTAGGGTGTGCCAGTGTCTAGCACCTAAAGGTGGACTATAACCCACATAGTAATTACTATGGCTCTGTGTCCCGTGATGTACGATTAAAGAAAACATGTTGCCTTGGCTACTAATTTACCCTGATCGGCAGCAAGCATTGCTATTGAGGGTTTTTTGCACGGTTTTCAGCTTAAATTTAACCACTTCCCGGCCTGCGCACAATGATGTACGTTGGCAGAAAGGCACGGACAGGCATAAGGGCGTACAGGTACGTCTCTTTGAAATTGCTGCCGTGCCATCGCGCACACGCACCGGTCAGGACCTTCGTGAGTCCGCGGGTCCCATGGTCTCAATCGCCGCGGGAATACCCGCGATCGTCTCACGGGGAGGAGAGCAACAAGTGACACTAATCTCTGCTCCCTGTGATTGGAGCAGAGATTAGTGATGTGCACAACACAGCCACGCCCCCCACAGTTAGCAACACGCCCCTAGGACACACTTAACCCCTACACTGCCACCTTCTGGTTAACCCCTTCAATGCCAGTGTAATTTACACAGGAATCAGTGCATTTGCATAGCACTGATTGCTGTATAAATGACAATGGTTCCAAAAATGTGTCAAAAATGTCCGATGTGTCCACCATAATGTCGCAGTCACAATACAAATCGCTGATCGCCGCTATTAATAGTAAAAAAAAAATTATTAATAAAAATGGCATAAAACTATCTCCTAATTTGTAAACGCTAAAACGTTTGCGCAAATCAATGAATTATCGCTTATTGCAATTTTTTTTACCAAAACTATGTAGAAGAATACGTATCAGCCTAAAGTGAGGAAAAAATGTTTTTTTATATATTTTTGGGGGATATTTATTATAGCAAAAAGTTAAAAATAATGTGTTTTTTTTTTTCAAAATATAAATAAAAAAGAACCCCATTAACTTCGGCTAATCCATCATTTGTCATATCCTTACGGTGATTCTTTAACCTGGCACAAGCAGGCGAATCACCATCATACTTCGTCGGGCGGGTGGCCACTGAGGGGACCGTAGATCGGATTCGATCCAGAACCAATTAATCTCCAGGCCCATGACCTGGTGATCGGTCCTGGCGAATGAGATCCTTCCCCTGTAACTGTAAACACTGACAGGGGAAGTGATGTCATCTCGCCTAGTTTTGGTCTTTTCCGTTCCAGACCGAGGAGAGATTAACAGTGAGTTACACCAACACTACACTGACACCAGGTCATGTAGGCACACAATTCACCCCCCGATCACCCCCCCAGTTAACCCCTTCACCACCTGTCACTGTGTCACCCAGTACAGCATTCAGATTTTTTTTTTGAACGCTGTACTGGTGTCATTAGTACCAAAAATCAGCGTTAGGGTAATTATTCTTAGACCCAGATAGGTCTAGGGACCCCCCTAACCCCCCCTAATAAAGGTTTAACCCCTTAATCACCCCTTCACCAGCGATCACTGTACAAGTGTCTCGGGTGATGCAGTTTAGCTAGTTTATTTTTTATAGCGTCAGGGCACCCGCCGTATTTTACCCAATAAATGTTTAACCCCCTGATCACCCGGCGGGTGATCAAAATTAGGTTTTAGCATCAGATAGGGTCTGCGTCGCCCCAGGCAGCATCAGATTAGTGCCAGTAGCGCTAACACCCACACACGCACCATACGCCTCCCTTAGTAGTATAGTGTCTGAAAGGATCAATATCTGATCAGAACTATTTTAGCGTCCCCAGCAGTTTAGGGTTCCCAAAAACGCAGTGTTAGCGAGATCAGCCCAGATACCTGCTAACACCTGCATTTAGCCCCTCCGCCCAGCCCAGCCCAACCAAGTGCAGTATCAATCGATCACTGTCACTTACAAAACACTAAACACATAACTGCAGCGTTTGCAGAGTCAGGCCTGATCCCTGCGAACGCTAACAGTTCTTTTGGTAGCGCTTGAATCAGTCACTAACGGAAGCTTTTTTTACCTGTGAGTCTCACTACTGTACCAGTAAATTTAAAAACCAAAATGTCAAATTGAAGGTACAGTAGGGAAGAGGCCTACACGTTTCTGAGCATGACAGATAGTGAAGAGGAAGTCACTCATCTGTCAGATTCAGGCTCAGAATACGAACCTGTAGACAGCAGCGACACCCTGACAGATAGCTCTGACGATGGAGTTGTGGTCCCTGCCAAGGTCAGGCGTACCATACCCTGTTCTTCTTCTGTCGTTGAGGTGCAAGAACCACAGGTCCCTCGTATGGAGCAGAGAGCCAGTACTAGCGCCGATCATCCTTCTGGTGAACTGGCAAGCGCCAGCAGCCTAGTACATCCTGGTCGTACATCCAGCACTGCAGTATCACGTGATGACGTGGCGAGTCCCATAAGTGCAGTTCAAGCTGGTGAGGTGGCAAGCACGAGTAGAGTCCCGATGCCACCAAGAAGAAGACAAAGACAGGCCTGTCGAGCCCATAGTGCCCTGCTGCTTGCCAATCCTAATTGGGAGCCCACCACTTCTGCAGCACCCGTACTTCCCCCATTCCCCCACAGTTTCTCAAGGGATTATCCCTTGAGAAAGTCACGTGACCTGTGACCTGTGACGATACGCGTCGGGAGGAAGAGCCCTAGTTACGCCACGAGCACAGTGAGGAGGAGAAGGGCTGACAGCCCAGTCTATTGAGCCTGACCATTAGCGGTATTCTATGCGCCAAACCCGCTGGGTACATGTGAGTGCTAAAGACACAGGCATCTTGTTGAAATTATTTCTTTAGTTTAAAAGCGCTGCGCAATGGTGTTTGTCTCTGTATTTCTTTTTACATGCTGAATCGGAGCAAGATACCGGGAAGAATTACATGAAGACTAAACTTTCCTACAACACAGATATAAGGGAAGTCTTTACTTATTTAATTTAATTTATTTATATGTTCCCGGCTATCTATACACAAATTGGTTGATTTAACTATTGGTTTGCCAGTGTATTCATTAAGCTTTAATTCATTGCGGCCAGGGGAGCAGCAATAATCAATTTTATCTCTAATTGGCAATTATCTAAGATTATTCCTGCAGTGGTTTCAGGATTTACATATCACAGTATCTATTGTCAGTAAACACCGATCTGTTTCTGAAGTATTTTTAAAGCACACCAAGGATTTATTTCTTTATTTATTTGGAGCACATTTAATTTGTATATATGTGTATATATATAAAATTGTTACAATTCTAATGTAACGTGGAGCATCAATTATTTTGCACTTGGGATTATCACACCGGCACGAATTTTATTGGTGGATCTTATCATATATTATCAATTATTATTTATTTATTTATCACGTCACTTGCCACATTTATTTATCACAGATCACATGTATTTATTATATTCAAGAGCTCAATAGATTAAGGTTGATATTGCACACTATTTATACTCTCTTGGTATTTGTTTCATGTTATATATAATATTTGTTTTATTGTTAACCATGATTTACTTAGCAGGTAGGCCATTCAGCTGCAGCACGGGTTTATTTATCTTGACAGCAACAGCGTTTGCTCCCACGATACATAAAGCCATGACTCCAGTGCTGTCGGAGGTGATTTCACCACCACAGTTAAAAAAAAAAAGAGCATATATGCCGAAGTATGGGGGCAGGGGTGGAGGAGGAATTTGCTCCTAACATTAGGGGTGGATTGACCCCATGCTTTGGCATATATTTTCTTAGGCACAGATTGCAATGTTTTATTTTTACTATATTTTATTGTATTTGCTTTGCAGGTATAGTAAGTCTAATGCCCCGTACACACGGTCGGAAATTCAGATGGAAAATGTCCGATCGGACCATGTTGTCAGAAAATCTGACTGTGTGTGGGCTCCATCTGACTTTTTCCGTCGGAATTTCCGACCAACAAAGTTTGAGAGCTGGATCTCAAATTTTCCGACAACAAAATCCGATCACAGCAATTCCGATCATGTGTAACCTAGTCCGACTGACAAAGTGCCACGCATGCTCAGAAGAAATTCTGAGACGTAAGAGCTCGGTCAGGTAAAACTAGCGTTCGTAATCGATATAGCACATTCGTCACGCTGCAATGTAAAAAATTGTTTAATGCAGCGCATTCGCTTTTTCTTTATAATGCTAGAAGAATGAAGTTCTTTTGCTGCTCATATTCACACTGATTTCTCCAAAACGTATTTCTTTATTCTTTTTCCAGATTTCATCACTAGAATATTTTTATTCGTCAGATCTCCAGAATCATTTTTTTTTTTTTTGGTTTGTAAATTTTGTGGTTGCTTTTTTAATCAAGATCTCCTTTGACATTTTGCTCATCTTTGTAATTTTTTTGGTGTGTTTTGTGTGTCTCAACTTACCACAACACCATTATTATCTTTTTATTTTATTGGTTTATTTTTTTAATCTCTAGGAGGTTGTTTGGTGTTGGTGCCCCTTGTTAATTTGACTTTCTATTTTAGAAATGTACCTGCCTACTCACAAATAAACTGTCCTTTTTGAAGTAAAACACATAGGCAAGTATTTCTTGAAACCAAAAAAAACTTTATTAGGTGTCAGAAACAAATAAAGAGGGAGGCAACGCTGGAGAAACGGAGGAACCTGGCAAAGCCTTTGGCCCCCCAGGGCAGACATAAATTATTTTAAGGCAACAATTGGTTGCCTGAGGAGTACATATCTAAGGGAGTACAATCTGGTCCAGAAGTCCACAAGATCCGGAACAGCAGCAGATGACATCTATGTCCCCAGGCTGTGTTCATACAAGAGGCTGCATCTTCTGTCAGACCAGACTGACCCCAGGTCATCACACTCTGGTCTTCTTTCCACGCTTCCTTCCAGGCTGTGGCTGTGGTGCTGGAGGTGTGGCAGAAGGAGGAGGAGGAGGAGCATGGTCCAAACCACACAAGTGTGTTTTTTGTGTCATTTGGCCCAATAACCCCTTATTTAGGGTTTTAACACATGAGGTGTTGCCCCTCCTCCATTTGGTTCAGTTTGCAGGCAGCCAAGGTGGCAAACGCCTCTTCATAAGTGGGGGTGGCTTTGAGGGCTGCAGAAGCCTCCCCAATCAGCCTGAGCGCTGACTCCTCCACATCCCCCCCCCCTTTCTGGCCCTTTTGTGTGGAAGGTGGAGGGGAGGGACTTGTGATTGATTCAGGATCCTAGGCCTGCCCACATCTTGGCTGCCACTTACCCCTACCTCCTCCTGGCTGCCACATTCCACAACCACCTCCTGGCTGCCGCATTCCACACCCTCCTCCTGGCTGAGGTCTTCCTGTGTATGAAAAAGGGATATAGTTTTCGTTTTCGGTTTATCAAACACACACAATTTTCAGCTCTTAACTGTTGCAAATTGTTAACAAATAGAAAAAGACTATCATTCTGAGCCCAGCATTTTCCATTCTTGGCCCAAATATTTCGGACACTACTGTCTATTGGTATGTAAAACACTTTATAAAATCAGCAATTAGTGAGCAAAAATCAAGTTAACATCATTCATTTTTACTCCAAAAATATGTAGAACAATACTATACCTGGCTCAAGCTGGGCTCCTCCACATCTTCCTGACTGGAAGGCCCAGGTTGGGCGTCTGAAGCCTCAGCAGGGGTGGAATGAAGCATAGAAGGAAGCGTAGAAGGAAGAGTCTGGTCTGCTAGAAAATGCAGCCTCTCATAGTACCACAACCTGGGGACATAAACTTCATCTGTTCCAGCTCCAGATCTCATCGACTCCTGCACCTTCTTGCGCTCCCTCAGATAAGTACTCTTCAGGCCACCAATTTTCATTTTTAAATAGTTGATGTTTGCCTTGGGGACCACCGGCTTCACCAACTCCAGCAGTTTCTTCATCGCTGCCAGCCTCTTCATTTTGTTGCTGTAGTGGGGATGTTTTGCTTGCCACAAACAGGACATCTCCCTGTACTTGTCGATGAACAGGGGGAGGAAGCTGTGGTCGTTAAATCCATCCATATTATTATCTGCAAGACACAACACCAGACAAACCCTAAATAATGTCAGGCTAAACTCTCCTAATCTTGTCCCAATATAAGCCTCAATCTAGAAGCAGTTTAGGCTAGCGATGTACCAAGTTCAAATTGTACCTTCGTTATACCGATCGTCCTGTCAGCTCTCCCTCTGCTCACAGATCGTACGCACGGCACGCCCCTGACAATCTTTCTAATCTATTTCCCGCCCCTTCTCATTCGGCGCAGTGGGGAGAGCACATGGCGGAGACAGAGCAGGTGTGCACTAATGATTCCAGTAACGAGGAGGAGGACGAGGAAAGCCCAGAGCCAGAAACGTCCGGATCCCGGAGGAGAAGACTTAAGGCCTCAAATATGTCCTTTGTAGAGATGGCGGAGATGGTGGACATATTGAAGAGGAGCGACTATGATAGGAAGTATGGGCCTTACCCCAACCCAAATGTCAGAAAGGCCAAGATCATGGCTAAAGTTGTGAAGAGTCTGCAGAAGAATTTAGGGGTACGACGATCCAAGGATCAACTGAGGAAACGCTGGTCAGACCTGAAACTGAGGGAGCACGATCAGTACAGAAGGATCAAGCGAGTTCTGCTAAAAAGTAAGTAGTTGTCGTGTGTTCATATTATTCTTGCTTGCATACTGCTTCGTGTGCTTAATGTTGTCCAGTTTCAAATGGCCACTTTCATGTTCGTGGGTTCAATCGTTCGTAATAAACCTTGATCGTTCGCCCACTTCAAATACGATGTTTTGTCAAGTTGCAGTTAACTACTAATTAACTAACTAGTTAACTAATTTGTTTAGGCCTATCTATCTCTAGTCAAAGGAAGTTTCTTGTCTACAGGGCTTGGTAATAGAATGAAATGCAAACTTGATTCAGTGTAAAGGAGAGGACACTCGCTGTTTACACATCTGGACTCTGGAGCACTTGTGTGAGACACCAGAACACCCTATTTATTAGCATGTCCCACACATGTGCTCCAGTGGATACTATAGGGGTGTCTCCATCTGACAAATTTTCACAAAACAGGTAAGTATTCCAGCTTTAGAAAGTGTCAAAAATAATGTTTTCTGCTTTGAACTCGGCCAAAAAACACAATTGTGCGACATTTCCAAGCAATATTTCATATTCCTATTTCTGCCCTCAAAGATCTGTGTGCCAAGTATTCCTTTTTTACATTCTCATAGGGGAGAGAAGACTTGGGAAGTCTGAGGACACCAAAGAAGGGGAAATACCAACACCAGAAGCAGAGGAGGAGGAGGAAGGAGAGATTGTAGAAATTGGCGAAGTTGTCACCACAACAGGTGAGTGTCTGAGACAACAGCTTCAGGTAAGCTAATCAATGTATGCCTGCATATGTATAATACACAGTGTTTTTTTGGGTTTCTTTTTAGGTGATGTGGATGTTGTGGAAGAAGAATCACATTTTACCAGTGAAAGTGCCCAGATCCTCATCGGGGAGATAATGGGGTGCAATCGCGATTTAGATGATATCAAGAAAAACATCAATGATGTTCAACAAAAAATGAAGATCATCATTGATGTTTTAGGGAGAATCTGAAACACCCAAAACTAGCTAGCAGCCATTTTTAGTTTTAAAAAACACTTTTATATTTGTTTAACCGCTTCCCGACCGCCTCATGTAGATATACGTCTACAGAATGGCACGGGCAGGCAAAACCACGTACCCGTACGTCCCC
Organism: Lithobates sylvaticus; assembly: GCA_028564925.1. Taxonomy (NCBI): domain Eukaryota; kingdom Metazoa; phylum Chordata; class Amphibia; order Anura; family Ranidae; genus Lithobates; species Lithobates sylvaticus. The sequence continues at coordinate 246,001,934 of CM053029.1, read as the reverse complement.
TTTAATTTGCCTGCCCGTGGGTCGCGCGCGCGCCGCCAGCAGTCCTGCCCCCTAATGTAAAAAAAAAAAACACACACGTCAGAGCCCATAACCCCTCCCCTCCCCCTAGTGGTTAACTCTTTCACTACAACTGTCATTTATACATTTAAATAGCATTGATTTCTGTATAAATGACAATGGTCCCAAAAATGTCAAAAATGTCCGATGTGTCCGCCATAATGTCGCAGTCACAATAAAAATCGCTGATCGCTGCCATTACTAGTAAAAAAAAAAATATTAATAAAAATGCTATAAAACTATCCCCTATTTTGTAAACGCTATAACTTTTGCGCAAACCAATCAATAATCGCTAATTGCGATTTTTTTACCAAAAATACGTAGAAGAATACGTATCGGCCTAAACTGAGGAAAACAAATGTTTTTTTATATATTTTTTGGGGATATTTATTATAGCAAAAAGCAAAAAATATTGCATTTTTTTCAAAATTGTCGCTCTATTTTTGTTTATAGCGCAAAAAATAAAAACCGCAGGGGCGATCAAATACCACCAAAAGAAAGCTCTATTTGTGGGAAAAAAAGGACGCCTATTTGGTTTTGGAGCCACGTCGCACGACCGCGCAATTGTCAGTTAAAGCGACGCAGTGCTGAATCGCAAAAAGGGGCCTGGTCCTTTGGCTGCCAATTGGTCCGGGGCTGAAGTGGTTAAAAGACAAATTTGGAAGATGCACACAGTGTGTCAACATGTGCTATCTCCCATCATGGGGGATCAATGTACACATTTTGTGGGTGCAACCCCTTCCTTGCTACTAAAGTGGCTGAGATGAAGGGGTTGCACCCCCAAAACACGTACATTGATCCCCCATGATGGGAGCTAGCACATTTTGACATTCTAGGCATGGGTTCAGGAAGATAATGCCCAGTGACGCTGGTGCGCGCCACACTTGTGGCGGGCACTGACGTCACTGATTGGGGCGCCTATATGACGGTGTTTGTTCACCGTCAATAGGCACATGGAACAACCTCGGACGCGGAACGATGTATGGGAATCCAGCCTTTGGGTATGTACCCTTCTAACTAATTTCTTTGACCACACAATTTTTACCCTGGGCCTATCACCCCTATTGATTGGGATCATTACTTGTTCCCTGCCTAGACCGTGAACGCTGGACATTGTAACCTTTGAACGGCTTCCTGTTTAGACTACAAATGCCAATTTTGGTCTACCTAATAACTACTACAACCAGCTGATACTCCCCACGTTCCGTTATCCTAGCCTGACATTGACATACTCTGTGTAAGTGTTTTACCAATCTTACTACTACCCTCTGGCATGGTTTGCACAGTCCTCCCTTCCTCACACTTCCCACTCACCCCCTTTTCACCCCTTCTTTCCCCTTCTGTCCTTCCCCTTTTTCCCCCCTTCCCCCCCTTACCCTCTCCCTTCCCTCCAAACTCCCCCCCCTCTTCCTTCTGTCTTCCCCATGGTGCCCCTCCCCCCCTTTCCCCCCCCCTTTTTCCCTCACCAAACCTCTCCCCTTCCCCCCCCCCTCCCCCCCTTTCTTCTCCCTCCCCTGCCTAAACCCCCCCCTCCACCCGTACCCTCCTTCCCCCCCCTTTCCCTCTGCACCCCCCCTCACTCCCCCCCCCCTTTTTTACCTTTTTTCCCCTTTCCTTCCCTACCTTCCTTCCCAACCCCCCCCTCACCCCTTCCTTCCTTGCATCCCTGGCCTCACGTTCTCACCTCCCCCATACCCAAACCCCCCCCCCTATATTCCATCCTCTGGGGAACCTCTATTCTATGCACACTTATCCCAAATCCATCACTGGTGGTGATGTTAATCTACCAACCAATATACTTACATTACACTTCCTTTTTCATTGTCATTGTCTAGTCCATGTAGTCATGCCCCCATATCTGCCGGGTAAGGCATTATTGGGCTCGATGGATACTTCTCTCCATACCCCTTGTTTTCTTCATTGATCCCCAAATTGTTAGCATATTCTAAATTTGGCTTTTACAGGGGTGACACCCCATGTGATGAAGGCAATATCACCACATTTTGAACATACTCATGTCTGATATTGTCTTCACTTTTCAAAGTTGAACTTTGTAAGTTCCTGTGTTCTGTATGTTATGCTTTGATACATTCCTGTTTACACAAATGGCAAGTTATATTAATGTTAGCCAAAATAATGTTATCTACACAAAATTGGTTGGTTTGTTGTAAAACCCTTTTAGAAATGCACATGTGAATATGCTTGAAGTAAAAAGTTTAAGCATCAACAATGTGTGGCTTCCTTTTTCAAAACCCCAAAAGCAGTATTTGTAGTAAAGTTGTTGTTTTCTATGGCAATGGGTGTTATTTACTAAAGGCAAATCCACTTTGCACTCCAAGTGCAGTTTCAGGTGTACTTTTGCAGTGCACTTGTAGTGCATTGTGGATTTGCCTTTAGTAAATAACACCCACAGTGCTTTTTAAGTTTTCACCGATCACGCCATTTTCATGACTCCACACATTTCTGTCATGGTGCTGAAAATGAGTAATCTTTTTGTCAGTAATGCACTACATACATTAACAAAAACAAGGTGTGTGTAGCAGACCCACCACATAAGAAGAATATTATCTGAAGAAGAGACTGTCACCTCATCTCGCCCAGAAAGTGGGTTTGCACTGTTGAAGAAAAAGGCCCAAAAATAAACCATAAAAAAAGCTAGGAGACACCTAAAACAAACCCAAGCAGTAAATGAAAACAAATATTATTTCATTTTAAAAGAAAAATGTATTAAAAAAATTCCTCTCAGACATTGTCTGGCATATCAATGGCCCCCCTATCCACAAAGTACTCCATATATCTTGATCTGACTTTGCGGGCGTTTTGGGGGGGGGGGGGGGGCAAGCCAGGACAGACAGCTTCAAGGGCCATCAGGGTGCTCTGGTATTTGGTATTTTCTGGTAAGTCTGCATCAGGGCCAACTGAGACCACATAGTTTGGTGAGTGTTTTTTTTTTTTAATTGTGCAGAATGCAGCAGGAAAGCACAATATGATTCAGTTTATATTCCGCCATGTGGATGGGTGTCAAAAATAGGCGGAACTGGCTGGCCATTATCCCAAAAGTGTTCTCCACTACTCTTCGGGCTCTGGACAGCTGGAAAGTAAAGACCCTCTAGTCCAGGGTGAGGGTCCTCATCGGCAAAGGCCGCATGAGATGGTTTGACAGCGCAAACGCCTCATCCGCGACGAAGGGGAGTCCTTCCACATTCTCCTCTGGAGGTGGCAAGCCCAGACTTCCACTCTAGAGACGCCAGTAGAACTCCATCTGCGCGATGACTCCACCATCCGACATCCGGCCATTTTTCCCCACGTCCACATACATGAAGTCATGTGTCGCTGACACCACCGCCAACATCACGATACTATTATACCCCTTGTAATTATAATAGTAGGACCCCGAGTTGGGGGGTGGGACAATGCGGACGTGTTTCCCATCAATTGCCCCTCCACAGTTGGGAAAGTCCCAACGGCTGGCAAATTGGGAGGCCACAGTCTGACATTCCTGTGGCGTTGAAGGAAACTGTGGAGTCAAACAAGAAAAAAAAATTGTAATTTTCCACATAAAGATTGCAAGCAGATTAGAAACAAACATTTTTGGCCAAGATCAGTATAACATTTTGGAAAATCAGTATTTAAACCCAAAAGTATAAGGTCCCCTTAGCAGATTCCTCACCCCCCCCCCCCCCCCCATCCATCTGATGGCCCATTGCAAAAAATTAGGGGGGGATGTATTGGACAGGTAACCCTCTCCACTTCATTGAGAGCTGAATGCCTAAATAATGTGTGATAGTTTGGCCAGACCCTCCTTACTTTACACTATTGTCAGCCCACCAGACAGGTAAGAAGTGTCGTAATACCAAAAAAATATCACTAAATGAACAAATGGAAGCACATTTTTACATTCTGCTATTACCTATCAAGATAATAATAGGAGTCCTAAAAAAATGTAACAGTAGCATTTAAAAAGTATTGAGGCAGGCCCTTGCACTACATGCTTTGGTAAATTTATTCATAAATCTGACCACTAAAGAGGTAGGTATAGTTGTGTATTGGGTTTGGCAAAGTCAGCAGATAGAGGATTGGTATCAGCTGACCTAGCAGTTGGGGGAGGGGGGTTCCTAATGAGTTTGGCCCCCCCAAAAAAAACCTCTGGCACTCTGCATGAATTTAAACACACACATAACATTTGTAGAGTTGTTAGGGGGTGTTTAGGGGAAAACAATACTATGGAGCTGACAAAATACATTGTGAAGTGGCTATAGGTATATATGGGCCCAGGAGAGCATGCTGGGGAGGTTAGTGAAGGCAAATATGCATGAAGGACAAAAAAATACGTTAAAAAGCTTCCAGCAAGCATGAGGACAAAGGGGCACAGCATATTACAGCATATTGCAATCCTGGTAATTAGGGAACGATGAAAGAAATACAATATATTAGCAAACAGTAAATACATAGAATGTGATGTTAAAGGATAAATCTTACCTTATTATAGTCCTTCTGCAGGATCTGTATGATGGCAGAACAGGTCTCTGGAATAATGATCCCCAGAGCCTGGGGGGAGATGCCTGTGGAGAACTTGAGGTCCTGAAGGCTTCTCCCTGTCGCCAAGTACCGCAACGTGGCAACTAGCCTCTGCTCCGGAGTGATGGCTTGCCTCATGCAGGTATCCTGCCTGCTGATATAAGGGGTCAGCAAAGCCAACAGACAGTGAAAAACGGGGTCCGTCATCCTGAGATAATTCCTGAAATCATCAGGATTATTCTCCCGGATCTCACGAAGCAAAGGCATGTGCGAGAATTGGTCACGCTGGAGCAACCAATTCTTGGTCCATGAACTCCTCCTCACCCTGTTCATGGACTGGGCTTGTGTCAAAGCTAAAAGCCCAACACCAAGCCCCTGCACAGCACGAACTCTATGACGAGTACATAGACGAAACATGGCTTCAAAACGGTCGGCTGGTCAGAACGGACTAACAGAAAGCACCGATAAACAGCAAGGCCTGAAAGAACAAACTGAAAACCAGAAAAGAGCAGACAATAAGCACTGAAAATCAAAGCATACTATATCAAGATATAGGCCGCTGTGACAAACAAATGCGAACTGACTACATGCACTGATAAGCAGATACGCACCGACAAGCACAAACTGTAGAGCAGTAATGATCTGAAGCACAAGTCTGAAAAGCGCGAATCATCTCTAACCAAACTTATACTAACACGCGATAAACACGAGATCAGCAGAAGGAGCCCAAAGGGTGCCAGACATGGTGCTGAACTTCCCTTTTCTAGTCCCGTCGTACGCGGCTTACGTCACGACATTCTTGATGACCGGAAATTCCGACAACTTTGTCCGACCGTGTGTAGGCAACACCAGCTTCGGGAAAAAATCAGACGGAAATTATCCGACTGATTTGCTAACTGTTATACTGTAATGCTACTTTGTTTTATTGTTAACCATCATTTGCTTAGCAGGTACGCCATTCAGCTGCAGCACGGGTTTATTTATCTTGACAGCAACATCGTTTGCTCCCACGATACATAAAGCCATGACTCCAGCGCTGTCGGAGATGATTTCACCACCACAGTTAAAAAAAAAATGGTACATGTATACCAATCATTAGAAGTGGATGGATGAAGGGCGGTATTGTAATGGCGGGCAATACCCACCAATCAATCTCTTTTTTTCGTTCAGCCCACAGGCTGCATGAAAAAAAAGAACATTACAATGTATGCCCAACAAGGACCAGCAACGTACTGGTATGTTGCTGGACTTTGAGTGGTTATACCAGAATAATGCCTGCAGGTTTAGGTATCATCTTGGTATCATTCTTTTCAGCCAGCGGTCGGCTTTCATGTAAAAGCAATCCTAGTGGCTAATTAGCCTCTAGACTGCTTTTATAAGCAGTGGGAGGGAACATCCCCCCCCTCCCACCATCTTCCATGGTTTTCTCGGGATCTCCTGTCCCAACAGGGAACCCGAGAATGCAGTCGGGGGTTCTGCCAGCTGACCATAGAGCTGATCAGAGACCAGAATGGCTCCTAATGGCCTAAGAAACCAGAAGCTACAAGCATTTCATGACTTAGGTTTCCCGGGTATAAACTGCACCATTGGGAAATAGGCAAAGCATTTTATCACACCGATCTTGGTGTGGTCAGATGCTTTGAGGGCAAAAGGAGAGATCTAGGGTCTAACAGACCCCAATTTTTTTCAAAAAAGAGTACCCGTCACTAACTATTGCTGTCATAGGGGATATTTACATTCCCTGAGATAACAATAAAAAAATAAAAATAAATGAAAGGAGCAGTTTCAAAATATAATATAAAAGCAAAATAAATAATAATAATAAAAAAAAAGCACCCCTGTCCCCCCGTGCTCACGTGCAAAGGCAAACGCAAGCATCGGTCTGGTGTCATATGTAAACAGAAATTGCACCATGCATGTGAGGTATCACCGCAAAGGTCAGATCGAGGGCAGTAATTTTAGCAGTAGACCTCCTCTGTAAATCTAAAATGGTAACCTGTAAAGGCTTTTAAAAATGTATGTAGTTTGTCGCCGCTGCACGTTTGTGTGCAATTTTAAAGCATGTCATGTTTGGTATCCATGTACTCGGCATACGATCATCTTTTTTATTTCATCAATCATTTGGGCAATATAGTGTGTTTTAGTGCATTAAAATTAAAAAAAAAAAAATTTCTAAAAAAATTGCGTTTGAAAAATCGCTGCGCAAATAAAAATGTGTGAAAAAAATTGCAACACCCACCATTTTTATCTGTAGGGACTTTGCTTTAAAAAAATATATAATGTTTGGGGGTTCAATGTAATTTTCTTGAAAAAATGTTTTTGAACCTGTAGCCGTCATATGACGGCGTCTACATTTTGGCCACTAGGGGGCGCGCACGCGTGCCCGCCGCGTCGCTGGGGACCTGATGCGCGTGCCCGGCGGCCGCGATGTCCACCGGGCACCCGCGATTGCCCGTTAACAGAGCAGGACCGTGGATCTGTGTGTGTAAACACACACAGATCCACGTCCTGTCACTGGAGAGGAGACCGATGTAAAGTAAAGTAAAGTAAAAAGTAAAAGTAAAGTAAAAAGTAAAAAATTTTGTAAAAAATTATTTGTTTTTTCAAACTTGTCGCTATTCTTTTGTTTATAGCACAAGAACTAAAAACCGCAGAGGTGATCAAATACCACCAAAAAAAAGCTCTATCTGTGGGAAAAAAATGATAAAAATTTTATTTGAGTACAGCGTTGCATGACCGCGCAAATGTCATTCAAAATGCGACAGCGCTGAAAGCTGAAAAATGGCTTGGTCAGGAAGGAGGTGTTCGTGCCTGGTAGGCAAGTGGTTAATGTAAACAAAAAGTGTCAGAAAAGCCTTTGTCTTCAAGTGGCTAGAAGAGTGGGTGATGTGTGATATAAGCTTCTAAATCAGGGGTCTCAAACTGGTGGCCCTCCAGCTGTTGCGGAACTACAAGTCCCATCATGCCTCTGCCCATGGGAATCTTGCTTGTAACTATTAGCCTTGCAATGCCTCATGGGAATTGTAGTTCTGCAACAGCTGGAGGGCCACCAGTTTGAGACCCCTGTTCTAAATGTTGTGCATAAAATGCCAGGACAGTTCAAACCCCCCCCCCCCCCCCAAATGACCCCTTTTTGGAAAGTAGACAACCCAAGCTATTTGCTGATAGGCATGTTGCATCCATGGGATATTTTACATTTTGTCACCAGTTTCTGGAATATTACACTTTTTTTTTTTTGCACAAAGTTGTCACTAAATGATATATTGTTCAAACATGGCATGGTTATATGTGGAATTACACCCCAAAAGCATTCTGTTGCTTCTCCTGAGTACAGGGATACATCATGTGTGAGACTTTTTTGGAACCTAGCCGCGTACAGGACCCCAAAAACCAATCACCGCCTTCAGGATTTCTAAGGGAGTACATTTTTGATTTCACTCCTCACTACCTATCACAGTTTTGAAGGCCATAAAATGCCAAGATAGCACAACCCCCCAAATTACCCCATTTTGGAAAGTAGACACCCCAAGCTATTTGATGAGAGGCATGTTGAGTCCATGGAATATTTCATATTTTGCCACAAGTTGCGGGAAAATGAAATTGCTAAATGATCTATTGCTCAAACATGCCATTGGGATATGTGAAATTACATTCTGCTGCTTTTCCCGAGTACAGGGATACCACATGTGTGAGACTTTTTGGGAGCCTAGCCGTGTACAGGACCCCAAAAACCAATCACCTCCTTAAGGGTTTTCTAAGGGGGTAAAATGGTGATTTCACTTCCTCACTACCTATCGGTTGCGGTAAGTTTGTTTTGATTACTCAGAAGAGAGAATATTATTAAGCCTGAGCCGTAGTGGCTGGGTTTATTTATCTATACTTTTAAGTGATGTAATAATAAAACTATTTGTACATATTTTAGAAAATGTATTAAACCAATAAAAACAGCCGTGGCCAAAATATTTATCCAATAAAATATTTTATTTTTGAATTTATTATATATACATTGTAAAATGCATGCTGCCTTCTACCCCATGTAAAGGAAAAAGGGGGGGGGAAGCCTATTTATACCCCCCACTTTCCTCATGGGATCTGAGGCCTTACATATATCCCAATAGTTTTGAAAATGGGATAAATTCATAGGCTAGCATGAGTTATCCAATAAAATTATAGAAATTTTAAATTTAATAAAGGATAGGTCAGTTAAAAATCAGTTAACCCACCAATGAATGCATGTATACTGCAAATTACCCCTATAAATAGTGGCTGAGTTTATTTATTTATTTATCTATACTTTTAAGTCCCGGTTCACACAGGGGCGACTTGTCAAGTCTGACAAGTTGCGTCCCGTTTTGTACTATGGAACCGTTCTAATAGGAGCGACTCAAAAAGGTTCCTGTACTATTTTTGGGGCGACTTCAGGCGACTTGCATTGACTTCTATACAGAAGTCATTTTGCAAGCCTCCGCTGAAGTCGTGTGCAGGTCACCTTAGTGAGTCGCGCTGCAATTCGCGTTGCCCCTGTGTGAACCAGCTCTAAGTGATGTGATAATAAAATTATTTGAAAATATTTACTTTCTGCTATAACACATATCCAAAAAAATATATAAAATTTATTCATCAGTTTATTTATTCTACTACATATTTTTGTAAAAATGCAATACGTGTATATTTTGATTGGTTTGCACAAAAGTTTTATGGACTTTTATTTATTTTTTTATGTTTTTACTGGTAATGGTGGCGATCTGCGATTTTTAGCGGGACTGCGACTTTGTGGTGTACAAATCTGACCCTAAGTGACACTTTTTGGGGACCAGTGACAATATTACATTGATCAGTGCTAAAATAATGCACTGATCAATGTAGAAATGACACTGGCAGGGAAGGGGTTAACATTGAGCAATCAAGGGGTTAACTGTGTTCCTTGGGTGTGTTCTAGCTATGTGGGAGCTGGGCTCCCTGGAACACCAAAGAGATCACTGTTCCCGATCACTGGGAACAGCAGATCTCCATGTCTCCTGTCAGAACGGGGATCAGCCTTATTTACATAGGCAGATACCCGTTCTGCCTCTACTCACCGCGTTCGCGGGTCGCCGGCGGACATCGAGTCTACGGGACCCACAGCCGCGGTGTGCAGCGGGCCCGCTTGCGTACCCACAGTGTCACATGCACAGACCGCCATACTGGTATGGCTGTTTGCGCAATCGAGCCGACCTGCCGCTGTATATATACAGTGGCTGGTCGGCAAGTGGGTAAAGGGGTGTGGTTATATAGTCTGAGGTGACTTACATAGTGGAGAATGTGGTAATATTAAATAGGAAATGTAGGAAACAAAGATCACAGGTCATTTGGCTTCAGTATAAATCACACAAATAGGAAACAGAAGGGGAATACAAAGACACTGAATTTAATTCAATCTTATTTTTATTCACGAAGACACTGAATTTCAAAAGAGCCAACTTCCCTAAACTACGAACCTTGCTAGAAGTCATAAACTGGGATAAAATCTTAGGAACAATGAACACGGAGGAGAGATGGGTTTGCTTTAAGAGCATAATAAATAAGGGCATTAGTCAATGCATCCCATTGGGTAATAAATTTAAAAGAGCGAACAAAAGTCCTGGATGGCTTAACTAATGTAATAAATGTATATAAAAGCAAAGGAGAAGGCCTTCAAAAAATACAAGGTTGAGGGGTCATCATCATCATTCAGACTTTATAAGGAATGCAACAAGAAATGTAAGGTTGCAATTAGGGCGGCTAAGATAGAACATGAAAGACACATAGCAGAGGAAAGCAAAAAAATTCCCAAGAAATTCTTTAACCACTTGCCGACCGCCGCACGACGATATGCGTTGGCAGAATGGCACGTACAGGCAGGAGGGCGTATATATAAGTCCCTACCAGCGATCAGAGATGAGGGGGAGGCCACTCATTTGTGGCCACCCCCTCGCGATCGCTCCCAGCCAATCAAACACTTCCTCTAGCCCCGTCATGTAAACAGGGCTAAAGGAAGTGATGTCATCCCTAACGGCCGCGGGTGGGGGGCCCGATCGGGCCCGCCCCGTGCTTGTAACTGTCCGGGACATTGGGGGAGGGATCGGAGATGAGGGGGGGCACTCATTCGTGGCCACCCCCTCGCGATCGCTCCCGGCCAATGGAATGCTTCCTCTGGCTCTGTATTGTGTACAGAGCTAGAGGAAGTGAGGTCATCTCTCCTCGTGGCGGCCTTTTCGAACCGACGCCGAGGAGAGAACACGTGAGTTGCACAACACTACACTTACACTACACTACACTAACAGTAGAACACTCTAGGCACACTTCTCACACCCCAGCCCCCCCCCCCTCGATTGCCCCCCTGCACCCCCTGTCACAGTGACACCAAAGCTGTTTTTTTTTTTTTTTTTTACTGTTAACTGCATTGGTGCATTGTGACCCTAATAACTGTTAGGGCAGTTAGATTTAGCCCCCTTTAGGTCTAGGAACCCCCCCTAATAAAGGTTTAACCCCGTGATCCCCCCCGTCACCAGTGTCACTAAGCGATCGTTTTTTTGATCGCTGTATTAGTGTCACAGATGGCGCTAGTTAGGGAGGTAGGTATTTAGGTTTGCCGCATCATTTTATAGGGTCAGGGACCCCCCCATATACTACCTACTAAAGGTTTTTACCCCCTGATTGCCCCCTAGTTAACCCTTTCACCAGTGATCACCATATAACTGTTACCGGTGACGCTGGTCAGTTAGTTTATTTTTTATAGTTTCAGGGCACCCGCCGTTTATTACCTAATAAAGGTTTAACCCCCTGATCGCCCGGCGGGTGATATAACTAAGGTTTTAGAGTCAAATAGGGTCTGCGTCGCCCCAGGCAGCGTCGGGTTAGTGCCAGTACCGCTAACACCCCTGATCAGATCTATACTAGCTATATAATGTTGAGACAAGAAAAACTTGCAATATGTATATAGTCTAGGAAAACGCCAACATGTTTCGGACTTTGGTCCTTTTTCAAAGGCAGTTTAATATCCTGTTCTTTCACATCTAGAATGTGTGAATAGGTAAATATTAGTACAAAAAATAATAACAATTGTGCTAGTTTGGTCTACCATATAGATCAACATGATAGTATGTTATTGTAGGTGTGGTACTCACATGCAACATGTTGGGGGACTTGCCAGATAGGGTAAGAGGCCAGGTTGTGGGCTCATGTAATCGGTATATGCACTGATATGGTGTCTATGCAGAGTAAAACTAAGAAGAAATGCTGCCGTGTGGCTGGGCGACAAGCTGGAGAAGACTAAGGCAGCTGCAAGGTCCTTGACAAGGGACAGGCTAGGAGCCCGTACCTTGTGGGCATATAGCCAGTAGGTATATAGAGCTAAAGTAGATTAAAGAGTAGAGAATGTAAGTAAATAGTAACAGGGCATAAAGGCCATGCAGACAAAATAGATAGCATATGGATATATTACCTGAGTGTAAGAATTTCTGAGATGTATTGTCAAGGAACGCCAGCAAATGGACGGCATGTATGGAACCTCCATTGCGGGAGGTTTAAATAGGATGAAAAGATTACTCCCAGCTGTGTATACGCGCCACAGAGGGTGCGTCAATATTGCTGGGTTGTAGTTGGCTATGAAGGCAAAGGGGAGCAGCCAATCACGCTGCATGTGTTCCCCTATAGGACCTCTGAAAGGACGGCGCTGGGCGCGGGCACGCCCATGATAGGCGGGGCCGCATCCAGCGTCATGACGTCACCGAAGCGGGCGGAAGTTCGCCAGGTCCGTCTGCGCTCCAGAGTGGAGCGCAAACAGGAAGGCGCCTAGGATAGCGGGCACCTATGGGGAACAAAGGCGGCGCATGTGCGCGAAGAAATCGGGCGCATGCGCACTGTTTTACCCGCGCCGGGCAGCATACCTGGGTGATCGCAGCCAGTGCTTGTTATGTATCAAAGAAGGGAAAATATGTTTAAGTCAGCAAGTGACCAGACTGGCTGAAAATAATTCAGTCAGAATACATGGGTAAAAAAATTAATTAAAAAGGTCATGCATGTGAGTCCAAATCCACAATATTGTTGCCATTATCTGTAAAGACAATACAGAAAGAAATGGAACATGGTTATATTTGTGTACATATACAGGGCAAAGGTGGGAACAAGAATGCATAACATATCATTTAGACATCTGAATAGCATTTTTATTACAGAATAAGGTACACGTTTGTAGATATGCTGGATGTTTCCATGTAGGGAATTATAAGTCCAATTCACAGACTCCAGATTGGAATCCTTCAAGGTATGGTTTAAAGCTGAAGGCCTCATTGAGGCCAGGAGGTGAGGTGGCATTTAGGTGGAAAATCCATCTCAATTCGCTCTGTAATAGAGCTTTATTATAGTCACCACCTTGGTTAGGAGGTGGGATATGGTCAAGGGCTTTAAACAGAATTTTTGGAGTAGAATCGTGGTGGACGAGCTTGCAGTGTCGCCCCAAAGGTAAATCAGGGTCTTTTTTATTGACACTGCAAATATGGCCATATATACGTTTCCAAAAAGGTAATTTGGTCTTTCCTACATAAAAACATCCGCATTCACATTCAAGTAGGTAGACTATGCCAATGGAGCAACAATTGACATAGTGTTGGGGAAAAAACTGTTGACCATTGGGCAAAATATTATGCATATTGGATTTGTGAAGATATTTACAATATCTGCAATTCCCACATGGAAAAGTACCCTTCAATTGGTTGTGGGGTTTGACGGTAGCAGTGTATTCACTTCTAATGAGTTTGTCTCGGAGAGATGGAGCTCGTCTGTATGTAACTAAAGGACGTGTGGGGACAAAGGGTGAAAGGAATTTGTCAGTGGCAAGTATGTGCCAGTGTCGAGAAAGTATTTGAGTAATTTGGTTATGTTGTTGGCAGTAATTGGTTATAATTCTCAGAGAGGTGTTAGTTTCTCTGGGAGTAGGAGTGGACAATAATGTAAGACGTGATTTGGATTTAGCTTTTTTATAAGCATCTTTTAAAACACTGTTCGTGTATCCCCTTGCTCGAAGTCTTCTGCGTAGGACGAAGGCCTCGTGTTCAAAGGAGGTCTCAGTCGAGCAGTTGCGACGGGCACGGAGATACTGAGCGAACGGGATTGAGTTTAGAAGTGGTTGTGGATGAAAACTGGAGGCAGCCAGGATTGTATTGCCAGCTGTGGGTTTGCGAAACAGGTGGCTCTGTATATGTCCATCCTGATCCTTGGTAAGTGTAAGATCTAGAAAGGAAATTGAAGTAACACTATATGTCATAGTGAACTTCAGATTCAACGAATTGGAAGTATTTAAAAATTGTAAAAATTGATGCAGTATTTCAATCGGTCCTTGCCATAGGACCAGGATATCATCAATGTAGCGACGAAAAGTCGCAATGTATTTGGTATATGGGCTGGCAGATTCATCCAAAAACGCTGCGATCACCCAGGTATGCTGCCCGGCGCGGGTAAGACAGTGCGCATGCGCCCGATCCCTTTGCGCGCATGCGCAGTCTTTGTTCCCCATAGGTGCCCGCTATCCTAGGCGCCTTCCTGTTTGCGCTCCACTCTGGAGCGCAGACGGACGTGGCGAACTTCCGCCGGGTCGGTGACGTCACGACGCTGGACGCGGCCCAGCCTATCATGGGCGTGCCCGCGCCCAGCGCTGCCCTGTCAGAGGTCCTATAGGGGAACACATGCAGCGTGATTGGCTGCTCCCCTTTGCCTTCATAGCCAACTACAACCTAGCAATATTGACGCACCCTCTGTGGCGCGCATACACAGCTGGGAGTAATCTTTTCATCCTATTTAAACCTCCCGCAATGGAGGTTCCATACATGCCGTCCATTTGCTGGCGTTCCTTGACAATACATCTCAGACATTCTGACACTCAGGTAATATATCCATATGCTATCTATTTTGTCTGCATGGCCTTTATGCCCTGTTACTATTTACTTACATTCTCTACTCTTTAATCTACTTTAGCTCTATATACCTATTGGCTATATGCCCACAAGGTACGGGCTCCTAGCCTGTCCCTTGTCAAGGACCTTGCAGCTGCCTGAGTCTTCTCCAGCTTGTCGCCCAGCCACACGGCAGCATTTCTTCTTGGTTTTACTCTGCATAGACACCATATCAGTGCATATACCGATTACATGAGCCCACAACCTGGCCTCTTACCCTATCTGGCAAGTCCCCCAACATGTTGCATGCGAGTACCACACCTACAATAACATACTATCATGTCGATCTATATGGTAGACCAAACTAGCACAATTGTTATAATTTTTTGTACTAATATTTACCTATTCACACATTCTAGATGTGAAAGAACAGGATATTAAACTGCCTTTGAAAAAGGACCAAAGTCCGAAACATGTCGGCGTTTTCCTAGACTATATACATATTGCAAGTTTTTCTTGTCTCAACATTATATGTTCATGCTTTGATATGGTTAAACTGTATATGCTGTTTGTATGTTCTTTTTGACCAAACATTTTGTATTTCACATTTGTGTATATTGATACATGCTCCAACATTAAACTACAATATTTTGAACTGCATATACATTTTTCGCGGTCTATCTTGACAATAAGCATCCCCTAGGGGTATTGGCTGTGTACATGCACACTAGGCCTACAATGTTTTCTGTATTCATTTAATTGGGATGCGATAGACCTTTCACATACTCTATCAACCTCTGCCCAACCTTTTTCTCCTCTATACTAGCGTCCCCAGCAGTTTAAGGTTCCCAAAAACGCATTGTTAGCGGGATCAGCCCAGATACCTACTAGCACCTGCGTTTTCCCCCTCCGCCCAGCCCAGCCCACCCAAGTGCAGTATTGATCGATCACTGTCACTTACAAAACACTAAGCACACATAACTGCAGCGTTCGCAGAGTCAGGCCTGATCCCTGCGATCGCTAACAGTTTTTTGGTAGCGTTTTGATTCAGTCGCTAACAGTCAGGAGCTTTTTTTTTCCTGTGAGTCTCACTAGTGTACTACTAACCAAAATGGCAAGTCAAACGTACACTAGTGAACAGGCCTACTTGTTTCTGAGTATGACAGATAGTGAAGCGGAGGTCACTCATCTGTCAGAATCGGGCTCAGAATACGACCCAGTAGACGACAGTGGCTCCATGACAGATAGCTCTGACGGCGGAGTTGTGGTCCCTGCTAAGGTCAGGCGTACCAGACCCCAAACTCCTTCTTCTGTTGTTGAGGTGCAGGAACCGCAGGTCGCTCGTAGGAGGCAGAGACGTACTAGAGCCGCTATTCCTTCTGGTGAACTGGCAAGCACCAGCGGCCTAGTACACTCTGGACGTACATCCAGCACTGCAGTATCACGTGGTGACGTGGCGAGTCTCATAAGTGCAGTTCCAGCTGGGAGGTGGCAAGCACAAGTAGTGTCCCGCTGCCACCAAGAAGAAGACAAAGACAGGCCCGTCGTGCCCATAGTGCCCTTCCTGCAGAATTCGCCAATCCTGATTGGGTGCCCACCACTTCTGCAGAACCCGTACTTCCCCCATTCACTGGCCAACCCGGTATTCAGGTGGAAACAGCTGATTTTACGTCACTTGATTTTTTTTCGCTGTTTTTCACCGAAGATCTCTATAGATCTATTGTGGACCAAACCAATTTGTACGCTGGTCAACACATCGCCGTTAACCCCCAGTTGTCCACCCTTGCCAGAGATTGGAGACCAATTACAGTCCCCGAATTTAAGCTCTTTCTGGGTCTTTCCCTCATCATGGACGTAGTTAAAATGGGTACGTTGCGTTCATATTAGTCCACTGAGCCAATGTACCATATGCCCGTGTTCTCTGCTTCAATGTCCAGGGCACAATACGAGATGATTTTGCGGTTCATGCACTTCAACGACAATGAACTCTGTCGTCCTAGTGGAGACCCTGCATACGATCGGCTCTATAAAATTCGGCCCCTCATAAACCATTTCAACCAACGTTTTGCAGACTTGTTTACTCCCCATCAAGTTGTCTGCGTTGACGAGTCCCTGATTAAGTTTACTGGCCGCTTGTCATTCAAACAATACCTTCCCAGCAAGGGGTCAGATACGGGGTCAAGATGTATAAGCTCTGTGACAGGGCCACAGGCTATACATGTAGTTTTATGGTTTATGAGGGCAAAGATAGCCACTAGACATGTGCGATTCGTTTCGTACGAATTCGTAATTCGTACGAATTTTTCGAAATTCGTACGAATTTACGAATCTGTAGTACGAATTTTTTTTTTACGAATTCCGTACGGAATACGAAATTCCGTTTACGAATTTCGTCGCCGAATGATTCGAATGAATTCGAATGAATTCGAATGACAAAGTGTCATTTTTGCAGGAAAAATTCCGTACGAATTTCAGCTCCAAATTATTCGAATCCAACTACCAATATCAAATTTCAATATCAAATTTCAACTAATTTAAACGAAATTATTATAGCAGATATAACGAATGAATCGTCATTTTTGCAGAAAAAAAAGCTATTTAAAATCACTTGCGGCTATTGCCGGCAAATGAATTGTCGGCTCCATAACACAGAGAACAGTCATTCATTGATATAAAAAAAATAAAAATAATCTAGCCTCCCTCCCCTGGCTCCCTTAAGCCCACCGTCCACCCACCTTGGGCCCCTGCCTAGCCCACGCTTTACGGCTATGGGATTCAGTTAAGTTCTCAGCTGGCCTGATCTCTCCCCATCTCCCCTTACTCCGTCTTCTTTACTGTCCGTTGTTCCAGCCAGGATGTGATAATCCCTTACAGTTTACGTGGTGGACTGACCATGGCTTTGTAGACGTCCACTCTCTGCTCACTCCGACTAGAATTATCCCATTTGCAGCCTTACGCTCCTCACACGATATCCCCCTAAAGGAACATTATAGCTATACACAACTCAGACACTTCCTCCAAGGCCTGATAAGATCTCAACCTACTCCCTATGCCACAACCCCTTTCGAAAGTTTATGTAGGTCCCGTCCCCAATCCCCGGGTATGATTTCACTCATATACAAGGCTATAATTAACACCAGAAAACCACCACTGAGACCTTATTATCTCCAATGGGAGGCTGAGTTAGGGAAACGGCTGGAGCCAGATGTCTGGCGGGGTATGACCATGGCACTAACTAAATGCTCTAAGAATGTTCTCTTTTTGGAGAACGCCTACAAAGTATTTTATAGGTGGTACTACACCCCGGCTAGGTTAGCGAGTTTTATCCCATCTTACTCCCCCTTATGCTTCCGAGGGTGCTCCCAAGAAGGTACGATGGCACACATCTGGTGGTCTTGCCCCAGGGTATGCAGACTATGGATTAGAGTATATGCGTTACTTCGTAACCTTTTTAATACCACAATAAAGAGAGACCCTTTTGAGGCCCTATTATGCAAACCCATCCCGACACTTCTTTATCCTGAACGCCGACTGGCGGCACACATCTTTACTGCAACTAAACTGACCATAGCACGGGCATGGAAAACCCCGGCCCTCAGCTTTGAAGCGGTCAAAAACAGCGTGAATGACATCATGGTGAACGAGAAACTTACTGCTGTGCTAGCAGATACCCATGCCAAGTTCCTCCGGATATGGCAACCCTGGGTGGCCCATAGTCGTTCCTCGCGATTTGACCCAACGCTACTTACCCTCTAAGAAGCTTCTGCTCCCCCCCCCCCACCCCGGGGCCCCCTTCCCTTTTTTTTTTTCCCCCTTCCCCCACATTCCCCCTCTTTCCTTGGCTTCCCCCCTTACCTCTCTCTCCTCTTGGTCTTTACACTAAAGACCTACTTCACCCCTTTTCTCCTTCTTCACCTTCTATTGTTTCTTTTTTTTCTCCTGTATTCTCCCCTCTTGGGGTTCATTGTCAATTTTCTTCGTATCTTTCCTCTCGATCTCCCCACTCTATGGGGCTGATCCTACTGGCGCTGGATACCTAATAAGACATACTTTATCTATTTTTGTCTTCTAATTCCACTCCATCTTCCTTTTTCACTTTTTCTTTTCTCCCTCTCTTTCTTCCTCATGACTCTACAAAATTTTAGTTTTGACTTTCTCAGGTGGTTCTCCCTGAGGAATCTTACTCAAGTTGGTTCTCCAGTTTAAGGTCCCTATGGGACAAAGTTTGTGAAACAGTTTTTTCTGCCTCTGGTACCAGAACCGACCCTGGGTAGTGCCATACATTTCAGTTCACTTTAGGTCAATTTTATTCCACCAAATCTCAAGACCTATTGGTCTCTTTACAATGTCTTGCAGCCCACATTTGTGGTATACTATGGTCTGCTCTATGGCTCAGGTCCGCATTCCGGACTCAAGTACATGTACTATACTGTTGTAAAAATTGCACACCTTAACTGTGTCCAGTTCCGTTTTTTTTCTTTGTTTTGTATTCTTTTGTATTGATGTGATTCTTTAATAAAAACCTTTGTACAAGAAAAAAAAAGCGTAGGGGTCCCCCCAAATTCAATAACCAGGCCCTTCAGGTCTGGTATGGATATTAAGGGGGACCCCAGCCAAAAAAAAAAAAAATGGCGTGGGGTCCCCCCCAAATATCCATCCCAGACCCTTCAGGTCTGGGATGGATTTTAAGGGGAACCCCGGCCAAAAAAAAATGGCGTAGGGTCCCCCTCAAAATCCATACCAGACCCTTTATCCGAGCACGCAACCTGGCAGGCCGCAGGAAAAGAGAGGGGGGGACGAGAGCGGCCCCCCTCCCGCCTGAACCGTACCAGGCCACATGCCCTCAACATTGGGAGGGTGCTTTGGGGTCCCCCCAAAGCACCTTGTCCCCATGTTGATGAGGACAAGGGCCTCTTCCCCACAACCCTGGCCGGTGGTTGTGGGGGTCTGCGGGCGGGGGGCTTATCGGAATCTGGAAGCCCCCTTTAACAAGGGGACCCCCAGATCCCGCCCCCCCCTGTGTCAAATGGTAAGGGGGTACAAAAGTACCCCTACCATTTCACCAAAAAAGGTGACAAAAATGGTAAAAATGACAGGAGACGGTCTTTGACAATTCCTTTATTAAAATCTTCTTTCTTCTGGTCTTCCTTTCTTCATCCTTCGGTTTCTTCATCTTCTCCTTCCGTCATCTTCTTCCATCTTCTTCCATCTTCTTCCATCTTCTTCCATCTTCTTCTTCCTCCGATTCGCTTCTTCTTGCTCCGGTCTTCTCGTCCTTCTCGTCCGGCATCGGCGTCTCTTCTCGCAGGCCGCTCCTCGCAATGGGAGGCTCCCGCTCTGTGAGGCTTCGCTCCGGCTGACAGGTCTTTTATAACGGAGGGCACCTGGTAACCCCGCCCCCTCTGACGCACGGGGACGTCATGGGGACTTCCCTATGGCTTTCCCCATTACGTCAGAGGGGGCGGGGTCACCAGGTGCCTTCGTTATAAAAGACCTGTCAGCCGGAGCGAAGCCTCACAGAGCGGGAGCCTCCCATTGCGAGGAGCGGCCTGCGAGAAGAGACGCCGATGCCGGACGAGAAGGACGAGAAGACCGGAGCAAGAAGAAGCGAAACGAAGGAAGAAGAAGATGACGGAAGGAGAAGATGAAGAAACCGAAGGATGAAGAAAGAAGAAAGAAGATTTTAATAAAGGAATTGTCAAAGACCGTCTCCTGTCATTTTTACAATTTTTGCCACTTTTTTGGTGAAATGGTAGGGGTACTTTTGTACCCCCTTACCATTTTACACAGGGGGGGCCGGGATCTGGGGGTCCCCTTGTTAAAGGGGGCTTTCAGATTCCGATAAGCCCCCCGCCCGCAGACCCCCACAACCACCGGCCAGGGTTGTGGGGAAGAGGCTCTTGTCCTCATCAACATGGGGACAAGGTGCTTTAGGGGTCTCAGACCCCCAAAGCACCCTCCCAATGTTGAGGGCATGTGGCCTGGTACGGTTCAGGCGGGAGGGGGGGCCGCTCTCATCCCCCCCTCTTTTCTTTTTTTTTGGCTGGGGTCCCCCTTTATATCCATCCCAGACCTGAAGGGCCTGGTTATTGAATTTGGGGGGACCCCTACGCATTTTTTTATCAATGACTTCAATGAATGACAGTTCTCTGTATTACGGATCCAACAATTCATTTGCCGGCAATAGCCGCAAGTGATTTTAAATAGCCGTTTTTTCCTGCAAAAATGACACGGCAGGAACAGTTCTCTATATTAGATATACTGAATCTCGAATCATTCGAAGCATTCGTTATATCCGCTATTATAATTTCTTTCATATTAGTTGAAATTAGATATTTGTTAGTTGTTGTATTCGAATTGTTCTCTGTATTACGGGAATCGGCAATTAGCCGCGAGTGATTTTAAATGTCTTTTTTTTTCCTGCAAAAAATGACACATTGTACAGAGAGAGTTGTAAGCACGGGAAACATGACCCCTTCTATATACTATATACTCTATAGTATGCCTATGAAGGGGCGCAGGTTTCCTGTGCTTAGAACTCTCTCTGTACAATGTGTCATTTTTGCAGGAAAAAAAAAAACTATTTAAAATCACTCGCGGCTAATTGCCGATTCCCGTAATACAGAGAACAATTCGAATACCACAACTAACAAATATCTAATTTCAACTAATATGAAAGAAATTATAATAGCGGATATAACGAATGCTTCGAATGATTCGAGATTCAGTATATCTAATATAGAGAACTGTTCCTGCAGTGTCATTTTTGCAGGAAAAAAAAAACTATTTAAAATCACTTGCGGCTATTGCCGGCAAATGAATTGTCGGATCCGTAATACAGAGAACAGTCATTCATTGAAGTCATTGATAAAAAAATGTGTGGGGGTCCCCCCAAATTCAATAACCAGGCCCTTGAGGTCTGGGATGGATTTTAAGGGGAACCCTAGCCAAAAAAATGGCGTGGGGTCCCCCATAAAATCCATACCAGACCCTTATCCGTGCACGCAACCTGGCAGGCCGCAGGAAAAGAGGGGGGGATGAGAGCGGCCCCCCCCCTCCCGCCTGAACCGTACCAGGCCACATGCCCTCAACATTGGGAGGGTGCTTTGGGGTCCCCCCAAAGCACCTTGTCCCCATGTTGATGAGGACAAGGGCCTCATCCCCACAACCCTGGCCGGTGGTTGTGGGGGTCTGCGGGCGGGGGGCTTATCGGAATCTGGAAGCCCACTTTAACAAGGGGACCCCCAGATCCCGCCCCCCCTGTGTGAAATGGTAAGGGGGTACAAAAGTACCCCTACCATTTCACCAAAAAAGGTGACAAAAATGGTAAAAATGACAGGAGACGGTTTTTGACAATTCCTTTATTAAAATCTTCTTTCTTCTTTCTTCATCCTTCGGTTTCTTCATCTTCTCCTTCCGTCATCTTCTTCCATCTTCTTCCTCCGATTCGCTTCTTCTTGCTCCGGTCTTCTCGTCCTTCTCGTTCGGCATTGGCGTCTCTTCTCGCAGGCTGCTCCTCGCAATGGGAGGCTCCCGCTCTGTGAGGCTTCGCTCCGGCTGACAGGTCTTTTATAACGGAGGGCACCTGGTGACCCCGCCCCCTCTGACGCACGGGGACGTCATGGGGAATTCCCGAAGGCTTTCCCCATTACGTCAGAGGGGGCGGGGTTACCAGGTGCCCTCCGTTATAAAAGACCTGTCAGCCGGAGCGAAGCCTCACAGAGCGGGAGCCTCCATTGCGAGGAGCGGCCTGCGAGAAGAGACGCCGATGCCGGACGAGAAGACCGGAGCAAGAAGAAGCGAATCGAAGGAAGAAGAAGATGGAAGAAGATGGAAGAAGATGGAAGAAGATGACGGAAGGAGAAGATGAAGAAACCGAAGGATGAAGAAAGAAGATTTTAATAAAGGAATTGTCAAAGACCGTCTCGTGTCATTTTTACCATTTTTGTCACCTTTCTTTGGTGAAATGGTAGGGATACTTTTGTTTTTTGTTTTTGGCCGGTGTTCCCCTTAAAATCCATCCCAGACCTGAAGGGTCTGGTATGGATATTTGGGGGGGACCCCACGCCATTTTTTTTTTTTTTTTTGGCTGGGGTCCCCCTTAATATCCATCCCAGACTTGAAGGGCCTGGTTACTGAATTGGGGGGGACCCCCACGCTTTTTTTTTTTTTTAATCAATGAATGACTGTTCTCTGTGTTACGTAGCCGACTTTTTATTAGCCGCAAGTGTTTTTAAATAGCTTTTTTTCCTGCAAAAATGACACTTTGTGCAGGAACAGTTCTCTATATTAGATATACTGAATCTCAAATTCATTCGAAGCATTCAAAGCATTCGTTATATCCGCTATTATAATTTCTTTCATATTAGTTGAAATTCGATATTTGTAGTTGGATTTACTAACGATTCGTAACTATTCGTAACGATTCGTAACTTGACATTGAAATTCGATATTTGTAGTTGGATTCGAATTGTTCTCTGTGTTATGAGAACCGACAATTCATTAGCCGCGTTAACGATTCGTAACTTTACTAACGATTCTTAAAAAAATTACGATTCGTCCGAATTTCGTATTTCGTACGAATTCGAACGGAATTTCGTACACGAATTACGAATTTTTTTATATACGAAACGAAACGAAACAAATTTTTTGACAGTTCCCATGTCTAATAGCCACATAGAGCCGACAAACTGCCCTGACTACATAGGGAGCGCTGGCAAGATTGTGTGGGACTTGGTGTCACCCTTATTCGGAAAGGGGTACCACTTGTACGTGGACAATTATTACACGAGCGTGCCACTGTTTAGTCATTTGTTTGATCAGCAGATTGGAGCATGTGGCACCATGCGACCTAATCGCCGGGGGTTTCCCCAGCGGCTTGTAGATTCCCGTCTTAGGCTGGGGGAGAGAGCCTGCTTGCAGTGTAATAACTTGCTCGCTATGAAGTGGAGGGATAATAAGAATGTTTTCGTTCTTACCTCCCTTCATGCAGACACAACGGTCCAAATTACTACGGCGGCTGGTGTTGTGAAGAAACCCCTCTGTCCACGAGTACAACCAAAACATGGGAGGGGTGGACCTCAACGACCAGTTGTTGATGCCGTACCTAGTTGCCCGTAAGGCTAGACGCTGGTACAAAAAAGTGTCTATTTACTTATTCCAATTAGCTTTGCTGAACGCTCATGTGCTATACAGAGCTTCAGGACGTACTGGATCCTTCCTTAAATTCCAGGAAGAGATCATCGGAGCCCTTCTGTTTCCAGACGGTGCTCCACCTCACCTTCCCAATCCAAATGCATTTACTTGGCTGCATGAGCGGCATTTTATTTATGTCCTCCTGAGTACCCCTACCCAACGAGCCCCCCAAAGAAAATGTCGTGTCTGCAGAAAGCGCAGATTTAGGCGTGACACCCGCTATTATTGTCCCCGCTGTCCTGACAATCCTGGTCTTTGCATCTGTGAATGTTTTGAATGCTACCATACACTAGTTGAGTATTAGCATAGGGTACAGCATTGCACAGACTAGGAACACGTTCTCAAGAATGCCATCGCATTTTGAGACCAAAACCGCTGGAACCGTTACAACAGTTCCGTTAGAACTGTTACAGTTACAAACAAAAGTTTAAAAAAAAAAAGTAAAAAATAAAAAAACAAAAAAAATATAAAATAAAAAAAACAAAAATAGTTGTTGTTTTATTGTTCTCTTTCTCTCTATTCTCTCTCTATTGTTCTCTTTTTTACTGTATTCTATTCTGCAATGTTTTATTGTTAACCATTTTTTCGTTTTCAGGTACGCCATTCAGTTGCAGCGCGGATTTATCGATCTTGACAGCAACAGCGTTTGCTCCCACGATACATAAAGCCGTGACTCCAACGCTGTAGGAGGTGATTTCACCACCACAAAAAAAAAGAGCATATATGCCGAAGCATGGGGGCAGCAGGGGCGGAGGAGCGATTTGCTACATACGGTCGAAATTCCGACGGAGGCTTACCCGTGGAAAATTCCGACCGTGTGTACGCGGCATAACTTTTTTGCGGGAGGATGCCCCCATGCTTCGGCATATATATATTTTAGGCACAGGTTGCGTTAAAAAATGTTTTATTTTTTACTATGTTTTTTTTGTTATTTGCTTTGCAGGTATAATAAATCTTACTGTTATACTGTAATATTACTTTGTTTTATTGTTAACCATAATTTGCTTAGCAGGTACGCCATTCAGCTGCAGCGCGGATTTATTTATCTTGACAGCAACAGCGTTTGCTCCCACGATACATAAATCCGTGACTCCAGCGCTGTTGGAGGTGATTTTCACCACCACAGTTAAAAACAAAATGGTGCATGTATGCCCATCATTAGAAGTGGGTGGATGAAGGGAGGTATTCTAATGGTGGGCATACCCACCGATCAATCTTTTTTTTTCGTTCAGCCCACAGGCTGCATGAAAAAAAAGATTACAATATATGCCAAACAAGGGCCAGCAACGTACTGGTATGTTGCTGGACTTTGAGTGGTTATACCAGAATGATGCCGGCGGGTTTAGGTATTATCTTGGTATCATTCTTTTCAGCCAGCGGTCGGCTTTCATGTAAAAGCAATCCTAGTGGCTAATTAGTCTCTAGACTGCTTTTACAAGCAGTGGGAGGGAATGCCCCCCCCTCCCACCGTCTTCCATGGTTTTCTCTGGCTCTCCTGTCCCAACAGGGAACCTGAGAATGCAGCCAGTGGTTCCGCCAGCTCACCATAGAGCTGATCAGAGACCAGAATGGCTCCAATCATCTCTATGGCCTAAGAAACCGGAAGCTACGAGCATTTCATGACTTATATTTCGCCGGATATAAACAGCGCCATTGGGAAATTGGGAAAGTATTTTATCACACCGATCTTGGTGTGGTCAGATGCTTTGAGGGCAGAGGACAGATCTAGGGTCTAATGGACCCCAATTTTTTCAAAAAAAGAGTACCTGTCACTACCTATTGCTATCATAGGGGATATTTACATTCCCTGAGATAACAATAAAAATGATAAAAAATATATATAAATGAAAGGAACAGTTGAGAAAATAAAATAAAAAAGCGAAATCAATAATAATAAAAAAAAAAAAAAAGCACACCTGTCCCCCCCTGCTCTCGCGCAAAGGCGAACGCAAACGTCGGTCTGGCGTCATATGTAAACAGCAATTGCACCATGCATGTGAGGTATCACTGCGAAGGTCAGATCGAGGGCAGTAATTTTAGCAGCAGACCTCCTCCGTAAATCTAAAGTGGTAACCTGTATAGGCGTTTAAATGCTTTTAAAAATGTATGCAGTTTGTCACCACTGCACGTTTCTGCGCAATTTGAAAGCATGTCGTGTTTGGTATCCATGTACTCAGCCTAAGATCTTCTTTTTTATTTCATCAAATATTTGGGCAAGATAGTGTGTTTTAGTGCATTAAAATTTAAAAAAGTGTGTTTTTTCCCCAAAAAATGCGTTTGAATAATCGCTGCGCAAATACTGTGAAAAAAAAGTGAAAAAAAAGCATAGGATGCATTAAGGTGAAAAAACACGAACCTTTAACATTAATAAATCACCGGGACCAGATGGCTTGCACCCGAGGGTACTTAGGGAACTCAGTCAAGTAACTGCCAGACCATTGTTTCTCATTTTTACTGACTGGAATGGTACTAGCTGATTGGAGAAAAGCCAATGTAGCACCAATATTTAAAAAAGGGCCCAAAATACATCCCTGGAAATTACAGACCAGTTAGCCTAACATCAATAGAATGCAAGCTCTTGGAGGGGATGATAAGGGACTATATGCACGATTTTAGTAATGAGAACAGTATCAGTAATCAGCATGGATTCATGAAGAATCGTTCTTGCAAAACCAATTTATTAACCTTCTATGAGGAGGGGAGTTGCCATATAGATAAAGGAGGGCCCGTAGACATGGTGCATCTGGATTTTGTAAAAGCATTTGACACAGTTCCCCATAAACCTTTACTGTACAAAGTAAGGTCTTTTGGCATGGACCATAGGGTGAGTACATGGATTTAAAACTGGCTACAAGGGCGAGTTCAGAGGGTGGTGAATAAATGGGGAGTACTCGGAATGGTCCGGGTGGGTAGTGGGGTCCCCCAGGGTTCTGTGCTGGAACCAATCCTATTTAATTTGTTCATAAACGACCTGGAGGATGGGGTAAACAGTTAAATCTCTGTATTTGCGGACAATACTAAGCTAAGCAGGACAATAATGTGCAAAACTTGCAAAAAGATCTGAACAAATTAATGGGGTGGGCAACTACAGGGCAAATGAGGTTTAATGTAGAAAAATCTAAAATAATACATTTGGGTGGCAAAAATACAAATGCAATCTACAAACTGGGGGTAGAACCCCTGGGGAATCTAGTATGGAAAAGGACCTGGGGGTCCTAGTAGATGATAGGCTCAGCAATGGCATGCAATGCCAAGCTGCTGCTAACAAAGCAAACAGAATATTGGCATGCATTAAAAAGGGGATCAACTCCAGAGATAAAAATATAATTCTCCCGCTCTACAATACTCTGGTCCGACTGCTCCTAGAGTATGCTGTCCAGTTCTGGGCACCAGTCCTCAGGAAGGATTACTGGAAATGGAGCGAGTACAAAGAAGGGCACCAAAGCTAAAAAGGGTCTGGAGGATGTTAGTTATGAGGAAAGGTTGCGAGCACTGAACTTATTCTCTTTGGAGAGGAGACGCTTGAGGAGGGGATATGATTTCAGTTTACAAATACCGTACTGGTGACCCCACAATAGGGATAAAACTTTTTTGCGGAAGGGAGTTTAACAAGACACGTGGCCACTTAAAATTAGAAGAAATTAGGTTTAACCTTAAACTATGTAGAGGGTTCTTTACTGTAAGAGCGGCAAGGATGTGGAATTCACTTCCACAGGCGATGGTATCAATCGGGAGCATTGATAGTTTCAAAAAACGATTAAATAAGCACCTGAACGACCACAACATACAGGGATATACAATGTAATACTGACATATAATCACACACATAGGTTGGACTTGATGGACTTGTGTCTTTTCAACCTCACCTGCTATGTAACTGTGTAAGTGTACAGAGATCAATAGTAGGTAGGGCAGTGTACAGAGGTCAGTAGTAGGTAAGGCAGTATACAGAGGTCATTAATAGGTAGGGCAGTGTACAGAGGTCAATGGTATATAGGGCAGTGTACAGAGGTCAGTAGGATGTAGAGCAGCATGCAGAGGTCAGTAGTATATAGGGCAGTGTACAGAGGTCAGTAGTAGCTATGGCAGTGTACAGGGGTCAGTAGTATGTTGGGCAGTGTTCATGGGGTCAGTAGTATGTAGCGCAGTGTCCAGAGGTCTGTATTATGTAAGGCAGTGTCCAGAGGTCTGTAGTATGTAGGACAACTTCCAGAGGGCGGTAGTATGCAGGCATCAGCAGGCAGGGCAGGGGATGTGGGTCAGCAGGGCAGAGGATAGGGTGTTAGGAGGGTGATGTATGAGGGTCAGGAGGGCACAGTACAAGGGTCAGGATGCCAAAGTACAGTGGGGTCAGCAAGGCACAGTACAGGGGGTCTGGAAGGCATGGTACAGAAGTGGTTTCCTTTTCCTGGGGAGAGGGGGGTGGAGAGAGTGGGGGGGGGGGGGGGGGGTCAAGAGAAAGGGGGTTGGGGAGATGCCTGTGATCACTGTCAGGCTCCGTTCACATTTGGGGAATTGGGATCTTGAGCAGAATCGCTAAGATTCTGCCCACAATCTCAAATCGCACTGCGATAATAGAAAAATGCATGTACTGGTGCCAATTTTTTTCAATGGCACCTAAACACGGTGCAGTTTTGCTCTGAGAAATCATGCGGCAAACCACAATGTGTAAAGCCTGTTGCCCAGAAGACGCTCCTGCTCCTTTTTGGGTGACAACCGTCACGCATGCAGTAAGCAAGCAATAATCAAGCAAGCAATAATCAAGGCAAAACTGCACTGTGTTTTATGACTAGCACCTGTACATGCGTTTTGCAATTGCAGTGCAATTTGAGATTGCGGACAGGCTGCAATTGTGCCCGAGATCCCAAAACGCCAAATGTGAACAGAGCCTTAGGGAAAGTCGGTCCTCTTTTTGGGTGCAGCTGTCTATGACAAGCATTTACTGTAGATTAGTGGGGTATAAATCCTTACCCCATTTCTGTCTGCACACGCCCTTCCCCTCTCCCATGAGTTCTGGGTTTAATAATACAAAGTAAAGAGAAGCCACCCACTCCCCTCCACTCCTCACTGGCCAGTTAAGTACTCCACGCCAGTTGTTACAATTTCTTCAGAAGTGGCAGAGCCTGCATTGGCAAACAAACCTCCTAAAGCTGGAATGATGTGTGAAGACTGGGGGCGGGTGGTATGGATCAGACCAAGTTCTACAGAGTAGGGGGGTTGTGATATTCTTGAGTAAGCTAGAAGCCACAGGTTCACAAAGTGCCTGCCCAGCAGCGCAGCAATGCGTGCCTCTGACAAAGCTCCGACATGCATCTAGTAACAGCTGTTCACAGACAGCAGCCGGGAGTACTGTTGTAGCGCCGGCCGCCCACTCTGTGACAGAATAGCACTCCCAGCTGCTGATGAACGGTAGTGATTTCTGAGACACAGCCTGGGACATAGCCCTGCCTGGACAATTTATTAAAATCCATGGCTGTCCCGGCTAAACTGGCAGAGTTGGCAACTATGTTAATGTAGAGACCTCTAAATGAAACACAGACACAATACAAACTGAGTTCAACAGTCCTCTTTTATTAACCAAAATGGGTAAAAAACTGTGTATAATAGTGTCAATCAGCCAATCCTGGAAAGACACCCTAAAATCGGTTGAACTGGATGCTCGGCAGACTGGTATGTACAAATAGCAATCAAACAGTGAATAATAGCACTACTTAAATGTATAAAGCAACAACAGACACTTAGCAATGGAACGATCCAAGGGACTTACTGATTATGCTACTACCAAGAGGGAAAAGGGCCAGCCTAATGTGACTCTAATCCTAATGAGAGATTGAGCTGTAAAAGAACCAGTCACACGTCCCTATAGTTGCAAGAAGAGTAGTAGTGCATATGTTAGGCCTGAGGGTTATCTTCACCATCAGCGTTGGAGCTCAAGATGTGAACAGGGAATCCTCAATGTTTAGCATAAGGGTTCAATAGTCACCAAGGGAATGCTAGGTATGGCAAAGTGGCAGACCCCGTGACAAACCAGGTTATGTTGTCTGCATGCAGTGTTGATATGTTGGATGTTGCTAACAGGCAGGGGAGTGTTTGGGCATAAGCCCACTCCCCAGATCCTGGAGACAGCTGGCACTTACACAGGAAACAATGCAGGGTCTTTACACCACACAGCGGGGAGCTGGGTGCGATGGGTTGGTCGGATGTAGATTCAGCAATCTGAACGGTCACTTGCTTTGCTGTATCCCTTTCATCAGCAAAGGTCACAGAGGGTCTTCGGTGCAGCGCTGCATGGCAGGTCCTCTTGGGCAGGAACAGCGGTGTCTCCTAGCGCTGCAACTCCCACAGCTGAGCGGTGAGGCTGGTGCTCACTTAATGGAACCCTGGAATGCTGGGAGACTCCTTTTATCTACTCACCCATAGAGAGGGTGGCTTACTGGGAGATGTCATTTGCAAAGCATTCAATTCAATAATGGCTGGGCTGGAGACTCCCACAATGCTCTCCTTTAGGGCTCAGGAATGTGATGCAGAGGGAAACAGGAATAGCCTGCAGTGGTAGAGATAAAGTCTGCTACTTCATATTACAGTAGTCATGCCCTGGCTACATCCTCCCCCCACTGAAAGTCTTTGGTCCCCAAAGGCAAAATATAGTCCCTGCAAGTGTCTATTGATTAGTGCACAGAATTATTAACAATAAAACTTGTCAACCAAAACCTAAAGTAGCAAACAACTGACTGATAGAAGGATTCTCTAATAGCAAACTATATAAATCAGATAAAGTTATATTATTCTGATGATAGGCCAGTAAAATGCTAGTGGCCCACTTAGTAGTGTCAGAGGGTGGTTCAGGGTCATCCTCTACCAAATGCTAGGTAGAAGAAGCTGGCATTTGGCTGGTGCATTAAGTAGTATGTATGAGCTCATCAGAGCTTTCTCCAAGAGTGTTGTAGATCAGTCTTTTGGGTGGACGGATATCTCCTCTAAGCCTTGGGTTCATACTATCTGAGATCGCGGGTTTTTCCCCATGTACTGCAGCCAGGCTCTGGTTCTTCTGAGCACTCGAGGGCAGTGTCTCCTACTGCATCATGGACCAGGGGATTGGGGCTTCTCCAGAACCTTCTTCCTCAGGGATGTCAATTGAGTCTGGCTTGATCTCTGTGACCTCATCTGGAGGTGATGGAACGGAGTCCTCTAACTTGGAAGTCTGATACTCTATTCTTTCAGGCCGAAGAGCTCTACAAATATCTCCCATTGGAGGCTGGGGGATTCTACTGGTGTCTTCTGGCAGGTGGACCCATAGCCAGCCAAACGTCATCTCCTCATCGCTCTCCCCCCCTTCTTCTGCCCCCCAAGGGGGCGTGTTGTGGTTGATGGGTTTTGGGTCTCGGGTTAGGAGAGTGGGGTGGGTCGGTGCAGGAAGGCTGATTGACAAAAGGGTGATTCCGATGCCAAGTCTTAAGTGGGCCAGACTTCCCCTGAGGGCAAATCTGACAAACGGGAGCTGTCTGCAAACTATGTATGGCTGAGATCGCCATAGATCAGCTAACTTGTGTTTTTCGCGCACTCCCAGACTTCACAACAACACTCTGTCTCCTGGTTGCAAGTGTTGCGCACTCACCTTGAGATCAAAGTTTTTCTTGTTTCTTTGTTCTAGCAGCAGAAGCTTATTTGGCCTTCTCATAAGCTGACTTCAGGTTTTTCCGCAGGCAGTCAACATACCCTTTATACAGTAGGAGGCTTGAGAGGTGTGATCGAGAGATGTCCCAAAGGCTAAATCAATAGGCAGATGGGCCTCTCTCCCAAACATCAGTCTATAAAAGGAATATCCAGTAGAATCATTCATGGTGCTGTTATAAGCATGACCCACTGCAGCAATGGGGTTTCCCCAGTGTTGCTTTTTCTCAAGAGGCAGCGTCCAACATTTTCAGCAAAGTGCGATTAAATCGTTACGGTTGGGGGTCTCCCTGTGGGTGATATAGAGATGTTCTAGACTTCTGGATGTTCAGCAGTTCGCACAGCCTCTTGACCAGTTTACCCTTAATGTCTCTGCGTTGAGGTAAACCGTAATGGACAAAGAATTTTTCTACCAAATTCTTGGCTACTGTGCTGGCTTGCTGGTCTTTACTCAGGAAAGCTTGGATGTAGCGAGTGAAGTTACCAGTCACAACCAGGACCTTGCTTCGTCCACTTGAGTCGGGTTCCAGAAACAAAAAGTCAATGTACACCAGTTGCATCAGCCCTTGGCTTTGCAGATGGCCCATTGGAGCAGCCCTGCCAGGTGGAGTCTTCCATGGGATGTGCCAGATACAAGAGCCAGCCCTCAAAAATTCCACGCAGTGTGAGGAGCGGGGATGGACCAGGCTGACCGTTTCCTGGCTGAAGCGATTAGCCAGAAAACTGACAGCCGGAGGACACAGAGTGGCAGGACTGGATTGCCCTTTGAGCTGAGGTGAGGCTGCAGCACTCCCCTCACTCTCTCTCCTCCTCTTGTTATGTGTATCACACACACAGCGAGGATGTCCCGCTGTGTGTCACAGGGCTGGCTGGGTCTGTGCTCGGCGCGCGATGTAACAAGGTCCCTAGACCAGCTCGTGTGATAGTATCAGTGTTCCGCCTATGAAACGAGCCGGTCTAGGGGGCGGGACCTTGTTACACCGCACGCCGAACACAGACCCAGCCAACTCCATGACACACAGCGGGACATCCCCGCTGTGTGTGTTATCCATCCAGGGGAGTCTATGTGAGTCTCTAAATGATGATGGGGGCACAGTAAAGCTGCATTAATGGGGCACCAAAAAGCTGTATTGATGGGGCACAGAAAATCTGCATTGATGGGGCACAGTAAAGCTGCATTGATGGGGCACAGTGAGGCTGTGGGCACAGAAAAGCTGCGTTCACGGGCACAGAGAGGCTGCGTTCACGGGCACAGAGAGGCTGCGTTCACGGGCACAGAGAGGCTGTGTTCACGGGCACAGAGAGGCTGCGTTCATGGGCACAGAGAGGCTGCGTTCACGGGCACAGAGAGGCTGCGTTCACAGGCACAGAGAGGCTGCATTCACAGGCACAGAGAGGCTGCGTTCACGTCATGGGCACAGAAAGGCTGCGTTCATGTCACAGGCACAGAGAGGCTGCTTTTACGGGCACAGTGAGGCTGCGTTCACAGGCACAGAGAGGCTGCAGGCACAGTGAGGCTGCGTTCACAGGCACAGAGAGGCTGCGGGCACAGAGAGGCTGCATTAACGGGCACAGTGAGGCTGCATTAATGGGGCAGTGAGGCTGCGTTCATGGACACAGTGGGGCTGCAATGATGGGCACAGTGAGGCTGCATTGATGGGAACTGTAAAGCTGCATTGATGGGCACAGTGAGGCTGCATTGATGGGCACAGTGCGGCTGCATTCATGGGCACCATAAAGCTGCATTTGATGGGCACAGTGAGGCTGCATTGATGGGCACAGTGAGGCTGCATTCATGGGCACCGTAAAGTTGCATTTGATGGGTACCGATATGCTTTATGTTACTATTGTTAAAGTTGTTGTTATTTATTTTTGGAACTTAATTCCTCTTTAACAATGTAATTTCATGAGATAATTTACAAGGGCGTGTTTAGGGGCGGACTTAGGGTGGGGCAGGGGAGAGGATGGGTGGGGCAACTGATGGCGAGTAACTCCACTGGCTAGTGGCTCAGAACTTGAAATTTTGAGCCCTGCAAGAGCGACAATAGCTTTACATTTCTGCTCCCATGGATGGCCAATAGAAGCGATCTCTGACTTATTTAAGAGTTCTGTCTGTCCCTAAATGCCTGTGATCATCGTGAAGAGCTGTCAACACTACATGTCAATGCTTCTCAGGAAGGAACAATTGTCAAACACATTCCAGGTCCCCGGATGGGTCTTTCCAGTCGATAATACCATTTTTTAACTGCATTCATTCCTGCTCCCTGTAGATTACTCTGGAGCAGTATCTTGGGGTCTGGGGTTACTAATGCCTTCTTAGTAAAGTTACTTAGCGGATCCTTGCTCTGATCCCTTCTCAAGTCCTCTTTCGTCATCTGAGGCAATTCTCTGCTATACACTTGGGTCAGATCACAGTAGTACTGAGATACCCCGGCCGGAGCAACCCCAACATTTGCAGCTCTGGTGGTTCCTTTGTGGTGATAATCTAACCCTCGGCACACCGTGCAAACTCCCTCAGAGGTTAACTGGGCCCAGCTGTTCAAATCAGCATCCGGGAACATATCTTCGGGATAGAGCATCCGCACTCCTGGCCGGTACTTTAAGCTGAACAGAAACTCGGACAGTGCGGTCAACCATCGATGTGCAGTGGCATCTAACTTGGAAGTTGACAGCAAGTTATTGGATTATTGTCCGTCTTAACTTCAAATGTAGCTCCATATACAGTAAGTAGTCCCTCAGCTTGTCAACCACAGCCCACTTCAAAGCCAGAATCTCCAGCTTATGTACAGGGTAATTCTTCTCAGAGGGGGTAAGGCTTCGGCTCACTTAAGCTATAGGACGTAGCTTGCCTCCTGATTCTAGATACAAGACTCCCACCAGCCCATCCCGGCTGGTGTCAACATGGAGCTCGTAGGGTTTAGAAGGGTCTGCGTAAGCAAGAACTGGTGCTTCAGGGAGGCTTCTTTTCAAGTGTCGGAAGGCTGTCTCACACATGGAAGTCCATTGATCCTGAATAGATTCACAGGATTCTCCAGCCCCCCCCGCTTCATTAGGCCTCCTCGATTTGGCCTGTCCGAGCTTTCGCTCACATCGTTCTGTAGTAGCTCATTGAGGGGTCTAGCAATCTCTGTGAAGTTCCCCACAAATCTTCAGTAATACGAACAGAACCCTAGGAACGATCTCAGCTCTGTGACGGTTCTTGGCCGGGGCCAGGGGGTGACAGCCTCCAGCTTCTTAGGATCTGTTGCCACTACTTTGGCGGAGACTACGTCCCCCAAGTAGGTAACTGAAGTTTGGTAGAACTGACACTTCAATGACAGCTTCAGTCCCTCGGCATGAAGCCTCTGAAAGACCTTCTCCAGTCATGTCTCGTGTTCTTCCAGCATTTTCCAGAATACAATAATGTTGTCCATATACACAAGCACCTCTATTAGATTCAGATCGAGCACCATGTTTTCCATCAACCTTTGAAAAGTGGCTGGGGCTCGTGACAATCTCTGTGGCATACGATCAAACTCGAAGAATCCTAACAAACTAATGAAA
Source organism: Lithobates sylvaticus (assembly GCA_028564925.1). Taxonomy (NCBI): domain Eukaryota; kingdom Metazoa; phylum Chordata; class Amphibia; order Anura; family Ranidae; genus Lithobates; species Lithobates sylvaticus. The sequence goes on along the minus strand of CM053029.1, from coordinate 245,967,042 downwards.
GCTGTTTTCTCTCGGTCATAGGGGTGCATTGGTATCTGATAATACCCACTCTTCAAATCGAATACTCTGAACCACTTTGCTCCAGGCAAACACTGCAGAGTGTCTTCTATATGAGGTGTGGTGTACTGATCTGGGATCATTCTTCGGTTTAGCATTCGAAAATTAATACACATCCGGAGGGACCCATTTTTCTTGCGCACCACTACTATGGGAGATGCATAATGGCTCCTGGATTCTCTGATGACTCAGGACTTAAGTTCAGCCAACTGTTCCCTGAGATCCTCAAGGTCACTCATAGGTATCTGCCGGTCCCTCTCTCAGAAAAGACGGTCTTCAATCAGCCGGTGCTGCGCACTCTTTTTGCACAGCCCACATCAAAGTCACTCTTAAGCCCCATACACACGGTCGGATTTTCCGATGGATTCTGTCCTATCGGACAATGTTGTCGGAAATTCCGACCGTGTGTAGGCACCATCGGACAGTTTCCATCGGATTGTCCGACGGACAAAGTCCTATCTCCTGCTGGATAGATTTTTTGACAACAAAGTCCGATCACACCAAATCCGATCGTGTGTAGCGAATTCCGACGGACAAAGTGCTACGCATGCTCAGATCACATTACAAGACCAAAGCTATTGGCTACTAGCCTCTACGTAGTCCCGTCGTAGGCAACAAACGTCACCACGTTCAGAATGATCGGATTTTCCGACAACTTTGTCCGACCGTGTGTATGCAACACCAGTGTCGGACTAAATCCGTCGGACCAAATCCGATGGATTTGGTGGTCGGATTTTCCGACCGTGTGTATGGGGCTTTAGAGAGCATCACTTTCCATCTGGCTAGCTGTGCCTTGACTCTCTCTTCCCACTTAGGGGGCAAAGTGGGGTGTTGAGCATAGAACTCTCTTCCACGATCTCTACTGTCTGTTCTCGGGGCCAAATCATCTGGCGTCACAGAAGTGGCCGCGCTCACCTTTCCTATCACCATATGGGGTTTGAGGATCGGCTTTGAGCACCATGAAGGGGCTGGGATGGTCCCATGACCGCTTGACTGTGGATTTCATACAGGCTAGTTTTCTTGGCTGCAGCATCCTCTCTCTGGTGTCCAGTTGCCATAGTCTTCCCACTCCCTCGGCTGAGGCCCTCTGCTCTTGAACTACCCGCTAAAAGGTCTGGCTCAGCTGGGGGTGTATATTCTCCAAGGCCGAGCCCTTCAAGGACAATGGTGTGAGTACCTCCTTACTAGGTCAGTGTTGGTCCCAATGAGCAAGGAATTCGGTCCTGCTCTGGGGGGACAAGAACACGCAACAGACAATCAAATGTCTTTGTCTGCTCTGCCAACGGGGAACCGCAGGTGATCCCGATAGGGTTGTACCCATCATAAGGAAACTTTTGAGTGCCAATGCCACAGATTTCTAGCTCATCTAGCTGACACAGTGGAATATGTTCCTGATATTTCTATGACAGACATTTGTACAGTAGGGTTACTTGAGCCCCGGTGTCTAAAAAAGCTCTGGTATAAATCCACTCTTCTTGGCGCGAGACCATCGGAGATGGGCCTACCAGATTTTCCAGCAGATTCTTCAATCTAGGCTCAGCTATCTGGCGCTTTGCTGATTTACTCCGCTGTGGCAAGAGCCTATTGATGGCTTAAGTGGAAGTTGGTTCATTGACTTTCTGTGCCCTTCCCCCTAGCCTGTGTGGCTCTTCCTTAGGTAAAGATAAGGAGCAGAAGGACAGGTGGGGGACCTCGCTTGCTGTTTAGGTTTCAGTTCTTTCCAAACTTTGGAGCTCCGATTCTTCTTGGGACCCTCAGTTGGCTCCTTCACTGAGCGCCGTTGAAGTTTCCCCCTTTGTTTGTGAAGAGCAGTTTCTGTAATGCCTTTAACACCTCAGCCAACAATTTTGACCCAATTCCTTCTTTGGGACACTTAGCCCTGAAATGCCCAACTTCCTCACATCCAAAGCATCTCTTTAGATTGACTTGGGATGACTTCAGCCCTCCTGGATCAAACCTTAACTCCTGCATCTTCCCTTGAGTCTCCATCACTGACATCAGAGCTTGTTGCATTTGAGTCTGAGCCTGAGAGACTTCGGTCAACAGCTCCACTTGCTTCGGTTCGCTAACCAACTTTTAACCTTTAAGGCTCATATCAGCATAGAACGAATCAGGGGGAGCGCTGGTCCCACAGGGGTCTGTGCTGGCTGGTCTAGTGTACCCTGCACTGGCCTGTGGCTGCCCTTCTGCTGCGTCTTCTCATCACTAAAAAAATCACCCAGGCATTCACCCCCTCTGCCAGGCATACCTCTTCTTCCCGGTAGCAGGCGGTTATGTCTTCCTGCCATTCCATCAGCACCTGAACACCGTCCAGGAAAAACTGCCCTCACATTCAGAATGTGGTACTAGGGCCCTTACCCACTGTCAAATCTTTCTCTCAGTGCACTCACTCCCTGGGACCTCTATGACAGTGCAATGCTCCATTCCATCTCCATGAGTTTGTCTCCATGCAGCTGCAGCAGCTGAATCCATGTCTTGCTCACTCAGTGGCTCGTGACTGGGCTGGCTGGGGCCCGCAGTAGAGGATATCCCAGATAAGCCCCCAAAAGGGACTTGTACTGATTATGCTGCTACTAAGAGTAAAGGATGTGGGGGGTCGGCAGCCTTGGTGCTGCTCGACATCTCCGCAGCCTTTGACACTATCGATCATCAAATTCTGGGAGACCGCATGAAATATCTTTTTGGATGTAGTGGCACTGTCCTCCGTTGGATCAACTCCTTTTCCACGGACAGGACCCATCAAGTGCAGATGAACGCATGCAGCTCGCCAATTGAACCACCTCTCTATGGAGTCCCGCAGGGCTCAGCATTGTCGCCCCTGCTATTCAACTGTTATATGCGCCCACTCGCTGACATTATTGCTACACACAAACTAGCATGCCAGATCTACGCAGATGACACGCAGATTATAGCTGACGCTGATGATGGGCCAAATATGCATTTACAACTGAGAAATGGACTCCTTCACATACAAAAATGGATGGCCGATAACAAGCTAGCTAGGCCTTAATGAATCAAAGACCAAGGTGATGCTGGTGGGCCCTCAATCAACCGCCAATTTTATCTTGGCCTGGCCCACTTCATTCTGCCCCATCCCAATGCCGGCAAAACAGGTTAGGAACCTAGGTATCATCCTTGATCCCTGCCTGTCATTTATACCGCACGCAAAACTCTGTATCAAAAACTACAACTTCTATATACAGAGACTCCGTAAAATTAAAGATCTGTTTTCACACGAAAACGGGCTAACTCTTGTACAGGGCCTTGTGCATTCCCAGGTTGGATTGCTCTAACATCTTTTTTCTTGGACTTCCATTGAAGTGGCAAAGAAAAGCTGCTTGCCTGGTCTCCAGATGCACCAGAATGGACCACATCTCTCCCGTGCTGGAAAAACTGCACTGGCTTCCTATTGCCAAGTGAGTACTATTTAATTAAGGCAATGTGCTATATGTATAGGGCCCACTGGAAACTGGGCCCAACTTATCTGTCTGAATGGGCCTCTCACTATATACTGTCAAGACCACTCCGATTGGCCAACTTACTTCGGACAGAACCGACATTCAGCAGACAGGGTCTCTGTTCCCATGGACGCGCTTTTAACGGAGTGCATTCGGCGCAGTACAAATCACATATCAAATAAAAGTGGGAAAAGGGCGGCCTAATTTGACTCTAATCCTAATGAGAGATTGAGCTGTATAAGAACCAGTCACACTTCCCTATAGTTGCAAGAAGAATAGTAGTCCATATGTTAGGCCTGAGGGTTATCGTTCACTGGCAGCGTTGGAGCTCAAGATGTGAACAGGGAATCCTCAATGTATAACATAAGGGTTCAATAATCAGCAAGGGTATGGGAAAGTGACAGATCCCTTGACAATCCAGGTAATGTTGTCTGCATCCAGTGTTCTTATGTTGGATGTTACTGAAAGGGCAGGGGAGGGTTTGGGCATAAGCCCGCTCACCAGATCCTGGAGACGGCTGGCACTCACACAGGGAACGATGCAGGCTCTGTACACCACGCGGCAGGGAGCTGGATGCGATGGATCCATCGGATGTGGATTCACGATCTGAGCACCGCAGTAGGCCGCAACTCCCACAGCTAAGGAAGGAAGGCTGGTGCTCACTCAGTGGAACCCGGGTAGAAGAGAACGAGGCCTGCCGGGAGACTCCTTTTCTCTCCTTTCCCATGATTCTTCCATAAAGAGGTTGGCTTGCTGGGATATGTAGTTTGCAAAGGATCCAGTAATGGCTGGGCTGGAGACTACAAATCTCATGATGCTCTCCTTTAGGGATCAGATGATCTGAGCCCAGCACTAGGGGGAAACAGGAAAAACCTGCAGTGGTAGAGATAAAGTTACAGCAGTCCGGCCCCCAGGCTACACCCATTAACCACTAAATGCCCAGGGCAATTCCGACATTCCCCTGCTACATAAAAATTTGCACCATAGAAAATTACTTAGAATTCCCATACAATATACATTTTTTTAGACAGAGGCCCTGGAGAATAAAATGGGGGTTTTTGAATTTTTACATCACACAATATTTGCACAGCCATTTTTAAAATGCAAATATTTAGGAAAAAATACACTTTAATACATTTTTAGTGCACACAAACACAATAGAATACCAATTTTTGGGGTAAAATATAAAAGATGATGTTTTCCTGAGTAAATAAATGCCAAACATACACATTAAAATTACAAACTACAGTACTTATAAATCTCCATAGGCAACGCTTTTTAGCCTTTACAGGTTACTAGATTAGAGTTACACAGGAGGTCTGGTGCTAGAATTATTGTCCTCACTCTTGTGAGGTATTGCCATGAACATCAGTGTTTACATTTGTGTGTGGAACCTACATATGCATTCATATTTGCCTGTGAGCACAGGGGGGGTGGAGCGCTTACATTTTTTTTTTAATTGCATGATTTAATTTATTTAATTCTTTTTATGCTGTCCCTTAAATTTTTTTATCAACTTTATTACTATTACAAGGGATGAGCATCATCCTTTTCTATGATCAGCTGATGTGACTGCTGGCAGCAACCTCAGACATGTAAAAATCTTATATATATTTGCTTCATTCTAGTTAAGAGTTACATATTATACATGCTTGAATGGTCCTGAAGAAGCGAGAGTTCTGTGAAACGCGTCAAACAGACCAAGCCCTCATTGAATATATACCTCTGTGCTCCCATGATATGTACACTATACTGTATGGTATTAACTGTATTGTATGCTATTAGGCATATTTTATCTATACAAGCGTAATAAAGAACCTTTTTAATCTATATGCATTGTGTGATGTGTTCCCAAGGGGATATGTAAAGTCCCACCCCTTTTACTTGTGCCCTTTCTCTTTTCCAGTCTAGGTATTACATTAGAGGCATGCAATGAAACAAACCTGCCTGCTTACAGTCTTCTGTGGCACATACATGCATGCACAGCTCAGTTTCCATCACCAGCATGCTCCCTATCTGCTGGGATGATGTGGGAGGATTTGCATCCTCCCACATCAGCCAAGAGAGCTGAAGACTGCCATCCGAAAGAAGCCAGGGGGAAAATGACGTCTGACCATTGGAGAGGAGGTAAAGACTGTGATTTTAGTACTTCTTTTAAAAAGTGTTAGCAGGAGTTCAGCTTTAAAGAAATAACGTAGTTTTTTTTCCTTTAAAAAATGTTATACTTACCTGCTCTGTGCAATGGTTTTGCACAGAGCAGCCCAGATCCTCCTCTTTTTGGGTCCCTCTTCGGCGCTCCTGGCCCCTCTCTCCTGCCGAGTGCCCCCACAGCAAGCAGCTTGCTATGGGGCAACCTAGCCGAGTCTCTGCTCTGTGTGTCCACTTAGACACAGAGCCACAGTTTAGCCCCCCTCCTCATTGGTTCACTGACTTTGATTGACAGCAGTGGGAGCCAATGGCGCTGCGCTGCTGTCTCAGCCAATGAGGGAGAGTCCCGGGCAGACGAGGCTCTCCTGCAATATTGCTGTATCAAGATGGGCTCGGGTAAGTATTAGCGGGGCTGCTGCACACAGGTTTTTTATCTTAATGCATAGAATGTATTAAGATAAAAAAAAAAAAAAACTGACTTTACAACCACTTGTTAGCCCAAAAGTCATATTAAAGGATAGATAAAGGCCTTTAAAATATATAAAGCGGAGGGGTCATTGTCAGCATTTCAACACTACAAGGAATGCAATAAGAGGTTTAAGAACAGAGTTAAGGTGGCTAAAATATATTGAGAGGAGGAGAGTATAAAAAATAAAACAAAATAAAAAAATGTTTAAATATATTAACAGTTAAAGAGCGATGACAGATGAAGAAAAGTTGGTTACAGATGACAAGGAAAAAGAAACTGTACTAAATGCTTTCTTCTCAGTCTTTACACAAAAAAGAAGGGGTATAACAACCATGACTGCGTTGTTAGTAACACGTCACAGGATATAACCTTGTGGCTAACAGAAGCCGGTGTCCAGGAAAGACTAAAAAAGCTTAACACATATAAATAACCAGGACCGGATGGCTTACATCCGAGAGTACTCAAGGAACTCACTCAGGTTATAGCCAGACCACAATTCCTAATCTTTCTGGACAGCATATTGACAGCAATGGTACCAGCTGATTAGTGAAAAACCCACTTGGTACCAATATTCAAAAAATGGTTATATTCCTGGAAACTACAGGCCTGTCAGTCTAACATTGATAGTTTGTAAACTATTTGGAGGGGATGATAAGAGAATATATCCAAGAATTTGCTGATGAATACAGTATCGTTAGTATGGTATGGGTTTATGAAAGGTCGTTCTTGCTAAACCAACTTGTTAACATTCTATGCGGAAGTGAGCTGCCATCTAGACAACCGATTCCCGCCGAGGAAGAGAGCCGCCGCTTCCCGCTGAGGAGGAGAGTTGCCGAGGAGGAGAGCCCCGTCACTCCAGGAGAAGAGCAGAGCCCCGCCACAAGAGCGGTAAGTGCCCCTGGACTGGCCGGTGGGGGTTTGGTGAAGTGATAGCCGAGCCGGGGGACGCGCCTGGCTGCATTTGATGGGCACAAGTGGCTGCATATACTGAGCACAAGTGGCTGCATTTGACAGGCACAAGTGGCTGCATTTGATGGGCACAAATGGCTGCATATGATGGGCACAAGTGGCTGCATAATACGGGCACAACTGGCTGCATATACTGGGCACAAGTGGCTGCATTTGATTGGCACAAGTGGCTGCATACGATGGGCACAAATGGCTGCATATGATGGGCACAAATAGCTGCATTTAATGGGCAGAATGGCTGCATTTGATGGGCACAATGGCTGCATTTGATGGGCACAAAGGCTGCATTTGAGGGGCACAGCGGCTGTATTTGTTGGGCACAATGGCTGCATTTGATGGGCACAGTGGCTGCATTTGATGGGCACAATAGCTGCATTTGATGGGCACAATAACTGCATTTAATGGGCACAGTGAGGCTACAATTAATGGGAGGTTCAGTATTTTTCAGTTTGTTTACGCCCCCTCAAAAATTTTGAGCACCAGCCAACACTGGGTTCATCCAAAGGGTGCCGATAAATAACGTGTACTCAGGTGCATCAATTCTGTTTAATTAATTTACAAATGACATAGAGGATGGGATAAATAGCTCAATCTCAGTGTTTGCTGATGACTCAAACATAAGTAGGGCAATAACATCACAGCAGGATATAGAAACCTTACACAAGGACCTGAATAAATGAATGGAGTGGGCAACTAGATGGCTAATGAGGTTTAATATTGAAAAATGTAAAGTAATGCACTTGGGGGTTAAAAATATAAACGCAAGGTATTCACTAGGGGGAGAACCTCTGGGGGATTCCAGGATTTGGGGGGTCCTAGCAGAAGACAGACTGAGCAATAGCATGCAATGCCAAGCTGCAGCAAGCAAAGCCAGCAGAATATTAACATGCATTAAAAAGGGGATTTTGTCCAAAGATAAAACTATAATCCTGACACTTTATAAAACTCTGGTTAGGCCCCATCTGGAGTATTCCATCCAATTCTGGTCACCAATCCTTAGGAAGGATGTGCTGGAGCTGGAGAGAGTCAGGAGAAGGTCAACAAAATGAATAATGGGACTGGAGGAGCTCAGTTATGAGGAACGACTACAAGGAATAAATGTATTCTCCCTGAAGAAGAGACACTTGAGAGGAGATATGATAGTGATATACAAATATCTCAATGGTGATTCCAGCGTAGGTGGGAAACTATTCAGTCTCAGGTAGTGTAAGACGACACGGGGCCACACAATGAGACTGGAAGAGAAGGGGTTAAACCTTAAGCTGCGTAGGGGTTTTTTCACTGCCAGGGTGATAAGGATGTGGAATTCTCTTCCACAATCTGTGGTGTCAGCAGGAAGTATTGATAGTTTTAAAAGACTCTTGGATGTGCATCCTAGCGAACACAATATATAGGGATATGGGAAATGGTTATCTACACGACTACACACCCTCACAGGTTGAACTGGATGGACTATTGTCTTTATTCTACCTTACCAACTATGTACCTATGTAACTAGCGGATACTAGAAAGCTCCTGATGCATACTTGTGATCAGGAGCTTTCCGATTATGTGACTGTTAATCACAGTGGTCACATGATCGGAATGCTTGCCTCTGCCTCCCAGCATTTAGGGCTGGGAGGTGGCGGTTGGGAGGGATTTAAAGCGGTGTTTCAGATGAAAATGTTTTTTTTTTTAAAGTCAGCAGCTAAAAAAAAAAGTAGCTGCTGACTTTTAATGAGGAGACTTACCTTTCCAGGGCGCCCGTGATGTTGGCTGCCGAGGCCGACATGTCCCTCGGCTCTCGGGTTCCAGCGCTGCCATCCTGACTAAGGGAAACAGGCAGTGGAGCCTTGCGGCTTCACTGCCCATTTCCTACTGTGCATGTGCGAGTCGCGCGGCGCTTTGTGAATGGGACGCGCTGTGTTAGGGAACACACAGTACTCAGAATACAGCACATTTTTTATATATATATATTTTTAAGAGTATTAATGCTCTTTTTTTTTTAGGGTGGCCCTCCACTTTAAGTCATTAGATTTGGATTTTTTTAATGGGGTATCTGGGGTAGTCTCCAATGTAAATGCCTTCTGCCAAGGAGATTCACTCTTCCAGAGTGGGTTCTTGAGAGAAGTACTAGGGCAGGGTCCTGTGATGTTTTTAGGAAGCTATGTACAGCATTCTGCCATGATCTGTTTGCATTGCATAGAAATTACAGAGACCAAATGATGACTTCACTTGGTCTAAAATGTATGTACTGTAATGCAAAACACCAAAAGTCAAATGTCTTAAGCTGCAAATGGTGCCTGTGTACTAAAAAGTCTGCCCAGATGCAATTACATCATCCCTTCTTTCCCAACAGGCTGGAATGTTTTTTTCTATTATCTGCCATGACAGTGAGCTATCAGACAATAAAAAAGAAAAAAAAATCCCACCAATCTTGTAAGAAAGGATGATGCCATTGTATGTTACACAGAGTTTATCAGTTGCTATCTAGGGATTGGCTAGACCGAGTGTTGTGATAAAAAAGCGGAGGCTATGATGTCCGATTTTGTCAGTGTAATACTAAAGGTAGGCAGTTTTGTAGTAGTAGGGGGTAGTACACAACAGCTTAGGGTAGAAAGTATATATCGCCCCTTGATATCATAATTGACATTCGTGAGATGATTCATGAAAATTGTAAAAAAATAAAAACAAATTTGGTTAACAAGGAGTAAATAGGTACTGGATAATGACAAAACAATGACAAACGGTTTAAACAACCCAACTGCTGCGGGCAAAACAATTCTGGATGCAAACACAGTTGTAATAAGCAACAAATTCAGGGGCATTCACATCATTGTATTACATGCATTGGTATGCTGCAATGCCATTCATTTTGAATGTAATTTTGTATGGAACACCAGTGCACCGCCACAATGCAGCTGTTTTACAGCATAACGCAAGTTATCATTTACTGTGGCGCACTGCATCAGAGAAAATATCGCAGGTATGTTTTTCTGGTTGCTCTTGTGCTTTGCCAAGCCCATTCAAAGTGCAAACAGAAATACATTTTAAAAGTCCACACAAGTAGTACCCAGGCAGTAGCTGAGCCTAGTGCTTCTGAAATGATAGGCTAATTAAAAGTAAAAGTAAAACATAGTTTGAGTCAATGTAAGCTTACTTATCTTTTACTCACAACAAAACACAAACTGATGTAGCACACTGGTGTTTAGGCAGGGTTGCTAATAAATTTAGTTTGTCAGGTATTAATCATCCTGGCTAATTGTTAGAAGATACACTGATTCCTCTCTAAAGCCCCATACACACGCTCGGACAATCCGCGGACCAGGTCGGTCGGACTTTGTCCGACGTACTTTGTCCGATGTTGGCGTTGCGTACACACGGTCGGACTACGTTGTCGGAATATCCGGTCCGGAAGAACGTCGTGACGTAAGTCGTCGTCCACGAGATTACAAAAGGGAAGTTCAGCACCACGTCAGGCACCCGTTGGGCTCCTTCTGCTGATCCCGTGTTATCGAGAGTTAGTGGAAGTTTGGTGACTTAAGATTCGCGCTTCTCAGTTTTCTGACTCAGATCGTTACTGCTCTTCAGTTTGTGCTTGTCGTGCGTATCTGTTTATTAGTGCGTGTAGTCAGTTCGCATTTGTTGGTCATTGCGGCCTATATCTTGATATAGGACGCTTTGATTTGCACTGCTTATTGTCTGCTCGTTGCTGGTATTCACTTCGTTCTTTCAGGCCTTGCTGTTTATCGGTGCTTTCTGTTTGTCCGTTCTGACCAGCCGACCTTTTGTGACCTTCTGAGCGATGTTTCCCGTGCGTACTCGTCGCCGAGTTCGTGCTGTACGCGGAATTGGTGTCGGGCTTTTAGCTTTGACCCAAGACCCGTCCATGAACAGAGTGATGAGGAGTATGTGGACCAAGAATTGGTTGCTTCAGCGTGACCAGTTCTCGCACATGCCTTTGCTTCGTGAGATCCGGGAGAATAATCCTGATGATTTCAGGAACTTTCTCAGGATGACGGACCCCGATTTTCACCGTCTTTTGGCTTTGCTGACCCCCTTTATCAGCCGGCAGGATACCTGCATGAGACAAGCCATTACTCCGGAGCAGAGGCTTGTTGCCACGTTGAGGTACTTGGCGACAGGGAGAAGTCTTCAGGATTTGAAGTTCTCTTCAGGTATCTCTCCCCAGGCCCTGGGAATCATTATTCCAGAGACCTGTTCTGCCATCATTCAGGTCCTGCAGGAGGACTATATTAAGGTAACATTTCTACTTTACTATTCCCTTCTATGTATGCTCTGTTTGCTAATGACTTGTATTTTTGACCTCCTTCCCTAATTACCATGATTGCAATATGTTCTAATATGCTGTGCCCCTTTTCTCCTTCATGCATTTTTCCCTTCACTTACCTCACCAGCATGCTCTTCTGCCCCAATAGACACCTATGGCCTAGTCACTTAAGCAATGTCTTTTGTCTGCTGCATAGTATTGTTTGCCCCAAAACACCCCCTAAAATATGCACAAATGTTTGCTGTGTGGTTTACTTCATGTAGAGCCCCCTTTTTTTGTTCTTTTGGTGGGGGGGGGGGGCAAACTCATTAGGAACCCCCTCCCCCAACTGCTCTGTCAGATGGTACCAATCCTTTATCTGCTGGCTTTCCCAAGGTCAATACACACTATATACCTACCTCTTTATAGTGCGCATCTTTAGGGATGAATTCAGCAAAGCATGTAGTGCAAGGGGCTGCCTCCATACATTCCATTTCCTAATTTTTTGTCTTCTTTCCCTCCTATTAGCTTGCTTGGTAATTTAATAATGTCACACTGTGCCTGCCTTTTTTGGGGGGGGGGGGAAATGTTATTTGATCTTTCCTGTGGCCTGCCAATAGTGTTAAGTACAGAGGGTCTGGCCAAACTAGGCCACATTATTGAGCCATTTGCCAATCAATGAAGTGCAGAGGGTTACCTGTCCACCACCCCCCCCCCCAAAACCATAGTTATTGCCAATGTCCCATCAGAAGTGGGGGGATTGATGGGGGGGTGAGTAATCTGTGAAGGGGAGCCTCTACTTTTCTGTGTAAATACTTTCCAGCCTCCAATTTTATACAATGCTCTTGTTCCAAGATGTTGATTGTCTAATCTGCTTGCAATGTTTAGGTGCAAAGTGACTCATTTTTTTTTTCTTGTTTCACTCCACAGTTCCCTTCCACGCCACAGGAATGGCAGACTGTGGCCTCCCACTTTGCCAGCCGTTGGGACTTTCCTAACTGCGGAGGGGCAATTGATGGGAAACACGTCCGCATCGTCCCACCGCCCAACTCGGGGTCCTACTATTATAATTATAAAGGGTTTAATAGTGTAGTGATGTTGGCGGTGGTGTCGGCAACATACGAGTTTATGTATGTGGACGTGGGGATGAACGGCCGGATATCGGATGGTGGGGCCATTACGCACACGGAGTTCTACTGGCGTCTCCAAAGTGGCAGTCTGTGCTTGCCACCTCCAGAGGAGAATGCCGAAGGACTCCCCTTCGTCTTTGTCGCAGATGAAGCGTTTGCGCTGACTCCCCATGTGATGAGGCCGTTCCCGATGAGGACCCTCACCCCGGACCAGAGGGTCTTCAACTACAGGCTGTCCAGAGCCAGAAGAGTGGTGGAGAACGCTTTTGGCATCCTGGCCAGCCGCTTCCGCCTGTTCCTGACGGCATTTAACTTGGCGGAATACAAACTGAACCACATAGTTCTTGCCTGTTGCATATTGCACAACTTCCTCAAAAGACATAACAGGAACTATGTGGTGCCCGTTGGCCCAGATGTGGAGGGCCCTCCAAATGCGGACCTCACAGCCCTTCGAGTGGCACGTCCAGGCTTGCCCCCTCTCAATGCCCGCGTGGTCCGGGACCAATATATGGAATACTTTGTGGGTAGGGGGGCCATTGCTCTGCCTGACGATGTGTGAGAGGCATTTTTTAATAAATCTGATATTTTAACCAACCTCTGATTTCTTGTCATTTCAGTCTTCTTTTTAGCTTATTTTACTTTGTCATTTTTTCCCTTTGCCTTCGACAGTGGTAATGCACTTTCTGGGCAAAAGGAGGTAACAGTCTCTTCTTCCCAAAAAGATTATTCTCATGTGTGTTTGCTACCTAATCTTTGGTCTAGAGAAGGTTTCTCCTGCATAACTGACACCCAAAATACTCCTTTTCAGCACCAGGTCTGACATGTGTGTATTCTCCAAAATGCTGTGCTCCGTGTTTTCGTACAAAGCACTGTGGGTGTCATTTACATAAGTCAAATCCGCTATGCTCTACAAGTGCATTGAAAAAGTTCCCTGGGAAAGGAAATTGCAGTGCAAAGTGGATTTGCCTTTAGTAAATAACACCCATTGCCCCCCATATCCTTTACATTTTACATACATAATGCATTGTTTTATTTAAATAAGGAAGCCACACATTTGGAAAAATAAAAAAGTTTACTTGGAAAACATTCACAAGTGCGTTTACAATCTTCACGCCAAAACTGACAACATCTTGGTTATTTACAACATTATTTACAAAGATTACGCAATTTGGAAAACCAGGCATGGAGCTAAGCAGAACCTATGAAGTAGGAAAGTTCAACTTTGTAAAGTGAAGACAAGATCAGACATGACTATATGTTCAAAGTGTGTTTGATCTTGCCTTCATCACATGGGGGGGTCACCCCCGAAAAGTGGAAATTTGGAACATGCACACAATTTGGTTATGAAAATGGTCATTAGATGGTAAAACACATGCCTAGAAGCTTCAAAAGTGCCATTTTCCATCATGGGGATGAATGGACGTTTTTTGGGGGTGCAACCCCTTCACCACAACCACTTTCGTAGTTCGTAAAGTGTTTGCACCCCCAAAAAAACGTTGCCATTCACCCACCATGATGGGAGCTAGCACATGTGGACACAATGTGTGCATGTTCCAAATTTCAGACAGTTTTTAAGTTGCAAATGTGTTCAGAAGCTGGCACAAATGTGTGTAAATTACTTGTTGCTTTTTCATATTTTTCCTAAAACATCAATGATGTTCTTCAATTTTTGTTGAACATCATTGATGTTTTGCTTTATGTAATCTAGATCTCTATTGCAGACCATTATCTCTCCGATGAGTACGTGGGCACTCTCTGTGGTAAAGTGCGATTTTTCTTCCACAACATCCACGTCACCTAAAAACCACAAACAAACAAAAATGGGGTGTTGGAAATGAGGCAGCCATACATGGATTAGCTTACCAGTAGCTGTGTTCTCCCACACTCACCTGTTGTGGTGACAATTTCTCCAAGTTCGATGATCTCTCCTTCCTCCTCCTCCTCCTCCTCTGCTTCTGCTCTTTCCCCTTTTTTGGTAGGTGTTGGTTTGGGGGTTTCCTCAGACGGCCCAAGTTTTCGCTCCCCTATGAGAATGTCCAAAAGGAAGATTTAGCAACACAAGCTATTGAGGGCAGAAATAGGAAATGACAAACATTGCTTGAAAGTGACGGACACTATTTTAGTTTGGCCAGTTACAAATGTCAACTACATGAATGAAGTCACTTTGTAAAGGTGCTAAACTGACTAGCTTTTTGGTAGAAGTTTGTGTGATGGAGACCCCCCTCTAGTATCCACTGGAGCACATGTGTGGAAAAGCATAATAAAAAGGGGGTTTGGGTGTCCCAGCACTAGTGCTCTAGAGTCCAGATGGGTAAACAGCTACTGAGTGACCTCTCCTTTACATTGAATAAATTGGCTTTACATTCTTGATGACATTTCTAGTGAGAACAAACTTCCTTTCCCCAAAAAAACACCAAACATCGTATTATAAGTGGCCGAACGATCGAGGTTGCGTACGATCGAATGCACACACACACGACCATGACAGTGGCAGAAAGATCGAGGCTGAGTACGATCGAATGCACAGACGAACCTGAAAGTGGCCATTTTGGAATGTACAACTTGGTAAAAATCAAAACACAATGGAGCAGTATGCAAGCAAGAAATCAAACACAAAACACAACTACTTACTTTTTTGAAGAATTCTCTTGATCTTTCTGTACTGATCGGCCTCCCTCAGTTTCAGGTCTGACCAGCGTTTCCTGAGTTGCTCCTTGGATCGTTGTACCCCAAAATTATTGTACAGCCTTCTCACAACTTTAGACATGATCTTGGCCTTGCGGACATTGGGGTTGAGGTAAGGCCCATACTTCCCATCATAGTCGCTCCTCTTTAATATGTCCACCATCTCCAACATTTCTCCAAATGACATATTGGAGGCCTTGAATTTCAGGTTCCGGGATCGGGACGTTTCTGCCTCCGGACTTTCCTCGTCCTCCTCCTCGTTGGTGGGATATTTGTGGCGCATCTGCTGTGTCCCCGCCATGTGCTCTCCCCACTACGCCGTAAAGAGAAGGGGTGGGGAATAGACGAGAAAGATCGTCAGGGGCGGGCGGAGTTTGAAGCATGCGCAGTGTATATAAAACGTCACACGCCTGTGTCGTAGCCACGATCTGGGAGACGAGGGGAGAGAAAACTCACACGAGACGATCGCTACAAACGAAGGTACAATTTAACGTTGGTACATAACTAGCCTAGACTGATTTGAACTTGAGGCTTCTTTATGGAGAAGATTAGGAGAGTTTAGCCTGACATAATTTTGAGGGTTTTGTGTGTTGTTGTGTCTTGCAGAGATTGATATGAAGGGATTCAACGACATGAGTTTTCTCCCCCTCTTCATTGCCAAATACAGGGATTTTCCCATATTGTGGCAGGGTATACACCCACATTACACCAACAAACCAAAGAGGCACGCAGCCCTGGAGGAACTTGTGGAATTTGTCAAGCCAAGGTTCCCCACGGCAACTGTTGATGATATTAGAAAGAAAATTGGCAGCCTGAGGAGTGCGTATATCAGGGAGAGGAAGAAGGTCGTGAAGTCTGAGGAAACTGCAACTTCAGCAGATGAGGTCTATGTCCCCAAGCTCTGGTACTATCAGAGTCTCCATTTTCTGAAGGACCAGGCTGATGTCACGGAGCCAACCTCAACTCCTCCTTCCACGCTTCCTTGCGCACAGCCCACCCCTGATGAGGCTTCCGAGGAGCAACCTGGGCCTTCCAGTCTGGAAGAGGTGGAGGAGCCCAGCTTGTTCCAGGTATAGTAGTTTTGCTACCATTTAGGGGAATAATGAATGATGTTCACTTAATTCAGGATCGCCAATTGCTTAGTTCCTAACGTGTTTGACATATCAACAGACAGTGGTGTTGGAGACATTTGGGGCCAGAATCTAAACTGCTGGGCTGAGAATTGTATGGTTTTCTATTTGTAAACATTTTGCAACAGTCACTAGATGAGAATTGTGTGTGTTTGATGAACAAATAACTGAAACTATGTCCCTTTTTCCTACACAGGAAGACCTCAGCCAGGAGGTGGCTGTGGAAGATGGCAGTCAGGAGGAGGCAGGGGTTAGTGGCAGCCACCAGCTGGGTAGTGGCAGCCAAGAGGGGGCTAGGCCTCGGAGCCTGACTGACACCCAAACCCCTCCCCTCCGCCCTCCGTACAAAAGGGCGAGAAGGGGGGGTTATGCGGCACAGTCAGCGCTCCGGATGATAAGAGAGGCTTCAGACTCCCTACATGCCACACCTGCCGATGAGGAGACCTTTGGCTCGGTGGTTGTCACAAAAATGATGGGTATGGAGGTGAGGCAACGCAACATGTGTGAGGGGCTCATCCTCCATGTCCTAAATAAGGGTAGGGCTGGGGAGATGACCCCAGTCACACATGTTTGCCATAGCTACCATGCTCCACCTCCTCCTCCTCCTCCTCCTCCTTCTGCCACCCCACCAGCACGACAGCCACAGCGTGCAAGGAAGCGTGGAAGGAAGACCTGAGAGTGACGACCTGCAATCAGTCTGGTCTGAGAGAAGATGGAGCCTCTCGTAGTACCAGAGCCTGGGGACCTAGATGGCATCTGCTGCAGTTCCGGATACTTTGGACTTCACGACCAGATTGCACTCCCCTTAATATACGTACTCCTCAGGCCCCCAATTTTCTACGCTTGAACAATGATGGTTGCCGTGGGGGGCCAAGGCTTTGCAAATTCCCCAAGTTTCACCATGGCTGCGTTCCTCTTTGGTTTGTTGGTGTGACCTAAATAAAGGTTTTTTGGATTTGAAATAATCATTGACTATTGTGTTTTACTTTGCTACAATGACAGTTTTTCTTTGAGTAGGCTGGTACATTTTACTAATCCTAAAGTAGAATTAACAAGGGGCAACAACAACAAACAACCTCCTAGTAAATTTAAGCAAGAAATACAAATGTAAATAATGTGTTTTTGGTAATTTGAGACACACAACCCCCCTCCAAAAAAAAAAAAAAAAAACATTCAAATATGTATTCCCCCCCAAAAAAAAAAAAAGACAAATCATGGTAAAAAAATAACAAAGATTCTTTTCCGTTCAGAGTAAAAATAAACATGTAGTGTATAAATGGTGCAAAGTAATAAAGAAGTAAGTTTGTGAGAAGTGCGGGTGAATAGGAGCAGCTAAAAGATGTCATTCTTGTTGCATTGTAAAGAAAAAGAGAATGCGCTGCATTAAAGACATTTTAACATTGCAGCGTGACGAATGTGCTGTGTCGATTAGGAAAGGTAGTTTTACCTGACCGAGCGCTTCCGTCACAGAATTTCTTCTGAGCATGCGTAGCACTTTGTCCGTCGGACAAGCGTACACACGCTCGGATTTGGTGTGATCGGACCGGGTTGACGGCAAATCTTTCCAGCAGGAGATAAGACTTTGTCCGACGGACAAACCGACGAACACTGTCCGATGGTGCATACACACGGTCTGATTTTTCAACAACCTTGTCCGATCGGACCAAATTGATGAAAAAGTCCGACCGTGTGTATGGGGCTTTACTCTGGATTGCTGTACCTTTTATCTTCTGTCACTAGGTGGTGCTTGCTTGTGACATTAGATTGACAAGGGTGTAGCAAGGTCAGACTATGGATGGATGCCAATTGGCAGAGGTTTCTTTGGTCCCTTGGCCTGCTGGGAGAGCCTATTTACTTGGGTGAGTCAGGCGACCAAGGTGTTGTGCCACCTAGACATCTGTCTGGGTGGACGTGTGTTATGTCGCACCTGGCTGCTAGGCTGCCTGGGGCCTATCCAGGAGCAAGAGAAGCTTAGGTTAGGACTGCAGTATTGGAGTCCAACCGAGTTGTGAAGGTTCAGCTGGACGGGGAACCAGTTGTGGTCAGAGGTAGAGGGGAAGCTGTCGCCACTAAGGTACCATCCACCTCGTTACCAGAGACTACAGTGAGTAAGCTGGAGCCAGTACCAGAGCAGACTTCTCACCAGCCGGGGATGGTGAGGAAAGGGGAATGCTTCAGCAGATGCCAAGTCAGGGACCCAGCAGGACAACAAGGGTGACGCTTGAGGAGCATGGAGTATCAAGCTAGGGACCCAGCAGGATAGCGGGGGGTGACATTTGAGGAGTATACAGCGTGCTAGCTGTGGAAGAGCTCAGGAGATTCAGTGGGGATTGGATCTGGAGGTCTAGTGAGAGACTGGGAGCTCAGTGAGTAAAAACCTACAGTGAGAGACCATAGTGAAAGAGAATAACTATTCTGTGTTGCCAATAGTTAAGTACAACTACCGTTAGTGACTGTTACAAGATTTGTTGGCATAGGAGACAGCGGTCCTATCTATACAGAAGTGGTATACGGCTGGAGGCCTTCCACTGTATAGCTGTCTATCTATAGAAGTCTCGGAGTCTGCCAATTATCATTGCATCTACTTAAGGGTGTCCTGGCCCTGACCCTCTCTCCCACAGTTTTGTTAGGAGACAATAAATCTCTTTTGCATTCAAAAAGTGTCTGGCGCCCATCACTCCATCTTGCATCACACCCACCATGCCTTGTAACCCACTCTACAAAGATGGATGTTAGCTCTCCCTGACTCTGGAGGTCACCATTATGCCTTTGGAGGTCCAGGACCTTGCTACACTAGTATTATGAACACAGTGCTAACTTGTTAATAAAAGCTTATTTGCTATACACTTAATGTGCTAAACTACCGAATATTTAGTTTTGTTCAACACTTTCAGGTACTTCAAATTTTAAGTTGAAAATCATAGTATAGTCTTTACAAATGGAACCATAACAAATCACCCCCAGTACAAATGTATGAAGAGAATGGTACAAATAAAAATAATTCATAGTGAACTATCAAATGGGAATTACAATTTAATTTAAAGTCTAGTATCAGTGTAATGGTGGCAACCATGGTGAGTTGCTTGATTAACGGCTGTTCTCTTTCACCTTTGCAAGCATTAAGTTTTTACTGTCGGAGGAAATGAAGGCAGAATTGTAGCAGAAAATTCCTTGTAGCCAGGTGTTTCTGGTTATCGGATGAATAACATGTCCAGAAGTCATGAGGGAGAGTTTAATATTATGACGGGAAGATTTGCGATCACCTTGGGTTTGCTGCCTTGAGTATCCCTTGTACAGCTGTGACATAACTTTATGGTAGAGGAGTCAAGAATTCATGTTGAACTATGTAACAGGTATAGCCAGCACAGATAATTTTATTGCTATATTTTAAAACTGACTGAAAGCTAAAATGTGCATTTTATTGGATTTTTATGAATCGAAGAAGCCAATTTCATAAAATAGCGAAGTTCCATATGGCTGACACCAATATATCACTTCATTTATAATGATTTCTTTAATGTGGACACATATGTGTGCACAAATATCCAAGCTTACAAAGTTACAAAGCCTATTTTCTAGCGTGTTACATGCATAATCAACAATTATCTATGTTAAATAATACAACTACCCATGATAAATTATATAATAATGGACAATTAATTATCCTATATATATAAAATGAACCATGCATCTATGCTACATAGCTGTCAGGAGTTGTGACTATCATCTAGGCCGCTTAAAAAAAAAAAAAAGAAGGTTAAAAGGACATTTGACATAAGCCAACAAAAGGGGCACCAACAACATTTTTTAAAGCTTTTCACAGCTGATATTCCAGTATTGCATGTACAGCACCCAAAACATTTGTGCCACAGGAATACACAGAACTGATTTATTTAGAGCAAGCACTTTATTATTTTAATCCTTTCCAAGATACCTATTTTAAGTGTATATAAATACACTAAAATACCTGTAAACCTCTCTTTAGTGGTATATTAGTGGACAGAGAGGGGTGTTAGGTGTTAGGTGTTACACAGTTACATAGTGGGTGAGGTTGAAAAAAGACAAGCACATCAAGTCCAACCTATGTGTGTGATTATATGTCAGTATTACATTGTATATCCATGTATGTTGTGGTCGTTTAGGTGCTTATCTAATAGTTTTTTTGAAACTATCGATGCCCCCCACTGAGACCACCACCTGTGGAATGGAATTCCACATCCTTGCCGCTCTTACAGTAAAGAACCCTCTATATAGTTTAAGGTTAAACCTCTTTTCTTCTAATTTTAATGAGTGGCCACGTGTGTTGTTAAAATCCCTTCCACAAAAAAGTTTTATCCCTATTGTGGGGTCACCAGTATGGTATTTGTAAATTTAAATAATTTCCCCTCTCAAGCGTCTCTTCTTCAGAGAGAATAAGTTCAGTGCTCGCAAACTTTCTTCATACTGTACCTAATGTCCTCCAGACCCTTTATTAGCTTTGTTGCCCTTCTTTGTACTCGCTCCATTTCCAATACATCCTTCCTGAGGACTAGTGTCCAGAACTGGACAGCATACTCCAGGTGTAGCTGGACCAAAGTCTTGTAGAGCGGGAGAATTATCGCTTTATCCCTGGAGTTAATCCCTTTTTTAATGCATGCCAATATTCTGTTTGCTTTGTAAGCAGAAGATTGACATTGCATGCCATTCCTGAGCCTAATCATTGACTAGGACCCCCAGGTCCTTTTCCATCCTAGCTTCCCCCAGAGATTCTCCCCCCAGTGTATAGCTTGCATTCATATTTTTGCCACCCAAATGCATTATTTTACATAAGTTAAACCTCATTTTCCATGTAGTTGCTCACCCCATTAATTTGTGCAGATCTTCTTGCATGGTTTCCACATCCTGAGGAGAAGTTATTGCCCCACTTAGCTTAGTATCATCCGCAAATACAGAGATTGAACTGTTTACCCCATCCTCCAGGTTGTTTATGAACAAATTAAATAGGATTGGTCCCAGCACAGAACCTTGTGGGACCCCACTACCCACCCCTGACCAGAGTATTCCCCATTTATCACCACCCTCTGAACTCGCCCTTGTAGACAGTTTTCAATCACCCTATGGTCCATGCCAACGGACCTTATTTGGTACAGTAAACGTTTATAGGGAACTGTGTAAAATTCTTTTGCAAAATCCAGATAACCCACGTCTACAGGCCTTTGTTTATCTAGATGGCATCTCACCGCCTCATAGAAGGTTAACAGATTGGTTTGGCAAGAACGATTCTTCATGAATCCATGCTGATTACTGCTAATGATACCGTACTAAAATCTTGTATATAGTCCCTTATCATCCCTTTCCAAAAGCTTGCATACTATTGATGTTAGGCTAACTGGTGTGTAATTCCCAGGGATGTATTTTGGGCCCTTTTTAAATATTAGTGCTACATTGGCTTTTCTTCAATCTGCTGGTACCATTCCAGTCAGTAGACTGTCAGTAAAAATTAGGAACAATGATCTGGCAATTACTTGACCGAGTTCCCCAAGTACCCTTGGGTGCAAGCCCGATGATTTATTAATGTTACGTTTTCCAAGTCTAATTCTGTTAGCCAGGAGGGTGCTTCCTGTGATGTGTCACGAGTGAAGCCCCCCGATTCCCTGTGAAGACTGAGGAGAGGAATAAATTCAATACCTTCGCCATCTCCCCATCCTTTGTAACCAGATGTCCGTCCTCATTCTTTATGGGGCCAATATGGTCTGTCTTTCCTTTTTTATTGTTTGTGTCTTTCGTGTTCTATCTTAGCCGCCCTAATTGCACCCTTACATTTCTTGTTGCATTCTTTATAAAGTTTGAATGCTGATGATGATCCCTCAGCCTTGTATTTTTTAAAGGCCATCTCTTTTGCTTTTATATGCATTTTTACATTGCCGTTAAGCCATCCAGGACTTTTTTTCACCCTTTTAAATGTATTACCCAATGGGATGCACTGGCTAATGCCCTTATTTAATATGCTCTTAAAGCGAACCCATCTCTCCTCCGTGTTCTTTGTTCCTAAGATTTTATCCCAATTTATATCTTCTAGCAAGGTTCGTAGTTTAGGGAAGTTGGCTCTTTTGAAATTCAGTGTCTTTGTATTTCCCTTATGTTTCCTATTTGTGTGATTTATACTGAAGCCAATTGACCTGTGATCGCCATTTCCTAAATTTCACCGTATTTCCACATCCGTGATCAGGTCTGTATTGTTGGTAATCAGTAGATCTAGTAACGCTTTATTTATAGTTGGTGCGCCTACCATCTGACCCATTTAATTGTCCTGCAAGACATTTAGGAACTGGCACACGGTCGGATATTCCGATGGAAGAAGTCTGATTGGATTATGTTGTCGGAAAATCCGATTGTGTGTGGGCTCTAGCGGGCTTTTTCCGTCGGAAAAAATTTGAGAGCCTGATCTAAAATTTTCTGACAACAAAATCCGATCGGACTTTTTCCGATTGTGTGTAGAGAATTCCGACGCACAAAGTGCCACGTATGCTCACAAGAAATTTGGAGACAAAAGCTATTGGCTACTGGCCTCTACGTAGTCCCGTCGTACGTGTTGTATGTCACCTCGTTCGGAATGATTGGATTTTCCGACAACTTTGTCCGACCGTGTGTGTGTGCAGCCTAAGCCTCGGATAAAATCCGTCTGAAAAAATCCAACGGATTTTGTGGTCAAAATGTCCGACCGTGTGTATGGGGCATTAGACTAATGCAATGTTCTTTAGTCCTGTAGGCAGGACTGGTGACGCTGGTTGTGATTTTAAAGTAACAAAGTCATCCCACAAAGGAATATACTGTAGGAGCATACTGGATTTCTGGTAAATCAACTGTTTTTTTTTTTTATCTTGCAGCATTTCCACAAGGATAAAATATGGCATGTGTCTTTTTTTGCCATAATGTATATTTTACATAAAATATGCGATATTAAAACCTAGACAAATCTCTAGAACATTTAAAGCCCTACCTGTACAACTGAATGTCTTCCAAAAAAAGTTCAGGAGCTATTTCTAGGCGACATGCTTCCTGTGATGCGGGTTGCTGCAATTACAGCGTGATTTATCACACGACAATCGTGGCAGACCCGCATCATGATTTAAGGTGTCATTCAAATGAATGGAATATCAAATGCGAGTCCCGCGATTTGTCATTCACACATTGGGGGGCAGAATCAGGACGATTCACAACGCTAATTGTTGCTGGAGTCTTCAAATACTGTTTTAACATCAATCTCATTGACCCAAATGTAACTATTCTGCTCTGCTTGTGAGGATGCAGCAAGGGCTCCAGCCTAAATCATATATCAATGATAACACAGCCATTGTAAGGCCTTACGCACACTAGGCTCTTCTGAATGTCTGTCTCCTGACCAAAGAAAAAAAATCAGTGAAAATCTGTTAAAAAATCTGTTAAAAACTAGCCTAATGCCACATTTTTCAGACATATTTAGACACGCTCAGGCACCTCAAGCGTTTGAGTGTTCATTCATTTTATTAGCCAGAGTATTAATTTATTCTGACCATTGAAATAAATGAACGCACAAACTCTAAATGTGTGTGAGTGGGGCTTAGGCGCCTGTGTAGGGACAAGGGGAAATGCACTCACTAATGCCCAAACTTCGGGCTGGGAGCTGCAGTCACATGACAGTCAACATTAAGGCCCCTTTCACACCGGGGCGTTTTTCATGCGGTGCAGCGCTAAAAATAGCGCCTGTTCACCGCATGAAAAAATCCTGCCCCTTTAACTCCAGTGTGAAAGCCGGCCTCGTACACACGATCGGACTTTCCGACAACAAAACCATGGATTTTTGTTCGAAGGGTGTTGGCTCCAACTTGTCTTGCATACACACGGTCACACAAATGTTGGCCAACAATTACGAACTTAGTGACGTACAAGACGTATGATGAGCAGATAAAAAGGAAGTTCAATAGCCAGTGCGCCACCCTTTGGGCTCCTTCTGCTAATCTCGTGTTTATCTCGTGTTAGTAGAAGTTTGGTGATTGATGATTCACGTTTTTCAGCCTTGTGCTTTTCAGTTTGTTTCTGCTTTTTCATTTTGTCATGAATTGATAAAAGACTTTATCATGTCGGTTCATATCAGAGACACAGAGGAGACTGGGAAAAAAGGGTAGTTTCAGCAAGTGTTGAGGAGGCAGGGGTGATTTTTTCAGGGGCTGTGTGTTATGCCTCGTACACACGATCGGACTTTCCGACAACAAAACCATGGATTTTTGTTCGAATGTTGGCTCCAACTTGTCTTACACACGGTCACACAAATGTTGGCCAACAATTACGAACTTAGTGACGTACAAGACGTATGATGAGCAGATAAAAAGGAAGTTCAATAGCCACCCTTTGGGCTCCTTCTGCTAATCTTGTGTTTATCTCGTGTTAGTAGAAGTTTGCATGCTTGTCCGGTCGTTTCTGATTTTCAGCTCGTTCTCGTCAGGTCATTTCTGATTTTCAGTGCGTTCTGTCAGTTCGTTCTGAGCAGCTGTTTATTAGCCATGTTGTGGTTACGTATTCGTCGGAGAGTTCATGCTGTTGGGCTTGGTGTTGGAGTTATTGCTTTGACCCAAGTCTAGTCTATGAACAGGGGGAGAAGTTCTTGGACCAAGAATTGGTTGCTTAATCGTGACCAATTCTGTCATATGCCTTTGTTGCGTGAGCTCCAGGAGAATAATCCTGATGATTTCAGGAATTATCTCTGGATGATGGACCCCATCTTTCACCATCTGTTGGCTTTGCTGTCCCCTTACATTACGAAGCAGGGCACCTGCATGCGGCAAGCCATCTCTCCCTAGCAAATGCTCGTCAATGGGCAGAAGTCTCCAGGACATCAAGTTCATGACTGGGATCTCCCCCCAGGTTCTGGGAATCATTATTCTAGAGACCTGTTCTGCCATAATTCAAGTCCTACTGAAGGACTATATTAGAGTAAGTTTTATCCTTTAATATCACATTCTATGTATTTACTGTTTGCTAATGTATTGTATTCATTTCATCATTCCATAATTACCATGATTGTAATATGCTGTGAATGTCCTCTTTGTCCTCATGCATGCTGTAAGCATTGAATGCTCCTTTTTTGTCCTTCATGCATTTTTGCCTTCACTAACTTCCCCAGCATGCTATCCTGGGCCCATACACACCTTGCCTAGTTACTTAACAATGTATTTTGTCAGCTCCATTGTAGTGCTTATCCTAAACACCCCTAAAAATGTGTCCAAATGTTATTGTTTCCTTAAATTCAGGAAGAGTGCAAGAGGCTTTTTTTGGTGGGGCCCAAACTCATTTTTAACCCTCCCTCCCCCCAACCGCTAAGTCAACCTTTACCAATACTCTATCTGCAGACTTTGCCAAACCCATACACACAATACCTACCTCTTTTGTGTTCATATTTATGGATGAATTCACCAAAGCATGTAGTGCAAGTGCCTGCCTGAATACTTTCAAATGGTACGGTTTAAAGTTTTGTTCTCCTATTATCTTGATAGGTAATTGCAGAATGTAAAAATGTGCTTCAATTTGGAAAATTGTGTATTAATATTTTCGTATTATAAAACTTCTGACCTGTCCAGTGGGCTGCCAATAGTGTAAGTGAGGAGGGGCTGGCCAAAGTAACACATTATTTATGCATTCAGCTCTTAATGAAGTGGAGAGTGTTACTTGCCCAAAACATCTACCCCCCCCCCCCCACCATACCATTTTTCCAATGGGCCACCAGAGGAGGTGAGGATCTAATAAGTTGACCTTATAATTTTGTCTTTAAATACTCATTTCAATAAATGGTGTTATACTTATGTTGGCCAAGAATGTTTGTGTCTAATCTGCTTGCAATGTTATGTGCAAAAGTGCAATTTTTTTTTTTTCTTGTTTGACTCCACAGTTTCCTTCCAACCCACAGGAATGGCAGACTGTGGCTTCCCAATTCCACCACCAGTGGAACTTTCCCAATTGTGGTGGTGCGATTGATGGGAAGCACATCCAGATCGTCCCACCACCCAACTCGGGGTTGTACTACTTCAACTATAAGGGGTTCAGTAGTATCATGATGTTGGCGGTGGTGACGCCCAATTATGAATTCCTATACCTGGATGTAAGGAAGAACGGCCATATGTCTGATGGAGGAGTGATCGCCCAGGCAGAGTTTTACCAGCATCTCCAAAATGGCACCTTGCTCTGGGGGAACATCTGATGAGCCAAAACATTTTTTTCAAAAACTAAACTCATATTTCATTTGAATTACTGTTTGCGTTTATTATCTGTCTCCTAGGTTCTCAAATGGTCTTTGAATTTTGGCCATTTTCTTCAATAGTGCAAACGTAACTTACTTTATACATAAGGTGACAATCTCTTCTTCAGCTAACTATTATGTTGTGCTGTGGGTCTGCTACACACACACAATGTTATTGTTGGTAATGTATCTAATGCATTAATGATAAAAATCATCCTTTTCAACTCCATGAATTAATTGCTTGGGCCTGATTTTGGCAAATTTTACAGCACAGGGGGGGGGTTATTTACTAAAGGCAAATCCACTTTGCACTTGTAGTGCAAAGTGGATTTGCCTTTAGTAAATAACCCCCATTGTCACTGTAACACAAAGTAACTACACCAACTTAATAAATAAACTGGTATTGAGCATTGAAATAAGAAGCCACACATTGTTGAGTATAAACCATTTTACTCCAAGCACATTCACATGTGTGTTATAAACGGTTTTGGAAGAAACCAACATCTTGATGTATAACATGTATGTTTGACATAAATTTGCCTTTGTTGGGGCTAAACAGGCATGTTTAAAAACATAACATACACATCCCCAAATCAGGAACTTACAAAGTTCAACTTTGCTAAAGTGAATGCCCTATGAGACATTATTTCCCGTATTTATCGGCGTATAACACGCACCCCAAGTTTAGGAGGGCATTTTAAAGGAAAAAAGTTTTAGGAGGAAAGTTTAGGGAAAAAAAACACTTACATTTAGGCGTCATTTGCAGCTTGCCCAGCGTCATTTGCAGTTTTCCCACTGTCATTTGCAGCTTGCCCAGTGTCATTTGCAGCTTGCCCAGTGTCATTTGCAGCTTGCCCATGTTTAAATTTCCCACCGCCGAGACAGACCACGCGAGCGCCGCCGAAAAAGACAGCACACCGCTCACAGTCCCGCCTCCCTGCTGTTTCTGGAGCGAGCGCAGGGAGGCGGGACTGCGAGCGGAGCTGAGCAGTCGGCTCAGTCTTTTTCGTCTACGCAATTTTTCGGCGCTGCTCGCTATTTTTTGGCGCTGCGCGATTTTTTTTGGGGGGGGGGGGGGAGGCGTATAACACGCACCCACGACTTTCTCCCGATCTTAAGGGGGGAAGAGTGCGTGTTATACGCCGATAAATACGGTATGTCAAAACTGTGTTGATTTTGCCTTCATCGGATGGGGTGATCTCACCCCTGCAAAAGCCAAATTTTGAAGATGCACACAAATTGGGACTCAAAATTTGGATTTCCCTCATGATCCCATGCCTAAAATGTGTGTATTTTCCCTACATCTATTTTGCCAAAGCCCCAAAACACACAGTAGGGGTTATTTACAAAAGGCAAATCCACTTTGCACTGCACTGCAAGTGCACTTGGAAGTGCAGTCGCTCTAAATCTAAGTGGTAGATCTGAAATGAGTGGAAGCTCTGCTGATTTTATCATCCAATCATGTGCAAGCTAAAATACTGTTTTTTATTTTCCTTGCAAGTCCCCCTCGGATCTACAGCAGACTTTACTTTCAAGTGCACTTGCAGTGCAAAGTGAATTTGCTTTCATAAACAACCCCCAGTGTGTCAACATGTGCTATCTGCCATCATGGGATATCAATGTACGCGTTTTGTGGGTGCAACCCCTTCCTCCAAACTAAAGTAGATGAGAGGAAGGGGTGGCACCCCCGAAACACATCCATGGATCCTCCATGATGGGAGCTAGCACATGTTGACACACTGGGGCTTATTTCAGAAAGGACATACCACTTGTAGTGCAAAGTGGTTTTGCTTTTTTTAAATAAAACGTGTGTCAACATGTGCTAGATCCCATCATGGGGGATCAATGGACGTGTTTCGGGGGTTCAATCCCCTCTCACCTACTTTAGTTTGGAGGAAGGGGTTGCACCCACAAAACACGTACATTGATATCCCATGATGGCAGATAGCACATGTTGACACACTGGGGCTGATTTACCAAGCATTTGCGCCATGAGTTGCGGCGCACGCCGCCGCGCAATGGCCGTTTTCGTATTCACAAAGCATTTGCGCCTGTAACACAGCGCAATTCCCCATTTACTATCATGTTGCTGGCGCACGGGCCGCCGCGATCTGTGTGCCGCTATAGACCTGGCGCAAGCATTCTTCAACTCAGAAAATAAAAGAAGCTGGAAGTGGCAATATGATGGGGGTGATGTGGGTGATGTGAGGAAGTATAGATATGACTGTCCAACTAACAAATATGCCCAAAATAGAACCAAAAATGTACTTTCTCTGAGCAGGCTTGCTGCGCCTGCAAATACACTTGTAACTGCGCTAGTTCAATTTATGTACTGCGCATGCGCAAGCGGCATTTGCGCCACCGTTCATGTGCTCTGGTTCAAAATCTTTGTAGATGTAAAGCCACGTAGGTTCATTTGCATAAGTTGAACAGGCGCACATCTCAACTTGACTTTTTTTTTTTGCGCTGGTTCACTTCTATGGGTTTTTTAAAGACCATTTGAACACAGGTCATGTTAGCATTAAGAAAAAAAAAAATGAAGAAAAAAAAAAAATGCGTGGGGGTCAGGTCTGGTATGTATATTAAGGGGAACCCTGCACCTTGTCCCCATGTTAATGAGGACAAGGGCCTCATCCCCACAACCCTTGCCAGGTAGTTGCGGGGGTCTGCGGGCGTGGGGGGTTATCAGAATCTGGAAGCCCCCTTTAACAAGAGGACCCCCAGAAACCCGGCCTCCCCTCTGTGTGAAATGGTAAGGGGGTACAAAAGTACCCCTACTATTTCACCAAAAAAGTGACAAAAATTTTAAAAATGACAGGAGACGGTCTTTGACAATACCTTTATTAAAAAGTCTTCTTTCTTCTGGTCTTTTTCCTTCTTCCTTTCTTCATCTTCTTCCTCCATCTTCTTTTTCCTTCAACCCGCTTCTTCTTGCTCCTGTGTTATCGTCCGGCATCTTCCTCCACGGCATCTCTTCTTCGTTATTGGGCCACTCTGCGCAATGGGAGGCTCCCACTGTGTGATGCTTCTCTTTTTCCGACAGGTCTTATATAATGGAGGGCGGGGCCACCCGGTGACACCGCCCCCCTCTGATGCATGGAAGATGAAGAAACCGAAGGATGAAGAAAGGAAGAAGGAAAAAGACCAGAAGAAAGAAGCGGATCGGAGGAAGAAGATGGAGGAAGAAGATGAAGAAAGGAAGAAGGAAGAAGACCAGAAGAAAGAAGACTTTAACCACTTGACCACTGGGCACTTAAACACCCTTAATAACCAGACCAATTTTCAGCTTTCGGTGCTCTCACATTTTGAATGACAATTACTCAGTCATACAACACTGTACCCATATGAAATTTTTGTCCTTTTTTTCACACAAATAGAGCTTTCTTTTGGCGGTATTTAATCACTGTTGGGTTTTTTATTTTTTGTGCTATAAAAGAAAAAAGACTGAAAATTCAGTAAAAAAATGAATTTTTCTTCGTTTCTGTTATAAAATTTAGCAAATTTGTAATTTTTCTTGATAAATTTTGGCCAAAATTTATACTGCTACATATCCTTGGTAAAAATAAGTACAAATTGGGGTATATTATTTGGTCTTTGTGAAAGTTATAGAGTCCACAAGCTATGGTGCCAATATCTGAAAATTGATCACACCTGAAGTACTGACGGCCTATCTCATTTCTTGAGACCCTAACATGCCATAAACGTACAAATACCCCCAAATTACCCCTTTTTGGAAAGAAGACATTCCAAGGTATTTAGAAAGAGGCATTGTGAGTTTTTTGAAGTTGTAATTTTTTCCCACAATTCTTTGCAAAATCAAGATTTCTTTTTCTTTTTTTTTTTTTTTTTTTTTTACAAAATTGTCATATTAGCAGGTTATTTCTCACACACAGCATATGCATAGCACAAATTACACCCCAAAACACATTCTGCTATTACTCCCGAGTATGGCGATACCACATGTGTGAGACTTTTACACAGTGTGGCCACATACAGAGGCCCAACATGCAGGGAGCGCCATCAGGTGTTCTGGAGCACCCGGGCCAATTCTGACATTTCTCTCCTACATGTAAAAATCATAATTTATTTGCTAGAAAATTACATAGAACCCCAAAACATTATATATGTTTTTTTAGCAAAGACCCTAGAGAATACAATGGCGGTCGTTGCAACTTTTTATCTAGCACGGTACTTGCGCAGCAATTTTTCGAACGCGATTTTTTGGGGAAAAAAAAGTTTTGTGCTTTACAAAAAACAAAACTGTAAATTTAGCCCAATGTTTTTGCATAATGTGAAAGATGAAGTTACGCCGAGTAAATAGATACCTAGCATGTCACCCTTCAAAATTGCATACGCTCGTGGAATGGCGCCAAACGTTTTTTTACTGGTTACATGTTTTGAGTTACAGAGGAGGTCTAGGGCCAAAATTATTGTTCTTGCTCCAACGTTCGCAGCGATACCTCACATGTGTGGTTTGAACACCGTTTTCATATGTGGGCGGGACTTACGTATGCGTTCGCTTCTGCATGCAAGCACATGGGGACAGGGCGCTTTAAATTTTTTTTTTTTTTTATTGTTCATTTTACTTTATTTATTTTAGTTTGACACTTTTTTTCCCCCAAAAAATTTTTTTGATCACTTTTATTCCCATTACAAGGAATGTAAACATCCCTTGTAATAGGAATATGGCATTACAGGTCCTCTTTACAGTGAGATATGGGGTCAATAAGACCCCACATCTCACCTCTAGGCTGGAAAGCCTGAAATAAATAAAATAACGATCCTGGCTTCGATCGTAGCGAGCATTTCATGGTATCGCAGGGTATCGCATGGTATCGCAGAATATCGCAGGGTATCGCAGAATATCGCAGGGTATAGCATGGTATTGCAGAGTATCGCAGGGTATGGCAGAGTATCGCAGGGTATGGCAGGGTATCGCAGGGTATGGCAGGGTATGGCAGGGTATCGCTGGGTATGGCAGAGTATCGCTGGGTATGGCAGAGTATCGCAGGGTATGGCAGAGTATCGCAGGGTATGGCAGGGTATGGCAGAGTATCGCTGGGTATGGCAGAGTATCGTTGGGTATGGCAGAGTATCGCTGGGTATGGCAGAGTATCGCAGGGTATGGCAGAGTATCGCAGGGTATAGCAGGGTATGGCAGAGTATCGCAGGGTATGGCAGAGTATCGCAGGGTATGGCAGAGTATCGCAGGGTATGGCAGAGTATCGCAGGGTATGGCAGAGTATCGCAGGGTATGGCAGAGTATCGCAGGGTATGGCAGAGTATCGCAGGGTATGGCAGAGTATCGCAGGGTATGGCAGAGTATCGCAGGTATGGCAGAGTATCGCAGGGTATGGCAGAGTATTGCTGGGTATGGCAGAGTATTGCAGGGTATTGCATGGTATCGCAGGGTATTGCATGGTATCGCAGGGTATGGCAGAGTATTGCAGGGTATGGCAGAGTATCGCAGAGTATGGCAGGGAATGGCAGGGTATCGCAGAGTATGGCAGAGTATTGCTGGGTATCGCAGGGTATGGCAGAGTATCGCAGAGTATGGCAGGGAATGGCAGGGTATCGCAGAGTATGGCAGAGTATTGCTGGGTATCGCAGGGTATGGCAGAGTATCGCAGGGTATGGCAGAGTATCGCAGGGTATGGCAGATTATCCATCCATCCATGCTCAGCCATCCCTCCATACCCTGCAATACACTGCAGGCTATTGCAGGGTATGGAGGGATGGCTGAGCATTGATGGATGGATAGGTGGTGACTGCAGGGCAGGCTGTGGGCACTACAGATCCCGCCCACAGCACTGCTGCCACTGATCCCTCCCCCTCTCCTCTCACACTGTACCGATCGGTACAGAGAGAGGAGGGGAGAACAAACGGCGTCATCAAATGACGCCGGTTTGCTTACATGTGATCGCTCCGTCATTTGACGGAGCGATCACGTGGTAAACGGCCGCGATCACGGATGTTCTCGAGTGCACGCAAGGGGGGCACGCAAGAGAGGAATTCTGTGAGGACGTCATATGACGCCCTCCCAGAGTTAAGCAACCGGCCTGTAGCCGTCTTTCGGCTATGGGCCGGTTTTGAAGTGGTTAATAAAGGAATTGTCAAAGACCGTCTCCTGTCATTTTTTAAATTTTTGTCACTTTTTTGGTGAAATGGTAGGGGTACTTTTGTACCCCCTTACCATTTCACACAAGGGGGAGGCCGGGATCTGGGGGTCCCCTTCCAGATTCCAATAAGCCCCCCGCCAGCAGACCACCACAACCACCGGACAAGGGTTGTGGGGATGAGGCCCTTGTCCTCAACAACATGGGGACAAGGTGCTTTGGGGGGACCCCAAAGCATACTCCCAATGTTGAGGGCATGTGGCCTGGTACGGTTCAGGAGGGGGGGGCGCTCTCTTGTCCCTTCCTCTTTTCCTGCGGCCTGCCAGGTTGCATGCTCGGATAAGGGTCTGGTATGGATTTTCAGGGGGACCCCCACGCCATTTTTTTTTGGCGCAGGGTTCCCCTTAAAATCCATGCCAGACCTGAAGGGCCTGGTATGGATTTTGAGGGGGACCCCCACGCCATTTATTTATTTTTTGGCACGGGGTTCCCCTTAATATCCATGCCAGACCTAAAGGGCCTGGTATGGATTTTGAGGGGGATCCCCACGCCATTTTTTTTGGTGCGGGGTTCCCCTTAATTTCCATACCAGACCTGAAGGGCCTGGTATGCTCTTGGAGGGGAACCCATGCCGTTTTTTTTTATTAAAGTCGCCTGGCCTGGGGGCGACTTAAAGTCGTGTTGTAAGTCGCATTCATCATGATGTGTACCTGTCAGACAGGTGCAGAAAAATTGGTCTTTGGGTTTTAATTGTGGCCATGAAACCTATACCAAAAACATCCTTCCAGATGAAATAATTGAACACCCTCAAAGCTAGGCATCCTCAAAGTCCTGCAGAGATTCCACATCTCAAAAATACTTAATCAGTGACATCGGTATCAGGGGCTTCATAGCTGGTAATCCAGGACTGATTCATTTTTTATAAAAGTCAAACAGTCCACAGAGTCTGTGGACAGACACGTTCTATGATCAGTAACGAAACCTCCTGCAGCACTGAATGCCCGTTCTGAAAGCACACTGGATGCAGGGCAGCCCAACAACTCAATAGCATACTGGGCAAGTTCTGGCCAGTGGTCTATTCTCATGACCCAGTAAGCCAGTGGATTGTCAGCTGGAAAGCTCTCCGTCTCTGTTTTGGCCCCGAGGTAATCGTCCACCATGTGATGCAGACGCTGCCAATGGGATGTGGAAGCTAACAGCCCTGGGCGGCGAGAGGACAAAAAAAAAAAAAAAAAAAAAGGAAATGCCTCACTTATGCGGATGCCTTCTCCAACGCTCCTTTCTTGACCAACAGAAGACTCCACCACACTGTAACCTAGTAGGGTCAGGAAAAACGTTCAATAAAATCCTCTGTAATGTGTACTGTGTATTTTTCCTCTGCACTCTCTGTGGGGACGGGATGCGTTCAGAAACCTTCCCCTTATAACGGTGGTCAAGGAGGGTTGCCAACCCATGCGCTTGAGAAGCAGACTCTTCAGGGTTACTTAGGATGACAGCATCTGGAACTTCCTCCTCCCAGCCACGTACTACTCCCAAGGGTCCTGGGGTTGGAAAGCCATCGCTTACAGATTTGACGCTTGTCTTCCCCTTCTTTAAAGCCTATGAAAGTGCCAGAATCCTCCTCCTCATCCTCCTCCCCTCTCTCCTCCTGTGTGTTCTGTGACATAGGAATGATGGTGTCTGCATAAAGTGGGCCTTGAGAGTAAAGGAAGTCCTCCTCTTCCTCCTGCTGCTCTGCCTCCAGTTCCCTGTCCATAATGCCACGCAGAGTCTGCTCCAGCAGGAACACAACAGGGATTGTGTCACTGATGCATGCACTTTTTATTGCTCACCATCCTTGTGGCTTCCTCAAATGGTGACAATACAGTGCATGCATCCTTAATGATCAGCCATGTCGTCGTGCTGCACTGACACAAGTACTCGTTGACGGCCCTTTGCTGCATGTATAGCCGCTGCAGCATTCCCAAAGTTGAGTTCCACCTGGTGGGCATGTCACAAATCAGATGGTTTACGGGCAGACAAGCACTGGCTGTGTATGACCGCCTGAAATGGCTACAGACTCTTCTGGCCTGCTTTAGTACATCTTGCAACTCTGGGTACGTACTTAGGAAACGCTGCACCACCAAATTGAGGACATGTGCCAGGCATGGTACATGTGTCAACTTTTCCTGTCTAAGGGCGGACAGGAGGTTTGAGCCATTATCGACAAAGCTAAAGATAAAAGATAAAAGATAAAAGATAAAAGATAGAGGGGGCGTGGCTTGGCCGTTCTCAGAGATGGCCGCTTGAATCCTGAGCTCCCGTCGCCACAGGACAAACTACTTGCCTAACGAGGTTATTTTCGCTTCCACACGCTGTACTACTATGGGAACTGCTTCCCGACAGGCTTCGGCTTCCCGATCCCGCTCGCCCCGCGCTCAGGACGGAACTTTGAGCCAGAATATACCGGAGATGTTCCGAAACCAAAGGAACAACGCGGCATCTTCCCGCCATGGTTCCTCTCAGAACCACTCACAAGCCTCACCTCCGCTCATCCTGGCTCCCCTCATGTCGGACACCACCTCACCCCCTGCTCCGCAAGGATTACCGACACAAGGAGGATTGACTAACCCTCCCAACTCCCAAATCAACATTCAGGACCTTCGCTCAATTGCCGCCGACATTAAGGAAACCCTCTCGGCGGCCATTTCGGAGCTTCGCATTGACATACACGCGTTGTCTGACAGGATTCAGACAGTGGAAAAAATTGCTGACAGACAAGAAACAGTGCTCCGTAGAGCCACCAGGAAAATTGATTCTCATACCCTCCAGATGAGGGATATGCAAAGGCATTTGGAAGACCTCGACAATAGAGGAAGACGCCACAATCTAAGGGTCAGAGGTATGCCGGAATCCATTGAGGGTGATCAGATCCCCTCAACCGTCACTAGGCTCTTCAACGAAATCCTAAACAGACCTCCACAGACCGTCATCACTATGGAGCGCATCCACAGGGCCCTGAAACCGAGAGGAAGAGACACCGATCCCCCTAGGGATATTGTCTGCTGCCTAGTGGACTACAAAGTCAAAGAAGATATTTTACGCCAGGCACGGAGCAGACCCCAACTCTCATTCGATGCTGCACCTATTCAAATATACCAAGACCTTTCGGGCATTACCCTACAACACCGCAGGGACCTGAAACCCCTTTTGGATGAACTGCGCAGACAGGGGATAATGTACAAATGGAAATTCCCCTTCGGCCTCTCCGCCACACATCTCGGACGCACTGCACTCCTGAAGGTACCGGAAGACCTACCACACTTCTGCAACACCCTCGGCATTCATCTTGTGGATGTTCCCAACTGGTATGCCCCCTTCCGTCACTCCGTGATCAAAATGGATAAGCCCCAGGAGGAACCGATGGAATCGCAAGACAGCAGATACCGCCGGAGGAGATCCCCTTCGGGACATAGACGTCACAGCACCCTGAGTCCCACCACGCCGCCAAACTCCAGGAGAGCCCGCAGAGACCATTGAACCTACACAAATGGTCTCCGTCACACAGCCGCAGTAGCACAAAGTTTACTAAATGAGACTCTGCTCAGTTATGTTTATTATAAGGAATACACCGTGCTCAGTTGTGCAGCCGACGAACGTTTTAACTTTTGACATTTGAATTTTTGACTGTTAATTTTTTCGTTCCTCAGCCTTCCCGGGCTCTACAGCCTCATTGGAAATGGCGGATATACCCTCAACGCTGTAATCTCGTTCTGACTACCCGTTACTTGCATCAGCTGCATCTACTGCTCTACACTACAACCCCCAAGATTCCCTGCGTTGGTGTCGCACAGAAGGTCGCGATGACGCAATCATACAACGCGCTCTCTTCTAACTCTCCCAGGCTGTTTACGGAAGGATGGAACACAACACACAACATCATAACCGCTCGCCTCAGTGTCCTCCGAAGTTCCCGGCTCTACTGGACTACACACAGGGACACTTTCCTGCCCACCCGACGCCTCCATCACACCGGAATATTCACTCATCAATGATACCTGGAAGATCAGGTAATATTTCTACCCTGGAACCCGCTCCCGGAGCTCCAAGTCCTTACCCTGCAGCAGCTAACCTCACGGAGTGAACAAACCAAGCGGCAGGTAGATATGGACAAGAATGCCACTCAAACTAAGCAGAGACTTCCCTTTCACTACATTGTCAGGACATGACCCAGCTAATATTCCCGGGCATCGGAATTTGCAGAGGACAAAAGCATGGGCCCCCCCTCACGAAATCCCCCTACCGGCCCCGTGAGGCATATGTCCTTCATAGCGGTGGTTTCAAACTACACTTCACACATCCCCCTGCACAGATCCCACGCTGCTCGAGTCAAAGAAGACACAACACTAAACAGCACAGATCCTGCTATTAATGAGAGAAGGGAATCAATCGTTTGACCACTCACATCACACGTCTCGACGGTCCCCCATTTGTGACTCTGTCTTTACCTGAAGAGATAAGATGATGCCCACCCGCCCGTCCAAATTTTCCACACCGCTGAACGTTGAGTTCTTCCACAAACCGGACACCACCCAGACACTCAGGTATACCCCATACCGATGATAAGCCCCCAGGAACTCTCTACACCAACCCTTGAAAGAGACTGTTCACAAAACGAATGGAAAGACCGGCCTCACGAACAAGGTCGCAAACGCATATCCCACGATGTGATTCCTCATACAGGTGATATTAGCCATGTTTATTTTACAGGTGCTGGACTTTTTCAAACATTTTTTCTTTTTATTTAATTTTTCTCTCTCGTTAATATGCAATGTATTCCTGATATGCCTACACACTCATAAGCATACATATGTCACACCCACCTGATACCCCCCTAGCTCTGGGGGTGTGCACCCCACCACGCACTAGGTGGTGTCCTCACCCCCAGACCCTCTGACATAAAGCTAAACCTGCTTCAGTATCGTTAATTGTATTCTTCCATACACATGCAGAAACGACCACTGCCTAAGGCCCACTAAGTCACTCCTCTGCCTGCAGTTACTCCGGTCCTACCCACTCTTCCAGATAGTCTAAACTGTACACTAACTACCTCCTCCGTCAACAACCAAACCCCCTGTGGCGACGGGACACTTTATGTGTCTTCTTCACACTCCCCTCGAAGTTCGACTTGAGCCAACCCCCACACGGTGGCAGACAGCGGTTCGGGTGATATACAGATTCTACCCGTTCCGCCTATGCCCTGTACACTTTAGATCCGATCCCACATTCGAGGAATTCCGAAGGATCCACTTCCTCGTAGTGATCCCCCCATTGGTCGATATTCTGACCGCCTACTTCCCCACTAGACCTGCTCACACCTATTGAGACCCCCATATCTCTATCTCTGACTCCCCTTTTCCCCGATGGCGGCTACTATGGACCCCACCCTGGCTGGTCACCCTCCCCCACCTCCCTCTACAAAACTTAAACTATGCTCCATGAACATCCGAGGGCTTAATACCCCCGAAAAAAGATCACAACTTTTGTACACCCTGCATAAACACAAAACACACATAGCCCTGATTCAAGAGACCCACTTTAGAACAGATACATTACCAAAACTCCAAAATCACAACTTCCCTATAGCCTACCATGCCACGAACAATACCGCAAAATCTAAAGGGGTGTCAATCCTTATCTCCAAAAATTGTCCCATTCAAATCACCGCAACACAAAGTGACGATCAAGGTAGGTTCCTCTTCCTTAAAGGCTCATACATGAATAGGCCAATAACAATTGCAAATATATATGCCCCTAATTCCCAACAGGTAACATTTTTTAATAAAACCCTACATCAACTGACCGCTTTCAAATCTGGGATCCTGATCTTAGGTGGAGACTTTAATGTCCCCCTGACCCCCTCCCTGGACACCTCCAATGGCTCGTCCAGCATGCCATACAGAGCACTTCGTGCTATCAAGACCCAATTGAGCAATCTAACCCTTCACGACACATGGCGTACCCTAAACCATAACGTTAAAGACTTCACTTTTTTCTCTCCTCCACACAAAAAATATTCCAGGATCGATCACTTTTTCCTCTCCCAGAATGACCTGACCTCCTTCACTGCTGCAACAATTGAACCAATGTTGCTCTCCGACCACCATCCAATAACCATGACCTTGACACTCCCATCAACCGGCCCCAACACAAAAATATGGCGTCTAGACGACTCCCTCTTGATGGACCTAGATAACACGACATCCATAACCAAAGTATTATCCCATTACTTTGACGAAAATGTGTCGGAAGACACCTCACCCGCGACCGTCTGGGCTGCACACAAATGTGTCGTACGGGGAGAACTCCTTTCACTACAAGCCAGGAGAAACAAGCTTAGGAGAACACGCATAGATGAACTATCCGCTCGGATACACACTCTAGAACGGGCACACAAACTCTCTTTAGCCGCCAAATGCTACACCGATCTTTTGCAAGCTAGGGAAGATCTCCTAACGGAACTACAAAAAACGCTGAAAAGAAAATATGCACTTAGTCAGAAGATCTTTTATGAATTTGGCAATAAGGCAGGCAAATTACTAGCGAAAGCACTCCAACTTAAGAAAGCGGCCCACACAGTCCACACCATTAAAACCCCTGCCGGTAAAGCCCTGGTCACTACGGAAGATATATCCAACCAATTTGTTCAATACTTTTCGAAATTATACAACCTCCCTAACCAGACGTCTTTTAACCCCACTCTTGACAGGAATAAAGCCATAACCGACTTCCTATCCCAATACGGCCCTCCTCCGCTAGCGGATGACCTGAAACCTGACCTAGACTTGCCCTTATCCACGACGGAAGCGCTTACGGCTTTAAAACAACTTAAGACGGGTAAAAGCCCGGGCCCCGACGGTCTCACGGCCGCATATTACAAGTCTTTTTCAACCACTCTTATCCCCCACTTCTTATCCGCATTCAATGACCTCGCGGCCTCTCCACAAGCTACCAAGGACATCTTAGAAGCACATATCACCCTTATCCCCAAACCTGGCAAAGACACTACACTGGTTTCCAACTACCGCCCCATCTCACTCCTTAATGTTGATGTAAAACTTTATGCCAAAATCATAGCCAATCGTATACTCCCCCTTCTTCCCACCCTAATCTCAGCAGACCAAGTCGGATTCATCCCCGGCAGGGAGGCCAGAGATAACACCCTAAAAGCCATCAACGTACATCATTGGTTAACAACAACCTCCTCCCCAGGCTTCCTTCTTTCTTTAGATGCAGAGAAGGCGTTCGACAGGGTGGCATGGGACTACATGACTAATACACTACAAGCATTGGGACTCCCTCCACGCTTGCTTAGCATGATCCTTGCACTATACTCCACCCCCACTGCTAGAATTAGAGTCAACGGTCAACTGTCGAACGCTTTCTCCATCACCAATGGTACCCGTCAGGGCTGCCCACTTTCCCCCCTCATCTTCGTACTCACCCTTGAACCTTTCCTGCGCAGGTTGAGGGCCAACCCAGACGTAAAGGGAATCCCCATCCATGACGAAAATTACAAATTGGCTGCCTATGCAGATGACATCCTGCTATTTCTCTCCGACCCGGTCACCACTATACCCAACCTCCTCCAAGACTTTACATTGTTTAAAAATTTATCTAACCTTCAAATAAACTTTGAAAAGTCGATAGCCCTTAATGTTACCCTCCCAAACACCCTAGTATCCCAATGCAAACATAATTTCCCCTTCAAGTGGGATCCACGCGCTTTAACATACCTAGGCATTAAAATCCCCACCAAGCTAGCAGACCTTTACTCGGCTAACTTCCTTCCCACGTTGCAGAAAATCCAAGGAGATCTGCAAGGCTGGCACGCAGGTCGCTTCTCCTGGTTCGGTAGAGCCTCAATCCTAAAGATGAATGTCCTCCCCAGAGTGCTATATCTTATGCAAGCTATCCCCATAAAACTCCCACCCTCCTTCTTTGCTTCCTATAGAAAAATGTGCAGGACCTTCCTCTGGTCCTCCAACGCCCCCAGATTAAGCTGGAATAGACTAACCACCCCGAAAACCTCGGGCGGGATTGGCCTCCCAGATATCCGAAAGTATCATTGGGCATGCCACCTCACTAGAATAGTGGACTGGCATGTCCACAAACACACTAAGGCATGGGTACACCTTGAAAGTGCTTACGGCCCAATGCCGACCTCCCATCTACCCTGGATCCCCCGTAGACTCATACCCAATACTTACTCAACACACCCACTAATCGGCCCCACTATACAGATCTTTCACCAGGCTGGCATACTACTAGAAATAGCCCCCCCTCCTGGACCCATGACCCCCATGAACCAGAACCCAGACTTCCCACCAGGTCTATACACATATAACCAACAAACACCCCTCTCGACCATACCACTCAGAGCCCGACAGCTCTTTCACAATGGGTCCCTCCGCCCGTATGCAGACTTCCCACATATTCTTCCGGAACTAAATATACCCCTCTTTAACTATTTTCAGATCAGACACTACCTTAACCACGCACAACCACTTACCCGCTGGTACAGGAAACTCACACCCTTCGAGGATTTATGCGATAGATCAGAACCCCAAAAACACCTTGTATCAGAAATATACAAACTTCTCTTTTCTACAGAAAACCCGAACAGAACCCAACAACGACAGTGGGAATCCGAATTAGCTATAGATATCTCGGAACGAGACTGGGATAAGATCTTTGAACATATGCATAAAGGATCCGTAAACGTTTCCGCACAGGAGAATAGATACAAATTATATTCTAGATGGTACAGAACCCCAGACAAACTACATAAATGCTTCCCAAGTGTTCCCTCGATATGCTGGAGATGCAACAGTGCCAATGGATCAATGCTCCATATATGGTGGGAATGCCCCATGATACAACCCTTTTGGTCAGCCATACACCAACTAATCACTGAGGTTACAACTTATTCTCCAGACTTCTCCCCAGCCCAGTACCTACTTCACCACACACCTATACCACAATCCGCTTATAGAAAATCCCTTACCCTACACCTCATCAACGCCGCCACCATGTGCATCCCAATTCACTGGCGTACCACCACAATCCCCACCATCACAGAATGGATTGATAGAGTGGACAGGGTCGCCGAAATGGAAAAACTCATCCACCAAGCTAAAGAAACCCCAAACAAATATCACACTACATGGGCCTGTTGGTCACATTTCAGGAACCCCTTAGGAAATGGTACCCCTCAATCCACTGGAGCCACTTAAACAGTCACAGCTGAAACGTATCTCGTTATACTGATAGATCACATATCGGTCTCACCCCCCCCCCCCCCTCAACCCCCTACTTAAGGCATTGAACTATACCCGCCTCTACTCCAATGCTCGACCATACCACACCAGGAATATTACACTTCAACGCGCCCCTACTACCTCCTTAGGGGTAAGCCGCCATCACACCCAACCCCGGTATTGCAAACAACAACCTAGACCTGAGTAGACGTTACTCTCACAAGGGCCCCTCTGACACACCCGAGTTACATACCATAGACACGGAACACTGCACTCAAGCTCCTTCCGTCACCCCACCCATGCAAAGTCAGCTCCCCACGGGGCGCATGGTTGTGGTGACATCGCGTCATGGTTTGGTTTTCTACGTGATTCCCTGCAACGCCCTCCCTCCTATACGACTCAATACTTAACTTCGACCAGCTACACCTGACCTTCCTGATTCCGGGCTACATCGACCTATCCTCATTCTTCTCCCCATCTCTACCTAATCACACCTCAGGCAGCCACTGTCTGAACCACAGAATTGTTAGCAAATCTCTGATTCACGTTACTTCAGTTCCAATGTTGGTACGGTTATATTCCTTTTTTTTTTTTTTTGTTCTTACTATTACGCACTGTTAACTATTTTGCAATTGAAGGTCTTATGTAAACTTCCATTTCTGTAATGTATACGAACTTCAATAAAAGCCTATTGTAAAAAAAAAAAAAAAAAAAAGATAAAAGATAAAGTGATCTCGCGCAGTTATATAAAATTACTCAAAACGTTAAAATAAACAAATTGCTCCACATATGAATCAAGATTATATGTAAATAAAGTGCACAGTGTAGTACATACAAAGTGTATATACAATATAAAGTGCACCAATATAAAGTGCAAAATCTCAATAAAATGTGTACACCCTGTATGTATCACACAGACTACTTGGGTGAACTACAAATGCAAAAATAGGTTGCAAATACAGTGAATGGGAGCAATGAATAATTGTCCTTCAGGGAAAATGAAAATAAACATTTTCACTATGGGCCCAATTTGGACATTTTCACTTAGGGGGGTACTCACTTTTGTTGCCAGCGGTTTAGAAATGAATGGCTGTGTGATGAGTTGTTTTGAGGGGACAGGAAATTTACACTGTTATACAAGCTGTACACTCACTACTTTATATTTTAGCAAAGTGCCATTTCTTCAGTGTTGTCACATGAAAATATATAATAAAATGATTCCAAAAATGTGAGCGGTGTACTCACTTTTGTTCGCCATATTTCTTGGACCTACAGGTAAGCCTTAATCTAGGCTTACCTGTAGGTAAAAGTGGTCTGTAAGGGTTTACAACCAGTTTAACCACTAGAGATCCGCTGCTTTGACGGGACTACATCTATTGATGTAGTCCTGTGCACGAGCGGCGCGCTCTGTGATTAGCGAGTCTGTGAGATCCCGACCCCTTACCACGTGATCAGCTGTCAGCCAATGACAGCTGATCATGTGATAGCAACAGAGCCGGTAATCGATTATTTTTCATCCTCGCGCTGACAGCGCAAGGAGAAAAAAAAAAGCCGATCACTGACGGCCATGAGAGGGACATCAGTCCCGATCACGGCGAGTTGCCCCCAGATCGCCAGTGCCTACCTGTGCCCCCTGCCAGTGCCACCTAAGAATAGGCAACAGTGCCACCCATCAGTGCCCACAGTGCCACCCATCAGTGCCTACAATCGCCCTTAACACTGTGCCTCAACAATCTGCCACTGTTCTAAGGTGAGTATTTCATAATGTGCTAGTATGTGATGCATACGGCCTGTAATGTATCTTGAGTTAAAGTTATGCCAGGCAGACTGCCCACCTCTGCTCCAATGCCCCCAATTTTAGTGTCTCCAGGTAGGCCAGCTGGTTTTTATCTGTAAAGACTTCGATGTCGGCCCCTGTGAGATACTCTGCAAATTTTCCGGTGATGGCCCAGACCAGGGCGAGTAAATTGAGCTTAAAAGAACTGTAGTTGCGGGGGTTCTTCTCATCGGGCTGTATACTCCTGCTGGCATAAGCAATCACCCTCTCTTGGCAATCCTGCACTTGGGCCAGGACAGCCCCCAGACCCTGGAGGCTTCCATCCGTACACACTCGGAAGAACTGGGTGTAGTCTGCGTAGGCCAGTAATGGGGCAGCAGGCAGTCTCTACTTAAGCGTTTCAAAGGCCTACTGTTGGGATTTGTGCCAGTGGGCTTGGAAGGAAGGCGAGGGTCCACCCTTTCGCCGGGTACTTTGCCCACACAACAGCTCTGTAAGTAAGGTGGCTATCTGGATGAAATTTGGGATAAACTGCTGGTAATATCCTACCAGACCCAAGAAGGAGCATAACTCCTTGCTGGTTTTTGGGGGTTGCCAATTTTGAACAGCTTATACATTGCCTGGGTCTGGGGACATGCCCCCGGCCTTGATCACATGCTCCAAGTACTGTATCGTTTGCCTCATGCGATGGCACTTGCTGGGCTTGTGTTTTAATCC
Source organism: Lithobates sylvaticus (assembly GCA_028564925.1). NCBI lineage: Eukaryota > Metazoa > Chordata > Amphibia > Anura > Ranidae > Lithobates > Lithobates sylvaticus. The sequence goes on along the minus strand of CM053029.1, from coordinate 245,922,589 downwards.
GTATTGCACCAAATGGGAGAACACCTGATGCACATGTTTCACATGTTCCTCAGATAATGATAAATTTCATTGAGGTAAAACCAGTACAGTCTTGAAATTTAAATTCCCCCATGACATCTCTCCATTAGGCACTGGGAGGTGCTGGGGGCATTACTGAGGCCGAATGGCATGCAATTAAACTCAAACAGTCCAAGGGATGTAATAAAGGCAGTCTTCTCCCTGTCTTGATCCCACACAGGCAACTGGCAGTAGCCACTGGCCAGGTCCAAGTTGGAGAAGAACTTGGCTTGTCAAAATGCCATGAGGGATTCCTCGACCCGAGGAAGGGTGTAGGTGTCCCTGTGGGTGCATATGTTCAGTTTGTGATAGTCCACACAGAAACACAGACTGTGGTCTTTCCTGCACACCAGCACAATGGGAGTGGCACGGGGGCTGTGACTTCCCTGGATCACCCAACCTTGTAGCATTTTGGGAAGCAGTTCCTTGACTTCTTGGCACAATACTGGAGGCATGTGGCGGTACCACTCACGGATGGGCGGTGTATCCCCTTTGTGATTCAGGTGGTCGATGTCTTCAGTCAAGCCATAGTCCTCAGGACTGGTGGCAAACAGCAAAAAGTGCTTCTTAAGTAGCGATGGAGCAGTCTCCGCTGAGGTAAAGAAAAGGCAATATCCAGCTGCTTCACTAGGGACTTGTATTGGGTCTTGTCACAAGACGCCATAGATGCCTGCAAGGGGGCACATACTGGTTCCACCCTTGGCTGGACCTCAGAGATGTGAGTTGTCCCTAGGTTGATTAGCTGTGCCAGCACTCTTCCCCGGTGAACCTTACATAGTGTGTAGCCCAATAAACCAACCATTGGAGGGTCCTTGCAGGGTTCTAAGATGACTGGGGACCCCTGTAGCTTCCTGTGGGTCCCCACTGGGAGGGACTACCTCTTGAGAAGGTGTCAAAATAGCTTTTGTTCTGGGGTGGTGAGAACCACACCCATTTGCTCTGGTTGCCTCCTGGTAGCTCTGCCTTGGGCCTCGTAAGCTTGAAGTACTCTGAGCCATACTGCTCCCAGGCCACAGCCACAGACCTGCTGGCCTAAATGTTCAAATCTGGCTAGTAGGTGGGGCAAATCCAGGTCTTTCAAGATGTTCATGCCCAGCACTATGGTTACTGCGCAGTTAACTGGGCCGACTACCCCAACCTGTTCTACCACCTAGTCCTCGATCTTCTTACCCAGGTCATGCCTTCAACCAGTATAGGTAGATTGTTAGCTGTTCTGAGGGACAGCCAACAGGGATTCAGCTGTTCCTGGGCTCTAAATCTTTGCACATAGAAGTCATAGACCTCTGACCTGGTGTCAAACATGGAACCTCCTGCCCATTGACTAAGGTGGAAACCACTGGATTAGAAGCCACCATTCCTTCAGACTTGCTGGGACTTTGTGTTGCCTGTCCCTGGGGTTGTCCCTCTGCCCCGGGAGTTGATAGTTTAATGACAGCCTGGAAGGGTTCCTGGGTCCAGACGGCCCACATATGTATCCATGATGACCACACCACCAATATTTTCTGTCTTCGTTGGGGGCCTTGCGCAAAGGGTTCTCACCCCTCTGGAGGGTAAGACTTTTTTAGAAGAGGCTACCTCATGTTTCAAGGCGCCCATACTAGCTTTGTCAGGACTGTTTGCATGGCTGACAGGGGTGAAGTTGCCAGGGCCTCTTGCTTTAGGTATGCAGGCTCTAATTTCTTGGTGGCTGCTACTGTTGTGACCGCCTCTTCTTGTTCCGCATCTACCATGACATTATGGAAGAAAGTGGTGTGTTGCACCCTAACTTTTTCCTGCACTGGGCCTTCCTACCAGTTATGAATTGATCCTTCAGTATGTGGTCTGAATCAGTAATATCAGCACATCCACGTACTCCCCTCTTTTCCAGGCTCCTCCACAGGTTCTGCACGAGCACCGCATAGTGTATGAATCTTCACTACAGCTCCGGCAACAGTAGCATCTCCCCAAACAGGCTCTCCAAGTCTGCCACAATCTGTCCTAAAGTGGCCTGCTCATGTTCTGGGAGTGCCATCACCGCATGGCAGGCATCTGCCTAAATGGTATTAATGGCCAACTCCGCCACCAGCCAGACCAGGACCTGGTACAGGTGTGTGGCACTTTCCGGTCTCTCCTCCCACTCTGGCAGAGGGATGTTAGAGCCATTAAAGTTCGGTATCAGGGCTAAGGCTGATCCTAATAGAGCCATGCTGTACCCCAGTCTTCCTTCCGCACCCACTGCCAGGGACATAATCCTGCCTACTGTCACCAAGTGTAGGTGGGTTACAGCTTGGTGTGGCAGCAATAATACACACACTCCCAGTGCAATTAAGTACATTGTATTAAAATAATGCAAAGATAGTTCACAAACACCTGATGGGAAGGCAGCCCAGTCAGGAACATATACAGTTCCAACAGCATGTAGAAAGCTGAAGTTTCAGCTGAACTGACAGGGTCTATAAAGAAGGGGAGGGGGCAGAATGCTGCCTGGCCATCTTGAGCCAAAGCAAGCAGATATCCAGAGAGGTTGTGAACCCGCTTTCCCTCCTCATCAGGAACTTTTCCTTACTGCTAGTACTGTCATTAACAGAAAGGGTACATGTCCCTACTCTATCCACTTGCATAAAGCACACCAAACCCAGGGGCCAGGGTCTTATATAGACTCTGCCACACCTAAGATGGCAGCCAGAGTCACGTGGGCAGCCAGCATCCAATCGTCCCCAGTGACTCAGGAAATTATAGAGGAACCCTGTTTCTCTTGACTTTCTATCCATCTGCAGTAATGCTGTAAAAGAGCACCACCTCCAGTGAAGAAAGCAGACTGCACCTGCTTACAGGCAGTGTAAGATTGGGGTTATCAGACTCAAATGGTAGGTGCGTTTCCCAGTGAGTACGCCAGTACAAAACAATTTTTAAGGGCCCACTTTTATTTAAAAGCACGGAAAAGTTCACAAAGACATCAGTACCCACACAGGGGGTTCCACCATTACTCTATCTTGCACACTCAATACTTTAGCCTCCTGGCTTATATTGTTCCCATACAGATGATTCAGGCCTTTAACCTAGGCCTAAGGTATGCTCCTCAGACCCAAAAGAGTTTCCAAGAGTTAAGCTCTCTCCTGATCAGCGCCTTGTAGACATGTGCACACTGAAATATTTCGTTTCGGAATTTCGTTTTCGTCCGAAAAATAAATTTATTTAGTTACTCCCAAAATTCGTTTTTATTTATTTAGTTTTTCGTTAAAAATTGCATTCGTCCGAAAATCCAAATGAATTAAGGTCGAATCTGTCATTGAAGGCTTATGGTGTCTGTCGAAAGTTCAAAGAAGATTCGACGGAGCAGCTAACCTGTATGACTCTGTATAGTTTAGCTGCAATTCCACCCAATTCCAGCAGCAATCTTTCCTCTCTACGTCGAATCTTTCCTTTCTACGTCGAATCTTTCCTTTCTACGTCGAATCTTTCCTTTCTACATCAAATCTTTTCTCTCTATGTAGAATAATCTTGGACTAATAGAGTTAAGGTTAGGCACATTCGACCACAGGTTCAATGGACACAGATTGTTATTGTCAGCGTCGAATCTCCTATCTATATCGAACTGTTGTCACAACGAAAATAAAGCATTTGTTTATGTCGAATTTTTCGTTTTTCGGATTCTGCACTTTCGTTATCGTTTGTTAAAACGATAACAAAAATACCTGAAATTCGGACGAAAATGCATTCGGACGAAAATGAATGCACATGTCTAGCGCCTTGCTGCTCTGTCACCATTACGTCTGGATCCTGCAGACATACATACTCTGGCTGCCCCATGCAGCCTCTGACTCCTCTCAAAGGAATGGGAATGCACAGACTTCCTGTCTGTTGGGTGGAACCCTGAGCCATAGCCAGGTCAAAACTAAATAGCCCAGCACACAGCTGTGCAATCAGCGTGCCTTTCTCTCCAAAATCTGGCGTAAACCAGCAATCCTCCAGATAGCACAGGGTCCTACCTCCACAGCAGAGAAAATGAGGCCTACTCATTAGAGTCCTTTCTCAGCCCCTAGCACGTAGGGGAGAGAATGCAAAACCCCTGACTTCTGCTCTCTGCTTTCTGGCTCCAGGCGCTTTGTCTACCAGCTAGACTCTACCCACGTCTTAAATAGGCACCACTAAACAGATTTATAATTTATAATACATTCAATTGAAGACCTCTATTTAAGGGTGCAGTCATATTCTGGGAATGCACCCTGCCTGCACCCTGCCAGCGATTTTATGAGAGAACCCCAGTTGGGCGCTCCTGTGATTAGCTGCAAGAGGCAGCCCTATTGAAGGCAATTGGAAACTGCTGACTCCCACAGCTAATCACGCTTGCTCACATGTAATCACTTGAAGTTTGGAGGGACTTCTAAAAGTTAGTGGGCAGAGACCAGGAGGACTGATCTGTATACTTGAGGGAAATTGGTCAAACTTCAGGCAAAATGCTGTGGCAGGGTGGCTGAGTCAGCCCTTATATATGGTGGAGCCATGCCAGCAGGGGAGTCAGGTGGAAGATGGAATGCTGAGAAGGCTGTCGTTGCCTAGGAGGGTTCCCCTTGGTTTTGGGGGGGGGGGGGGGGCTTTGCCTCCAGGCTGGGCTCTGGCTGGCTTAGAAAAATTCATTCAGGTGTTTCTAGCAAGGAGAGCCATCTAAGATCTTGTTTCTATACATAGGTAGAAAGTTGTCCTCATCTGTGTTCTTCAAGTCAAGTCGGGCATCTCATAAACTCTATACCTTATGCAAGTTGTTTTCCCCAACACAACAAAACAACAAAAACTAGCCCATGGACTGATTTCTAGTGTATGGATGCAAGTTGAAAATGCAGGAATAGGGGAGCCAGTTACCAGCGGTCCTTGCAGGGGGGGGGGGGGGATGCTACACGTCTATCTCCAGCTTAAATTGACACTAAATTATATCCTTATTCTCCAAAAAGAAAATATTTTTCATGAAAAAATGTCATACTGTGTTTTTCTGCATCTTTGTAACATTCTCTGTGAGCTCCCAAACTTCTCAGTTTCCCTTACATTTCTGTTTGTTTGCTTTGGTAGTGGTCATGTGCACTACTCTATATACCCTACACACCCCATAGTCCATCTCAGGACGAAGCAAAAGAGGGCGGCTACGTTCCTACTTACATACAGTGGGGCCATGGAGAATAAGAAGTCAGATCACAGCCGCAATAAAAAGCAACAGCAGCTTTACCCAGCATCTGTTCGGTTCCAAAGGATGTCCTCATCTAAAGGTTAGAAGTAGGGATGGGCCCAGTGTTCGATTCGGACCCATGTTCGAATCGAACATCGGCCGTTCGTCCGCTCGTCGAGCCCAGAACACTGGCACTGTGACCCCGCATGCTTGGCCAATCATAGAGCCAGCGGCGAGGAGAGCAATAATTGGCCACAGGCAGGATGCCTGTGGCCAATTATAGCTCAGGGGGTTTAGTACACGCCCCACACTATATAAGGCCGACGCGCCGGCCGCCCTTATGTAGTGTGTTCCGGCGTTAGGAACATGACGGTGTCAGTGACATTATTCATTCTGCTGAGTCTGACACGGGGGGACTTCCCTATGGCTTTCCCCATGATGTCAGAGGGAGGCGGGGTCACCAGGTGGCCCCGCCCTCTGTTATAAAAGACCTGTCAGACGCAGCGAAGCCTCACACAGCGAGAGCCTCCCATTGCGCGGAGCGGCCCAAGAAGAGACGCCATGGAAGAAGATGCCGGACGAGAAGACCAGAGCAAGAAGAAGAGGATCGGAGGAATAAGAAGATGGAAGAAGAAGATGGAAGAAGATGCCGGAACGAGAAGATGAAGAAACCGAAGGATGAAGAAAGGAAGAAGGAAGAATATAAAACGACAAAAACTGGCGCTGGAGAAAAATAAATAATAAAAAATATATAAATTGGTGCTGATAAAATATGGTGCAAATGTGTTGACAGATTGCAGCTGCTGTAATGGAAGTGCTACAACTTCTAAAATGTGAACAACGGAAAAAAGGAACAGCGCTAGCAAATACTAACAAACAGTGTACCAATATACAAATCTGTTGGTGTGTGTAGTGGTGAGGCTACAAACCTGTAGGTGTATATGGAAGTGAGACTGCAATAATAAACCACAATATTTGCACATAAATAATAACATGAGTTAAGTGCCAACAAAAGTAAAAAAGTAAAAAAGTAAAAAACAGTCCAGCAAAGTAGAAAGTCCCTTCTTGGACTGGACTCACCCAGATGCAGAGGCTGTGCCTATGAAATCAAGCAGAGAGACTGTGATCTGAGTCCATGGGACATATGATGTGAAGCTGGCTGGTGGTTCAGGATGACCCGGATATCTGGGGGCTTGCTACTGGTGCCATCTCCATGGGTCTTGCAGATTAATGCCTCAAGGAAAGGAATGCTAAATGGTGAAATACCGTTGCAATAAAAAGTATATGCGCGCAATGCGCTACTCACAGAGTTTAAACGAAGGCAGGCTTATCAGAAAAACTTCCGTGAATGCCGCTGGATAAGCGTGCGTTCCACGGAGGCAGGATGTGACGTCGGTGATTGCGTTCGGCCGGAAATGACGTCGACGCGTTTCGCCCCTCCTCCAGGGCGTCATCAAAGGACATAATCTCCGGCCAACATAGGAGATATTTATACCAAAAAAACATACAGAACTCCTCCTCAAAGGGAGGAGCAAAAACGCCAATCAATTAGATGACGACAAGTTCAGAGACATAGTCAAAGTGATCATCATTTAAGATTGCCTTGTGTAAACTTTATTTAAACAAATAAAACATGACAACAAGCATATCCGTCCACAGCATATATGAGTGTACTGTGAAGGAAATATATGGTATGCATAAATTGTCAGGATAAAAAATTCATATATAAAATGCATAAATATGATTACATATATAAAATAGGAAAATTGAGAAATATATAAAATAAAATTAAAATCTGTGTACAAAATGGATGCGAAACTTGAAGAGTATTCATAAATTTGGAAGTGGCCACGGCTGGAATAAGACACATAGGAAAAAAAAAAAAAAAAAAAAAAAAAAAAAAAAAAATATAAAATAAAATAAATGTAGATATAAAAATTTAAATAAAAATAAAAATAAAATAAAAATGAAAAAAATTAGAATGAAAATAAATAGAAAAAATATGAAAAAATATAAAAAAATAAAATAAAAATAGAAATAGAATTAAAATAAAAATAAAAATAAAAATAAAACTAAAAATAAATAAAACAAATTATAAAATGGAATTAAAAATATGAAAAAAATATAAATAAAAATAAAAATAAAAATAAAAATAAAATAAAATAAAATAAAAAAAAAAAGGAAGAAAACAGTGAAAAAAGTGGTATAAAGGAAAAAAATTATGTATCTATTCCAAAGGTGACAACTCAAAACCATTACCAATTTGACAAAAAACAGTTCAGATCGAGATCAATATTAATACCCAGTGGACTCATAGTAGACAGTCTGTGAATCCATTGGGTTTCATTTTGCGAAATTGCGCGTTTGAGGTTGGACCCTCGCCAGTGCTCTTCCACTTTATCGATTCCACAAAAAGTCAGAACACTAGGATCTCGACCATGATGTAATCTAAAATGATTGGAAAGGCTGTGCTGTCTATATCCTTTTCTGATCCTATTAACATGCTCCCTTAACCTTACTCCTAAGGGTCTGGTGGTCCTCCCAACATATTGAAGCCCACATGGGCAGGATAGGAGGTAGGTCACGTGTGTAGTGCCACAAGTAATAAACTTTTTGATTTCATAAGATCTACCTGTGACATGAGATTCAAAATGCGTAGTTTTCCGTTTTCTGAACTTAGAGGTTTTACAGATCATACATCTCCCACAACTGAAAAAACCAGTCTGGTTCAAAAAAGTAAACAATTTTTTGGGTGGATTGACAACATTGTGTGCCAATTGCAATCTGAGGGTAGGTGGTTTAGTATAGATAAATTTAGGATTTTTTTTTTTTTTTTTTTTTTTTTTTTTTTTTTTTTTTTTTTTTTTTCATATTTTTTCTATTTATTTTCATTATAATTTTTTTTATTTTTATTTTTTTTTTTTTTTTATTTAAATTTTTATATCTACATTTTTTTTTTTTTTTTTTTTTTTCCTATGTGTCTTATTCCAGCCGTGGCCACTTCCAAATTTATGAATACTCTTCAAGTTTCGCATCCATTTTGTACACAGATTTTAATTTTATTTTATATATTTCTCAATTTTCCTATTTTATATATGTAATCATATTTATGCATTTTATATATGAATTTTTATCCTGACAATTTATGCATACCATATATTTCCTTCACAGTACACTCATATATGCTGTGGACGGATATGCTTGTTGTCATGTTTTATTTGTTTAAATAAAGTTTACACAAGGCAATCTTAAATGATGATCACTTTGACTATGTCTCTGAACTTGTCGTCATCTAATTGATTGGCGTTTTTGCTCCTCCCTTTGAGGAGGAGTTCTGTATGTTTTTTTGGTATAAATATCTCCTATGTTGGCCGGAGATTATGTCCTTTGATGACGCCCTGGAGGAGGGGCGAAACGCGTCGACGTCATTTCCGGCCGAACGCAATCACCGACGTCACATCCTGCCTCCGTGGAACGCACGCTTATCCAGCGGCATTCACGGAAGTTTTTCTGATAAGCCTGCCTTCGTTTAAACTCTGTGAGTAGCGCATTGCGCGCATATACTTTTTATTGCAACGGTATTTCACCATTTAGCATTCCTTTCCTTGAGGCATTAATCTGCAAGACCCATGGAGATGGCACCAGTAGCAAGCCCCCAGATATCCGGGTCATCCTGAACCACCAGCCAGCTTCACATCATATGTCCCATGGACTCAGATCACAGTCTCTCTGCTTGATTTCATAGGCACAGCCTCTGCATCTGGGTGAGTCCAGTCCAAGAAGGGACTTTCTACTTTGCTGGACTGTTTTTTACTTTTTTACTTTTTTACTTTTGTTGGCACTTAACTCATGTTATTATTTATGTGCAAATATTGTGGTTTATTATTGCAGTCTCACTTCCATATACACCTACAGGTTTGTAGCCTCACCACTACACACACCAACAGATTTGTATATTGGTACACTGTTTGTTAGTATTTGCTAGCGCTGTTCCTTTTTTCCGTTGTTCACGAAGAAGGAAGAAGACCAGAAGAAAGAAGATTTTAACAAAGGAATTGTCAAAGACCGTCTGTCATTTTTACCATTTTTGTCACTTTTTTGGTGAAATGGTAGGGGTACCCCCTTACCGTTTCACACGGGGGGGCTGGGATCTGGGGGTCCCCTTGTTAAAGGGGGCTTCCAGATTCCGATAAGCCCCCCGCCCGCAGACCCCCACAACCAATGTGCTTTGAGGGGTCACAGACCCCCACAACCAATGGCGGGGCGGGGGAGCGGGGGGTTGTGGGGAAGAGGCCCTTGTCCTCATCAACATGGGGACAAGGTGCTTTGAGGGGTCACAGACCCCCAAAGCACCCTCCCAATGTTGAGGGCATGTGGCCTGGTACAGTTCAGGAGGGGGGGCGCTCTCATCTTTTCCTGCGGCCTGCCAGGTTGCGTGCTCGGATAAGGGTCTGGTATGGATTTTGAGGGGGACCCCACGCCATTTTTTTTTTTTTGGCCGGGGTTCCCCTTAAAATCCATTCCAGACCTGAAGGGTCTGGTATGGATATTTAGGGGGACCCCTACGTCATTTTTTTTTAATTTGACGCAGGGTTCCCCTTAATATCCATATCAGACCTGAAGGGCCTGGTAATTGAATTTGGGGGGACCCCCACGCTTTTTTTTTTTTTTTTTATCAATGACTTTCAATGAATGACTGTTCTCTGTATTACGGGAGCCGACAATTCATTAGCCGCAAGTGATTTTAAATGGCTTTTTTTCCTGCAAAAATGACACTTTGTGCAGGGACAGTTCTAAGCACGGGAAACATGAGCCCCTTCACAGGCATACTATAGACACCCCCCAGGTACGAAATTTAAAGGAATATTACACTTTTATTGTTTCACATTAAGCATTATTAAAATCACTGCTCCTGAAAAAACTTCCGTTTTAAAAAAGAAAAAATTGCATTGATACATGTCCCCTCGGGCAGGACCCAGGTCCCCAAACACTTTTTATGACAATAACATGCATATTAGCCTTTAAAATTAGCACTTTTGATTTTGAACGTTCGCGTCCATTGTAATTAATAGGGTTCTAATGTTCGCGCAAACTTTAGGTCCATTTGCAGGTTCTGTTGCGAACCGAACCCAGGGTTGTTCGGCTCATCCCTAGTTAGAAGGAGTCCTGCATTCTACCATACTTCCTATCTAAGAAGAACACCCAGAAGCTAGAGCTCCTTTGTCGCGGCCTGGCCCTTGCGACACTTCCCATGTTGACCAACGACAGACTATTAATAATGAGCCCTCTTACCCCAGATGCCCCTGCACTGTACCTCACCATCTATGGCAGCAGCACACTAACTACTCCAAGGCCTCTAGTGGCTACCTAGGCTCCTACACTGTCTATTCTCACTATGATGGATTCCTGACCCTAATTATGGCAACACCTAGTGGCCAATTTGGGGAACTGCACTGGGCACTCCTGTGTCCTACCCTACAGCATCGTCACACAGAGGGATACTTAGTCCTTCATATCTGGAAGTACCAGGCAATTTTTGCACTACCAGCAGCTGAAGAGAGCACCAGGGGAGCAAAGGAAAAATTTGAATATGCTGTTTGGGGCAGGGGAAAGTTAAGGAAAACCTGTTGCTTTTGCCCTGCACGGTTTCTGCTGTATTGCTTGGCCCTCATATATCTGCATCTTTCTTAGCTTTCAGATGTAGATTTATGCCATATGAACCTTAGAAATGAAGGAAATATATTTCACATAATAAAACACATTCCAACACTAAGAAGGCAGGATTCATCCTGATTTTTATATTGCAAGTCACTAAAACATAATTCTTAGATGCATATAAACAGAATTGAAACTAACATTTGGGTTTAATAAGATGCCTAATAATGCACACAATACAGTACAACAAAAATTGAGTAAAGAATCGTTTTTCACCAAGAGAACAAGAATTACTGTACTGCATGAAAATAATTATTTTCTACACTAGCAAAGTCAGGTTAAATTAAGGAAATTACTTTAAAAATGCTGTTTTCGTGCAAATCTAAAGAAAACGTACTGTAGCAGAGAAATACTTTATGGCTGCCACAGTGCAGAAAATTACAAATAAATCCATACAGTAATTTCTCCGCCTATTTATAGTGCGGCTGAAGTTTTAAGCACCAAGCATCCTAAATTATATGTAGACATCATATTTATGTATACATTTACAATGAAATGGTCTAAGTCTTTCAGAGAAGTTCTATTTAATGTCTGTAAACATGTAAAAACATTTCCATATGACTGCTGGAATGTGCACTCTATTGTGCACTGCTTTGCTCATTCTTTTTGAGGACAATGCATAGCTGGTCGGCACCATAATTTTTTATGATGCAAGTTCTATGCTGGACATCACTAAATGCCTGATATATCTGTTGTGATTGGTGTGTTTATTTCTTAATTTTTTTATTCAGATTTTCTATATCAAAGCAGTTTTACCAATGGAACGATAACAAAAAGCAACAAAAGAAAAAGAGTGGGAGTTGGGATGTAATGAAAGCAACTGTAATAGCAGCAACTAAAAACACTCGCCATCCATTGTTCAGAATACATTTACAGGCTGAGCATTGTATACATTGTATATAGGACACATAAAAAAATAAATAAAAACTTAGTTGACTTGTTGAGCAAAACAGATCTGGGAGAACCATGATAGATATAACACTCTTTCCACAAGATTGAAAGACTACCGGAGAGAGCTGTGCATACAGTGTTCCCCCTACAAGAAGTACTTAAAGCGGGATTCCGCTGATCTATCTTTTTTTTTTTTTTGTCCTCATTGTTTTCTTCAAACCCACTAACTGTAGCACTCACCTGTTGCTGCTTCTTCATCCCCGGATCGCCGATTTAGTCCTTTAATCCATCTTATAAAAATCTGTCCCGGGCGTTTCCATTTTGCTTGTGGGCATTTGAAAACCCACAAGCAATTACTTCCGGGATGCGGTGAATGCTGTGCTCCCAGCATTCACCGCTCGATCCTGCGCATGCTCAGTTATCTGAGCGAGCAGCTCCGTCCCTCGTCATGTGACCGGCGTCATGAATGACGGCGTCCCCCACTGCTTCATGGGAATGCTGTCACACAGCTCCCAGGGGTCATTGCGCAGCGAAAACCACGCCTACTCCCACGGGAGGAAAGACCGGAAGTCATTCTAAGAATGACTAATAAAAGGTAAGGAATGCTTAATTTTTTTTTTTAATTCTCGTTTGTGCATCTAGTTTAACATGTCTATTTATGAAGCTATAGATTTATTTTTGAGTACCAAACCGCTTTAAGCCAGTTGTTATAGATGTAGCACCCTCCTAGTTCAGAGAAGGCTGCTAGATAAATGCAGTTTCATTTCTCTGTAAACAATGGAGCAGGGGTTGATTGCTTAGGGCTGCTCGGGGTTTCACAGGCTGCTGTTCTGCTACTTCCCCATGTCTCCTAATGGATTCTAGAAGCATAGTAGGTGGGAGAGCAAAACAGGCAGCCTAAATATTTATGGAACTCCAGCCATTCCCTGGGGAGCTGTGCCTAGAAGGCGAGGGGGGAGCCCATAAGTAGTTTGAGGTCTGAGTAGCAGCGTTGTGTTCCTGGGTCTAGTCCTGCAGGAGGAGACCCCTGTGCAGGGGCTCTGCCACTGGGGCAGGAGAGCTAGAGCAACTAGAGTGAAGACATCAAGGTTCCTATTAGGCTTAGCTTGGGGGCCTAGACGAAGATCCATTGTCCAGGGATAAGGCTGGGTCAGGAGGAAGTTCACTGGAGAAAGCTAGGAGAAAGTTGGCAGGAAGGACTCCAATTGTCCTGCGGTATGAGTCTACATTTCCCTCACTAGGAGGAGCCTGGTGGATATCAGCAGGAGGCAACCAATGATCCTGTGGCTGTCACTATCAGCATTAGTAATTGTGTGGGACAATCAAGTGTAGCTACCTGTGTGTGAAGAGCAGCCATAAGTGCAGTCAACAGAGTGTTAAGCACAGCCAGACATTGAGACATTGAGTCCTCAAGGTGTTTCAGTTGCAGTTCACCAGGGGTATTCAATGCTCCCTATCACCCATCCAAGTTCCTGTTTCAATAAAAACCCAAAAAAGAACCCCTAGACTGTTTTTGAGCCAGTGAGAGAATTAAGAAAATGCTGTGTGCTTAGCTGTGTGTGCTACAAAAGGGAAAATATGAGCAAATTCACCATCTGCTCTTTTAGGTGTGAACTACATAGAGTTGCATAAAATATGGTGGGAGGACATCTAGTTTATATTACATTGTATTACATTACATACCGTATATACTTGAGTATAAGCCGAGTTTTTCAGCACATTTTTTTGTGCTGAAAGTGCCCCCCTCGGCTTATACTCGAGTCAAGCACTTTTCTGCGGCAAAAAATGACATTTTCCGACCCGACTTTGCGGCCCCGTATTTGGGGGCCACGTGGTGCTAAGCCGAGGCACCTCATTTTACCACAAAAAAATGGGAAAACTTATTGACTCGAGTATAAGCCTAGGGTGAGAAATGCGCAGCTACTGTAAGTGGAAAAGAGGGTCAACAATGCCCATTTGCAGCCTCACTGTGTCCATTTGCATGCCTCACTCTGCCCATTTGCAGGCATAGGTCCCCTGAACTTCAAACATGGTAGTTAAGGGTTCCCCTAGCTGCAGCCAAAATTTGGGGTCTCTGGACCCAAAGGGTCCAGAAATCACATTGCTGCAGATGGATACAGTTGACCGACTTTGGGGCCCTGTATCTCAGGGCCACTTGGTGCTAGGATCCCCAAAAATATGTTGTAGTGTTGGTTTCACTGGGTTTGCACACCAATTTGGGGTTCCTAGCGCCAAGTGGCCCCGGGATACGGGGCCGCAAAGTCGGGTTGGAAAATGTCATTTTTTGCTGCAGAAAAGTGCTTGACATTTTCCGACCCGACTTTGGGGCCTCATATCACTTGGTGCTAGGAACACCAAATTTGGTGTGCAAACCCAGTGGAACCAATATTACAACATCCAAATTTAGGGATCCTAGCACCAGGTGGCCCTGAGATACAGGGCCCCAAAGTCGGTCAACTGTGTCCATCTGCAGCAATGTCATTTCGGGACCCTTTGAGTCCAGAGACCCCAAATTTTGGCTGCAGCTAGGGGGCATCTAGGAAGTTCAGGGGACCTATGGCTGCAAATGGGCACAGTGAGGCATGCAAATGGGCATTGTTGACCCTCTTTTCCACTTACAGTAGCTGCGCATTTCTCACCCTAGGCTTATACTCGAGTCAATAAGTTCTCCCAGTTTTTTGTGTTAAAATTAGGTGCCTCGGCTTATATTCGGGTCGGCTTATACTCGAGTATATACGGTATGTAATTATTATTACATCTAGTTTATATTACATTAGAGTCTAAGGTCATGGTTTTCTAACCAGCATGACGAGATGTTAGCATTTTCTTGCTCTATCTCTCTGCTAGTAGATGAGTTTCTCAAAGGTAACAAGTGCATTTCTTTCAACTATTCACTAAGTGATGGGTTTGGAACACCCATTTTTCTGCAATAGGTCTTCTGGCAACAAATAGCATTCTCGTTACAGCATCCACAATGTAGTGATTAAGGTTATCAGTATTTAAAAATACCCTAAAAAAAAGTAATAGGTTTACATTCTAACTACATATTGAAAATATGATTAATATATTGGATATTAGGGATGAGCTTTGAGTTCGAGACGAACTTATGTTCGACTCGAACATTGCCTGTTCAGCGAACAATTTGGGGTGTTCGCGGCAAATTCGAAAAGCCGCAAGCACCCTGTAAGAGTCTATGGGAGAAATCTCAAGTGCTAATTTTAAAAGCCTATATGCAAGTTATTGTAATAAAAAGTGTTTGGGGACCTGGGTCCTGCCCCAGGGGACATGTATCAATGCAAATTAAAAAAAAAAAAAAAACGTCCGTTTTTTCAGGGGCAGTGATTTTAATAATGCTTAAAGTGAAACAATAAAAGTGTAATATTCCTTTAAATTTCGTACCTGGGGGGTGTCTGTGCCTGTGAAGGGGCGCATGTTTCCCGTGCTTAGAACTGTCCCTGCACAAAGTGTAATTTTTGCAGGAAAAAAAGCTATTTAAAATCACTCGCGGCTAATGAATTGCCAGCTCCCGTAACACAGAGAACAGTCATTCATTGAAAGTCATTGATAAAAAAAAAGTCATTGATTAAAAAAAAAAAAAAAAGCGTGGGGGTCCCCCCAAATTCAATTACCAGGCCCTTCAGGTCTGCTATGGATATTAAGGGAAACCCCGCTTCAAATTAAAAAAAAAAAATGACGTGGGGGTCCCCCTAAATATCCATACCAGACCCTTCAGGTCTGGGATGAATTTTAAGGGGAACCCCGGCCCAAAAAAAAAAAAAAAATGGCGTGGGGTCCCCCTCAAAATCCATACCAGACCCTTATCCGAGCACGCAACCTGGCAGGCCGCAGAAAATGAGGGGGGACAAGAGCACCCCCCCTCCCTCCTGAACCGTACCAGGCCACATGCCCTCAACTTTGGGAGGGTGCTTTGGGGGTCTGTGACCCCTCAAAGCACCTTGTCCCCATGTTGATGAGGACAAGGGCCTCTTCCCCACAACCCTGGCCATTGGTTGTGGGGGTCTGCGGGCGGGGGGCTTATCGGAATCTGGAAGCCCCCTTTAACAAGGGGACCCCCAGATCCCACCCCCCCTGTGTGAAATGGTGAGGGGGTACAAAAGTACCCCTACCATTTCACCAAAAAAAATGACAAAAATGTTAAAAATGACAGGAGACAGTCTTTGAAAATTCCTTTTTTAAAATCTTCTTTCATCTTCTTTCTTCTGGTCTTCCTTCTTCCTTTTTTCATCCTTCGGTTTCTTCATCTTCTTCTTCCATCTTCTTCCATCTTCCATCCTCTTCTTCCTCCGATCCGCTTCTTCTTGCTCTGGTCTTCTTGTCCGGCATCTTCTTCCAAGGCGTCGGCGTCTATTCTTGGGCCGATCCGCGCAATGGGAGGCTCCCGCTGTGTGAGGCTTCACTGCGTCTGACAGCTCTTTCATAACGGAGGGCGGGGCCACCTATGGCTTTCCCCATGACGTCAGAGGGAAAAGCCATAGGGAAGTCCCGATGACGTCCCTGTGCATCAGAGGGGGCGGGGTCACCAGGTGGCCAACGTCACCAACGTACCATTTATTCTACAGCGGACCTCTACTTGCTCCTCATCAGCTGGGATCTCCAACCCCACTATACCTTCAGTCCTCTCTGAAAGCTGCACTGAGAGGAATGAAGGTGTAGAATTAGGTGTGTCACAGCCAAGTACTTGCGGGCACTCTGCTAGCAGTACACCGACGTCTGATTGTACTTACTCCCAGCCATCCACATGCCCAGCGGTTGAATGCTAGCTTGGCTAAATTGCTAGCACTTCAATTGCTGCCTTTTCAGTTGGTAGACTCGGCCCCCTTCCGTGAGTTTGTTCAATGTGCGGTTCCTCAGTGGCAGGTTCCCAAACGCCACTTTTTCTCACGGAAGGCATGTGGAAGGCAATGTCCATGCAGGCATGGACAGGGACGTTAGCTGTCTTTCACGGCCCATTGGGTCACTCTTTTGGCAGCTGGGAAGGATGCAGGACAAGGTGCAGTAGTGTTGGAGGTTGTTCCGCCACCACGCCTCCAAAATGCTACTACTGGTTGTGACACACCTCTCTCCTCCACTCCCTCCTCTTCTACTTCCTCCATGGCCTCTTTGAGTGCTCTGTCCTCTGAACCAGCGGTGCTCCGTAGGCGTCCAAGGGGCTACGCAAGTACCCAGGCAAAAAGATGCTATGCCATGCTTGCGCTGGTGTGTTTGTCGGACAGGAGCCACACTGGGGCAGAGGTTCTGTCAGCTCTGCAGGGGCAGGCCGAGAGGTGGTTGATGCCACGCCAGCTTAAGCCAGGAATGGTGGTTGGTGACAATGGCACCAACCTCCTCTCCACCCTGCGACAGGGACAGCTGACCCATGTGCCCTGTATGGCTCACGTCCTTAACCTGGTGGTGCAGCGGTTCTTGGGCAGGTACCCAGGCTTACAGGATGTCCTGAGGCAGGCCAGGAAAGTCTGTGTGCATTTCTGCTGATCATATAATGCCAGTGCTCGGCTGGCTGAGCTGCAAAAGGAGTTGAACCTGCCCAAGAACCGCCTTATATGTGACATGCCCACCAGGTGGAACTCAACGTTGGCCATGCTGCAGCGACTGCACATGCAGCAGAGGGCCATCAATGAGTACCTGTGCGACTACGGCACCAGGATATGGTCAGGGGAGCTTGGATTTTTCACCACGCCAGTGGAGCATGATCAGGGATGCATGCATGCACTGTCCTGTCACCATTTGAGGAGGCCACGAGGATAGTGAGCAGTGACAGTGCATGCATCAGTGACACTGTACCTCTTGTCCACCTGTTGCAGCATACGCTGCATGGAATAATGGACAGGGCACTTGAGGCAGAACAGAGGCAGGAAGAGGAGGACTTCCTTGCCTCTCAAGGCCCCCTTTATCCAGACAGTGTTCCTTCTCTCCCACCCATCACACAGGAAGAGGAGGAGGAGGAGGAGGAGGAGGAGGAGGATTGTGTCAGCATGGAGGTGGAGCCTGGCACTCAGAATCAGCAGCAGTCTTTTAGGGATGATTTACAGTCCCAAGAAACCAGTGGACTTGTACGTTGCTGGGAGGAGGTGGCTGCAGATCATGTCGTCCTCAGTAGGGATGGGCCCGGTGTTCGATTCAAACCCACGTTCGAATCGAACATCGGGCGTTCGCCCACTCGGCGAGCCCAGAACTATTTGGGCCGTTCGCATCACATTTGTGTGATGCGAGCGGCCCGCAATGCACTGCGCCAGTCGCAGTGCATTGCTGGCTGATGATTGGCCAAGCATGCACTGTGACCCCGCATACTTGGCCAATCACAGCGACGGCAGCGAGGAGAGCCATAATTGGCTACAGGCAGGATAGCTCAGGGGCTTTAGTACACACCCCACTCTATAAAAAGCCGCCGCTGTGGCGGCCTAGTATACTGTGTTCCAGTGACTGTGATACAGGCAGACTGTTCTGCATTGCTGATGCTGATTCATACTGACTTTTTACTGAGTGATCATTTGAATTTATATTCATTCTGCTGATTGCACTACTGCTGACAGTATCTGCAGTGCTGTGCTGTGTTATACATTCTGCTGTGCTGAGTGGTATCTGCTGCTGAGTCTAACTTTATCTGCTGTGATTCTGGGGATTAGTCTAGTGTGTGCGTGCTGTTAGTACAGCATTGCAGTATCAACTTTATCCTTCTGGCCTGTTGTGATCTAAGGCAGCCGGCCAGGCATTTACAGGAGCTAGCGTGTGTGTGTGTGCTGTGTTAGTACAGCACACAATAAACCACCTCAGCCTCTCTATCTGCCATAAGGCCCTGTTGTCATCTAAGGCAGCCAGGCATTTACAGGAGCTAGCGTGTGTGTGTGTGCTGTGTTAGTACAGCACACAATAAACCACCTCAGCCTCTCTGTCATAAGGCCCTCGTTGTCATCCAAGGCAGCCTCTATCTGCTGTAAGGCCCAGTTGTTGTCATCTAAGGCAGCCAGGCATTTACAGGAGCTGGCGTGTATGTGTGTGCTGTGTTAGTACAGCACACAATAAACCACCTCAGCCTCCCTATCTGTCATAAGGCCCTGTTGTCATCTAAGGCAGCCAGGCATTTGCAGGAGCTAGCGTGTGTGTGTCTGCTGTGTTAGTACAGCACACAATAAACCACCTCAGCCTCCCTATCTGTCATAAGGCCCTGTTGTCATCTAAGGCAGCCAGGCATTTGCAGGAGTTAGCGTGTGTGTGTGTGCTGTGTTAATACAGCACACAATGAAACACCTCAGCCTCTCTATCTGTCATAAGGCCCTTTTGATGTCATCTAAGGCAGCCACCACCTCAGCCTCTATCTGCCGTAAGGCCCTGTTATTGTCATCTAAGGCAGCCATCTGCAGGAGTTAGTGTGTGTGCTGTGTGACTCCAGCACAATATACACTACCCACTACAATGCCTGGAAGACCGACAAGGAGAGGCAGACAGTCCCGAGGCAAGAACACAGGGCAGGCAGGCTCTGTGTCTAGAGACAACAGTGCTGGTCGTGGATGTGGTCGTGCATCGTCATCAGCACGTGGCCATGGGACACGCTTGTCCTTGTTTTCGGCAGCTGGACATGTTGAGCCGCATCATGCCGAAGGCTTGGTAGAGTAGATGACCAAGCCCCCCTCATCCTCCTCATCCTCTCTCACCCAGGCTTAGGGTACTGGCAAAGCAGCTGCCAACGCGTACTCAATGGCATCATCAGGCACCCCTTCCCTAGACCCACCATGTCCTCCTGAGGATTCCCCCGAACTGTTTGAGCACAGTGTTGGGTACATGCTCCAGGAGGATGCCCAACGTTTTGAAGGCTCGGATGATGATACCCAGCTAGAGGAAGGCAGTAGCGTGAGCGCAGAGAGAGGGGATGCTCAAGGACAGCAATCTGGCAGTCATGTTCCACCAGCTGCAGCTTACTGCCAGGTCTGCTCCAGTGGTGAAGAGGGAGGGGATGATGAGGTCACTGACTCCACGTGGGTGCCTGAAGGGAGAGAGGAGGAGGAGGCACATGTCCAACGAGGCAGGATGCCTTCCAGGGGCCAGTTTGAGGCCAGCACACCAACTGAATCACACCGCAGAGCTCCGCCTGTGCAGGGCGCTGCCTCTGCACGTTATCACAAAAGTTCTTTGGTGTGGGCCTTTTTTGAGACCAGTGCATCAGATCGCACCACTGCTATTTGCAACATATGTCTCAAGCGTATCTCGCGTGGCCAAAACATCAGCCGCTTGGGCACCACAAGCATGACCAGACATATGTCGACCTGCCATGCAGCTCGTTGGCAAGCGCACATTAAAGACCCACACCAAAGAACAAAGCGGACCTCTCCTTGCTTCTCATCAGCTGGGATCTCCAACCCCACTATACCTTCAGTCCTCTCTGAAAGCTGCACTGAGAGGAATGAAGGTGTAGAATTAGGTGTGTCACAGCCAAGTACTTGCACGCACTCTGTTAGCAGTACACCGACGTCCGATTGTACCAGGCAAATTTCCCTGCCCCAGCTGCTGGACCGTCGAAAGAAGTTTACTCCCAGCCATCCACATGCCCAGCGGTTGAATGCTAGCTTGGCTAAATTGCTAGCACTTCAACTGCTGCCTTTTCAGTTTGTAGACTCGGCCCCCTTCCGTGAGTTTGTTCAATGTGCGGTTCCTCAGTGGCAGGTTCCCAAACGCCACTTTTTCTCACTGAAGGTGATTCTGGCTCTCTACCGGCATGTGGAAGGCAATGTCCATGCCTCACTGGAAAGGGCGGTCAGCGGTAAGGTGCATATTCCGCTGACTCATGGTCCAGCGGGCATGGACAGGGACGTTAGCTGTCTTTCACGGCCCATTGGGTCACTCTTTTGGCAGCTGGGAAGGATGCAGGACAAGGTGCAGTAGTGTTGGAGGTTGTTCCGCCACCACACCTCCAAAATGCTACTACTGGTTGTGACACACCTCTCTCCTCCACCCCCTCCTCTTCTTCTTCCTCCATGGCCTCTTTGAGTGCTCTGTCCTCGGAACCAGCGGTGCTCCGTAGGCATCCAAGAGGCTACGCAAGTATGCAGGCAAAAAGATGCCATGCCGTGCTTGCGCTGGTGTGTTTGGGGGACAGGAGCCACACTGGGGCAGAGGTTCTGTCAGCTCTGCAGGGGCAGGCCGAGAGGTGGTTGACGCCACACCAGCTTAAGCCAGAAATGGTGGTTTGTGACAATGGCACCAACCTCCTCTCCGCCCTGCGACAGGGACAGCTGACCCATGTGCCCTGTATGGCTCAGGTCCTTAACCTGGTGGTCCAGCGGTTCTTGGGCAGGTACCCAGGCTTACAGGATGTCCTGAGGCAGGCCAGGAAAGTCTGTGTGCATTTCCGCCGATCATATAATGCCGAATAGTAATATAATCATATAATGCCGAATAGTGCAGAAATAGGGGCAAGGTCAGACTTGGACACCTTTCCCACCGAAAATCCTCTGGCTTACTGGGTCTTGAGGATGGATCACTGGCCAGAGCTTGCACAGTATGCAATTGAGCTACTGGCCTGTCCTGCCTCCAGCGTTCTTTCGGAACGCACATTCAGTGCTGCTGGAGGCTGTCACCGATCACAGGGTGCGCCTGTCCACCGACTCGGTTGATCGACTGACCTTCATAAAGATGAATCAGTCTTGGATCACCACCAGCTACCAGGCACGGAAAGTTTTGACACAAGGTGGATCTCCCATCCTGGGTGGGCGTCATATGACGTCCTCCCATTCCCGGCCGCCTAGGGGGCGCACGCGCACGCCCGCGGCATTTACAGGAGCTAGCGTGTGTGTGTGTGCTGTGTTAGTACAGCACACAATAAATCACCTCAGCCTCTCTGTCATAAGGCCCTCGTTGTCATCCAAGGCAGCCTCTATCTGCCGTAAGGCCCAGTTGTTGTCATCTAAGGCAGCCAGGCATTTACAGGAGCTGGCGTGTATGTGTGTGCTGTGTTAGTACAGCACACAATAAACCACCTCAGCCTCCCTATCTGTCATAAGGCCCTGTTGTCATCTAAGGCAGCCAGGCATTTGCAGGAGCTAGCGTGTGTGTGTCTGCTGTGTTAGTACAGCACACAATAAACCACCTCAGCCTCCCTATCTGTCATAAGGCCCTGTTGTCATCTAAGGCAGCCAGGCATTTGCAGGAGTTAGCGTGTGTGTGTGTGTGTGCTGTGTTAATACAGCACACAATGAACCACCTCAGCCTCTCTATCTGTCATAAGGCCCTTTTGTTGTCATCTAAGGCAGCCACCACCTCAGCCTCTATCTGCCGTAAGGCCCTGTTATTGTCATCTAAGGCAGCCATCTGCATTGGAGATCCCAGCTATACGGGAGAAAAAAAATTCAATAAATCTATCCCCTATTTTGTAAACGCTATAACTTTTGTGCAAACCGATCTATATACGCTTATTGTGATTTTTTTTTACCAAAAATATGTAGAAGAATACGTATCGGCCTAAACTGAGGAAAAAAAATGTTTTTTTTTTTTTAAAAATGGGATATTTATTATAGCAAAAAGTAAAAAATATTGGTGTTTTTTTTCAAAATTGTCGCTCTACTTTTGTTTATAGCGCAAAAAAAAAAAAAAACGCAGAGGTGATCAAATACCACCAAAAGAAAGCTCTATTTGTGGGAAAAAAAGGAGGTCAATTTTGTTTGGGTGTAACGTCGCACAACCGCGCAATTGTTAAAGTGACGCAGTCTCGAATCGCAAAAAGTGCTCTGGTAAGGAAGGGTGTAAAATGGCCTGGTGCTGAAGCGGTTAAAGGAATATTTCACTATTTTTTTTTCACTTTATGCATCATTAAAATGACTGCTCCCGAAAAAACGTAAATTTTATTAAACTTTTTTGCATTGATACATGTCCCCTGGGGCAGGACCCGAGTCCCCAAACCTGTTTTATGACATTTACATGCATATTGGCCGTTATAATTAGCACTTTAGATTTTGAACGTTCGAGTCCATTGTAATTAATAGGGTTCGAATGTTCACGCAAACTTTCGGTCCGTTCGCAGGTTCTGGTGCGAACCGAACCCGGGGGTGTTCAGCTCATCCCTAGTCACTATCTGAAGATGAACCTGACTGGTTGAAAGTCAAGAGAATCATCGCCCTCTGTGGTCTAACTGTGGGCTATTTCCTGCTGGATATCCAGACTATGTTGTTTAAATTTGTCATGCCTTAACCTTGTCCCTGTTGCCATGTTGCTCCTCCTGTATTGCGATCATAAGGACAACACTTGTAGGCAGGTGCAGTCTGCTTTCTCCACTGCAGGTGACACTCTTTCACAGCGGCAGTGCAATTGGAGAGAAAGTCAATTCCTGAGTCATTGGGGCTGTGGTTGGCGGCCCATGTGACACTGGTGGCCATCTTTCATAGTTAGTAAGGTTGAATAAAGACATCAGTCCATCCAGTTCAACCTGAGTGAGTGTCTACAATTGTCCCTATCCCTGTACATTGCACACTCACATCGGTCCCTACCCTCAAGGGGCCCACAATCCAAGGTCCCCATTCATATACTAGGGCCAATTTTTTTTTGGACAGAAGCCAATTAACCTACCTGCATGTCTTTGGATGTGGCAATGTCTATATGGCTAAAGTATGGACATGTTCCCCATCTGTTAGGGACAGTAATAGCAGTAAGGAAAGGTTCCGTATGAGGAGGGAAATCGTAGGGTTTGCAACCTCTCTGGACATCTGCCTGCTTGGGCTCAAGGAGAGGCCGCATTCTGCCCCTCTCTACAGATGCTGTCAGTTCGACTGAAACCTGCTTCCTTCACGCTTTTGGAACTGTGTTCCCACCTGGGTCGCCTTCCCACCGGATGTTTGTGAATTATCTTTGTGTTATTTCAATACAAGTTAGTTCATTGCATTTTGGCTGTGTGTGTTATTTCCACCGCACTACACTGCACCCCACCTGCATGCCTTCATTTAGAAATGATGCCATGACTTTGGACTGTTCTGCAACAATGAAGCAACAAAGAAACGAAAGAAGTGCAACAAATAGCCTCTGCATAATGTTCTCCTATGAGTAATGTAAGGTAGCAAAGGTGTACAGTCAGTGCCTGAGAAAAGAATTGTATGCTCTATTGGTGCAAATCTGGTTGACTTTGGAGTGGGTGGTAATGGAGGAATAGGAGTCCCCTACCTGACAATGATAATCCCCTCATGTACCATGTGCCAGGTGATCCAGGCTTGGGGGGGCTTTGATTAAATATCAGGGGGTCTAAACACATCCCAGATGTCTCAGTTTTCACACAGAGAGAGTTACTGAGGACATTCCTAGAGCCAGCCCTTCTGCACATCAGGTGCCCAGGCCCCCCTATTGAACTGATGGGGTCCAGGCCTCATACAGGAGGGCTGGCTATACAATCTTATCAGTGGCCTTGGTGACCAATAGGATGAAGAGAAGTGGTCTAGGACCGACATCCGTGCATGTGACAGTATGTGGGTTTGTGCTTAACACAATCGTGATGCCCTTAGACCCTGTATGTATAGGGGGGACCAGGGCTGGCCCAAGACATTGTGCTGCCTGGGACAAAGAATTAAATACTGCCCCCCACACAAAAAAAATCACGCCCACCAAAAGACCCCCACATTCATTATTTTATATCATGATAACTAAAGGGCATGGGTCATGGCGATCTACATGTATAGGAGTACAAAGAGGACCTGTCATGGCTCTATACATGTACAGTATCTCACAAAAGTGAGTACACCCCTCACATTTTTGTAAATATTCATAAGTGACAACACTGAAGAAATTACACTTTGCTACAATGTAAAGTAGTGAGTGTACAGCTTGTATAACAGTGAAAATTTGCTGTCCCCTCAAAATAACTCAACACACAGCCATTAATGTCTAAACCGCTGGCAACAAAAGTGAGTACACCCCTAAGTGAAAATGTCCAAATTGGGTCCAAAGTGTTAATATTTTGTGTGGCCTCAATTATTTTCCAGCACTGCCTTAACCCTATTGGACATGGAGTTCACCAGAGCTTCACAGGTTGCCACTAGAGTCCTCTTCCACTCCTTCATGATGACAACACAGAGCTGGTGGATGTTAAAGACCTTGCACTCATCCACCTTATGTTTGAGGATGCCCCACAGATGCTCAATAGGGTTTAGGTCTGAAGATATGCTTGGCCAGTCCATCACCTTTAGAAAAAAAAAAAAAAAAAAAAAAAAGAAAAAAAAAAAAAAAAAAAAAGAAAAAAAAAAAAAACAAAAAAAAAAAAAAAAAAAAAAAAAAAAAAAAAAAAAAAAAAAAAAAAAAAAAAAAAAAAAAAAAAAAAAAAAAAAAAAAAAAAAAAAAAAAAAAAAAAAAAAAAAAAACTCCACCCCTTTACCCTCAGCTTCTTTAGCAAGGCAGTGTTTGTCTTGGAAAAGTGTTTGGGGTCGTTATGTTGGAATACTGCCCTGCGGCCCAGTCTCTGAAGGCAGGGGATCATGCTCTGCTTCAGTATGTCACAGTACATGTTGGTATTCATGGTTCCCTCAATGAACTGTAGCTCCCCAGTGCAGGCAGCACTCATGCAGCCCCAGACCATGACACTTCCACCACCATACTTGACTGTAGGCAAGACACTTGTCTTTTTACTCCTCGGCTGGTTGCCGCCACACAAGTTTGACACCATCGGAACCAAATAAGTTTATCTTGGTCTCATCAAACCAAAGGACATGCTTCCAGTAATCCATGTCCTTAGTCTGCTTGTCTTCAGCAAACTGTTTGCAGGCTTTCTTGTGCATCATCTTTAGAAGAGACTTCCTTCTGGGACAACAGCCATACAGATTAATTTGATGCAGTGTGCGGCATATGGTCTGAGCACTGACAGGCTGACCCCCCCACCCCTTCAACCTCTGCAGCAATGCTGGCAGCACTCATACGTCTATTTCCCAAAGTCAACCTCTAGATATGACGCTGAGCATGTGCACTCCATTTTTTTTGGTCAACCATGACGAGGCCTGTTCTGAGTGGAACCTGTCCTGTTAAACCGCTGTATGGTAATGGCCACCGTGCTGCAGCTCAGTTTCAGGGTCTTGACAATCTTCTTATATCCTAGGTCATCTTTGTGTAGAGCAACAATAATTTTTTTCAGATCCTCAGAGAGTTCTTTGCCATGAGTTGCCATGTTGAACTTCCAGTGACCAGTATGAGAGAGTAAGAGTGATGACACCAAATGTAACACACCTGCTCCCCATTCACACCTGAGACCTTGTAAAACAAATGAGTCACATGACACGGGGGAGGGAAAATGGCTAATTGGGCCACATTTTCACTTAGGGGTGTACTCACTTTTGTTGCCAGCGGTTTAGACATTAATGGCTGTGTGTTCAGTTATTTTGAGGGGACAGCAAATTCACACTGTTATACAAGCTGTACACTCACTACTTTACATTGTAGCAAAGTGTAATTTCTTCAGTGTTGTCACATGAAAAGATATAATAAAATAATTACAAAAATGTGAGGGGTGTAATCACTTTTGTGAGATACTGTATGTGTATATCATGCTGCTAACAAAGAAAACAGAATATTGGCATGCATTAAAAGAGGGTTAAATCCAGGGATAAAACGATAATTCTCGTGCTCTACAAGACTCTGGTCCGGCCGTACCTAGAGTATGCTGTCGAGTTCTGGGCACCAGTCCTCAGGAAGGATGTACTGGAAATGGACAAAGAAGGGCAACAAAGCTAATAAAGGGTCTGGAGTAGGGATGGGCCCGGTGTTCGATTCAAACCCATGTTCGAATCGAGCACCGGGCGTTCGCTCGCTCGGCGAGCCCAGAACTATTGGGGCCGCTCACATCAAATTCGTGTGATGCGAGCGGCCCCGCAATGCATTGCGCTAGTCGCAGTGCAATGCTGGCTGATGATTGGCCAAGCATGCACTGTGACCCCGCATG
Source organism: Lithobates sylvaticus (assembly GCA_028564925.1). Lineage (NCBI taxonomy): Eukaryota > Metazoa > Chordata > Amphibia > Anura > Ranidae > Lithobates > Lithobates sylvaticus. Next base: position 245,895,875 of record CM053029.1, on the reverse strand, counting down.
CTTGGCCAATCACAGCGCCGGCAGCGAGGAGAGCCATAATTGGCTACAGGCAGGATGCCTGTAGCCAATTATAGCTCAGGGGCTTTAGTACACGCCCCACGGTATAAGAGGCCGCCGCGGCGGCGGCCTCGCATATTATGTTTCAGTCAGCGTGTCAGTGTGTTGCTGACTGCTGACAAGATATGCTATATTTCTGGGGATTTGTGTGTGCGTGCTGTTAGAACAGCATTGCAGTATCACATCTGGTGGGTGTCTATAGGTGGCCTGTGAAGGGGGGCAGGTTTCCTGTGCTTAGAACTTTCCCTGCAAAAAAGTGTAATTTTTGCAGGAAAAAAGCTATTTAAAAGCACTCGCGGCTAATGAATTGATGGCTCCTGTAACACAGAGAACTGTCATTCATTAATAAAAAACAAAAAAAAAAAGCGTGGGGGTCCCCCCAAATTCAATAACCAGGCCCTTCAGGTCTGGGATGGATATTAAGGGGGACCCCAGCCAAAAAAAAAAAAATGGCGTAGGGTCCCCCTCAAAATCCATACCAGACCCTTGAGGTCTGGGATGGATTTTTAAGGGGAACCCTAGCCAAAAAAAAATGGCGTGGGGTCCCCCTCAAAATCCATACCAGACCCTTATCCGAGCACGCAACCTGGCAGGCCGCAGGAAAAGAGGGGGGGACGAGAGCGGCCCCCCCTCCCGCCTGAACTGTACCAGGCCACATGCCCTCAACATTGGGAGGGTGCTTTGGGGTCCCCCCCAAAGCACCTTGTCCCCATGTTGATGAGGACAAGGGCCTCTTCCCCACAACCCTGGCCATTGGTTGTGGGGGTCTGCGGGCGGCCCCCAGATCCCGCCCCCCCCCCTGTGTGAAATGGTAAGGGGGTACAAAAGTACCCCTACCATTTCACCAAAAAAGTGTCAAAAATGTTAAAAATGACAGGAGACAGTCTTTGACAATTCCTTTATTAAAATCTTCTTTCTTCTTTCTTCATCCTTCAGTTTCTTCATCTTCTCCTTCCGTCATCTTCTTCCATCTTCTTCCATCTTCTTCCATCTTCTTCCATCTTCTTCCATCTTCTTCCATCTTCTTCCATCTTCTTCTTCCTCCGATCCGCTTCTTCTTGCGCTGGTCTTCTCGTCCTTCTCGTCCGGCATCTTCTTCCGTCGGCGTCGGTGTCAGTGTCTCTTCTTGGGCCGCTCCGCGCAATGGGAGGCTCCCGCTGTGTGAGGCTCCGCTCCGTCTGACAGGTCTTTTATAATGGAGGGCACCTGGTGACCCCGCCCCCTCTGACGCACGGGGACGTCATGGGGAATTCCCTATGGCTTTCCCCATGACGTCAGAGGGGGGCGGGGTCACCAGGTGCCCTCCGTTATAAAAGACCTGTCAGACGGAGCAGAGCCTCACACAGCGGGAGCCTCCCATTGCGCGGAGCGGCCCAAGAAGAGACACCGACACCGACACCGTCGGAAGAAGATGCCGGACGAGAAGGACAAGAAGACCAGCGCAAGAAGAAGCGGATCGGAGGAAGAAGAAGATGGAAGAAGATGGAAGAAGATGGAAGAAGATGATGGAAGGAGAAGATGAAGAAACCGAAGGATGAAGAAAGAAGAAAGGAGATTTTAATAAAGGAATTGTCAAAGACCGTCTCCTGTCATTTTTAACATTTTTTACACTTTTTTGGTGAAATGGTAGGGGTACTTTTGTACCCCCTTACCATTTCACACAGGGGGGGGGCGGGATCTGGGGGTCCCTTTGTTAAAGGGGGCTTCCAGATTCCGATAAGCCCCCCGCCCGCAGACCCCCACAACCAATGGCCAGGGTTGTGGGGAAGAGGCCCTTGTCCTCATCAACATGGGGACAAGGTGCTTTGGGGGGGACCCCAAAGCATCCTCCCAATGTTGAGGGCATGTGGCCTGGTACGGTTCAGGCGGGAGGGGGGGCCGCTCTCGTCCCCCCCTCTTTTCCTGTGGCCTGCCAGGTTGCGTGCTCGGATAAGGGTCTGATATGGATTTTGAGGGGGACCCCACGCCATTTTTTTTGGCTGGGGTTCCCCTTAATATCCATCCCAGACCTGAAGGGCCTGGTTATTGAATTTGGGGGGACCCCCACGCTTTTATTATTTTTTTATTTATTTTTTATCAATGACTTTTTTTTTATGAATGACTTTCAGTTTCAATGAATGACTGTTCTCTGTATTACGGGAGCCGTCAATACACATTAGCCGCGAGTGATTTTAAATAGCTTTTTTACTTGCAAAAATGACACTTTTTGCAGAGACAGTTCTAAACACGGGAAACATGCGCCCCTTTACATGCATACTATAGACACCCCCCAGGTACGAAATTTAAAGGAATATTACACTTTTATTGTTTCAATTTAAGCATTATTAAAATCACTGCTCCTGAAAAAACGGCCGTTTTTAAAAAAAAAAATTGCATTGATACATGTCCCCTGGTGCAGGACCCAGGTCCCCAAACACTTTTTATGACATTAACATGCATATTAGCCTTAAAAATTAGCACTTGATTTCGACTTTGATTTCGAACGTTCGCATCCATTATAACTAATAGGGTTCTAAACCTCGCACAGACTTTAGGTCCGTTCGTGGGTTCTGGTGCGAGCCGAACGGGGGGGTGTTCGGCTCATCCCTAGTCTGGAGGATATTAGCTATGAAAAAAGGTTTGCGAGCACTGAACTTATGCTCTCTGGAGAAGAGACGCTTGAGAGGGGATATGATTTCAATTTATAAATACTGTACCGGTGACTAGAGTTGAACGGACACCTGGATGTTCGGGTTTGACAGGGTCAGCCGAACTTCGCAAAAAAGTTCGAGTTCGGGACCGAACTTGACCCGAACCCCATTGAAGTCAATGGGGACCTGAACTTTTGAGGACTAAAATGGCTCTAAAAAAAAGTAATGGAAAGGGCTAGAGGGCTGCAAATGGCAGCAAAATGTTGTTAAGAGCATGGCAAGAGCGCTGCAAACAAATGTGGATAGGGAAATAACTTAAAATAACATAAAATACATAAAAATAAAAAATATGCTGGAGGCCCCCCCTTCTCAGAAGAAGAGGTACAGGAAGTCATTAAGAAAAAAATAAAATAAATAATAAATAATAATCTTGACCTAGGAGGACGAGGTCCATATGGAGTAGGAGGTTGAGGTGGCGGTGGATGTGGCGGTGTAGGTGGAAGCGGTGGTGGAGGAGGATGAGGTAGCCAACACTGGCTTTTGTTTTAAATTTTTTTTTAAATAGGGTACACCCCAAAAGAGTGAGAGATCAAAAATACAACAATGGCTGGGTAAGGCCGGTGATGTGTCGAACTCTGTCCCCCGTCGGATAGTGCCCACTTGCGCAGTACGTATGACAAGGGGATTCCAAAAATCTTCGAAAGGTGAACTACCATCCGAGGTTCAAGCCGAGCGAAGCAAGCCCGTGAGGGGCCCTGTTACTATGTGCTACCGTAAGTCCACTTGGATGGTGGGGCTTGAACCTGCACTCACTGCAGAGATTTTTGGAATCTCCTTGTCCTCCTTACTGCGCAAGCATTGCGCCTGCGCAGTACGGGTATCCGATGGCCGGACAGTTTTTGTCAGAACACCGGTATACATGTCTACAAGTCCTGTGGGATCCATGCCTGGTTCATTTTAATGAATGTGAGCTTGTCCACATTGGCTCTGGACAGGCGGCTGCGCTTGTCTGTGATAACATCCCCTGCCGTGCTAAATACACGTTTAGATAATACACTGGCTGCAGGGCAGGCCAGCACCTCCAAGGCGTAAAGGGCAAGCTCAGGCCATGTGCCCAATTTGGAGACCCAGAAGTTGAAGGGGGCAGACCTGTCATTCAGTACGTGTAGGCGTGTGCACACATACTGCTCCACCATGTTGGTGAAATGCTGCCTCCTGCTAAGACGTTCCATCTCAGCTGGTGGTGCTGGTTGTTGTGGCGTGCTGACAAAGCTTTTCCACATTTCGGCCATTTTAACCCTGCCTTCTGAGGTGCTGGCGGTGCCCCGGCTGTGTTGGCGACCTCTTCCTCCTCCTCTGCCTTCGCCTTGTGCTTCCACCGTACCCCCGCTGTCAGGTGGGAATGCCACTAGCAGTGCGTCTACCAGTGTGCGCTGGTACTCGCGCATCTTGCAATCACGATCCAGTGAGGTAATTAAGGATGGTACGTTGTCCTTGTAATGGGGATCCAGCAGGGTGGCCACCCAGTAATCAGCACCAGTTAGAATGTGGGCAACTTGGCGGTTGCTGTCGAGACACTGCAGCATGTAATCGCTCATGTGTGCCAGGCTACCCAGAGGCAACAAAAAGCTGTCCTCTGTGGGAGGTGTATCGTCTGTGTCCTCTGTATCCCCCCAGCCATGCACCAGTGATGGCCATGAGCTGGTCTGGGTGCCACCCTGCTGTGAACATGGTTCCTCCTCCTCCATCTCCTCCTCATCCTCCAGAACTGTGCCCTTGCTGCCGGACAATTGTGTACCTGACATTTGTTGGTGCAGGAACCCACCCTCTTAGCCACTTGTGAATAACTGCCCTGAAAGCCTTGGAAATGATCCCCGTTCCTCCTCCTCCTCCTGTGCCACATCCTCTTCCATCATCGCCCGAAGTGTTTTTTCAAGGAGGCATAGAACTGGAATAGTAACGCTGAGAACAGCGTCATCGGCACTGGCCATGTTGGTGGAGTCCTCGAAAAACAGCGCAACAAGGCACACAGGTCTCGCATGGAGGCCCAGTTATTGGTGGTGAAGTGGTGATGTTCCGCAGAGCGACTCACAGCTGAAACTCCACTATCACCTGCTGCTGCTCGCACAGTCTGGCCAGCATGTGCAAGGTGGAGTTCCACCTTGTGGGCACGTCACATATGAGGTGGTGAGCGGGAAGGCCGAAGTTACTGCTGACAGGCGAGCAGCAGCAAGGTGAGAACACCAAAAGTGCGCACAGACGGCCCGCACTTTCTGCAGCAGCTCTGGCATATCGGGGTGATTTTTTAAGGAACCTCTGGACCACCAAGTTCAGCACATGCGCCAGGCAAGGGATGTGCGTCAAACCGGCTAGGCCCAGAGCTGCTACGAAATTTCGCCCATTATCGCACACCACCAGGCCGGGCTTGAGGCTCACTGCCACCAACCTCTCATCGGTCTGTTGTAACATGTCCCTCCACAACTCCTGCGCGGTTTGGGGTTTTTCCCCCAAACAGGAAAGTTTTAAAACTGCCTGCTGTCGTTTACCCATGGCTGTGCTGAAGTTGGTGGTGAAGGTGTTATGCTGACTGGATGAGGAGGCGGTAGAGGGTGAGGAAGCGGAGTAGGAGGAGTTAGCAACAGGAGGCAAACTGAAGCGCCCTGCAATCCTCGGTGGTGGAAGGACATGCGCCAAACTGCTATCTGCCTCAGGCCCAGCCACCACTGCATTTACCTAGTGTGCTGTTAGGGAGATATAACGTCCCTGACCGTGCTTACTGATCCACGCATCCGTAGTTAGGTGGACCTTGCCACAGATGCCGTTGCGCAGTGCACACCTGATTTTGTCCCCCACTTGGTTGTGCGGGGAAGGGATGGCTCGCCTGGAAAAGTAGTGGTGGCTGGGCACGACGTACTGTGGGACAGCCAATGCCATCAGGCTTTTAAAACTCTGTGTCTCTACCAGACGGAATGACAGCATTTCAAAGGCGAGGAATTTTGAAATGCTGGCATTCAGGGCCAGGGATCGCAGGTGGCTAGGGGGGTACTTTCTCTTCCGCTCCGGTGTTTGGGAGATAGAGAGCTGAATGCTTCCATGGGACATTGTGAAGATGGTTGGTAACCCAGGTGGTAGTGTTGCTGGCAGATCCTCTGTTTGCGGGTTGGCAGGTGCCACTGTCACTACAGAGGTGGATGAGGAGGCCGAGACTGCAGCAGCAGAGGAAGCAGGAGGAGCCAGAGACCTTTTTGGTTTTTGAGGTGTCTACTCCACTGGAGCTCGTGCTTTGCACTTAGATGCCTGGTCATGCAGGTTGTGCTCAGGTTGAGAATATTTATGCCTCGCTTCAGGCTCTGATTGCACAGCGTGCAAACCAAACGTGTCTTGTCATTAGCACATTGTCTGAAGAACTGCCACACTAGGGAACTCCTTGGACCTGGCTTTGGTGTGCTCGGTCCCTTGCTGCGTTGGGCAGTAGCAGGCGTACTGTCTAGGGGACGGACGCTCTGCTTTTGCACCCTGCTCCCTCTTCTGCTGTGCTGGTGGCTCTGTGCGACCACCGCCTCCACTCCGAACTACACTGGTCACCTGCATGACATTGATTCCATGTGGGGTCAAGGACCTCATCGTCCTCCACATCATCTTCCACCCAGTCTTCACCCCTGCCCTACTTGTCGGTCTGCACAATTGCGAAAGCAGCAGCAGTTGGCACCTGTGTTTCGTCATCATCCGAGACGTGCTGCGATGGTCCTCCCATGTACTCATCTTGAAACATAAGTGGTTGGGCATCGGTGCACACAATCTCTTCCACTTCTGGGGCAGGGCTAGGTGGATGGCCCTGGGAAACCCTGCTAACAGAGTCATCAAAAAGCAGAAGAGACTGGTGCATGATTTGGGGCTCAGACTGCTTGGCTGATTTGCAAGGGGGTGAGGTGAAAGACTGATGGACATCGGCTGCAGGTGTCAACTCTGATCTTTCAGCAGGAGACTGGGTGGGAGACAATGTGAAGGAACCAGAGGCACTGTCAGCAACCCAATCTACTATCGCCTGTACTTGTCCTGGCCTCAACATTCGTACAGCCGCATTAGGCCCGACCAAATATCGCTGCAGGCTCTGTCGCCTACTCGCACCTAAGGAAGGTGTTTCACTTGTGCGTGTAGCTGGCACTGATCAACCACGTCCTCTCCCTACATAGGTAGGTATTTTCCCATGTATATCTCTACTGTTACGTGATACAAGAAGGTCACTTTATTAACCCTCTATACTACTGGTTAGTCCTAAGAAAATGCATGTGTAAATAATTACGTGCTTCTATAACCAATAGTGGCTTTACACTGTGACATGAAAAATTATATAATTGAACACAAATATACAAGTGGATTCAATAGTATGTCATATATCATATATAACATTCACCACATTCCCATTTTACATGTGAAAAGTCCATTCAAGTGAAATCATGCAGGTGAAAAATATATAACTGAATGAAAAAATATTTTTTTTTTTTTTTTTATATAAAAAACTTTTCAGTGTCCTGTAATATAATCAGGTAGTTAACCACGAAATATTATTCTTGACCTTTAGATTTGTGAGAAAATTAACCTTCACCACATTCTTCTATAGGTCACCCAATGTGAGTAGACTGGCTGGCTGCTTACCAGATATAATTGACTCCTTTAACCACTTGCCGACCGCCCCCTGTATATATACGTCGGCAGAATGGCACGTACAGGCAGAACCACGTACCTGTACGTGCCATTCTTCCGGCGGGTGGGGGGTCCGATCGGACCCCCCCCGGCCGGCGGGGACGGTCGGGATCGCTTCAGGAGCGATCCGGGATGAGGGGACGGCCAGTGGTTTCTGGCCACCCCCTCGCGATCGCTCCTGGCCAATCAGATGCTTCCTCTGTCTGTGTCAATCAAAACACAGGCAGAGGAAGTGATGTCACGCTCGGTGCGCCGGTCTATGTGACCGGAACGCCGAGCTGTGAACGTCTAAAGGTTAGTGCACCAACAGTACACTGACACCAGTACACATAGGCACACAAAACACCCCCCTGTCACCCCCAGATCACCCCCCAGATCACCCCCTCCCCCCCCCCCAGTCACAGTGTCACTAATTGCAGTGATCATTTTTTTACTGATCACTGCATTTAGTGTCAGTGTGACTGTAATAACTGTCAGTGCAGTTAGTTTTAGGTCCAAGGTAGCCCCCTACCCCCCCTAATAAAGGTTTAACCCCTTGATTGCCCCCCAGGTAACCCTTTCACCCCCTTTTGCCAGTGTCACTAAGCGATCGTTTTTCTGATCGCTGTATTAGTGTCACTGCTGTCGCTAGGTAACCATTTTTTTTTTTTAGGTAACCGCCATGTTTATATAGGTTCATAAATAGGTTTATAGGTCAGGTACCCCCATATTACAACCTAAATAAAGGTTTTAACCCCTTGATTGCCCCTAGAGTTAACCCTTTCACCAGTGATCACTGTATAACTGTCACTGGTGACGCTGGTTAGCCAGTTAGTTATTTCGTTATTTAGGTTCCCCGTCAGGTTTTTATATAGCGTCAGGTACCCCCATATATTACCTAATAAAGGTTTTAACCCCCTGATTGCCCTAGTTAACCCTTTCACCCCCTTTTGCCAGTGTCACTAAGCGATCGTTTTTCTGATCGCTGCATTAGTGTCGCTAGGTAACCATTTTTTTTTTTTTAGGTAACCGCCATGTTTATATAGGTTCATAAATAGGTTTATAGGTCAGGTACCCCCATATTACAACCTAAATAAAGGTTTTAACCCCCTGATTGCCCCTAGAGTTAACCCTTTCACCAGTGATCACTGTATAACTGTCACTGGTGACGCTGGTTAGCCAGTTAGTTATTTCGTTATTTAGGTTCCCCGTCAGGTTTTTATATAGCGTCAGGTACCCCCATATATTACCTAATAAAGGTTTTAACCCCCTGATTGCCCCTAGTTAACCCTTTCACCCCCTTTTGCCAGTGTCACTAAGCGATCGTTTTTCTGATTGCTGCATTAGTGTCGCTAGGTAACCAGTTTTTTTTTGTATTACTGTTACGGGTGACGCTGGTTAGTTAGCTTTATTTTTTATACTGTCAGGGCACCCGCCATTTATTACCCAATAACGGTTTAACCCCCTGATCGCCCGGGGGTGATATCAATTAGGTTTTAGGGTCAAATAAGGTCTGCGTCGCCCCAGGTTAGTGCCAGTACCGCAAACACCCACGCGCAAAGCATACACCTCCCTTAGTGGTACAGTATCTGAACAGATCAATATCTGATCTGATCAGATCTATACTAGCGTCCCAGCAGTTTAGGGTTCCAAAAAAAAACGCATTGTTAGCGGGATCAGCCCAGATACCTGCTAGCACCTGTGTTTTCCCTCTCCGCCCAGCCCAGCCCACCCAAGTGCAGTATCGATCGATCACTGTCACTTACAAAACACTAAGCACACATAACTGCAGCGTTCGCAGAGTCAGGCCTGATCCCTGCGATCGCTAACATTTTTTTTGTGGTAGCGTTTTGATTCAGTCGCTTCAGTCAGGAGCTTTTTTACCTGTGAATCTCAAAAAAAAAAAAAAAATAAAAATAGTTGTCGTTTTATTGTTCTCTCTCTCACTCTATTCTCTCTCTATTGTTGCTCTTTTTTTACTCCATTCTATTCTGCAATGTTTTATTATGTTTTATCATGTTTTATCATGCTTGCTTTTCAGGTATGTAATTTTGTTTACTGTGTTTTAGTGTTAAGCATTTTTTTTTGTTTTCAGGTGCGCCATTCAGTTGCAACGCGGATTTATTTATCTTGACAGCAACAGCGTTTGCTCCCACGATACATAAAGCCGCGACTCCAACGCTGTAGGAGGTGATTTCACCACCACAGTTAAAAAAAAGAGCATATATGCCGAAGCATGGGGGCAGCAGGGGGGGGGGAGGAGCGATTGGCTCCTAATGCCACGTACATACGGTCGAAATTCCGACCGTGTGTACACGGCATAACTTTTGCGGGAGGATGCCCCCATGCATCGGCATATATAAATGGTGCATGTATGCCCATCATTAGAAGTGGGTGGATGAAGGGAGGTATTCTAATGGTGGGCATACCCACCAATCAATCTCTCTTTTTTTCGTTCAGCCAAGAGGCTGCATGAAAAAAAAAAGATTACAATATATGTCCAGTATGTTGCTGGACTTTGAATGGTTATACCAGAATGATGCCTGCAGGTTTAGGTATCATCTTGGTATCATTCTTTTCAGCCAGTGATCGGCTTTCATGTAAAAGCAATTCTAGCGGGTAATTAGCCTCTAGACTGCTTTTACAAGCAGTGGGAGGGAATGTCCCCCCTCCCGGATATAAACCGCGCCATTGGGAAATTGGGAAAGCATTTTATCACACCAATCTTGGTGTGGTCAGATGCTTTGAGGGCAGAGGAAAGATCTAGGGTCTAATAGACCCCAATTTTTTTCAAAAAAAGAGTACCTGTCACTGCCTATTGCTATCATAGGGGATATTTACATTCCCTGAGATAACAATAAAAATCATAACAAAGAAAAAAAAATGGAAGGAACAGTTTAAAAATAAAATAAAAAGCTAAATAAATAAAAAAAAAACCAAAAAAAAAAAAAAAAGCACCCCTGCCCCCCCTTCTCTTGCGCAAAGGCGTACACAAGCGTTGGTCTGGCGTCATATGTAAACAGCAATTGCACCATGCATGTGAGGTATCACCGCGAAGGTCAGATCGAGGGCAGTAATTTTAGCAGTAGACCTCCTCCGTGAATCTAATGTGGTATCATGTAAAGGCTTTTAAAGGCTTTTAAAAATGTATGGAGTTTGTCGCCACTGCGTGTTTGTGCGCAATTTTAAAGCATGTCGTGTTTGGTATCCATGTACTCGGCCTAAGATCATATTTTTTATTTCATCAAAAATTTGAGCAATATAGTGTGTTTTAGTGCATTAAAATAAAAAAAAGTGTATTTTTTCCACAAAAAATGCGTTTGAAAAATCGCTGCGCAAATACTGTGTGGAAAAAAAAAATGCAACACCCACCATTTTAATCTGTAGGGCCTTTGCTTTAACATTATATATAGTGTTTGGGGGTTCAACGTAATTTTCTTGCAAAAAAAAAATATGTTTTCATGTAAACAAAAAGTGTTAGAAAGGGCTTTGTCTACAAGTGGTTAGAAGAGTGGGTGACGTGTGACATAGGCTTCTAAATGTTGTGCATAAAATGCCAGGACAGTTCAAAACCCCCCCAAATGACCCCATTTTGGAAAGTAGACACCCCAAGCTATTTGATGAGAGCAATGTTGAGCCATTAAATATTTTTTTTTTTTGTCCCAAGAGATTGAATAATGAAAAAAAAAAAAATATATATATTTTTTTTACAAAAAGTTGTCACTAAATGATATATTGCCCCAAGCTATTTGATGAGAGCAATGTTGAGCCCATTAAATACATTCTGTTGCTTCTCCTTTTTTTTTTTGGAGATGATATTGGAAATTCCTCTTCCCATTGGACCCCATTTTGGACTCAGGCAAGATATATATAGAAAGGCAAAGGACAACTACATAGTATAATACTGTTTGATTTATTAAAATTCAAATAATATACATAGCCAAGTGGCTACTTACAATGTAGAGTGCCCACCCGGCACTGGGGCTACTTGCATGTATTGTAGTATATTTTTTTTTTTTTTTTTGTATTGTAGTATATGGCGTGGAGGTCCTGTTCCGCCTGTATGCGATGAGGAGCGGCGTGCGTTCCAGCGGCCGCCGCCAACCACCGAAAAACAGGAAGCAGGAAATGAGTACTAAAGAGTTGCGTGACTAGACAGACGCCGCCTATTGTATCACGTAACAGTAGAGATACAGTGGTGTGAAAAAAGTGTTTGCCCCCTTCCTCATTTCCTGTTCCTTTGCATGTTTGTCACACTTAAGTGTTTCGGAACATCAAACCAATTTAAACAATAGTCAAGGACAACACAAGTAAACACAAAATGCAATTTGTAAATGAAGGTGTTTATTATTAAAGGTGAAAAAAAATCCAAACCATCATGGCCCTGTGTGAAAAAGTGATTGCCCCCTAAACCTAATAACTGGTTGGGCCACCCTTAGCAGCAACAACTGCAACCAAGCGTTTGCAATAACGTGCAATGAGGCTTTTACAGCGTCCTGGAGGAATTTTGGCCCACTCATCTTTGCAGAATTGTCCTAATTCAGTTACATTAGAGGGTTTTCGAGCATGAACGGCCTTTTTAAGGTCATACCACAACATCTCAATAGGATTCAGGTCAGGACTTTGGCTAGGCCACTCCAAAGTCTTCATTTTGTTTTTCTTCAGCCATTCGGTGGTGGACTTGCTGGTGTGTTTAGGATCATTGTCCTGCTGCAGAACCCAAGTTCGTTTCAGCTTGAGTACACGAACAGATGGTCGGACATTCTCCTTCAGGATCTCTTGGTAGACAGCAGAATTCATAGTTCCTTTTATCACGGCAAGTCTTCCAGGTCCTGAAGCAGCAAAACAGCCCCAGACCATCACACTACCACCACCATATTTTACTGTTGGTATAATGTTCTTTTTCTGAAATGCAGTGTTCCTTCTACGCCAGATATACTTGGACACACACCTTCCAAAGAGTTCCACTTTTGTCTCATCGGTCCACAGAATGTTGTCCCAAAAGTCTTGGGGATCATCAAGATGTGTTGTGGAGAAATTGAGACGAGCTTTGATGTTCTTTTTGCTCAGCAGTGATTTTCTCCTTGGAACTCTGCCATGCAGGCCATTTTTGCCCAGTCTTTTCCTGATGGTGGAGGCATGAACGCTGACCTTAACTGAGGCAAGTGAGGCCTGCAGTTCCTTGGACGCTGTTGTGGGGTCTTTTGTGACCTCTTGGATGAGTCGTCGCTGCGCTCTTGGGGTAATTTTGGGAGGCCGGCCACTCCTGGGAAGGTTCACCACTGTTCCATGTCTTCGCCATTTGTGGATAATGGCTCTCACTGTGGTTCGCTGGATTCCCAAAGCTTTGGAAATGGCTTTATAACCCTTTCCAGACTGATAGATCTCAATTACTTTCTTTCTCAATTGTTCCTGAATTTCTTTGGGTCTCGGCATGATGTGTAGCTTTTAAGGATCTTCTGGTGGACCTTACTGTGTCAAGCAGCTCCTATTTAAGTGATGCCTTGATTGTGAACAGGTGTGGCAATAATCAGGCCTGGGTGTGGCTAGAGAAATTGAACTCAGGTGTGGACAACCACAGTTATAGTATGTTTTAACAAGGGGGGCAATCACTTTTTCACACAGGGCCATGATGGTTTGGATTTTTTTTCACCTTTAATAATAAACACCTTCATTTACAAATTGCATTTTGTGTTTACTTGTGTTGTCCTTGACTATTGTTTAAATTGGTTTGATGTTCCGAAACACTTAAGTGTGACAAACATGCAAAGGAACAGGAAATGAGGAAGGGGGCAAACACTTTTTCACACCACTGTATACATGGGAAAATACCTACCTATGTAGTTAGCACCCCTGTCACACCATACCACTATAACCACTAAATCTCACGATTTTTTGAAGGGAGCAGCTCTATAGTAATAATTAGTTCACTAATAATTTAGTTTAATTATCACGTGGCGCAGAGTTACATAGCCCAGTAGAGGGTTTGTGTTCTTTTTCATACGTCCTCTCCCTGCAACAGGAGCTCCACCAGCAGCACCACGACCGGGGCCACGTCCCTTCTTTGACATTCTCTTCATATTTTTCAAATTTAGGATCTTGCCCTAAATGGGTGTTTTTAGAATAGCAGAATATAGCAATAGTATCTAAAGGGTGTATCTCACACCTACAGATATGCAGAAAATGCTATTCAAAAAAAATGTTTTGCCCTAAAAAATTTTTTTTTTGAATGGCACAATAGAAGAACACTATCTAAATTGTGTATCTCACATCTACAGATGCAGAAAACACTGCAAAATAATTGTTTGCACTAAATGGGTGTTTGCACTAAATGGGAGCATAATACACCGACAGTATCTAAAGCGTGTATCTCACAGTAACATATGCAGTGCTGGTGCACTGAGCTTGCAGATAAAAGTTATATTTTCTCTGCCACTGGGCTCATGGCAGTGTAAAAAGACTGTGCACTGCACCCACACAACTAAATCAATGTAGATTGCTGAGTAATTCAAATAGATTTCTGAATCAGGACTCCTATCTAAATTCTCTCCCTCAAAGCAGCAGCAGGAACCTTTCCCTACACTATCTAAAGCAGAGTGACGTGCTGTGCTGTGTGCCTCTAGCTTATATAGAGGCTGGATCATTGGCCAATCACAGCCATGCCATTAGTAGGCATGGCTGTGATGGCTTCTAAGGGCACCAGGCACCAGTTCTAAGGGCACCAGTTAAATGAATGTTGATTGGCTGCCCTGCAGCTTTAAAATGCGCCATTACATTGCCGAACACCGGACCCGAACATACAGTAAATTGTTCGGGTTCAGGTCCGGGTACCAAAAACCCCAAAGTCCGGTAAGAACCCGAACTTTACAGTTTTGGTTCGCTGAACCCTACTGGTGACCCTACAATAGAGATTAAACTTTTTTGAGGAAGGGAGGTGGCCACTCATTAAAATTTGAATAAAATAGGTTTAACCTTAAACTACGTAGAGGGTTCTTTAGTGTAAGAACGTGAAGGATGTGGAATTCCCTTCCACAGGCAGTGGTCTCGATAGTTTAAAAAAACTATTAGCACCTAAACGACCGCAACATACAGGGATATACAAAGTAATACTGAGATATAATCACACAAATAGGTTGGACTTATGTCTTTTTTCAACCTCACCTACTATGTAACTACTATGAAACTATATAAGAGTATAGGAGGACCTGTCATGGTTGTTTACATGTATAGGAGTATAAAGAGGACCTGTAATGGCTCTATACATGTATATTGGAGTATAAAGAGGACCTGTCCTGGCACTGTACACGTATATAGGAGAAGAAAGAGAACCTGTCATGGCTCTATACATGTATAAATAAGTATAAAGAGGACCTGTCATGGCTCTATACATGTGTATATAGGGGTAGAAAGAGAACCTGTCATGGCTCTATACATGTAAATGAATATAAAGAGGACCTGTCATGGCTCTACACATGTTCATAGTAGTATAAAGGGGACAGGCCATGGCTCTATACATGTACATAAAAGTATAAAGAGGACCTATCATGGCACTATACATGTATATGAATAAAGAGGACCTGTCATGGCTCTATACGTATACAAAGGAGTATTAAGAGGACCTGTTATGGCTCTATACATGTGTAAAGAAGTATAAAGAGGACCTGTCATGGCATTATACATGTATATAGGGGTAAAAAGAAAACCTGTCATGACTCTATACATGTACATGAATATAAAGAGGACCTGTTATGGCTCTACACATGTTTATAGGAGTATAAAGAGGACCTGTTATGGCTCTTTACATGCATATAGGAGTATAAAGAGGACCTGTCATGGTTCTATACATGTATAGGAGTATAAAGATGACATGCCATCGCTCTATACATGTATGTAGGAGTATAAATAGGACCTGTCATGGCTCTATACATGTATATAGGGTATAAAGTGGGACCGTTCATGGCGGTCTACATGTATGGGAGTATAAAGACGACCTGTCATGGCACTATACACGTATATAGGCATACAACGAAGACTTGTCATGGTTGTTTACATGTATAGGAGTATAAAGAGGACCCGTCATGGCTCTATGCATGTATATAGGAGAATAAAGAGGACCTGTCATGGCACCATACACATATATAGAAGTATAAAGAGGACCTGTCATGGCTCTATACATGTATATAGGAGAATAAAGAGGACCTGTCATGGCACTATACACGTTGAAACTATCTGGGGGGATTATGCTCACGTGGTGTATGCGTTTTCAGGAACACTGGTCAGTCCAGACTGTATTTTTTAAGGTTCATGGCAGCCCTATTTTATTTAACCACCTTAGTACAGTGCATTTTCACCCCCTTCCTGACCAAGCCATTTTTTAGCTTTCAGTGCTGTCGCACTTTGAATGACAATTGCGCGGTCATACAACACTGTACCTAGATGAAATTGTTATCATTTTGTCCCCACAAATAGAGCTTTCTTTTTGTGGTATTTGATCACCTCTGCGGTTTTTATTTTTTGCGCTATAAACAAAAGAAGAGGGACAAATTTAAAAAAAAACTATATTTTTTACTTTTTGCTATACTAAATATCCCCAAAAAATATATAAAAAATTTTTTTTTTCCTCAGTTTAGGCCGATACGTATTCTTCTACATATTTTTGGTAAAAAAAAAAAAAAATCGCAATTAACGATTACTGATTGGTTTGCGCAAAAGTTACAGCGTTTACAAAATAGGGGATAGTTTTATAGCATTTTTATTAATATTTTTTTTTTACTAGTAATGGCGGCGATCTGCGATTTTTATTGTGACTGCGACATTATGGCGGACACATCAGACATTTTTGACACATTTTTGGGACCATTGTCATTTATACAGCAATCAGTGCTATTTAAATGCATTGATTCCTGTATAAATGACACTGGCAGTGAAGGAGTTAACCACTAGGGGGCGGGGAGGGGTTAATATGTTCCCTGGGAGTGATTTTTACTGTGGGGGGAGAGGACTCACAAGGAGAGGAGACCGATCAGTGTTTCTCTGTACAGAGAACACACCATCGGCTCCTCTCCTCTGACTGGACCGTTGATCTGTGTGTTTACAC
Organism: Lithobates sylvaticus; assembly: GCA_028564925.1. Taxonomy (NCBI): domain Eukaryota; kingdom Metazoa; phylum Chordata; class Amphibia; order Anura; family Ranidae; genus Lithobates; species Lithobates sylvaticus. The sequence continues at coordinate 245,879,408 of CM053029.1, read as the reverse complement.
GGGCAATCGCGGGTGCCCAGCGGACATCGCGGGTGCCCAGCGGACATCGCGGCCGCTGGGCACGTGCATCGGGTGCCCAGTGTCATGGCAGGTGCGCACGCACGCTCCCGGCGGCGCGGGCTCCCTGAAGGGCCGTTAACTGGGGGACGTCATATGACGTCCTCCCGCGCTGAGAGCTGCGCCGCCTGGCCGTCAATAGACGGCCGGCGGTCGCGAGGTAATTAAACAAAATAAACTTCACAGAAAGTCTTCCCTCGCAGGGGGTTCCACCATCATTGTATAACAGAAAAACTTCAGCCTCCCAGCTCACTCACTCTTACTCGCTCGTCAAACTTCCTTCTGAAGCTTACTTGCTCAGCTGTGTGCTGCTTGGTCGTGGGCCACATCTGCCTCCTGCAGACATACATGCTCAGACTCCTAGAGACCGCCTGTCTCTCTTTCATGGAGCTGTCTCCACCTGAAAGCCCTCCTGACTCCTACACCAGGCCACCTGCCTGTAGGGTGGGGCTGTTCCCAAGTGTGAGCCCTGAGCTCTCTTCCTGAGGGGAATATAAACCCTGCCCACAGGTGTGCAATCATAATGCCTGTCTTTACAAAAACCAGGCTGAAGGTGCTAATACACATCGTGACCTGGGGTTGCCTCTCCACAACATGTATAGGAGTATAAAGAGGACCTGTCATGGCACTATACATGTATATAGCAGAATAAAGAGGACCTGTCATGGCACTATACATAAGTATGGGAGTATAAAGAGGACCTGTCATGGCACTATACACATATATAGGAGTACAAAGAGGATTTGTCATGGTTGTTTACATGTATAGGAATATAAAAAGGACCTGTCATGGTTGTTTACATGTATACAGGAGAATAAAGAGGACCTGTCATGACACTATACACGTATATAGGAGTATAAAGAGGACCTGTTATGGCTCTATACATGCATATAGGAGAATAAAGAGGACCTGTCATGACACTATACATGAGTATAGGAGTATAAAGAGGACCTGTCATGGCTCTATACATGTATATCACAGAATAAAGAGGACCTGTCATGGCACTCTACATGTATATAGGAGAGTAAAGAGAACCTGTCATGGCTCTATACGCAGTGCCGATCCTGACCTCCCTGGGGCCCTAAGCAAAATTCTGCTAAGGGGCCCTCTACTTGACCCGTGATGCTGTGAGCTATGTAAACTATTTGCCATTGCCACACAGTCACACCTGACACTTCAGTGCTCCCAAAACAATCCTCCCTCCTTTAAACAAAACTGTCAAAGAATAAGTACAACAATATAGAACAGAATGAGGTCCCCAGAGAGTCCCCCTTACATCAGGGTCCTCAGAGAGCCCCCCTTACATCAGGTCCCCAGAGAGCCCCCCTTACACAAGGGTCCCCAGACAGCCCCCCTTAAATCAGTGTCCCCAGAGAGCCCCCCCTACATCAGGGTCCCCAGAGAGCCCCCCCCCACATTAGGGTCCCCAGAGAGCCCCCCCTTACATCAGGGTCCCCAGAGAGCCTCCCCTACATTAGGTTTTCCAGAGAGCCTCCCCTTACATCAGAGTCCCCAGAGAGCCCCCCCTACATCAGGGTCCCCAGAGAGCCTCCCCCTACATTAGGGTCCCCAGAGAGCCTCCCCCTACATTAGGGTCCCCAGAGAGCCCCCCTTACATCAGGGTCCCCAGAGAGCCCCCCCCCTTACATCAGGGTCCCCAGAGAGCCCCCCTTACATCAGGGTCCCCAGAGAGCCCCCCTTACATCAGGGTCCCCAGAGAGCCCCCCCTTACATCAGGGTCCCCAGAGAGCCCCCCCCCCACCCCCCACATTAGGGTCCCCAGAGAGCCCCCCCTTACATCAGGGTCCCCAGAGAGCCTCCCCCTACATTAGGTTTTCCAGAGAGCCTCCCCTTACATCAGAGTCCCCAGAGAGCCTCCCCTTACATCAGGGTCCCCAGAGAGCCTCCCCTTACATCAGGGTCCCCAGAGAGCCCCCCCTTACATCAGGGTCCCCAGAGAGCCTCCCCTACATTAGGGTCCCCAGAGAGCCCCCCCTTACATCAGGGTCCCCACAAAGCCCCTTCTTACATCAGGGTCCCCAGAGAGCCCCCTTTACATCAGTGTCCTCAGAGAGCCCCTCCTTACATCAGGGTCCCCAGTGAGCCTCCCTACTTACATCAGGGTCCCCAGAGGGTATCCCCCTACATCAGGGTCCCCAGAGAGCCTCCCTTACATCAGGGTCCTCAGAGAGTCTCCACTTACACCAGGGTCCCCAGAGAGCCTCCCCTTACATCAGGGTCCTCAGAGGGCCCCGTCTTTACATCAGTGTCCCCAGAGGGCCTCGTCTTTACATCAGTGTCCCCAGAGGGCCCCGTCCTTACATCAGTGTCCCCAGAGGGCCCCGTCCTTACATCAGTGTCGCCAGAGGGCCCCGTCCTTACATTAGTGTCCCCAGAGGCCCCCTTCCTTACATTAGTGTCCCCAGAAAGCCCCCCCTCTTACATTTGGGCCCCCAAACAGCTGACTCCCCCCCCCTTGCAGAGGTTCCCCTGTACCTGGATGGTGGAGGTGGGAGGCGGCGATCGGCAGCTATATGGTGTCCACAGGCAGGGGGATCTCCCTGGGGCTAGTAGTTCTATCTCCGAATGTATACAGCAGAGAGGGGAGGGGCCTCTGACCCGGCATCAGCAACAGTGTTCAAGCAGAGTGAAAGTGAAACTGATACCTGCCTGGGTCAGAGGCCCCTCCCTTCTCCTCTCCACTGTATACACTGAGAGTACTACAAACCCCAGGGAGATCCCGCTGCCCGCTCAGGCACCATAGAGCTGCCGATCGCTGCCTTCCACCTCCTCCCACCTCTCCTCACTGCACTCTAAACGGCCAGCCAGAGGTGCAGGGGGAATGCTGGGTCTTGGGGGCCCCACCACAGCTGCGGGGCCCTAAGCAGCTTGCATAGTGTGCCTATAGGGCCGATCGGCTCTGTCTATACGTATAAAGGAGTATAAAGAGGACTGGTCATCAGGGCCACCATCAGGGGGGTACAGCCCACACACTTGTAATGGGCCCGAGAGTCTAGAAAAGCCCGACTGCTACTGCTGTGTCACTGACATCGGGCTCTTTGCTGCCACCTCTAGTAAATTCCAGCATGTGCACTCCTCGTGTGTTTTGCACAAGAGCTGGGTCCAGGAACAGCACCTTCCAAGTAAGGACTAATGTAACTGAAGAGAAACGTGGGTGGGGTGGTGTACATGTGTGTGTGTCTGTGTACATATGTGTGTGTGTCTATGTGCATGTGTACATGTGTGTGTCTGTGTACATATGTGTGTACCTGTATGCATGTGTGTTCTGTGTACATATGTGTGTGTGCCTGTGTGCATGTGTACATGTGTGTGTGTGTGCCTGTGTTCATGTGTACATGTGTGTGTGACTGTGTCTGTGTACATATGCGTGTGTTTGCCTGTGTACATGTGTGTGTGTGTGTTTGTGTACATATGTGTGTGCCTGTGTTAGAGGGGCTGAGAGCGTACAGGTGTTAGGGGGGCTGAGTGCGTACAGGTGTGAGAGGGCTGATAGCGTACAGGTGTGTGGGGGGCTGAGAGCATACAGGTGTTAGGGGGGCTGAGAGCATACAGGTGTTAGGGAGGCTGAGTGCGTACAGGCGTGAGGGGGGCTGATAGAGTACAGGTGTGAGGGGGCTGATAGCGTACAGGTGTGTGGGGGGCTGAGAGTGTAAAGGTGTTAGGGGGGCTGAGAGTGTACAGGTGTGTGGGGGCTGAGAGCGTACAGGTTTGAGGGGGGCTGAGAGCGTACAGGTGTGTGGGGGGCTGAGAGCGTACAGGTGAGAGGGGGGCTGAGAGCGTACAGGTGAGAGGGGGGCTGAGAGCATACAGGTGAAAGGGGGGCTGAGAGCGTACAAGAGAACATGTCATGGCTCTAAACATGTAAATGGATATAAAGAGGACCTGTCATGGCTCTATACATGCATATAGGAGTATAAAGAGGACCTGTCATGGCTCCATACATGCATAGGAGTATAAAGAGGACCGCCATGGCTCTATACAAGTATGTAGGAGTATAAAGAGGACCTGTCATGGCTCTATACATGTATATAGGTGTATAAAGAGGACCATCATGGCTCTATACATATACAGTGGTGCACAGAATGTTGTCCCAAAAGTCTTGGGGATCATCAAGATGTGTTGTGGAGAAATTGAGACGAGCTTTGATGTTCTTTTTGCTCAGCAGTGGTTTTCTCCTTGGAACTCTGCCATGCAGGCCATTTTTGCCCAGTCTTTTCCTGATGGTGGAGGCATGAACGCTGACCTTAACTGAGGCAAGTGAGGCCTGCAGTTCCTTGGACGTTGTTGTGGGGTCTTTTGTGACCTCTTGGATGAGTCGTCGCTGCGCTCTTGGGGTAATTTTGGGCGGCCGGCCACTCCTGGGAAGGTTCACCACTGTTCCATGTCTTCGCCATTTGTGGATAATGGCTCTCACTGTGGTTCGCTGGATTCCCAAAGCTTTGGAAATGGCTTTATAACCCTTTCCAGACTGATAGATCTCAATTACTTTCTTTCTCAATTGTTCCTGAATTTCTTTGGGTCTCGGCATGATGTGTAGCTTTTAAGGATCTGCTGGTGGACCTTACTGTGTCAAGCAGCTCCTATATAAGTGATGCCTTGATTGTGAACTGTATATAGGAGTATAAAAGGACCTGTCAGGGCTCTATAGATGTATATAGGAGTATAAAAGGACCGGCTGCGATGTCCGCCGGCCGCCCGCGATCTCTCCACAAAGAGCCAGAACGAGGATCTGTTAATGTAAACAGACAGATCCCCATTCTGACAGGGGAGGAGAGACAGACCTGCTGTTCCTAGTGATTAGGAATAGAAATCACTCGCCTCCTACAGTCAATCCCATCCCCCCACAATTAGAAACACCTCACAGGGAACACATTTAACCTCTTGATTGCCTTCTAGTGTTATCCACTTCCCTGCCAGTGACATTTATAGATTAATCAGTGTATTTTTATAGCACAGATCGATGTATAAATGTCAATAGTTCCAAAAATGTGTCAAAAGTGTCCAATCTGTCCACCGCAATGTCGCAGGCCCGCTAAAAATCGTAGATCACTGCCATTACTAGTAAAAAATAATAATAATAAAAATGCCATAAATATATCCCCTATTTTTTACTAATAAATGTACGCTAATTGCGTTTTATTTTTTTTTTTACCAAAAATATATAGAAGAATACATATTGGCCTAAACTGATTATTTTTTGGCATATTTATTATAGCAGAAAGAAAAACAAGTCTTTTTTTTTTTTCAAAATTGTCGCTCTTTTTTGGTTTATAGCGCAAAAAATAAAAACCGTCAAAGTGATCAAATACCACCAAAAGAAAGCTCTATTTGTGGGAAAAAAAGGACCTCAATTTTATTTGTGTACAGCGTCGCACGGCCGCGCAATTGTCAGTTAAAGTGACGCAGTGTTGTATTGCAAAAAATGGCCTGATTATTAAGGGGACAAATCCTTCCGGTCTGTAAGTGGTTGGTTAATCAGGGCAAGTCCCTCTCAGGCTCTCATGTCTCATACAACTTGTGATGTGTGTTTGTACTTCCATTTTTGATTCAGACTCCACCACCAGATGTGGATTTTCACCTGCCACGTGTTGCGGATTGTCACTTGCCACTTCACCTGCCACGCTTTGCAGATTGTCACTTACCACACATTGCGGATTGTCACTTGCCACGTCATCTGCCACACGTTGCGGAATGTCACTTGCCTTGTCACCTGCCACACGTTGCGTAATGTCACTTGCCACGTCACCTGCCACACGTTGCAGATTGTCACTTACCACGTCACATGCCACATGTTGCGTATTGTCACTGGCCACGTCACATGCCACACGTTGCGGATTGTCACTTGCCACATCACCTGCCACATGTTGTGAATTGTCACTTGCCACACGTTGTGGATTGTCACTTGCCACGCCACCTGCCACGCATTGTAGATTGCCACTTGCCACATCACCTGCCACACGTTGCGGATTGTCACATACCATGTCACCTGCCACATGTTGCGGATTATCACTTGCCACGTCACCTGCCACATGTTGTGGATTGTCACTTGCTGTGTCCCAGAGTGAAGGCAGGCAGCAGAGAGATAATGTAATCTCTCTGCTGCCTGCGGCTGCACAGTGAAGGTGGAACTGCGGTGATGCAGGGCAGATGGTGAGAGATGATGTCATCTCTCTGTTCCCCCGCCCGTCGGCCCGCTGACTGGTCAGCAAGACCGCTCACCTGCCGGCAGGCCTGCCCACTTACTCACCCGCTGACTGCTCCCCCCTGGGCAGCCAGTGTTCTGCCCAAACGCAGCACTCCTGTCACCTCTAACAGCAGCGGCTCCAGGCTCCTCACAGTGGAATAAGCAGCAGAGCGGGTGGAACGGGCGGGCGGCAGTTCTGCCACTGCTCTTGGGTGGCAGTTTACCCCCCCCCCTCAAAGGGCCACCCAGGACCTATGGTCCCACGGGTCCCATGGTGGGGCCGGCCCTGGGTGGGACCCAGCTACGCATGTTGTCCACATGAAAAGAAGTTGGGCATCTGCCTTACAAACATCTACAGTGCCTTGAAAAAGTATTCATACCCCTTGAAATTCTCTACACTTTGTCATGGTACAACCAAAAACGTAAATTTATTTTATTGGGATTTTATGTGATAGACCAACACCAAGTGGCACATAATTGTGAAGTGGAAGGAAAATGATAAATGGTTTTCAAAGTATCTGAAAAGTGTGGCGTACATTTGTATTCAGCCCCCCTGAATTAATCAGTCATTAATTTGTAGAACCGCCTTTCGCTGCAATTACAGTTGCAAGTCTTTTTGGGGATGTCTCTACCAGCTTTCCACATCTAGAGAGTGACATTTTTGCCCAATCTTCTTTCCAAAATACCTCAAGCTCTGTGGATGGAGAGCGTCTGTGAACAGCAATTTTTAGATCTTGCCACAGATTCTCATTTGGATTTAGGTCTGGACTTTGACTGGGTCATTCTAACACATGAATATGCTTTGATCTTAACCTTTGCATTGCAGCTCTGCTGTATGTTTAGGGTCGTTGTTCTGCTGGAAGGTAAACCTCCACCCCAGTCTCAAGTCTTTTGCTGACTCTAATGCCGCGTACACACGACCGGACTTTCCGGCAGACTAGGTCCGATGTTTTTTCTGACGGACTTTCGGCAGACTTCCGACGGACTTTCTGAACCAACGGACTTGGACACACACAATCACACCAAAGTCCGACGGATTCGAACGTGATGACGTACGACCGGACTAGAAAAAGAAAGTTCACAGCCAGTAGCCAATAGCTGCCCTAGCGTCGGTTTTCGTCCGTCGGACTAGCATACAAACTAAAGGATTTCTCGATAGGAACTGGTTCCGGCGGAAAAATTTGAAACATGTTTGATTTCTAAAGTCCGTCTGATTTTTCGACAGCAAAGGTCCGATAAAGCCCACACACGATTGAATTGTCCGGCAGATTCGTTCCGTCGGACCTTTGCTGTCGAAAAGTCCAGTCGTGTGTAGGCGGCATAACAGGTTTTCTTCTATGATTGCTCTGTATTTGGCTCCATCCATCTTCCCATAAACTCTGACCAGCTTCCCTGTCCCTGCTGAAGAAAAGCATCCCCACAACATGATGCTGCCACCATCATGTTTCACAGTGGCGATGGTGTGTTCAGGGTGATGTGCAGTGTTAGTTTTCCGACTCACATTTTTATTTTGGTCTTATCTGACCAGAGCACCTTCTTCTACATGTTTGCTGTGTCTCCCACGTGGCTTCTTGCAAACTTCAAATGGGACTTCTCATGGCTTTCTTTCAACAATGGCTTTCTTCTTGCCACTCTTTCGTAAAGACCAGATTTGTGGAGTGCACGACTAATAGTTGTCCTGTGGACAGATTCTCCTGCCTGACCTGTGGATCTCTGCTTCTACAAAATTACCATGGGCCTCTTGGCTGCTTCTCTGATTAATGCTCTCCCTGCCTGGCCTGTTAGTTTACGCCATGTCTTGGTAGGTTTGCAGCTGTGCCATACTCTTTCCATTTTCAGATGGTGGATTGAACAGTGCTCCGTGAGATGTTCAAAGCTTGTGATATTTTTTTTATAACCTACCCCTGCTTTAAACTTCTCCTCAACTTTATCCCTGACCTGTCTGGTGTGTTCCTTGGCCTTCATGATGCTGTTTGTTCATTAAGGTTCTATAACAAACCTCTGAGGGCTTCACAAAATAGCTGTATTTATACAAGGTATTTGCAAGGTATTTTGGGTAAGCACCAAAATTGACAAGTTCAAATTAAATTAGAATCCTGGAAATTTGCTGTAAATTAAAGTTCAACCCAAATCTAAATCTGATCCCTACTAATCACACTGAGTAGGAAAACAAAGTATAGGTTTGGGGCACTGTCCTAAATTGGCCTCAAAAATCATACATATTTAGCATGTAATTTTCAATCATGTACCTTCAAACACTTTTAAATCCTTTTTATCTTTTCTATTTTGGACATCTTTTCATGTGTTCTTTTGATTGATATATGTCAGACTACATACAAAAATGTCATTCAGTTTAGCCAGTGATCCTGTAACATCCACTGATGCCGTTATTGACAGGGTCATGGCCTATCTGTATCCTTTCACCCTGCTTTGTAGAAGAATAGAAACACTTTGCTAATTGGCGTGCTTTCAGATCCCTAGGCATTTTTTTCTTTTGGATTTATAACCATGATTTGTTGATTGACTACAACATCCAACAGACATACATCCCAGTGTTTGAGAAATAATAATTCATTTCATTATGGTTTATTTTGCACACTGTACATACAAGCATACAAGTTTTGCATACTGTAGATTTGTATATGTTTAAGCGATATGTTAGTTAATTTGCTTTCCATCAATTATGCATTTGCTTTTATCATCGTCTATGTACTTTTTTCATCAGTCAGGCTTGCATTAGCTGGGTACTGTGTACTGTCCTGAAGAAGTCGACACCTTGACGTAACGTGTATAGGAGCCAACGTGTTGACGTGTTGAGTGATAGCAGCTACTTTATTTTGTACTTTTCATTATTTTTCGCATAACATCCCTTATTTCTATTTTGTTTTTCACTGGAAGTTTTTTGATTTTACACGTGGATTGCGCTGATTGTTTTTGTGATTATTAAAGTCTTTTAATATGTTTGGCCCAAGATGAGGTCCCACTTTTTAGGCCCCATTCCCACTAGTGCAATTTTTCCTGCGTCTGCCATCAGCAATGCGGAACAATGGAAATCACATTATTCTCTATGGTGCCCATTCACATCATTGCAATATGAGGCAGTTACATTTTTTAAAAGGTGCTGGTGCTTTTTTTGGTGCAGCATAGACTTCAATGGAAGTGAATGCATTTTTGATGCATTTCTGGTGTATTATTTGGCAAGGTTTTGTGCTCATCAATCAGTCTCTTCTTCTTCCTTCTACAAAAAAATGCATGAAGTATGAAAAAACACATTAAAAGTGCATGACTATGCAGCAGCGCTAATGTGATCCTAGGTTAAACAAAACATTCAGGCCCTGTGTAATAACCTGTGTTTTACCATGCTGGAAGAAAGCAGATCCCCTAAAAGACATACATAAAAATATTGTTTTCTATGTGTCCTATTCATACTGCAATGCACCCCAAATGTACAGTGCAGTGAGCTGCTATAAAATGCAGACATGCTGCTTTTAATCCCAGGCACTGGACAGGATTGCATCTTACTATACAGCAGTGCAACGCACCGTGCTGCTGTAGAGAACACATGAATAAAGTGTCACTTTTAAGCAATAAAGTTCATAAAAAAAACAAAAGAAGCTGTGTAGTGCGCTGAAATGCACACAACACCACCCCTATCCCCTCCGTCGGTCTACTGCAACCGGAACGGACAGATATCAGACACGGTTTAGTGTACAATTGCTGTGTGAACAGGCCTTTACAAAAACCTGCCCTCCTTGCCTGGTTGAGGTACTTTTAACTACTTAAGTATCGCTAGCGTATCCTTCGCATGTGCAGTGTACGCAGTTCACACGGGCCACAAAGGGGGTGTGGCTCACTGTACTCTCACACATTGAACAGCATTTCTCCACAGCTGTTGTGCAATGTCCTTTCTGTGTCTCAACTGTAGCTGTAAGCTATGGTCTGTGTTAGTGTAGTTAGGGGAGGGAGTGGTATTCCAAGTTCACTGGAGGCAGGGAGAGGGCAAGAATCCATAGCAGGGCTGGATGTTAGCCCCACTAACTGGATCCCAGGGAGGAGGAAGTGCTCCAGACAGTATGTTTAAAATAATGTAAATCGTTTTTTATTCAACTGTTTAAACATTTTTTAGCATTCTATTTTCTGTTTTATCATTTTTTTTTATTTTTTTTCACTTTTTAAAAAAAAAATTTACATACTTTCTACAAACTACGATATATATTTGAAAATTGATCAATCCTAATGTACTTTTTTTTATTTTTTTATTAAGCCCGCGGTGCTGCAAAACCTAGAATGAAAAAATCTGTACGTGCATGTGTAACACACACTAAACCGTGCTTTAGTCCACCTCCCGAAGGGGTAGGACTTCTACCCTCACCTCCAGTGCGCAAGGCTCCTCATGGGGACATAGGTTTACATGGTCTGCCTAGCCAGGAGGCAGGCAGACCATGGCAGGCCCCATTCTTCTAAGACAGCCCAAGCCATCCTTGAATACAGAGGTACCTTGGATTACGAACATAATTAGTTCCAGAAGAATGCTTGTAATCCAAAGCACTCGTATATTATATCAAAGCAAGTTTCCCCATAGTAGTCAATGGAAACTCAGATAATTAGTTCCACAGTGACTACTATTGTATGCAGTAATGCATGTGGCCAGAGGTGGGGGGCGCCAAAGACACTCGGAGACCGCTCGGAGACGCTCAGATGCACTCGGAGAATGTTTCCAAGTGTCTTTGAGCGGCTCCGAATGCATCTGAGTGTCACCGGTGCCCCCCCACCTCTGGTCAAATGCGATAATGCACACCACATTGGCTTGAATACTACTCGTCTTGCGAGACAATGCTCGCAAACCGAGTCAGGATTTAAAAAAAATAATAGCTTGTTTTGCGAAAACGCTCGTATACCGCATTACTCACAATAAGAGGTATTACTATACTAGGTCAGGGGAGCTCTCCCAAAGAGAGACCACCCAGAGGCAGGGGAGGAAGGAAACAGATGGCCCCAAATCCTCCCTCTAGACATCAGGGTAAGCCCGAGGACTCACACCCTTTATCCCTGAGAAAACACACACAAAAGTAAAAGGTGACAAACAGTGGGAGAAAAATAAATAGAAAATAAAAAAAGTGGCAGTGCCAAATAGTGTATCCCAGACTTTAGCCAAAAGGCCCAGCCCATGAGGCGCAGTGCAGAAAGAAAGCAAATTTGGTGACTGTGACTATGTGCCTTTTCACACTGTGGGGTCCCATAGCCAAGCGTTAATAAGAGCACCCCTGGGGAGACCACTCCCAGGGGGCACAGACACCATAGACCTTCTGCCTTCCCAGCACATGGCCAGACAAGGTAGAATGTTTAAACCAGGATGTAATGGGCTCTTCCAGCTTGTGGGAATTACTTGCGTGCCCCAACTGCCTGTGGGCGTCCCGGTTTCTGTTGCAGTCAGTACTAACCTTCCAAGCTCCCATCACTCCAGCAGTTTTGCATAGCCACCACCCCAACCTTGGTCAGGTCAGGATAATAGCACAGCTCCCCCACTGGATCACTGATAAGAACAGGCACTACACTTGATCTTAGCCAAAAGGCCCAGATAAGCGTACTGATGGCCTATCTCATTTCTTGAGGCCCCAAAATTCCAGGACTAATACTCCTCAAATGAACCCTTTTTGGAAAGTAGTCTGAGGCATTTAGTGAGAGGCATAGTGATTTTTTTGACGTTGTCGTTTTTCGTCAAATTTGTTTGAAGAATAAAGAAATGTAATTTAAAAAACATTTCAATTTTTTTTTTACTGTACATACTGTCACCAGTGCAGTACAGTGTCATCATATGACTGGTGTGGCAGTCATCGGGGATACTGACTTGTGACAGTATGTAAAAAATCGCTTGCCCACTTACCAGGGAGGGAAGCTGAGGAAGTCTCTTTCTTGGCCATGTCCAGGAACCCAGGAGGTTGTGAGAAAAGGAATTAAAAGGTCTTGTGTCTGGGCCTGAGCATGTTGGCTAAATGGGTACTCCAGAACAGTTCTTTCATAACATTTTGCCAGCTTACTACAATTATAAATACTAGACAAAATTGTTGGGTAATGCTGACAACAGACAGGCCTATTTTTACAGATGATTTACAGTAAGTAAGCCCGCCACAGACATTTGAGAGTGGTTATAAGTGCACACAGAATCCGAGGGCATGCAATACAACAGGGAAGAGTGGGAGAAAGCACAAGAAATGCTACCATTGTGACAGAAGTTTATAACAGGACTCTTGTGTTCGGAGCTAACTGAGGAGGTATGGGCTAACAACTAGAGATGGCCTTGCGGTTCGCCCGGCGTTCGGTTTGCGGCGAACTTTGCTCGTTCGAGATTCGCCAAACCGGCGGACTTATGGCGCTGTTTGCGGTGGCCATATTAATTTACATTGTGAAGAACTTTGACCCATGACACATCCATCATGGGGTACAGGACAGCCAAATTAGACATTTCAGCACATGGACATACCCCCTACCTTATAAATAGACCTGATCTGGCGGCCATTTTACATTCTGTCTTTTGTTAGTGTAGGGAAAGGACACTGTGTGGAGCAGGGACAGTCAGTCTGTAATCACTAGCTATTACTATTAGGTCCACAAAAGTCCTTTTAAGGACTGGTATATGTGTACAGTATATAGGGTTGTTGTAATACACTTATAATATACTTTCTTTCAAATATAGAAAGCATATTATAGTGACTGCAGTGCTGACCGATTCTGCCGCTCTTTTCTCAGTGTAGGGAGTCTAGGGACAGTTTGCTGTTTGGAGCAGGGACAGTCTGTAATTCACTAGCTAGGGGGGGGGGGGGGCCAGGCCTGCAAGGCCCAGCAGCATCCCCAGGTTTGGATGGCAGAGGATCCCTTAGGACAGCAGCCCCTGCAGTTCTGAACGAGCGGGGGGGTGATCGGGGGGAGAGGAGGTCACAGCGGGCTGGAGCTAGCAAGGACAGAAGGAGGTATGGCTCTGCAGGCCCTGCTACAGCGTTCCCTAGGTTGGTTAGTGGAGGATCCCTGAGTACAACAGCCCCTGCAGCTCTGTACGAGCAGGGGGGTAACCGGGTGGAACGGGAGCCACAGCGGGCTGGAGCTAGCGGGGACAGCAGGATGGATAGCTCAGCAGGCCCTTCAACAGCGTTTTCACCCCCAGCAGCTCTGCACGAGCAGAGGGGATGGAAGTCGGCTTACAAATCGGGCTCCGCTAAGAGGGGTTGCTATGCCCCGGAGGAGTACGCACGCAGTACCCCCAGCAGCTCTGCACGAGCCGAGGGGAGAGGACAGAAGGATCACCATGTCGGTGGCTACAGAAAGATGGGCAGCCAGGGGGGCAAACACCGCAAGGGGTAGGCTGACGCCACCAGGCAGTGCTGGACGGAGATTGCATGGCAGGAGCGGTGCCGCGTACGGCCCAGCTGCACGGGACTTAGGGGGCCAGGGGAGCAGGGAGGTCGGGAGGGGGGCATCATTGGTGGCAGCGCACGGACGGAGTCGATCATATTCTAGAAGTCCCTCCCCGGACAACATATGTACAAATGGTTCTAATTATACATGTTCTTATACATGAACAAAGCCAGAATATACTTATATTCCTCAGCCACACTACAACATTCCTAAGTCATTCCTAATTCCTTGGGGACCATCTGGGAGGGACACTCATTGGTGACTACGATATATTTTTTATCTTGGACATCTTTGATTATTTTCTCTTCTCAGAGTTATCGAATTACCAACGGCATCCAACCTACCAGCTTAAGCTGACTGAAACATAGAACACAGGTCTGTGTAATATATATAGTGCAATTTGAGTGGCACTTTCTATTATAGTGTACACCCACTTAACTCCTCATGTACAAATACTTATGAATGTTTTGATTCATTAGGGCTTCCATACCCGACCCCAGTGTGTTTCACAGACGCCCCCCGTCGCTGCTACGCCAGGATATTTGCAATTAGTAATATCAGCAATTTTGGACACACAATAAAGTCTCTGTGAGTCTTTAAATCTAATCTATGGATACTAATTTTCGATCAAACTACACCATCTAAGAAGCTCCTCCTCCCAGCCACTGTTTTTAATCATATTGGAATATTCTTGCAAACGGTATGTGAATCCAATGTTCCTATGTGTGTATTTATATGCAAAAATTCTTTTTTGATGTTACAAAAATACTATATTATATATATCAAGGTTTATTACTAATTTTTTGACAATTGCCTTATTATAATATCTCCTAGATATTAGGAATGTTAAGCTCCTACCTCTGAAGAAGGAGGAAAGTTTTAAAACCTCCGAAACGCGTCAGGTGTGAGCTGACGCCTACAACGTATATATGTACATTGTACTCCATGAATCAAGTATTGTTCAAATATTTCAACAGTTTTTATATTGTTATATTGTCAATTTCCTTTTTTTATATAATTTTTGTAATAAACGTTTTTTCTAATATACATTATCTCATGTTCTATCTGGGGTTATACATTTAGCATGCCTTAAAAGTCCAAACCCTTAGGGGACCCCCCATTTTTCTCTCTTCTCCCCGGAAGGGCGGCCAGTTTTGTCTCAGCAGGGAGACGTGAGCAGATCGGAGGGTGAACTGTCAGAGGACGAGGAAGAGCCCACTGTCCCGGGAGCAATGGCAGAGGTCAGGTCAGCAGTGGCGGAGGCGGTGCCCAGACGGCCCGGTAAGTCAACTGATAATAGTTCTTTTACTGCTGCATTTAAAAGCTTATTGGGGATTGTGCCTGTGGGGGGGGGAGTGGGTAGCTCCTCCAGCTCCGCTGGTGGCAGTCAGTGACCAACCGCGGGTTAGGAGTGAAACCGCATCGGGGTCTGGGGGGCAGGTAACAGGAATTGCTAGACGGCCTTCGGGCATTAGTGGGTAGGTTTGAGCAAGGGTCTGGAAACGTAGGAGGTACTTCGGTCACAGCAGCTGCGTTGGATGCCTCACTTCCCGTGGGTGGCGAGGTGGAGATAAAAGTATAATAAAGTGTAGCGCTTGACGTGTCTCTGTCCAGCAATGGGTACTAAAAGGTGAAATTCAGTATCCACATATTACTGTTCAGATTTTTATCTTAAATAATAAAAGAAAAAGTAACTAAATAGATCACTTATGAGATAGTGAAATTCTACTTATAGTGAGCATGTATAGAGTAATCTATTGGCATGCGTAAACGTGTTGGGGTGTACACCAAAATGGAAACGAAATATTCACAGATTCAAGTAAATAGCTCATTAAGCAAGTGTTAAAAAAGCAAACAACCATTTCCGATATATGCAAATTAGGCACTTCTACATCTCTCACTTTGCTCTTACCCCTTCATCTCCCTCTTCTATGTTCGAACAAATCTGCCGTGACTCTCCCAGAGGAAAGGGTCTTATCTCCTCCCTTTACAAATCAGCATTAACTGCAATCTTTCCTGGGGTTATTCCCTATAAGCACAAATGGGAGACGGATTGTAACGAAATTTTTGACGCAGAGGACTGGGACACCATGCTAACCAATTTACGCAAAGCCTCTAAATCCTTGGCTGTTAGGGAAACAGCATACAAAGTATTAACCAGGGGGTATTATACCCCATCCAGACTTCATTCCATCTTCCCCGGGGCCTCTAATCTTTGCTTCAGAGGATGTCAGCTTCCAGGCACATTTATGCACATTTTTTGGGACTGCTCCCAACTTACCCACACTTGGAATTCAGTGAATGCTATGGCATCTGCTATAGCAGGTACCCCGGTACGACTCACCCCGGCCATGGGCCTCCTCGGAGCATCTATTCCTGGGGTGCTTCGTACAGAGGAATGCCTCATCCACACTGCTTGCATAACCACCTTATGGGCTATTGCCCTAAACTGGAAAGCCCCTACTGTACCTACCGCCTCCATCCTTTATAGGATGGACGCCATTATGTTAATGGAGAGAATTCTTTGTACATTGAATGATAGGATGCATCTATTTGACCAAAGATGGTCGCCCTGGAAATCTTATAGACAAAACCTGTTACCACAACTATAAGTACTGTACTTGTTTTATCCTACTCTAGACCATGGTGCGCTGTCATACTACCTCACCCCTAAAACTTACAATGGGTTACTATTTTTCCTACAGTAATCTTGTTGTGTACGACTATTTTTCTCGAATGCTTCACGATCTACTTTTGTGTTCTTGTTTTCCTTATTTTCTTTTTTATTTTTGTATGTCACTTGCATTGACATTAATATTTTGACCCTCAGTCATGTATTATGCATAATACCAATTGTCGATTGTTTGTATTATTTTATTGTATTTTCAATAAAAAACGTTTGTATTAAAAAAAAAAAAAAGCAAACAACCAGTGTTGATACACAAATTAAAAATAAATGTAAAAAATATATAAATGAACACCATAAATTAGTGCTGTGGGACACTACAACTCATAAACAATGATAACCATGTATGTATAGATATCAAGGAGTATGGGGTACTAGTAGTAATTCAACAAAGGGCATCTCTTTGTTGGGCAAAGGGCATATCTTGGACCAAAATAACATCTGGGAAATGGTTCGTAAAGAAACATTGAACTGGAAACCAAGGTAAGTGGAGAACCAGGTTAAGTGGAGAGGTCAATCACTTGGACTGTATCATACAATCAAAAACCTCAATCAAACACACCGGTATCCGCATGAAACAAATGGTCAAGATATATCAGACTGATAGTCAAAAGTTCTAAAGCACAATGCAGTCCAAATCTCAATGGAAAAAAAGTGGTGTCCACATGTAACAGATCATTGAGGTATATCAGACTGTTATTCAAAGCTTCAAAATAATCAAAATCAAGGTAAAGTTCTGATGCTGAATCCTCTCTTATTTGGACGGCATCAAAAACATGGAACAGCTTGTAGTATTCGTATGCGCTTACCGTGTATGATGGACCAACTCACCAAAGGTGGAGGGTCAAACAGGCGTGTTAGGCCACCTCCAGGTGCCAAAAGGTAGAGGATCAGTAGGTGGAGATGAGAGCTGGGACGCACCAAGGTCCTAGATGGATACTCACCAACCACGTAAGGATATTGATCAAGAGGTCCAATAGTACAATCGTGTATTGTTCAATCAAAATCAGCATGGATCGAGGTGGAAAAGAGAGAAAAAACAGAAGAGGAATTCCTCATCGTGTAAAAAAAACCATGGACAGGGGTTTGCATTTATTCATGAGACATAAGCTTCCATCAAATAATTTTCATAAAAATGATTGAAGATCATTCCATAAAATATAAAAATATGAAGTAAAAAAACGCAGTAGGCAATGAGTCTGGAGAAACCCGACGCGTTTCGTCTAATGAGACTTCTGCTGGGGTATGAGGTGGAGATGGTAAGTACGCCAGAGAAGGGCTCGCCGGAGCAGGTGGTGAGATCAGACATCGTGAGGATGGCGGATGCGACAAAATGTGAAGTATATGTATGCTTTGATAATACCAATAATACCAATTGTCGATTGTTTGTATTATTTTATTGTATTTTCAATAAAAAACGTTTGTATTAAAAAAAAAAAAAGCAAACAACCAGTGTTGATACACAAATTAAAAATAAATGTAAAAAATATATAAATGAACACCATAAATTAGTGCTGTGGGACACTACAACTCATAAACAATGATAACCATGTATGTATAGATATCAAGGAGTATGGGGTACTAGTAGTAATTCAACAAAGGGCATCTCTTTGTTGGGCAAAGGGCATATCTTGGACCAAAATAACATCTGGGAAATGGTTCGTAAAGAAACATTGAACTGGAAACCAAGGTAAGTGGAGAACCAGGTTAAGTGGAGAGGTCAATCACTTGGACTGTATCATACAATCAAAAACCTCAATCAAACACACCGGTATCCGCATGAAACAAATGGTCAAGATATATCAGACTGATAGTCAAAAGTTCTAAAGCACAATGCAGTCCAAATCTCAATGGAAAAAAAGTGGTGTCCACATGTAACAGATCATTGAGGTATATCAGACTGTTATTCAAAGCTTCAAAATAATCAAAATCAAGGTAAAGTTCTGATGCTGAATCCTCTCTTATTTGGACGGCATCAAAAACATGGAACAGCTTGTAGTATTCGTATGCGCTTACCGTGTATGATGGACCAACTCACCAAAGGTGGAGGGTCAAACAGGCGTGTTAGGCCACCTCCAGGTGCCAAAAGGTAGAGGATCAGTAGGTGGAGATGAGAACTGGGACGCACCAAGGTCCTAGATGGATACTCACCAACCACGTAAGGATATTGATCAAGAGGTCCAATAGTACAATCGTGTATTGTTCAATCAAAATCAGCATGGAGCTCATCTTAAGCAGCAAGTGAGGGAAAAAATTTGGAAAGGGGAATATGTGGAGATTTTCTCCCTATTATCGTTGGAAAAATTTAATTTGGATAGGGTGAAACCGGACGACACCAAAAAGGACGTCGAGGAGAAGAGGCGGTATCGCTTGATTCCGAGGACGTTCACAAATTGGTTGCAGGCGTTCGCCATTCTGGCGAGGGTAATAGGTGAGAAGAACCCCGAGCATTGCTCGGCGTTATTCTGTTACATGGACGCCATTGGTGAAGCGTACAGGGTGTATGGGGGTACAGCATGGCTGCACTTTAGGCAGCGCAGGGCGGTGCGCCCGGCATTAAGATGGGATCACAAGGACATCAGTCTATGGATGAGGCTCATGGCGTCGGCAAAAGCTCCGGAGCAGCCATTTCAAGGGGGGCCGGAGATAGCCACTCCTCGGGATCCCCGGCCGGAAGGAAATGGGGAGTATGCTGGCAGAACAACGAGGGATCCTGCAAGTTTGGAAACACAAGTTCAAACATGAATGTTCAGGTTGCAGAGGAGCCCATACGTATGCCAGGTGTTTTAAGAAGGGAAAGCGCACCGGAGAGCCTGGTAACAAGAGGGACGACGCTGGTGATGTGGGTAAGGATGCAGCCTTTTCTAAATAGGTATCCTGATAGGGAGGTGGCGAGGTTGATTAGTGCGGGTTTCCAGGAAGGTTTTAGGATCCCGTGCACATTGAAGGTTATTTCCCCCCCTCGCAAAAAATCTTAAGGTCGGCGTTGCAGCATCCGGACGTAGTGTCGGAAAAATTGGCCAAGGAAGTGGCTTTGGGTCGTATTGCGGGGCCATTTGGGGACAAACCGTTGGCGGACCTGGTTGTGTCGCCACTGGGGGTGGTACCGAAGAAGGAACCGAATAATAGAAAATTTATCGTTTCCTAAAGGGGGTTCGGTAAATGACTTTATCGATCCGGAAGCGTGTACGTTATCGTATACATCTTTCGATGCCGCAGTTAGATGGGTGCAGCGTTATGGTAAAGGGGCGTTAATGGCAAAATCAGATGTGGAGTCAGCGTTTAGACTTTGCCAGTGCACCCGGAGAGTTTTCACTTATTAGGTTGTTGTTGGCAAGACCAATTTTATGTGGATAGGTGTTTACCAATGGGGTGTTCCATCTCGTGCGCCATGTTTGAGGCGTTTAGTTCTTTTTTAGAATGGGTTGTTAGGGATGTGACAGGCATTGGTTCCGTCATCCATTATTTGGATGACTTTCTCTGCGTGGGCCCTCCTGCTTCCAATGTGTGTGCGATACTGTTGTCCACGTTGCAGCACATTGCGGAGAGGTTTCGGGTGCCATTGGCAGCCGATAAGACGGAGGGCCCGCGAACAGAGCTGTGTTTTTTAGGGATAGTGATAGAGTCCATGGCTATGGAATGCAGGTTACCTGAAGAGAAGCTCAGGGACCTACAAAAAGAGATCAGGGAGATACATGGGCGTAAGAAAGTTCAATTGCGGATGTTACAGTCTTTGTTAGGTAAGTTAAATTTTGCATGTCGGATCATTCCTATGGGAAAGATTTTTTGTAGGCGTATGTCATCCGCCACGGCGGGGGTAAAAGCGCCCACGCATTACATTAGGTTGAATAAGGAACATAGGGATGACCTGCAGGTTTGGCATCAGTTCTTGGGTAAGTTTAATGGCAGGTCGGAATTGGTTACTGACGCCGCGGGATCCACAGGATATGGGGCGTACTTCCAGGGTCACTGGAGTGCGGAGCCCTGGCCACGGTCCTGGGAGGAGGCTGGATTTCTTAAAAATCTGGTACTGCTGGAGCTGTTCCCGGTGGTGCTCGTCTTGGAGTTGTGGGGACAGTCTTTCAAGGATTTGAAGTTACGCTTGAACTGCGATAACATGGGGGTAGTCCAGGTCATAAATAGTATGTCGGCGTCATCAGTACCTTTCGTTCGGTTGATGCGACAGTTGGTTTTGCGCTGTTTGCGTTTGAATGTGTTTATCTATGCTGTGCACATTCCGGGGGTAGAAAATGCATTGGCTGACTCTTTGTCTCGGTTCCAGTGGGACAAATTCAGGGCACTGGCTCCGGAAGCTCAGGAGAAGGGCGTCCCATGCCCAAGTTGGATATGGGATTTGGCACTAGGTTCGCCGCAGGATGGATTCAACGATCGGTGAGCAAGTCCTCATGGTCAGCTTACCAAAAAGTTTGGGAAGAGTGGGGTGCGTTGCTGCATGAGGCAGAAGTAGGCCAGGAGGAGGCTCAGGTGCGGCTCTTGGTGCTGTACTTTGTGTCCAGAAATATGGAAGCTGCAAGTCGGTGTCGGCCATAGAGAAGAAGTTGGCGGGTTTGGCCTTTTTGTTTAGGCTACAGAATAGAGCTGACTGGACGAAGGACTTTTGGGTGAAACAGGCAGTCAAGGGTTACAGGAGGGAGCACAGGACCAAGGATACTAGGCGGCCTATTACATTTGCAAATTTGGTAGCATTGCGTCAACAAGTGGTGGTGGTATGTAAGGATGGGTATGAGTAGTTGTTGTTTGCAGCGGCTTTTGCATTAGCTTTTTTTGGTGCGTTTCACATAGAGGAGTTGGTTAGTCCGTCTAAGAAGAAGATGGGCGGTTTAATGTTAGGGGACATCACGGTATTGGCGGACAGGGTGTTGGTGTGGTTGAAAAAATCTAAGACTGATCAAAAAGGTGTTGGGGTACAGATTTCATTGTTTGGTTACAGGGTTGTACTGTGTGCCCGGTCAGGGCTGTGGGAGAGTTTGCAGATGCAAGGCCGGGAGTAGGGGGCCCCTTTTTGGTGCATAGAAACGGATCGAATCTGTCCAGATTTCAGTTTGGGGCAGTTCTTCGGAAATGTTTACAGGGAATGGGGTTGGACAGCTCTGCCTACGCCTCACACTCCTTCCACATCGGGGCGGCCACGGAGGCTGCCAGGTGTGGGCTGGATGAAGCGGATGTGCGACGAATGGGGAGATGGGAATCTAAGCGATTCCGTTCTTATATTCGGCCTCAGTTAATATGGGAATGAGGAGCTAGATATTAAAAAAAATATATATATATCTAGAAGGGGATTTTTGAGGTTGATGGTTACAGTTGCTGCTTTTAGTCGTGGTAGATTGTACGGGGATGAGGTGATGGTGCTTGTCAATTACACTATGTTTTTCATTTCAGATGGAGGGCTCCCACGCCTCGTCTGGATCCTCGGACATTCATATGTGTGTTGGGGAGCGAGGAGAGGGGATGCCAGACCAGGTGGGAGGTGGCAAGGAGAGTTGGTGATTCGTCACCGGGAGCTGGAGTGGAATGTGGGCCTTTATCTTAGAAGGGATGGGGTCCACTTGACCGATGTGGGTATCGACCTGTGGTTGTTGGGTTTACAGGAGGTTATTCAGGCGGCCCTGCGGGTGTGGAGGTGCCTTCAAGGGTGAGGTGTCAACCTTTCAGGCTGTGGCGGTGTTTTTTATTGTGGGTCAGTGACGGTGGCAGTTTGGTAGTTGGTAAGTGTGTGGGGGGCTCGTCAGTAGATGTCCCCTCCGGTTTGTAGAACATCAAAGTAATTTGATGATACTCTTTGTTGCACTGTGGGATAGGTATTTGTCTCCGGGCGGTTTAAGTGGAGGCCTAGTTTGGTTCGGTAAAATCCTGCAGTGCCCCCTTGGGTTATATATATATATATTTATATATATATGTACGGTGTTATGTTTGTTATGGTACAATACTCTGCCCCATCACTGACCAACAATAGTGGGTGTAACCGAGGGTTACTGATGTTCAGTGTTTGTTATGGTTATTTTATATGGTATTTAATTGGTTATTTATATTTTGAATAAAATGGAGTTTTATGTTTAATAAAGGCTGTTGTGGCCATTTACTCCACAAGAACGGTGTGGTCTGTTATTTTTAAAGGGTAAGAAATAGGGGTGAGTAAGGGGTTACAACAGAAAGGGGGGGGTATTATCTAGGCTACACTGGTCATGACAAACGCAATTAGAAAAAAGTATTATAACTGGTGTGATAGACCAGTGGCCCCCCAAAACGACAGATTGAAGCGGGGTGTTATATACCTTCTTCCACATATACTGCACTTCTCTAGAGACTTTTGTCACAGGGTCAATTAAAAAATGACAGGCAGAGGAATAGGCAGGCCCTTCCACAGGGGTGGTAGGGGCAGGGCAGGAGCAACAGGCTTGACCACCACCATATACCCTTGCTTGAGTCACAGGACATTTCCAATGCGCAGCCATTCTTGGCATTGGATAAGGAAGAGGAGGTAGCAACAACCGCCACTCAGCAGCCTGACGAGAGTACCCAGATCAACCAAGGAGGTCGGTCCCCGCTGTTGCTGCCTACTCCGAGATCTCTAATTATAGCGGTGGGGAAGGTGACGCCGATGATGACGTGTCTAGGGACGTCACGTGGGTGCCCACAAGAGAGGAGGAGGAGGGGAGTTCAGAGGGAGAGATGGACCAGCAGATAGGCAGGAGAAGCAGGCGGAACTTACATTGCACAGGAGGGACAAACCAGACTTCTAATGTATCAGGAGCGAGGCATCAACCATGTACGGTCACACCTGGCTCTCCCAGGGTGCCGGCACATGGCTCCGCAGTGTGGGCTTTTTTTAACGCGTCCGCTGCTGACAATAGTGTTGCCATCTGCAGCCTTTGCAGTCAACGCATAAGTTGCGGTAAGCCCAGCACTCACCTAGGGACGACCGCCTTAAGAAGGCACATGAGCTGCCATCACCGAGCCCAGTAGGAGCAATGCCGTCAGAACCCACAAAGCCACACTCCAGGCTCCCACCGTTCAGCCTCTTCTACTTCTCCTTCTCCTATCTCCTCAAAATTGTCCTCCACTCCACCTTCCATCATGCCGTCCTCACGTTTTTCTGGAAAAAGGCAGGCTTCCGTGGGCCAAATGTTCGAGCGTAAAAAAATGATGACGCTGGATAACCCTCTTGCCCAACGGTTGACCGCTGGCTTGTCAGAACTAATAGCCCGCCAACTACTGCCATATAAACTGGTGGACTCGGAGGCCTTTCGAAAATTTGTGGCCATTGGAACGCCACAATGGATGGTCCCAGGAAGGAAGTATTTATCACAGAAGGGCATCCCAGAGCTATATGGCCATGTTCAGCGGCAAGTGGATGTATCTCTGGCACACAGTGTCGGTGCCAAGATACATCTGACCACAGACACGTGGTCTAGCAAACACGGGCAGGGAAGGTATATAACTTTTACTGCCCACTGGGTGAACCTTCTGACAGCCGTCAAGCATGTAACCCGGGGCACCCGTGTAGATTTGGTTTTACCGCCACGGATTGCATGCAGGCCTGCCTCTTCTTCTCCTCCTCCTACTCCATCCTCCCTCTCCTCCTCGGCTGACTCCTCCTTTTCCGCTGCTAGCCTCTGTTCCGCTGCGCCGCCCAAGATCCTTAGAACCTATTTGACATGCCAGGTGAGACGTTGCCATGCTGTGCTGCGTCTGTTGTGCCTGGAAGCCAAGAGCCACACTGGCCCTGCACTCCTTTCAGCTTTGCGTTCACAGGCAGATCTGTGGCTAACACCGCTCAATTTAACAGTTGGTAAAGTGGTGTGCGACAACGGTGCCAATCTGCTTAGCGCGTTGAAGCAGGGCCAAATTACACATGTGCCATGCATGGCACACGTCTTAAACTTGGTCATGCAGCGATTCGTTGTTAAATACCCTGGGGTCCAGGACATCTTGCGTCAGGCAAGGAAAATCTCGGCCCATTTCAGAAGATCTTACACGGCCATGGCTCGCCTTGCTGACATTCAGCGGCGACACAATCTGCCGATCAGACGTCTTATTTGTGATTGCCCGACGCGATGGAACTCAACCTTCTATATGCTTGATAGGCTGCTCCAGCAGAAACGTGCAGATAACGACTACCTGTACGAACTCTGCGGCAGAACAGGTTCTGGGGAGCTCGGTTTTATTTCACCGCCCCAGTGGCTGCTCATGCGTGACGCATGCAGACTTCTGCCGCCATTTGATGAGATCACCAAACTGGTCAGTCACAGCCATGGCACCATCAGTGACATCGTACCTTATGCCTTCTTTATGGAGCGTGCACTGCGTCGTGTCATTGATCAAGCCGTGGAGGAGCAGGAGCAGGAAGATGAGGAAGTCGCAATGCTGGTTGAATTCCCAGGGGGGCTACTCTATCTGAGACAAGTCAACAACAGGAGTCTGAAGAGGAGTCAGAGGAGGGTGGTGCCGGGGCGGATAAGGAGGAGCAAGAAGAGCATGCTTTAAACCTTTCTGGGATCCCTGTTGTTGTCCGTGGATGGGGGGAGGAGAACTAGGAGGACAACATTATCCTGGATGATGAGTAGGAGCCAGGCCACCACACCGCTTCCAGTTTAGTGCAAATGGGGGCCTTCATGCTCCAGTGTTTTAACAGGGACCCCCGTATAAAAAGTATAAGGGTCAAGGACCAGTACTGGGTGGCAACGTACTTAGACCCCCGGTACAAACACAAAATGGTGGAAATGTTACCACCATCACAGAGGGCTGTCAGAATGGAGAACTTACAGGCCTTGCTTAGAGAAATGCTGCATTCTGCTTTTGCATGCACTGGCAGAGGAATTCCCAATTCCGGAGAAAGAGTTGCGGGTACCAATCCAACAGCGCCTGCAAGAAGAGGGCGGTTTGAAGATGTGTTGGTCACTTCTGATATGAGATCATTCTTTCAGCCGACCCATCAACAGGTGTCATCCGGATCCAGCATCAGGGAACGCCTAGACCGACAGGTGTCCGACTACATCGGGTTAACAGCCTATGTGGACGCTCTGAGAAGTGATGAACCCCTGGACTACTGGGTGGGCAGGCTTGACCTCTAGCACAATTTGCAATGGAACTGTTGGCTTGCCCCTCGTCCAGTGTCCTGTCCGAAAGGACGTTTAGCGCAGCAGGGGGGATCGTGACCGATAAGCGCACTCGCCTAGCTCACGACAGTGTTGAATACCTCACATTTATAAAAATGAATGAATCTTATGGATCTCGGAGGAATTCAACACATGTGACCAGTAGACCATGTATATGCATAACTCTATAAACGATTTATATAAAATATCACACTGACCTTTTTTCTACCTTTGGCTCACTTGTACAAAAAAAGCACACCGTACTATATGCCCATACCCTCCTGTTTGAAGAAGTTGAGCGGTGTCATATTTTTGGGTCCCGCAGCGAGTTGCTGGTGTCAGTGCTGGTGTAAGTGATCTCTATCTCGGTGCTGGTGTCAGTTCTCTCTATCTCGGTGCTGGTGTCAGTGCTCTCTATCATGGTGCTGGTGTCAGTGCTCTCTATCTCAGTGCTGGTGTCAGTGCTCTCTATCTCAGTGCTGGTGTCAGTGCTCTACATCTCGGTGCTGGTGTCAGTGCTCTCTATCTCGGTGCTGGTGTCAGTGCTCTCCATCTCGGTGCTGGTGTCAGTGCTCAGTCTCCATCTCGGTGCTGGTGTCAGTGCTCAGTCTCTATCGCAGTGCTGGTGTCAGTGCTCAGTGCTGGTGTCA
Organism: Lithobates sylvaticus; assembly: GCA_028564925.1. Classification (NCBI taxonomy): domain Eukaryota; kingdom Metazoa; phylum Chordata; class Amphibia; order Anura; family Ranidae; genus Lithobates; species Lithobates sylvaticus. The sequence continues at coordinate 245,853,284 of CM053029.1, read as the reverse complement.
GTGAGGGAGATAGCAGCGGAGAAGCCAATCAGCAGGCAGTGCCAGCACAATGGCTGAGGATCAGCTTTGGACTGGCACCTCCGGACCACCGCAGTGGAGCCCTGCATAGGTGGGGGTAAGGGCTGGGCAGAGGGAGGGGTAAGGGGCTCAAGCACAGGTTGGCACACTGGGACACTGGCACAGGACTGCGCTGCCCTGACTGTGGCACTGATCATCTCCTGCACCCCCTTCATAGCCTGGCCTGACCTTGCCTCTCCTCCATGGCCTTGAATTGACAAAATTTCACAGATAAAAAAAGAATTCTTGTCGTTGTCGATCCCAGATTCACTTAATACTTCTGGTATGTCAGTGTCCATGTTGTGGGACTATGTGTGCACAGCTAGTAAGTATTTTGTGGCTCAAAATATGACCTGGAGGTTTTTAAGGTTCGCCTGCCATTAAAGTCAATGGGGCCCGTCGCGAACTTGCGGTTCGCGAACATTTGGGCACGTTTGTGGATGGCGTTCGCGAAACGTCCCGTCGGAAGTTCGTCCATCACTACTAACAATGTTATTTTATCTATGCTACTGGCTGAAAAACTGTGTCACAATTTCTTCTTCCTTCCTTTCCCTAATACAATAGGGCACAGTGCAGGAAGACAAGTCCAGAAGTCTTTTATAGAGCGTAGATGGCAGTCTTGTATTCTGATCCTGATCAAGGCATAAAAGCCTCAAACGAAAAGAGGGAATCACATGAATGTATCGAACAGCCAAGATTCTTAAAAAATGTCTGCAACTGAAAATATTTCCACCCTTCCCATCCGGTAATACCCCACTCCTGTCTAATAACCGAGAGGGACTTCAATTCCGAGCCCATCATAAATTGGTAGCATCGTGTTTCGGTAGAGCCTCCCCAGTACCGAAAACAGTCCAGCTGTTCCCCAGGGGGAAGCAAGGGAAATTCCCCCAAAGGAGAAATCAGTGAATAGGGTTTGGCTAAATCTTATTTTTTTTCCAGTTCATCCTATATTGTCAAAGAAGCATGGGAGAGGGGAGAGTCCACAAGTCCCCTGTGTGTTTGCTGCAACTAAGGTGCATGTACCAGTTTACATCCTGCTAAAGTTTTCTCCAGGGAAACCCAGAGATTGTCATGAGTATGGTGATTCCAGTTAACTAGTCTTATCAACGCACTTGCCTGACAATATATAAAAAGGTCTGGAAGACCTAAGCCACCACGAGTTTTGGCCCAGCGAATAGGGTCATAAGACAGACGGGGAGGAATACCACTCTACATAATTGAGGTAACTTCACATCTAGCGCTATGAAAATATGCCTTTGGAATTTTTATGGGGAGCATTTGGAAAAAAAAGGCAAAAATGTAAGAATGACAGTCATTTTTAAAATGTTGCTCCTCCCTAGCCAAGTGAATTGGGCTTTTCCCCAAGTTGACAGATCCACCCAGGGCCGATCCTGGGCTGGTGCTCAGGGTGCATCGCACCCTGGCGCCGCAAAGGTGGGGGCGCCGAAGTGCCAGAGTTTTCCCCTAACTCCTTCTCTCCTTGTGTGTGTGTCCGTCCAGAACACCAGTGCGAGTATAAGGCAGCCTGGCAGTGCTCGGGGAGGGACCGCTCCTCTTCCTGACACAAGGGTTCTTTTAGTTTTGTTTTCAGTGGCTGCTGAGTGCTGATGTGCAGGAATGAATTCTTCACACTGGGACCATGCACTGTCTCTACCAGCTCCAGTTGGAATGCCTCCCCCTCCCATTTCTATCACTGGCTGCACAGAGAGAGAATGGAGGTGACTCACAGTGTTCAGTCAGCTGTGTGCTGGAGGATGGAACATGGCATCCCCAGCATCCCTTTACAGGGTTCTATGGCATAATAGATTTCATAGGATACACAGCCCCTGTCCCTTCCTGCGCCTCAGCAGTGCATCTACAGATGTGATGTATAGTGAGATGTACTAAAAGCCCTTTCACTCTGACAGCGCGGGGGCATCGGTGGTAAAGCAGCGCAAAGTTTTAAAGGCACTTTATCTCGGGCTTTCACACTGGGATTGCAGATGAGGCATTTTTCAGGCTCTATTTTTAGCGATAAAGTGCCTGAAAATGCCTCCAGTGTGAAAGGGGTCTAATGGGCCCTTTCACGTGGGCAGACTCCAGCTCTGATCCACCTGCTCAGTGGGGAATCTCTCCACTTATCCCTATTGAGCACACAGATGACAGGTCCGTATCTGCTATGAAGAGTGGACACAGATAGAACTTGCTCTCTATTAGCGGTTGGGTGTAAATGGACCTCCTGTCCATTTACATCTGACTATCACCAGATCCAATCCACTAGATAGATGGGCAATGGTTCCCCATCCGTCTGTTTTTAACAGATCAAATTGGATGCAGGCAGGTGTTTATGGACACTAGACATGTGCGATTCGTTTCGTACGAATTCGTAATCACAAGGAATTGTCAAAGACCGTCTCCTGTCATTTTTACCATTTTTGTCACCTTTTTTGGTGAAATTGTAGGGGTACTTTTGTACCCCCTTACCATTTCACACAGGGGGGGGGGGGGATCTGGGGGTCCCCCGCCTGCAGACCCCCACAACCACCGGCCAGGGTTGTGGGGAAGAGGCCCTTGTCCTCATCAACATGGGGACAAGGTGCTTTGGGGGGGACCCCAAAGCATCCTCTCAATGTTGAGGGCATGTGGCCTGGTACGGTTCAGGCGGGAGGGGGGCCGCTCTCGTCCCCCCCTCTTTTCCTGCGGCCTGCCAGGTTGCGTGCTCGGATAAGGGTCTGGTATGGATTTTGAGGGGGACCCCACGCCATTTTTTTTGGCTGGGATTCCCCTTAAAATCCATCCCAGACCTGAAGGGCCTGGTTATTGAATTTGGGGGGACCCCCACGCATTTTTTTATCAATGACTTCAATGAATGACTGTTCTCTGTGTTACGGATCCGACAATTCATTTGCCGGCAATAGCTGCGAGTGATTTTAAATAGGGGGGGGGCATGTTTCCCGTGCTTAGAACTGTCTCTGTACAATGTGTAATTTTTGCAGGAAAAAAAGCTATTTAAAATCACTCGCGGCTAATTGCCGATTCCCGTAATACAGAGAACAATTCGAATACAACAACTAACAAATATCTAATTTCAACTAATATGAAAGAAATTATTATAGCAGATATAACGAATGCTTCGAATGATTTGAGATTCAGTATATCTAATATAGAGAACTGTTCCTGCACAGTGTCATTTTTGCAGGAAAAAAAAGCTATTTAAAATCACTTGCGGCTATTTCCTGCAAATGAATTGTCGAATCCGTAAAACAGAGAACAGTCATTCATTGAAGTCATTGATAAAAAAAAGCGTGGGGGCCCCCCAAATTCAATAACCAGGCCCTTCAGGTCTGGGATGGATATTAAGGGGGACCCCAGCCAAAAAAAAATGGCATAGGGTCCCCCTCAAAATCCATACCAGACCCTTGAGGTCTGGGATGGATTTTAAGGGGAACCCTAGCCAAAAAAAAATGGCGTGGGGTCCCCCTCAAAATCCATACCAGACCCTTATCCGAGCACGCAACCTGGCAGGCCGCAGGAAAAGAGGGGGGGACGAGAGCGCCCCCCCTCCCGCCTGAACCGTACCAGGCCACATGCCCTCAACATTGGGAAGGTGCTTTGGGGGTCTGAGACCCCCAAAGCACCTTGTCCCCATGTTGATGAGGACAAGGGCCTCGTCCCCACAACCGTGCCCGGTGGTTGTGGGGGTCTGCGGGCGGGGGGCTTATCGGAATCTGGAAGCCCCCTTTAACAAGGGGCCCCCCAGATCCCGGCCCCCCCCTGTGTGAAATGGTAAGGGGGTACAAAAGTACCCCTACCATTTCACCAAAAAAGTGTCAAAAATGGTAAAAATGACAGGAGACGGTCTTTGACAATTCCTTGTGATTACGAATTCGTACGAAACGAATCGCACATGTCTAGTGTCCATAAACACCTGCCTGCATCCAATTTGATCTGTTAAAAACAGACGGATGGGGAACCATTGCCCATCTATCTAGTGGATTGGATCTGGTGATAGTCAGATGTAAATGGACAGGAGGTCCATTTACACCCAACCGCTAATAGAGAGCACGTTCTATCTGTGTCCACTCTTCATAGCAGATACGGACCTGTCATCTGTGTGCTCAATAGGGATAAGTGGAGAGATTCCCCACTGAGCAGGTGGATCAGAGCTGGAGTCTTCCTTTATTAAAATCTTCTTTCTTCTTTCTTCTGGTCTTCCTTCTTCCTTTCTTCTGGTCTTCCTTTCTTCATCTTCTCCTTCCGGCATCTTCTTCTTCCTCCGATCCGCTTCTTCTTGCTCCGGTCTTCTCGTCCTTCTCGTCCGGCATCGGCGTCTGTTCTCGCAGGCCGCTCCTCGCAATGGGAGGCTCCCGCTCTGTGAGGCTTCGCTCCGGCTGACAGGTCTTTTATAACGGAGGGCACCTGGTGACCCCGCCCCCCCTCTGACGTCATGGGGAAAGCCATAGGGAAGTCCCTATGACGTCCCCGTGCGTCAGAGGGGGCGGGGTTACCAGGTGCCCTCCGTTATAAAAGACCTGTCAGCCGGAGCGAAGCCTCACAGAGCGGGAGCCTCCCATTGCGAGGAGCGGCCTGCGAGAACAGACGCCGACGCCGATGCCGGACGAGAAGGACGAGAAGACCGGAGCAAGAAGAAGCGGATCGGAGGAAGAAGAAGATGGAAGAAGATGCCGGAAGGAGAAGATGAAGAAAGGAAGACCAGAAGAAAGAAGATTTTAATAAAGGAATTGTCAAAGACCGTCTCCTGTTTACCATTTTTGTCACCTTTTTTGGTGAAATGGTAGGGGTACTTTTGTACCCCCTTACCATTTCACACAGGGGGGGGCGGGATCTGGGGGTCCCCTTGTTAAAGGGGGCTTCCAGATTCCGATAAGCCCCCCGCCCGCAGACCCCCACAACCACCGGCCAGGGTTGTGGGGATGAGGCCCTTGTCCTCATTAACATGGGGACAAGGTGCTTTGGGGGGGACCCCAAAGCACCCTCCCAATGTTGAGGGCATGTGGCCTGGTACGGTTCAGGCGGGAGGGGGGGCCGCTCTCGACCCCCCTCTTTTCCTGCGGCCTGCCAGGTTGCGTGCTCGGATAAAGGGTCTGGTATGGATTTTTAGGGGGACCCCACGCCATTTTTTTTTTTTTTTTGGCCGGGGCTCCCCTTAAAATCCATCCCAGACCTGAAGGGTCTGGTATGGATATTTGGGGGGGACCCCACGCCATTTTTTTTTATTTTTTTTTGGCTGGGGTTCCCCTTAATATCCATACCAGGCTTGAAGGGCCTGGTTATTGAATTGGGGGGGACCCCCACGCTTTTTTTTTTTTATCAATGAATGACTGTTCTCTGTGTTACGTAGCCGACTTTTTATTAGCCGCGAGTGATTTTAAATAGCTTTTTTTCCTGCAAAAATGACACTTTGTGCAGGAACAGTTCTCTATATTAGATATACTGAATCTCGAATTCATTCGAAGCATTCGAAGCATTCGTTATATCCGCTATTATAATTTCTTTCATATTAGTTGAAATTCGATATTTGTAGTTGGATTTACTAACGATTCGTAACTATTCATAACGATTCGTAATGATTCGTAACTTGAAATTGAAATTCGATATTTGTAGTTGGATTCGAATTGTTCTCTGTGTTATGAGAACCGACAATTCATTAGCCGCGTTAACGATTCGTAACGATTCGTAACGATTCGTAACTTTACTAACGATTCGAAAAAAAAATGTACGATTCGTCCGAAATTCGTATTTCGTACGAATTTGAACGGAATTTCGTACACGAATTACGAATTACAAATTTTTTTATATATACGAAATGGGACGAAACGAAACAAAATTAATTTTTTGACAGTTCCCATGTCTAATGGACACATGTCCATTTACATCTATCTGCCTTTCCATAGAGGAGAATAGATGGTCCAACCATGTCCGCCTGAAAAACGGACAGGCGGACTCCTTCGGAACATCTGTGTGAAAGGGACCTTAAAGCCTAAAAAACGCAGGCAATGGCATAATGTGCTAGTATGGATTGCATACTAGCACATTATGAAAAACTTACCTTAAAACGAAGCCCTCCAGCGCTGCGCTGTCACCACTGACAGGACTTCCATCTTCCCCCAGAGTCTCTTCTGGGTTCGCTGCCTTTGGCTGTATGAGCAGCTGGAGCTGCAATGACATCACTCTCGCACATGCATGTAGGAGCCCTTGGCTCATTCACAAAGCTCTGTAGGTCCGGTACGGTATGCAGGCCCTTCAGAGCACATGGTGATGTCACTGTCTGCATGCAAGGTCAATATCTCCTAAACAGTGCAGGTTTAGGAGATATTAATTTTACCTACAGGTAAGCCTTATTATATACTTTATTATAGGCTTACCTGTAGGTAAAAATCATAAAGCCGGCTGTACTACCACTTTAAAGGTAAACCTTGTACAATGTGTACAACACAGTATCATACTACACATCAATCAGAACACTTTTGGGGCTTTAAAGTAGAACTAATGGCAAAAGAGGAGCATTATAACCCCTGTCAGCAATTTTTTTTATTTTTTTTTACCGTTTGTGTGGGAAGGGGGGATTTGGGACAATCAGGGGGGCAGCAAAGTGCACCTTCGCCTGTGTCACACACAGCGCAAGAAACTTTGGTCTGAAATGCCGGGCGGCGCTGTAACAAAGTCCCGCCTCCTAGACGGCTCCTGTGAGTTAGACAGAACACTGATCCAATGCAGTGAAATTGAATCAGTGTGACGTGTATCGTTGGAGCTGCGGGGGGGTCTAGGAGGCGGGACTTTGTTACAGTGGCCACCCAGGAGATTCAAATCCAAGCTCTGTGACAGCAGGAGATCGTCGCCGCTCTGTGTGATCCAGGGACACTGGAAGGCTGCATTTAGTGGGTACTGGTAGGCTGCATTTAGTGGGCACTGGTAGGCTGCATTTGATGGGCACTTGAAGGCTGAATTTGGTGGGCATTGATAAGCTGCATTTGGTGGGCACTGGTAGGCTGCATTTGATGGGCACTGGTAGCCTGCATTTGGTAAGCACTGGGAGGCTGCAATTGGTGGACACTTATAGGCTGCATTTGGTGGGCACTGGTAGGCTGCAATGAATGAGCACTGGTGAGGCTGAATTTGATGCATTAATCTCTTGTATCATGTCTGCAGTCTCTGACCGTCTCCTGTATCATGTCTGTGGTATGTCTGGGGGCTTTTTCAAACAGACTAACTAGCAGAAGCCCTCTCTTGTCCATCAGAAAGGCCCCCCTCCAGGTCCAAATAAAGTACTCTGCCTCTCTTCCTGTATTTTGTTTATTATTAAGAGATCATGTGAGGATCCAAGGTTAATGAAGACTCCTTAGGGGAGCATCTCTGTGTTTGAGTCGTTGCCATAGAAACATCTGTAAAGGGTAGGAGTTAGTAAGATGACCATGCCCATGTGGGGGCGCCAGAAATATTTCTGCACCCGGGCGCCTGTGACCCTAGGATTGGCCCTGGATCCACCTTTACCGTATTCAGGAGAGGTGGGAAGTTAGCCTTAAACAAGTCATTTGTATTGCCATTAGTTTGATGCCCAGATAAGTAATCAAATCTTCCTGCCACTTAAAATGGAAGAAGTCCTCCATGGTTTTCCTATGTGCTTGGGAAACATTGAGAGGCATGATTACAGATTTGCCTAGATTAATCTTAAATTTGGAGAGGTTTTTAAACTTTTTAATCTCACTCTCTAAGTTCGGGAGTGCTACCCGAAGATTACTGCTAAAAAAGAGGACACCATCCACAAACATGGCATGTTTATGTTCAGTAGAGCCCACTTTCAGCCCTGTAATATTTTGTTCATTCTCACCTTGTGCAAGAAGTCCTCCATTGCTAAGATGAAAAGCAGGGGAGACAGAGGGAAACCCTGCCTAGACCTGTTGGAAATTTTAAAAGGGGGCGAAAACACCTGGTTGACTTTCACTTGAGCCATAGGGTTGTCATAAAGACCCTTAGTCCATGTCCACATCCTGTCCTCCAGCCCAAGCCCTTGTAACACAAACGATTTGAACAACCAGTCCAGTCCATTGTATTGCTGGGTATTGCTGGGTATTGCAGAGTATTGCTGAGCATGGCAGAGTATCGCAGGGTATGGCAGAGTATCGCAGGGTATGGCAGAGTATCGCAAGGTATGGCAGAGTATCACAGGGTATGGCAGAGTATTGCAGAGTATCGCAGAGTATTTTTGGGTATTGCAGTGTATTGTTGGGTATTGCAGGGTATTGCTGAGTATCGCAGGGTATAGCAGAGTATTGCAGGGTATGGCAGAGTATCGCAGGGTATGGCAGAGTATCGCAGGGTATGGCAGAGTATGGCAGAGTATTGCTGGGTATTGCAGAGTATTGCTGCAGAGTATTGCTGGGTATTGCAGAGTATTGCTGGGTATCCATCCATCCATGCTCAGCCATCCCTCTATACCCTGCAATACCCAGCAATACTCTGCAGAGTATTGCTGTGTATTGCAGGGTATGGAGGGATGGCTGAGTATGGATGGATGGATGGATCGGTGGTGACTGCAGAACAGCACTGGAGGAGGACCCGGCGCATCACGGTAAACGGCCGGTATGACGCCGGTTCCTCTCTCCTCTCTCTGTACCAATCGGTACAGTGTGAGAGGAGAGGGGGAGGGATCAGTGGCAGCAGCGCTGTGGGCGGGATTTGTAGTTACCACAGTGCTGTTCTGCAGTCACCACCGATCCATCCATCCATCCATACTCAGCCATCCCTCCATACCCTGCAATACACAGCAATACTCTGCAGAGTATTGCTGGGTATTGCAGGGTATGGAGGGATGGCTGACCATGGATGGATGGATACCCAGCAATACTCTGCAATACCCAGCAATACTCTGCAGCAATACTCTGCAATACCCAGCAATACTCTGCGATACTCTGCCATACCCTGCGATACTCTGCCATACCCTGTGATACTCGGCAATACTCTGTAATACCCAGCAATACTCTGCAGCAGTACTCTGCAATACCCAGCAATACTCTGCAATACTCTGCCATACCCTGCGATACTCTGCCATATCCTGCGATACTCTGCCATACTCAGCAATACTCTGCAATACCCAGCAATACCCAGCAATACTCTGCCATACCCAGCAATACTCTGCCATACCCTGCCATACCCTGACATACCCTGTGATACTCTGCAATACCCTGTCATAACCTGTGATATTCTGTGATGCCCTGCCATACCCTGCGATACCATGCAATACCCTGCGATACCATGCAATACCCTGCAATACTCTGCAATACTCTGCGATACCCTGCGATACCATGCAATACCCTACAATACCATGCAATACTCTGCGATACCCTGCAATACTCTGCAATACTCTGCGATACCCTGCGATACCATGCGATACCCTGTGATACCATGCCATACCCTGTGATACTCTGCAATACCCTGCGATACTCTGCAATACCCTGAGATACCATGCGATACCCTGCGATACCCTGCAATACTCTGCAATACCCTGCGATACTCTGTGGTACCCTGCAATACCCTGCGATACTCTGCAATACCCTGCGATACCATGCGATACCCTGCGATACCCTGCAATACTCTGCAATACCCTGCGATACTCTGTGATACCCTGCAATACCCTGCAATACCCTGCGATACTCTGCAATACCCTGCAATACCCTGCGATACCATGCGATACCCTGCGATACCATGGGATACCCTGCGATACCCTGCAATACTCTGCAATACACTGCAATACCCTGCAATACTCTGCGATACCCTGCAATACCATGCGATACTCTGCAATACCCTGCGATACCATGCGATACCCTGCCATACCCAGCCATACCCAGCCATACTCAGCCATACCCAGCCATACTCAGCCATACTCAACTGTACTCGGCTGTACTTGGCCTCTGTATGTGGCCAGGCTGTGGAAGTCTCATACATGTGGTATCGCCATACTCAGGACGAGTAGGAGAATCTATTTTGGGGTGCCATTTTTGGTATGTACATGCTATGTGTTAGAAATATTGTATAAATGGACAACTTTGTGTTAAAAAAAAAAATGCGTTTTAACCACTTCCCACCCGTCGACCGTCATATGACATCCTTGAATTTGTGCGGGGATATCTGAATGATGCCTGCAGTTACAGGTATCATTCAGATATCAGCTTTTTCAGCCGGCAATTCCCTACACCATAAGAATTATCATAACGGCTGTTCCGCTGCTTGATCGTACTTACGGGAGGCAAGAGGGGTCATCGTCCTCCCCTCCCGCCACCCTCCGGTGCTTCTAGCGACTCACTGCTACGATCAAAGCCAGGGTCGTTTTTTTATTTTTTTTATGTCAGGCTTTCCAGCCTAGAGGTGAGATGTGGGGTCTTATTGACCCCATATCTCACTGTAAAGAGGACCTGTCATGCCATATTCCTATTACAAGGGATGTTTACATTTCTTGTAATAGGAATAAAAGTGATCAAAATTTTTTTTGGGGGGGGGGAAAGTGTCAAACTGAAATAAATAATGTAAAATTAACAATAAAATTTTTTTTTTTTTTTTAAAGTGCCCCTGTCCCCGTGTGCTCGCATGCAGAAGCGAATGCATACGTAAGTCCCGCCTACATATGAAAATGGTGTTCAGACCACACATGTGAGGTATCGCTGCGAACGTTAGAGTGAGAACAATAATTTTGCCCCTAGACCTCCTCTGTAACTCAAAACATGTAACCAGTAAAAAATGTTAAAGCGTCGCCTATGGGGACTTTTAAGTAGCGAAGTTTGGCGCCATTCCACGAGTGTGTGCAATTTTGAAGGGTGACATGTTAGGTATCTATTTACTCAGCGTAACTTCATCTTTCACATTATGCAAAAACATTGAGCTAACTTTACTGTTTTGTTTTTTGTAAAGCACTTTTTTTTTTAAACGCGTTCGAAAAATTGCTGCGCAAATACAGTGCGAGATAAAAAGTTGCAACGACTGCCATTGTATTCTCTAGGGTCTATGCTAAAAAAACATATATAACGTTTTGGGGTTCTATGTAATTTTCTAGTGAATAAATTATGATTTTTACATGTAGGAGAGAAATGTCAGAATTGGCCTGGGTGCTCCAGAACGCCTGATGGTGCTCCCTGCATGTTGGGCCTCTGTATGTAGCCACACTGTGTAAAAGTCTCACACATGTGGTATCACCGTACTCGGGAGTAATAGCAGAATGTGTGGTGGGGTGTAATTTGTGGTATGCATATGCTGTGTGTGAGAAATAACCTGCTAATATGACAATTTTGTTAAAAAAAAAAAGATAAAAAAATCTTGATTTTGCAAAGAATTGTGGGAAAAAATGACAACTTCAAAAAACTCACCATGCCTCTTTCTAAATACCTTAGAATGTCCTCTTTCCAAAAAGGTGTAATTTGGGGGATATTTGTACTTTTCTGGCATGTTAGGGTCTTGAGAAATGAGATAGGCCGTCAGTACTTCAGGTGTGATCAATTTTCAGATATTGGTACCATATATAACTTTCACAAAGACCAAATAACATACACCAATTTGTACTTATTCTTACCAAAGATATGTAGCAGTATAAATTTTGGGCAAAATGTATCAAGAAAAATTACAAATTTGCTAAATTTTATAACTGAAAGAAAAATTTTTTTACAGAATTTTCATTCTTTTTTCTTTTATAGCACAAAAATAAAAAACCCAACAGTGATTAACCTCTTCGCGCCCGCGCTATAGCCGAAAGACGGCTGCAGCGCGGACGCTCTCTGCTGGGAGGACGTCCCTGGACGTCCTCCTGTTTACTTCCCTAATGCGCGCTCCTGAGAGCGCGCATCGGGGAAGTTCTGTGCTGGCCGTGTCCGTCGGACACGGCCGGTCACAGATCGCTGTAAACGGCCAATCACAGCGGCCGTTTACAGCGAGATCGGCGTGTCCAATGACAGATGATCTCATATGGAAACATATGAGATCATCTGTCAGCGCCGCTCTCTCTCCTCACACAGACAGCGTGTGGGGAGAGAGAGATCAACGGCTGCAGCAGCCGTAAGTAAAAAAAAAAAACTAAATGTGCGATCTGCCTCCCCATCTGTCCCCATCCATGTCCCCATCCATGTGTCCCCATCCATGTGACCCCATCCATGTCCCCATCCATGTGACCCCATCCATGTCCCCATCCATGTGTCCCCATCCATGTGTCCCCATCCATGTGACCCCATCCATGTCCCCATCCATGTGTCCCCATCCATGTGACCCCATCCATGTCCCCATCCATGTGTCCCCATCCATGTGTCCCCATCCATGTGACCCCATCCATGTCCCCATCCATGTGACCCCATCCATGTGTCCCCATCCATGTGTCCCCATCCATGTGACCCCATCCATGTCCCCATCCATGTGTCCCCATCCATGTGACCCCATCCATGTCCCCATCCATGTGACCCCATCCATGTCCCCATCCATGTGTCCCCATCCATGTGTCCCCATCCATGTGACCCCATCCATGTCCCCATCCATGTGTCCCCATCCATGTGACCCCATCCATGTCCCCATCCATGTGTCCCCATCCATGTGTCCCCATCCATGTGACCCCATCCATGTCCCCATCCATGTGACCCCATCCATGTGTCCCCATCCATGTGTCCCCATCCATGTGACCCCATGCTTGTCCCCATCCATGTGACCCCATCCATGTCCCCATCCATGTGTCCCCATCCATGTGTCCCCATCCATGTGTCCCCATCCGTGTGACCCCCATCCGTGTGTCCCCATCCATGTGTCCCCATCCGTGTGACCCCCATCCGTGTGACCCCATCCGTGTGTCCCCATCCGTGTGACCCCATCCGTGTCCCCATCCATCTGTCCCCATCCGTGTCCCCATCCATCTGTCCCCATCTGTGTCCCCATCCATCTGTGTCCCCATGCATCTGTCCCCATCTGTGTCCCCAGTGCCATCTGTCCCCAGTGCCACGTATAAGTGCCATCTGTCATCAGTGCCACGTTAGTGCCATCTGTCATCAGTGCCATATCAGTGTCACGTGTCATCAGTGCCACATAGTGCCATCTGTCATCAGTGCCACGTATCAGTGCCATCTGTCATCAGTGCCACCTGTCAGTGTCACGTGTCATCAATGCCACGTATCAGTGCCATCTGTCATCATGTCACGTGTCATCAATGCCACGTATCAGTGCCATCTGTCATCAGTGTCACGTGTCATCAGTGCCACCTCTCACGTGTCATCAGTGCCACATATTAGTGCCATCTCTCATCAGTGCCACGTATTAGTGCCATCTGTCACCAGTGCCACATATTAGTGCCATCTGTCAGTGTCATGTGTCATCAGTGCCCGTATTAGTGCCGTCTGTCATCAGTGTCACGTGTCATCAGTGCCCCGTATTAGTGCCGTCTGTCATCAGTGTCACGTGTCATCAGTGCTCCATACTAGTGCCATCTGTCACCAGTGCCACATCAGTGTCACGTGTCATCAGTGCCACATATCAGTGCCACCTGTCATCAGTGCCACGTCAGTGTCACGTGTCATTGTCCTGGTGCTCCAGGGCCTTCAAAAGTGTAATGGGTATTCAACAAGTAATGTGTAATTTATGCTCCTAGAACACGTGATGGCGCTCCCTGCATTTTGGGCCTCTCTAAGTGGCCAGGCTGTGTAAAAGTCCCACATATGTGGTATCATAATACTCAGGGGGAGTAGCGAAATTTATTTTGGGGTGTCATTTGTGGTATACACCTTCCATGTGAGAGAAATAACCTATTACAATGACAATTTTGTGGAAAAAAATAAAAAATAAAAAAATAATTCATTTTGCAAAGAATTGTGGGAAAAAATGACAACATCAAAAAGCTCACCATGCCTCTTACTAAATACCTTGGAATGTCTACTTTCAAAAAAGGGGTAATTTGGGGGGTATTTGTACTTTCCTGGCTTGTTCGGGTCACTAGAAATGAGATGGGCCACCAGTACATTAGGTGTGATCAATTTTGTATGATTTGCACCACAGTTTGTAGAGTCTGTAACTTTCACAAAGACCAAATAATATCCACTAATTTGGGTTATTTTTACCAAAGATATGTGGCAGTATAAATTGTGGCCAAAATTTATGAAGAAAAATTAATAATTTGCTAAATTTTATCACAGAAACAAAGAAAAATGTTTTTTTTTTTCAAAATTTTCGGTCTTTTTTCATTTATAGCGCAAAAAATAAAAACCCAGAGGTGATCAAATACCACCAAAAGAAAGCTCTATTTGTGGGAAAAAAAGGACAAAAAATTCATTTGGGTACAGTGTTGCATGACTGAGTAATTGTCATTCAAAGTGTGAGAGCACCGAAAGCTGAAAATTGGTCTGGGCAGGAAGGGTGTTTAAGTGCCCAGTAAGCAAGTGGTTAAATACCGCCAAAAGAAAGCTCTATTTGTGTGGAAAAAAGGACAAAAGTTTCATATGGATACAGTGTTGTATTTTTTTTTTTTTTATATATATTCTTTATTTTCTCATTTTAATTTCATTATACATACATTTCTCTTTTACATTCATAGTTCATAATACAATTATTCCCTCCTTTACTCTTCCCCTCCCTCCTCCCCTCTCCCCTAAAGGACCAAACCAAAAAATAAAAGGGAGGGGCCTACCGGGTACAGTGTTGTATGAGCATTATTAAAATCACTGCTCCTGAAAAAATGTCCGTTTTAAAATAATGTTTTCATTGATACATGTCCCTTGGGGCAGGACCCAGGTCCCCATACACTTTTTATGGCAAAGAACTAGCATATAAGCCTTCAGTGAGAGCTTTGGATTTTGCAGGTTCAAGCCCAATTGGCTTCCACTATTCCCGCATATGTGATCTGACAGGTATGTTCGCCGGTAGGGATGAGCTGAACACCCCCCCGTTCGGCTCGCACCAGAACCCACGAACGGACCTAAAGTCCGTGCGAGCTTTAGAACCCTATTAGTTATAATGGATGCGAACGTTCGAAATTAAAAGTGCTAATTTTAAAGGCTAATATGCATGTTAATGTCATAAAAAGTGTTTGGGGACCTGGGTCCTGCCCCAGGGGACATGTATCAATGCAAATTTTTTTTTTTAAAAACGGCCGTTTTTTCAGGAGCAGTGATTTTAATAATGCTTAAATTGAAACAATAAAAGTGTAATATTCCTTTAAATTTCGTACCTGGGGGGTGTCTATAGTATGCCTGTGAAGGGGCGCATGTTTCCCGTGTTTAGAACTGTCTCTGCGCAAAGTGTCATTTTTGAAAGTAAAAAAGCTATTTAAAATCACTCGCGGCTAATGTTAATTCACGGCTCCCGTAACACAGAGAACAGTGATTCATTGAAACTCATTCATAAAAAAAAGTCATTGATAAAAAATAAAAAAAATGAAAAAAAAAAAGCGTAGGGGTCCCCCCAAATTCAATAACCAGACCCTTCAGGTCTGGGATGGATATTAAGGGGAACCCCAGCCAAAAAAAAAAAAAATGGCGTAGGGTCCCCCTCAAAATCCATACCAGACCCTTGAGGTCTGGTATGGATTTTAAGGGGAACCCTAGCCAAAAAAAATGGCGTGGGGTCCCCCTCAAAATCCATACCAGACCCTTATCCGAGCACGCAACCTGGCAGGCCGCAGGAAAAGAGGGGGGACGAGAGCGCCCCCCCTCCCGCCTGAACCGTACCAGGCCACATGCCCTCAACATTGGGAGGATGCTTTGGGGGTCTAAGACCCCCAAAGCACCTTGTCCCCATGTTGATGAGGACAAGGGCCTCTTCCCCACAACCGTGCCCGGTGGTTGTGGGGGTCTGCGGGCAGGGGGCTTATCGGAATCTGGAAGCCCCCTTTAACAAGGGGACCCCCCCAGATCCCGGCCCCCCCTGTGTGAAATGGTAAGGGGGTACAAAAGTACCCCTACCATTTCACCAAAAAAGTGGCAAAAATGGTAAAAATGACAGGAGACAGTCTTTGACAATTCCTTTATTAAAATCTTCTTTCTTCTTTCTTCATCCTTCGGTTTCTTCATCTTCTCCTTCCTTCATCTTCTTCCATCTTCTTCTTCCATTTTCTTCTTCCTCCGATCCGCTTCTTCTTGCGCTGGTCTTCTTGTCCTTCTCGTCCGGCATCTTCTTCCGTCGGCGTCGGCGTCAGTGTCGGTGTCTTCTTGGGCCGCTCCGCGCAATGGGAGGCTCCGCTCCATCTGACAGGTCTTTTAAAACGGAGGGCACCTGGTGACCCCGCCCCCTCTGACGTCATGGGGAAAGCCATCATGGAATTCCCCATGACGTCCCTGTGCGTCAGAGGGGGCGGGGTCACCAGGTGCCCTCCATTATAAAAGACCTGTCAGACGGAGCGGAGCCTCACACAGCGGGAGCCTCCCATTGCGCGGAGCGGCCCAAGAAGAGACAGAGACACCGACGCCGACGCCGACGGAAGAAGATGCCGGACGAGAAGGACGAGAAGACCAGCGCAAGAAGAAGCGGATCGGAGGAAGAAGAAAATGGAAGAAGAAGATGGAAGAAGATGAAGGAAGGAGAAGATGAAGAAACCGAAGGATGAAGAAAGAAGATTTTAATAAAGGAATTGTCAAAGACTGTCTCCTGTCATTTTTACCATTTTTGCCACTTTTTTGGTGAAATGGTAGGGGTACTTTTGTACCCCCTTACCATTTCACACAGGGGGGGGCGGGATCTGGGGGTCCCCTTGTTAAAGGGAGCTTCCAGATTCCGATAAGCCCCCCGCCCGCAGACCCCCACAACCACCGGGCACGGTTGTGGGGAAGAGGCCCTTGTCCTCATCAACATGGGGACAAGGTGCTTTGGGGGTCTTAGACCCCCAAAGCATCCTCCCAATGTTGAGGGCATGTGGCCTGGTACGGTTCAGGCGGGAGGGGGGGCCGCTCTCGTCCCCCACTCTTTTCCTGCGGCCTGCCAGGTTGCGTGCTCGGATAAGGGTCTGGTATGGATTTTGAGGGGGACCCTACGCCATTTTTTTTTTTTTTTTTTTGGCTGGGGTTCCCCTTATATCCATCCCAGACCTGAAGGGCCTGGTTATTGAATTTGGGGGACCCCTACGCTTTTTTTTTTGTTTTTTATTAATGAATGACAGTTTTCTGTGTTACAGGAGCCATTAGCCGCGAGTGATTTTAAATAGCTTTTTTCCTGCAAAAATGACACTTTTTTGCAGGGAAAGTTCTAAGCACAGGAAACCTGCCCCCCTTCACAGGCAACCTATAGACACCCCCCAGACTGCAATGCTGTTCTAACAGCACGCACACACATATCCCCAGAAATAGAGCACATATTGTCAGCAGCACACTGACACGCTGACACTGACTGAAACATAATATGCGAGGCCGCCGGCGCGGCGGCCTCTTATACCGTGGGGCGTGTACTAAAGCCCCTGAGCTATAATTGGCTACAGGCATCCTGCCTGTAGCCAATTATGGCTCTCCTCGCTGCCGGCGCTGTGATTGGCCAAGCATCGGGGTCACAGTGCATGCTTGGCCAATCATCAGCCAGCATTGCACTGCGCGGGCCACAATGCATTGCGGGGCCGCTCGCATCACACGAATTTGATGCGAGCGACCCCAATAGTTCTGGGCTTGCCGAGCGAGCGAACGCCCGGTGCTCGATTCGAACATGGGTTCGAATCGAACACCGGGCTCATCCTTATTCGCCGGCAATAGTGCTGCTTTCCATTTGCATTAGCACCCAGTTTTTGAGAGTTGAAGTATTAATTGGCCTTAATTGGGCGCTATTTTCTGGGACCATTTTTCTGCGCTATAGTAAATGACCTCCAGTATGAACTATTCATCTGCACTATTTCATATTTATCTGGTTAATAAATGTTTCTCTTAGTTTTGAGCATAAAACAATAAAATATATAAAGAAGTAGTACCCATTTAGTAGTAGTGTAGTATTTAGACACGTTAACTATAAACCTAAAATAGCAGCTACATTGCAAACAAAAAGAAAAATATCTAATATCGAATTTTCTGTGAAATTTTGCACGTTTAATTTACAAAGATGTTTGCTTTAAAGAAGAAATTAGCCCACTTAGTGACATCAACAGATGTACAGCTTTCCAAACAGTAGATGTGCATGTTTGAAGGACAATATGTGGGCATTTTCTTTCTGTTCGACCAAATGAAAAGGTCAGACTGCCCAAGGCTCTGCAGCTTCTGTAGCATCAGCTCAGAGGCCCTAAAGTGAGTCTTGGCTAATGAGGCGTAAAAACTAATCATGGCTACTTCATTGACGAAGAGGAGGAAGATTCATTCCAAAACGTTTGCTCAGCTACATAAGCAAAGCAGTAATGAATCAATGACAGTAATAACTCATAGACGTTGTCACTCTTTACTCTATAGATTAATGTCACAATGTTCATGTGACCAATCCATTTAAAGGTCAGTAAAGCTAAAACAAAACGTTACCCTAAATAGGAAAGCTGTTAGTGCCATTCTAAATATGTAATAATTTACTCATACCTGCAACACAGGGGGTAAATTACTATTATCACAAATTAGCGCTAAAACTGTATTTACTATAGCACTGGTAGAAAAATACTCCCAAAATCGAATTTACTATAGTTCCCTGAAAACAAATAGCGTCCAAACCCTTTCTCTGCTAAAACCTGGAGTAGTGCACATGGAAATAATGTTTAGAGCATGATATAATTGCCTAAATGGTACTGAAATATGTGTTATATTGTTTAAAGATAATCTGCTTTTAAACTGTGTGTAAAAGTGATTTCAACACTGAAATATCTTTAAAAGTCTGAGAAGAGATAAATTCCCCATTTTTGTACAACTAGGTGCCAACACAACTGAACATGCTCAGACCTCCAAATAGCTCTCATTTTAGCTCCAGTGTCTTTTTTACAGGGCGCTATAGTAAATACCAAAATGAACACTGTGTTAAAGAACCTTTTTCTGGGAGTGAAAATCTGTGCTATTATAGTCCAATGCAATCCAAAGGTACAATTGTAACTTCCCCAAATAAATCCTTTTAATGTTGAGATGAAATGTATCTTTCTCTGAAATAAATTTTACTTTGCAACATTGTCGCTTCTACTTTAAGAATACTTCTACTTTATGCTTCTACTTTAAGAATGCTAGAATGTGGAATGTTTTGATGTTTCGTTAAAATATTTGTTTCGCTGTCACTTTCACTTGTTACTCCCCATCTCACAAGAATATTTCCCCCTTAACGGACACAGGTGTCTTTACAATCCACAAACAATACCATTGCTGATGCAAATTTAAAATGAGTCATAATTTTTTGTGCTTTTTATTATTTCCAAATAATCATAATTTGAGCCCAATAAATGTGATATGTGTACCAACATCAGAAATCAAAATTGAATTCCCAAAAAATTGAGGGTAATATCACTATTCTACACTGACCCACAAAGAACCACCAAATATCACAGAATTAATCAACAAGAATAACTCTCGAGTAATGTAATTCCATTAACTGTATGTCCAAAGAAATGCAGTATTTATGTGTAGGAGATTTTCACACGTAGCAGCTCTGTAACCTAGAGGTTAGAACTTCTGCTTAGCATCCCTGAGCGTCTAAGTTTGAAACCCAAACATGCTGCTTCATGTAGAGAAGTTGTCTCATCTCCCAGGTCCTAAAACCATGTCTAAATGTAGTATTTATGTGTAGGAGGGTTCCACTACCATTGTAAATCTTGGCAGATAAACTATCTAGCCAAAAGTATTGGGATGCCTGCCTTTACACATACATGAACTTTAATGGCAGCCCAGTCTAAGCCCCCATACACAGGGTCGAAAATTCCGACACTGGTGTTGCATACACACGGTCGCACAAAGTTGTCGGAAAATCCGATCATTCTGACGTTCTGACGTTCGTTGCATACAACGGAACTACGTAGAGGCTAGTAGCCAATAGCTTTGGTCTCCTAATTTGATCTGAGAATGCGTGGCATTTTGTCAGTCGGAATTCTCTAGACGCGATCGGAAAAAGTCTGATCGGATTTTGTTGTTGGAAAATTTGAGAGCAGGATCTCAAAAGTCCGATGGAGCCCACACACGGGCGGATTTTCCGACAACATTGTCCGATCGGACTTTTTCCGTCTCAATTTCCGACCATGTGTACAGGGCATAAGTCTGTAGGGTTAAAAATAGATTTGGCCCACCCTTTGCAGCTAAAACAGCTTCAACTCTTCTGGGAAGGCTGTTCACAATGTTTAGGAGTGTGTCTATGGGAATGTTTGACCATTCTTCCAAGTGCATTTATGAGGTCAGGCATTGATGTTGGACGAGAAGGCCTGGCTTACAGTCTCCGCTCAAATTCATCCCCAAGTTGTTCTGTTACATTGAGGTCAGGACTCTGTGCAGGCCAGTCAATTTCCTCCACCCCAAACTCACTCATACAGTAAGTGACACTCCCAAGACACTCCCAGAAGTTCGCATATGGCAGTGTGAACTGCCTGCAAGTTATATGCGATGCATGAACCTGCACTGGATTTGCAGGGTTCCCGCATCGCTCCAGTGTGAACTGGCCCTGACCCTAGGTTCACACCTATGCATTTTTTAGTTTTCAGAAACACTCTACAGTCCATTTAACAGGGTTTTCTATGGTACTAGTTCACATCTATGTGTTTTGCGGCCAGTGCATTTTTGGAAATGGTCGGGGACTTTTTTCACGTGATTTGCGGTTAATAGATCTCAATGGGACCGCACCAGAGACGCAACTGTTGCATTTGTAATGCGATTTTTGATGTGTTTTGTGGTTATTATTTTAACACTGTACATAGCTGGTTGCTAACCGAGGGGGCCAGGAAGCCAACCCCCGTGTCCTTTACAACCAATAAGCCATCAGCTGTCAGCGGCTTCCCGACTGAAAGTAAAAAAAAATGGCAGACAAAAAAATCAGAAAAAAAAATGGACTGGGGTTCCCCCCAGGTCTAGACCTGGCCCTTTGGGTCTAGTATTGACCCAGAGGGGACCCCGCATTTCAAAAGTAAAAAAAAATGGCATGGGGGTCTCCCCCAAAATCCATACCAGACCCTTATCCAAGCATGCAACCTGGCAGACCGCAGGAAAAGAGGGGGGACGGGAGAGCGCCCCCCCTCCTGAACCATACCAGGCCACATGGTGTCCCCCCCAAAACACCTTGTCCCCATGTTGATGGGGACAAGGGTCTCATCCCCACACACCTTGCCCTGAGGTTGGGGGGGTCTGCGGACAGGGGGATTATTGGAATCTGGAAGCCCCCTTTAACAAAGGGGCCCCCAGATCCCAGCCCCCCCTATGTGAATGGGTATTGGGTACATTGTACCCTACACATTCACCAAAAAAAAGCTGTTAAATGTGACAAAAGACAATAGCCGGTTTTTGACAATTCCTTTATTTAAAATGTCTTCTTCTTTCCCTCGCTTCTTCTGCCATCTTCCTCCGGTCTTCCTTCGGTTTTCTCCTTCTTCCCCCAGCTTCCTCTTCCCCTGGTTCTTCCTCCAGCTTCTTCCGCTTCTTCCTCCGGTCTTCTCTGGCTTCTTTTTCCCCCGCTTCATCCTCCGGTCTTTCTCCTCCGCCGTTCCCACCACCGACCTGCTGAACATGAAAACAACAAACCTTTTAATTTTTATTGTTTCACTTTAAGCATTAATAAAATCACTGCTCCTGAAAAAAACACCATTTAAAAAAAAAAAAAATCCAATTGATACATGTCCCCTGGGGTAGGACCCAGGTCCCCATACACTTTTCATGGCAAAGAACTTGCATATAAGTCTTCAGTAAGAACTTTGGATTTTGCAGGTTCGAGCCTATAAAAAGGAAGTTCAATAGCCACTGCGCCACCCTTTGGGCTCCTTCTGCTAATCTCGTGTTTATCTCCTGTTAGTAGAAGTTTGACTTTTGGCATGAACGACAGTTCTATTTTCAGACAAGAGGTGTTGCGATGGGAGCAAGTTTCGCTCCCAGTGTGGCCAATTAGTTTATTGCCCACTGGGTAGAAGAGGCTGTCTTCAAAAATGCCCCCCTGAGCTTGCCTGCTATAAGAGATTCATATACAATTTCATCCTAATTTGGGAGGGAGATCGATCTAGTCTGGATATTTTTATCCAGACACTGAATAACAATACCAAAAATATCCAGTTAACATGGAATATAAGCATGGAACGTATGTTTTTTCTTGATCTTGAGATTAGTAAGGATGGTGATCACTTACGCTTGTGCAATTATTTCAAACGCACTGACCAGAACGCCTATATACCCTATAGGTCATGGTTGTGCCACATCCCAAGGGGTCAATTCATAAGGCTCAGACGTAATTGCTCTCGCAAGGAGGATTTTGTATCACAATCCCAGGTCCTCTTGTCTATATTCCAGCAAAAGGGGTATGAGAAATCTACCCTGGATAGTGAAATAGAGAGAGTGCGTACTATGGACAGGCAGATTTTGGTATCAAATCAGACTACAGAAATCAGTACTGATGTCTCAAATTTTAAGATGGTATTAAATTACAACGTCCAGCATAAAAAGTTTGAGAAGATAATACTTAACAACCGGTCCATTTTGAAACAGGATAAGGTGTTAGGTCCCTTATTACCGCAGCGACCCTCATTTATATACAAAAAAGCTCCGTCTTTGCGGGACCATTTGGCCCCAGGAGTCATTGACCCACCGGTCCAATCTGAAAGTCGGCTATTCTCATTCCCTCTGGATTTTATGCCTGCAGGCGGTGTACCACCTGTAAGCATTTAAAGTGTAACATTAAGAAGTGGAAAGATTTTCAGGCTTCAGCGACAAATAAAAAATATAAGATACAACAACTAATCACTTGTGTGACTATTGGTGTTGTTTACATGCTCGGATGTGAATGTGATCTGCAATATATTAGTAGGACCTCTAGACACATCCATGTCAGATTAGGGGAACATGTAAACAACATCAAGAAAGGATTAAAGACTCATAATGTATCCAGGCATTTCAAATTGGTCCATAACCAGAACCCTAGGGGTTTGAAAGCCTTGGGCATTGAAAGAGTCACAAAGCATTAGAGAGGAGGCAAATTTATATGTCAACTTAGTAGCAGGGAATTTCATTGGATACATGAGACAAAAGTTTTAGTACCCGTAGGCTTTAATGTTGATTTTGACGTGAACTGTTTTATTTATGACCGTTAAATACACACTGTATGATTTATGCAAACACATGTGAATACGTGCATTTGTGTTGTTTATGAGGATCAATGAGGACATGGATTGATGTGCAATTATAATTAATGATCATTATCTTATTTTTATGATAGATTTTTTATCTTTTTAAATTACTATGTGCATTTATGCCCATTTTAAGATGGGAGTTACAGTGCACTATTTGTCCTCTCCTTTGGTTTTGATAACCATTTGATAGGTGCAATATGCATTTTTTCCATCTTGCTGGGCTTGGTAATGTACATTAGTTTCATCCTGACAGGTTATACTTGTATGGATGTTCTGTTTCTACTTGACTTAAGTGTTAGGTCACTTGCTGGCTGGTTACATAGTTACATAGTTAGAATAAAGACACCAGTCCATCCAGTTCAACCTGAGTGAGTGTATACACCTACTACCTACACAGGCACAGGGAGAACATGCAAACTCTTGGCAGATAGTGTTGTTGGTGGGATTTGAACCAGCGACCCTTTTTACTGCTAGGCAAGAGTGCTACCCACTACACCACTGTAGTGACGGGAGTCAGCTGGGTTTCCATGGAGATTAATCATCTGTAAAACCCCTAACATCCTTAGGTGTCAGTCTATGATATAAAAAGCACCTCACGTCATTCCGTAACCACTGAGGAAGTCCCACCCCCTAGGATGCAACACGTATGGAACCACGTGACTAACGTGACGTCACTCATGTCTTGTTGTTGATCCCTGTGGATTTATTTACTATCTGCCCTGTCACCTTGCACTGGGGAACAGTGCTATACTTGTAAGTGCAACCTTTTATTTTAAATAAACGCTTTTAACGGAGAGCACTATAGTCTGCTGTTTATATTTCATGTACGAGTGAACCGGAGCTTATGGTCAGAGCACAAGGGATTTCATTATCAATAGACTACACTCCTCTCCAGCGTTCAGCATATCCAGTGATCCAGCCGTTTACCCCTTGTGAGGGAACTGCCTGTGTGACCTGTCTGATTTACTTAGGGGTCCATTCATTGAGGTGAGCTGCTAGGAAT
The DNA here is from genome assembly GCA_028564925.1 of Lithobates sylvaticus. Taxonomy (NCBI): domain Eukaryota; kingdom Metazoa; phylum Chordata; class Amphibia; order Anura; family Ranidae; genus Lithobates; species Lithobates sylvaticus. The sequence goes on along the minus strand of CM053029.1, from coordinate 245,829,039 downwards.
ATCGCTGGTGGAGGTTGTCACATGATCACCTTGTATGTCATCTATAGAAGCACTCATTTGGACACGTTGTGGTGTTTATTATTCATCTTTATGTGAACATTATGGACTCTTTCATTATTTAATATGTTATTGTATGTTTTGTGCTGCACTGCTTTTTCTACTTTTACTGCTATTTGGGATTTGATAATTTGACCCTGTGTTCAGCTGCTGTAGCTAGATTTTTTAATTGTGCTGATTGATTTGCATTTTATAAGCTCTTGGTCCACCTGGGTATCCCAAGAGTCCATGAAGCATTTTATAGAACATTATACAAAATACATCTTTAGTTGTCAGTTTGCTAGCCAGGATTAATGCAGGAAATTCGTTTTGGTTTTACTATTGTCCAGTATAAATTTGAACTTAAAGAGGAGGTCCACCTGAATTTTTTTTTTAAAAGTCAGCAGCTACAAATACTGCAGCTGCTGACTTTTAATAAATAGACACTTACCTGTTCCAGGTTCCAGCGATGTCAGCAGAAGGTGACGAGCAATCGCTCGTCTCTCGGCTGCCCCGCCGCCATCCTCTGTCAGGGAATCACGAAGTTGCGGCTTCACTTCCAGGTTCCCTACTGCGCATGCGCGAGTAGCGCTGCGCGTCGTTATTGGTCCCCGGTGTGTCCTGGGAACTGTGTTCGGATATGGGCAGGGCAGCTCCGGCTATCTCGTCTCGAAAGTGGGTGCAGATACCTGTATTATACAGGTATCTGCACCCCCCTCCCCCCTGAAAGATGCCAATTGTGGCACCGGAGGGGGGGAGGAATCCGATAAGCGGAAGTTGGAAGGGTGGAGCTCCGCTTTAATACTGCTTTAATACTGCATACGAGTCCTAATAAAGAGGGGGTTTTGAACCCCTAAAATGCATTTGGATTTTTGATTTTTTGTCATGAAATAAAATTCTTACCGGCTTACTTAAGCTTTATCGATCTGTCATTCTTTGAATTTTCCTTCTGACAGAGCTTAGGTCCAGTAATTGATGGCTAGATCTGAGCACTCCAATATGGGAGAAAGTCACATTTTCCGCCATGCCTGCAAGTACCAGATATTTGTTCAGCGGAAAGAATGGTGGAGTAAGTGATGACAGGGTAATAATGGGTCAGGGGTCTCTGCAGAACATTGCAGTAATTACTCCACACTGTGCCTGTATTTTATGTTTCATTCATAAAATGAAGCGCACAATGTGGAGATTTTGGTGCTCTTGGAAGAGTTCTTGCAGAATGCTGAAGGGAACATTGTGATGAGCCAAAATCATGACAGGTTTCCTCCTCCTTGAACTTTTTTAAATTTGTTAAAATAAATGGGTATTCACTTACTGTACAAAGCATATTTGTAAATCACCCAGCTGTACTTTTATAATTATGCCAGAGTTTTTTTTTTTTTCTAGATGCAGCTGTATGGCTGCCATTAGGCACCTTGTGTAACATTATTCACTCGCAACATTAGACACTCGCAAGTTTGGAAAAATTTTATTTCTTTACCAAGTTTGTTTCTGCACAGTTATATTGCACAGTAATACAAATATGTTTTACAGTATAGTAAATAAAAACTGTCAGTAATGTGGCATGAAAGTAAAGAAATTTAAATAGCATGTGATATTTACTACTCTGTCAGAAGTCTGTGACATATTTTCTATCTGGTAAAAGGTAATTCATTCATATTTCAAACCTGATAAGCAGCTAACCTTTGATCCAGCAAACTTCAGTTTTATATTGTCGAGGTTTGCATGCCATGACCTAGGCATTTTCATGCAAAGAAGAGAAAATTAAAGTGACATTTTTTTCCTTCTCTCACTAGCCTTACAACTATCTGTTATCTCTGTTCCCTCTGTTTGATTTGCTATTACCCTTTGCCCCAAATCATTCTTTCTCATCCATCCTCTCTCTTCCCCCAACCCTGGCAACAGCCTCATTCAGCTGGTTGAAAGTGGCAGAAATTGAATTCAAATTGTGCAAGGTTCCCTACACATAGACAATTAATGCTTAGATAAAGATAAGATAAAAAAAGATAAAAAAAGTCCTGGAGTGTGTGTGTAGAGAAAAGAAAAATCCCTGTATCCTTATTGACAATCACGAGAACAGCATAACTTTATGAGTAGTACAGGCCGACAAGGCATACACATAGGGGTTTATTTACTAAAGGCAAATCCAAGTTGCACTACAAGTTCCCTTGGAAGTGCAGCCGCTGTAGATCTGAGGGGGACATGCAAGGAAAAAAAAAAAGTGATTTTTGCTTGTACATGATTGGATGATAAAATCAGCAGAGCTTCCCTTTATTTCAAATCTTCCCCTCAGATCTACAGCGACTGCACTTCCAAGTGCACTTGCAGTGCAAAGTGGATTTGCCTTTAGTAAATCAACCCCACAGTCTCATAGCTCCCGACTGTCCCTCATTTACAGTGCTGTCCCTCTTTTGAGACCAAATCTTTCTGTCCTCAATTTGCAGCCTCAGTTGTTTCTCGTTTTGGTCTGATGTGTGCATATCTATACAAAATGTACTATTTACAGTATCTCACAAAATTGAGTACACCCCTGACATTTGTGTAAATATTTTATTATATCTTTTCATGTGACAACACTGAAGAAATTACACTTTGCTACAATGTAAAGTAGTGAGTGTACAACTTGTATAACAGTGTAAATTTGCTGTCCCCTCAAAATAACTCAACACACAGCCATCAATGTCTAAACTGCTGGAAACAAAAGTGAGTCCACCCCTAAGTGAAAATGTCCAAATTGGGCCCAATTAGCCATTTTCCCTCCCTGGTATCATGTGACTTGTTAGTGTTACAAGGTCTCAGTTGTGAATGGGGTTAAATTTCGTGTTATCGCTCTCACTCTCTCATACTGGTCACTGGAAGTTCAACATAGCACCTCATGGCAAAGAACTCTCTGAGGGTCTGGAAAAAAGAATTGTTGCTCTACATAAAGATTGCCTAAATTATAAGTAGATTGCCCAGACCCTGAAACTGAGCTGCAGGATGGTGGCCAAGACCATACAGCGGTTTAACAGGACAGGTTCCACTCAGAACAGGCCTCACCATGGTTGACCAAAGAAGTTTAGTGCATGTGCTTAGCATCTTAGCGAAATAGACGTATGAGTGCTGCTAGCATTGCTGCAGAGGTTGAAGGGGTTGGGGGTCAGCCTGTCAGTGCTCAGTCCATACACCGCACAGTGCATTAAATTGGTCTGCATGGATGCCATCCCTGAAGGAAGCTTATTCTAAAGATGGTGCACAAGGAAGCCTGCAAACAGTTTGCTGAAGACAAGCAGATTAAGGGCATAGATTACTGGAACCATGTCCTGTGGTCTGATGAGACCAAGATAAACGTATTTGGTTCAGATGGTGTCAAGCGTGTGTGGTGGCAACCAGGTGAGGAGTACAAAGACAAGTGTGTTTTGCCTACAGTCAAGCATGGTGGTGGGAGTGTCATGGTCTGGGGCTGCATGAGTGATGCTGGCACTGGGGAGCTACAGTTCATTGAGGGAACCATGAATGCCTACATGTACTGTGACATACTGAAGCAGAGCATGATCCCCTCTCTTTGGAGACTGGGTCACAGGGCAGCATTCCAACAAAACGACCTTAAACACACCTCCAAGGCGACCACTGCCTTGCTAAAGAAGCTAAGGTAAATGTATTGGACTGGCCAAGCAGAACTAAACCCTATTGATCATTTGTGGGGCATCCTCAAATGGAAGGTGAAAGAGCGCAAGGTCTCTAACATCCACCAGCTCCGTGAGGTCATCATGGAGGAATGGAAGAGGACTCCAGTGGCAACCTGTGAAGCTCTTGTGAACTCCATGCCCAAGAGGGTTAAGGCAGTGCTGGAAAATAATGGTGGCCACACAAAATATTATACAGGCTGTACACTCACTACTTTGTAGCAAAGTGTCATTTATTCAGTGTTGTCACATGAAAAGATATAATAAAATATTTACAAAAATGTGAGGGGTGTACTCACTTTTGTGAGATACTGTATATTACCAGTGTTATGGAAAAATAGTGGTCACAAAAGCAATTGTGTGGTTTAGCCAGTCATTTTCTGCATATTAGATTTTTGTGGTCCATGTAGCTAGGGCTGTGGCAGGGACATACTGGGGGTTATTTACGAAAGGCAAATCCACTTTGCACTGAAAGTGCACTTGGAAGTGCAGTCGCTCTAAATCTAAGGGGTAGATCTGAAATGAGTGGAAACTCTGCTGATTTGATCATCCAATCATGTTCAAGCTAAAATGCTGTTTTTTATTTTTCCTTGCATGTCCCCCTCTGATCTACAGCGACTTTACCTCCAAGTGCACTTTCAGTGCACTTTCAAGTGCACTTGCAGTGCAAAGTGGATTTTCGTTTAGTAAATAACCCCCACTGTGTGCTAAACGGTGTCCCTCTTTGTCATTTCACAAAGTTGGGAGGTATGTAGTCGAAGTATATTTAACGCAGAAAATGGCAAACTGACACTTTTCTACATGCCTGTATGTAAAATGTCAGGTAATGCCATACACCCATTTTATACTCTCTGAAACTTGGTGCAGGAAAGGTAAATTTCATAGTTTGATAGTTAGGTTGAAACAATTACACAAGCCCATCTAGTTCAACCAATAAAAAAAATTAAAAAATCATACAATCCCATATACACAATCCTATACAGTTGATCCACGGGAAGGTGAAAAACCCCAGCAAAGCATGATCCAATTTGCTACAGCAGGGGAAAAAATCCTTCCCAATCCCACGAGAGGCAATCGGATTTTCCATAGATCAACTTTACCTATAAATGTTAGTATCCAGTTATTTTACATACATTTAGGAAAGTATCCAGGCCTTTTTTAAAGCAATCTACTGAGCTGGCCAGAACCACCTCTGCAGGGAGTCTATTCCACATTTTTACAGCTCTTATTGTGAAGGAACCTTTTCGTATTTGGAGATGAAATCTCTTTTCCTCTAGACGTAAAGACTGCCCCCTTGTCCTTTGTGATGACATTAAAGTGAATAACTCAACACCAAGTTCACTATATGGGCCACTTAAGTATTTGTACATGTTGATCATATCCCCTCTTAATCTTCTCCTCTAAATAGAGAATAAATTCAGTTCCTCTAATCTTTCCTCAAAGCGGAGCTCTTCCATGCCTCTTAGTGCAGTAACCCACAGTAGCTAATCAGAACTCACCCAGGTCCAATGATATGTAATTTGACTAAACATATAGTCCTTGGTTACTCACACCACAAAAGATAAGATATTATAAAATAGTCACTATTCATTTGCAATTTGTATCCTTTGGAAATTTGTAAAAGCTTTTAATTATTAAATAAATAAATAAATATTTGTTAGTGCAGTTTATTAAACTGTGGCTTTGAAATGATTACTGCTTCATGCTACATATTAGCAGTCAAGTTTTTTTAATGCTCGTTTGTCCAACAGAAGTGCATATTTCAAGTTGTACATTAGATGGCGCCAGTACACCTTATTTTGTTCCACCAGCTACACACTTTTGTTTACCTTGGATTTCCTATTCTGTTTTTAGCCTTTTAACTAAAAAGTGTTGTTAAAACAACAATACGCACAATAATAAGATAATTAAATGACGTAAAATATAAAATGAACAATAATATGTGTTTTTTTTTTTTTTTTAAACTGATGTTCTATATGTAAAACCAATATAAACATACTGTATATGTTACATAGTTACATAGTTAGTCAGGTTGAAAAAAGTCCATCCAGTCCAACCAATTAAATAAAAAAATAAAAAATCATACAATCCCATATACACAATCATTCACCCACAATGTTATTATACTATTATTTAATTCAAGTGATGGAAATACAAGTATAAGTAACTTGTGCTATACTTGTATTGGGAGAGTAACAGTATTGTTTATTGTTATAAACTGTCAAATATCAGCAGCAACTTGCTTTGCTTCAAATTAAAACTATTTAAAAGGTGTTAATCTACTTCTCACACATTTTTTTTGTAGGTAGGACAATGAGATACTAGGTAGTTTTCATAATATTACATAGTAGATAATGTTAAAAAAGACACTGGTTCTTCAAGTTCAATCTCTGTATATGTGAGTGTGAGTTTTATGTGTTAGAAAAACAACCCCTACAAGCATAGACCAATCTGCTTTAGGAGGGTAAAATATTTTTTTTTTAACTGTGCCACAATAGCTGTGAACAGATACATCCCTGGATCAACCTCCTCTCCAATTTAAGAATCCCTAAATGTACATAATATAACTGGGTACTAACATTTATAGGTAAAGTTGATCAGGGAATATCCGATTGCCTCTTGGGGGGTCAGAAAGGATTTTTTTTCCCCTGCTGTAGGAAATTGGATCATGCTTTGCTTTTTTTTTTTTTGCCTTCCTCTTGATCAACTATAGGTATAGGATTGTGTATATGTGATTGTATGATTTTTTTTCTCATTTATTTGTTTAACTAGATGGACTTGTGTCTTTTTTCAACCTGACTAACTGTAACATGTAACTATGCAACTATTATTTGCCTGCCTACTTCAAATTACAAGGAGAAGATTAGTGGTTGGTTGTTTATAATTATCTGTGAATTACAATTATGTCTATTATTTTACTTCCTTGATTAAAGCGGAGGTTCACACAAAAATTGAACCTCCGCTTTTCGGAACCCTCCCCCCTCAGGTGTCACATTTGGCACCTTTCAGGGGGGAGGGGTGCAGATACCTGTATAATACAGGTATTTGCACCCACTTCCAGGCATAAACTCCCGCGGGAGTCTACACCTCTTCCCGTCCCCCACCCCGCTGTCTGCTGGGAAACACATGGGTCCCAGAGACAGCAGGGACCATCCACATTGCGCAGCGTGACTCGCGTATGCGCAGTAGGGAACCGGGAAGATAAACCGCAAGGCTTCACTTCCTGATTCCCTTACCGAAGATGGTGGCGGCATCACCCGAGAGCCGAGCGACAGATCGGCTTCGGGTGCCGACATCGCTGGCGCCCTGGACAGGTAAGTGTCCATATTTTAAAAGTCAGCATCTGCAGTATTTGTAGCTGCTGACTAGCAGCTGCAGTATTTGTAGCTGCTGACTTTAAAAAAAAAATTTTGGGGCGGAACTCCGCTTTAACGATTGGCAAGACCCAACGTGGCCCACCTCTGGATCCTGCATTTTCCCTGTGCTATGAATGAGCCCAACACAAGCATAGAGGGAAAATCCCTGACAGCTAGAAGATGCAGAAGGTCCTGGAAGTCCATTGCACTTTGATTTACATGTGGTGGATTGGAGTATGTGGTGTAGAAGTGAGTGTAGTTTACACTTGCCATTCAGCTCAATCTGCTACCCAAATCCTCTGTTTAAAGCAGATCTTCACTCAAAAAGTGAAGTCCCGCTGGTTTGCTCCCTCCAACCAGTCTGTAAAAAAGTATGCGTTTTTGAGGGGGGGGGGGGTGAGTACCCATTTTTATGGGTACCACTCCCACTTCTGCATTATTTTCCTCCCTTTCCCCTCCCACAGCCTCCTGGGACATGTCACAAGTCCTGGGAGACTGCAGGACCAGTCACAAAGCACCGTGTGAGCTCACACATGTGCAATAGGGAGCTGGCTGTGGAAACCACTGCCGGCTCTGGTATTCAAGATGGCAATGATGGGGACCCACAGCAGTAAAAAGACCTGGCTGTCAATTCTGGACCAAAGGCACTGGTAAGTATCTGATTGTTAAGTCAGCAGCTACAGCAAGTGAATAAAAACAATAAGTTTTATTTTTTTTACTTCCCCACTTTCTCGTTTCATTAGGGCATAGGCAGTAGTGGTAGAAACTACTTTTCATGGAGAACATCCCAGATGGGGTTTTGAACCTTCCAACACTTTCCACATAGGAGTGGTCAGAAACCACGTTCCATGAGGCAGCTTCAATTTGCACCCACAGGGGCAGAACAACAGGAACGCACTTTTTTCTGGAGGCCTCATCCACACAGTAGTTTCTGCAGGCTAGTTAGGTGTGAGCTGGAATTTCCACTTTAAGATTACCAAAAGGTCCACTTTAAAAGCTCTACTCCTTTTGTCCACTAAGACACAGTTGTTTGTAGCTAAAAGAGAACTGTAGGCAACAGTGTTACTGAGATGTTTTTAATGCTGTCAGGTGTTCCATATGTATATTTGCTTTCTGTAGTCACCGAAGAATATCATGGGATGATGATTATAAACAAATATTGTTCCTTGTCACCATATTTTTAAAGCTATGAATGAATGTTTGGCATATAAATTGACTAAATAGTGCTAGAAATTTGATCAACTAAAACGTGTGCAAAAAATCTAATGCATTAGCTCTACTGTCTCCCTAATACAATTAGTGACTCTCAATTACAATTAACAGAGTTACAGATTCCAAGGGTCATTGCTGATATGTTGGCAGATGGCCTGCCAACACCAATTGTTTTCATAATGTAATGCATCTGCTTTTGAAGAACTAAAATTCCATTATACTCAAGTAAATGTTGACTGATTTTCAGAACGGTGCACATTTCAGAGGGGCAAATGAGGGCAAATAACCTGCCATACAGATTCAGCTAAAGAGCGCTTCTGGAAGCAGAAGCTATGGTTGCTACATGCAGACTGGCCAATTAGGTGCACCAGGTTGTATACAGCCAAAAACGCTGGTCCTGGAAGCAAACTTTCTGCATCCCGAGGCAGTCAAAGCTCAGATGAGCAGTTACATGTGAACATTGATGGCACCAGCCATTCTTGTGTACAGGGTACAAGTCTGCTGCCAGCTGTGGCTGTTCGCACACCAAGTATGCATGAAGCTAAAATTTCTCCACTGCAGATTCTTGCCAATTGCTCCCCTGAATGGGCTCTAAATAATGCTTTTGAAATTATTTATGTTTTGAATTATATTCATGTCACAAATATGTATCGCACACTGCATTATACTTTTTTTTTACAAATTTTTTGTATAGGTAAAAAAATTGCCTTTGAGTACCTCAACTTACTCACAGTTCCAACATAATAAACATCACATTACAGAGTTCATATGTGTATTGGCATCAGTTCTTGTTCCCCAAATGGGTTCAATATCTAATGTTCTATTGGTGTCACATATAGTAATTGCATATTTTGAAATAGTATTTATTAGATTTGTTGCTGAGCTTCTGTCACTTTGCCCACTCAGGGCTGGTCAACTACATCAAAGTATCTTATCAATGACTAGTCCTACCTTTTATTAAGAACATTGGAAATACATAAATGTCATGGTAAACTTTAAATGGATATGTGACCTCAACAGGCAGACATAGCTGGAAAAGACAGTCTTAGTTCACATATATTGCAATGCATGCTTAAAGCAGATGTAACACCTAGCTGAATGACATTTAGTTTCCTAGTTTGCTCTGTGTATCATAAACAATTGCCCCTTTCTTTCTTTTGGAAAAATACAGTTTTTCCTCATTTGTTGCATCTCAATGTTGCTGATATATTGCATCCTCTTTGCAGCCGCTTTATCTACATGCATGCAGCCTAGCAATGGCTGCATGATATATTTTAGGGAAAGTTTCCTGATGATGACAAAAGTGGACTGTGCGTGCATAAAGCCAGGTACACACTATAGTTTTTTTTTCAGGGTTGCACGAAAAAAAACAGCTCTGGTCGGGCGCAGCTGTACTATCTATGCAAGGTTAGTCCAGCAATTTCCCCTGCTGAGTTGTTGTGTTCTGACAGGGGGGCGGCCCCCCGCCAGAACACTCCGATCAGCGTCCTTTGTCATTGGCTGAGAGCACTTATTGGGAGTCGGTCAGCTGCTGTTTTTCCAGCATGCATGCCGTTCGGCTGGCTGCTGCAGACATCCTAAGTCTCCCGTGAGGTGCGGGAGTCTCCTGCATTTCAGCTGTGGCTCCCTGACACCCGCAAGTGCCGCGCGATATCCCTGCTGCAGGGCCGATCCTGGGTGAGTGTGCCCAGGCACCTTCATTTCCGGGACAATACAGTGTCCCGGAATGAAATAGCGGACACAGCCAGTGTAGCCACCCTACTAAATACATTTGCGGAATGTCACAAAGTGTCAAACAGTGAAGCCGGGAGCGAGGCCTGCACATTGTGGAGCCTGTGCAGTTCTTGGCTTACAAAGTCTTATATAAACCAGCCCCCTGCTGCATCCAAGTCCTTGCTTCAAAGTTACACTGTAGCAGCCTGGACATCATCTCATTCTAGGCAAAGTCACTAGAAATTATTTATTATTAAAATAGGTGGAGCTTTTTTGAAATAATTATATTGTTGCAATATATTGTGATATGTGTTGGGTAAGTTCATGCAGACTTCTAAAGTTAGTGAGAAGTCCACTTTAATCATAAAAGCGCCAGAAAGAAGGACATTTCTTGTTGTCACCCCTAGCAGCTAATCAGATTCCCTCTTTACCAAGGATAGAAATTTTTAAGAACACAATATAGAGAACTCCAAATGGCTCAAGAAACACACATCAACTGCAGATATACAGTATATTCTACATGACAGTCCAACCATTTGTTGGGGAAAAAAAACACTTGTCTCTTGATATCACAGTGGGACAAGTATATTCAAAGTATTACAGTTCAGCCTGGCCTCCTCGCCACAGAGGACCTCATAAAAGCAGCGGCTGCCTTTGATACTTTATTTCTGGAATGTACTAGTTGCTTGTATGTCACGTTTAACACTACCCCCCCGTAGGAGCTGCAGATGACAGGGTTCCCAACTGCTGCACAGCCAGGCACACAACAGCTTCAGCTTTCATCCAAACACAATGAACAGTCCTTGAGCTTTGTTTTGTGTTTTTTTATTAGGGGGTAATAACTTGGATGGGGATAGGAATTATGGAATGCCCAACTTAATAGTGACAAACCCAGGGACAACTTCCTCCCTGTATACAGCTCCAATTGATCCTCTGTACAAATCCGATTGATTTCTCTGTACAACTCCAATTGATTCCTCCTTGGAAGCTAATGCCGTGTACACGAGCGGAATGTCCGACAGAAAAAGTCAGACGGAATCTTTTCATCGGATATTCCGATTGTGTGTGTGCCTCATCTGACTTTTTTTTTCGAAAATTCTGACGGACCTAGAAATAGAACATGTTTTTAATATTTATAACTGAATCAATTCCTGTTGGGAAAACCGCTTGTCTGTATGCTGTTCCGGCGGACCAAAAACGACGCATGTTCTGAAACAAGTATGAGACGGCAGCTATTGGCTACTGGCTATTGAACTTCCTTTTTCTAGTCCTGTCGTATGTGTTGTAGGTCACCGCGTTCTAGACGGTCGGACTTTGGTGTGATCGTATGTAGGCAAGACAGTTTCAGCAGAACTCCGTCTGAAAAACCTTCGGAGTTTATTCCAACGGGAAAACTGGTCGTGTGTACACGGCATAACAGTCTCTGTTAGATCAACAACAGCCCCCTTCTAGGCTGGGAACTCTCAGTCCCTAAGAAAGTAGCACAATAAGTTGTGAACTACATCCTGGAGTACCTCCAACTCCCCTGTAGACCCTGGTCTCAGCTCTACCACTGCAGAAAATGCTAGTCCAACTAGCTGTGTCTCCACCAACCAACCTGGCTGCCTCTTCATCAGTCTACCCGACTGATTCTCTTTTTACCAGTCTACCTGACTGACTCTCTGGAGATTTCGTAGGGCAAGGTAGAGAAAATGTAGGCACACCGCTATGTTTAAGAGAGACCTGCTACATGTGGCAGTCTTTTCCCTTGTAGGTCTCTGCACTGTGCTGTAGTACTTACACTGTCCTCCTTGCTCCCACTGCCTCTCAGGGAAGACTTCTTTCAAGTTTTTCCCAAACCCCGTCCTGATGCAGAGCACCCCCCCCCCCAGACTAGGGGGTCTTCTGCAAGAGCCACTGATAGTCTCCTCAGCAAGGCATGTCTATCTTCCCCCCGACTCCCCTCCTAGCATGACTCCTCCCTTATCAAGGGCTCACTTATTCCCCTGCCAAGCCCATCTCCTGAGGATTGGCTAAACCCCCCTAAATATGCTGAACAGCCCTCCTAGCCTCCGCCTTCTAGTTTTCAGAATGTTCTCCAACTTTCCAGAACTAGGGGGAGGCACTAGAGAGCTGTCTATTTGAGTCATGCTGCCCTGAACTCTAATAAACCCTGACCTAGTTAACCACTTGCCCACTGGGCACTTAAACCCCCTTCCTCCCCAGACCAATTTTCAGCTTTCAGTGCTCTCATATTTTGAATGACCCTTACTCAGTCATGCAACACTGTACCCATACAACATTTTTGTCCTTTTTTAACACAAATAGAGCTTTCTTTTGGTGGTATTTAATCACAACTGAGGTTTTTATTTTTTGTGCTATAAATGAATAAAGACAAGAATATTTGTACAAAAATGATTTTTACTTGGTTTCTGTTAAAAGTTTTTGCAGATTAGTCATTTTTCTTTATAGATTTTGGCCAAAATATATACTGCTACATATCTTTGGTTAAAATAACCCAAATCCGTGTACTGTATATTATTTGGTCTTTGTGAAAGTTATAGAGTCCACAAGCTATGGTGCCAATCCCTGAAAATTGATCACACCTGATGTACTGACAGCCTATCTAATTTCTTAAGGCCCTGAAATGTAAGGAAAGTAAAAGTACCCCCCAAATGCCCCCTTTTTGGAAAGTAGACATTCCAAGGTATTTAGTATGGTGAGTTTTTTTAAGTTGCAATTTTTTACCACATTTTTTTGGAAAACAAAGTAAAAAAATCACAAAATCTCAAAATTGTCATAATAACAAGTTATTTCTCACACACAGCATATGCATATTTGCAACTACACCCCAAAACACATTCTGCTACTTCTCCTGAGTATGGCAATACCACATATGTGAGACTTTTACACAGTCTGGCCACATACAGAGGCCCAACATGCAGGAAGCACCACCAGGTGTTCTAGGAGCATAAATTACACATATCATTCCTTGAATAACTCTAATCCCGCGTACACACGAGCTGATTTTCCGTCTGAGAAAGCTTGGATGGTTTTTCTGACAGAATTCCACTCAAGCTTGGCTTGTATACACACGGTCACACAAAAGTTTGCTGAACTTTCGACCGCCAAGAACGCGGTGACGTACAACACTACGACGAGCCAAGAAAATAAAGTTCAATGCTTCCGAGCATACGTTGAATTTTTTTCGAACATGCGTCGAATTGTTTCCGAGCATGTGTAGGAATTTTGCGCGTCGGAATTGGTACAGAATTCCGCCAGCAAAAGTCCGATGGAGCATACACACGGTCGCATTTATCAACCAAAAGCTCTCATCGGACTTTTGCTGGCGGAATTTCCGATCGTGTATACTTGGCATTACACTTTTGAGGGCCCTGGAGAACCAGGACCATGGAAACGGACAAAAAATTACCCCAGTTTGGAACGCAAACACCCCAACGTATATTCTATGAGGCATAATGAGTCTTTTGAACAAACAAAAGACAAACAAACAAAAATTATTTTCCACAAGATTTTGGAAAATGTGTAATGAAAATGAAAACACATTTTTTTTTTACACAAAGTTGTCAATTTATAAGATATTTCTAACACATAGCATGTACATAGCAAAAATTACACCCCAAAATACAATCTTCTACTTGTCCCGAGTATGGCGATACACATGTGTGAGACTTTTACACAGCCTGGCCACATAGAAAGGCCCAACATGCAGGGAGCACCATCAGGTGTTCTAGGAGCATACATTTCAAATCTAATTTGACTACCTATTACACTTTTGTGAGGCACTTATGTGGCATGGATGTGGCACGGATGAGCAATTATGTGGCATGGATGAGAACTGATGTGGCATTGATGGGCATTGTAGTGGCACGGATGAGTACTGATGTGGCATGGATGTGGCACGGATGAGCACTGATGTGGGATGGATGCTGCGTGGATGAGTATTGATGTGGCATGGATGTGGCACAGATGAGAACTGATGTGGCATGGATGAGCACTGATGTGGCATAGATGTGGCACAGATGAGCACTGATGTGGCAAGGATGAGCACTAATGTGGCATGGATGTGGCACAAATAATCACTGATGTGGCACAGATGATCACTGATGTGGCATGGATGTGGCACGGATGATCATGGATGTGGCATTGATGATCACTGATGTGGCACAGATGAGCACTGATGTGGCATAAATGTGGCAAGGATGATCACTGATGTGGCACGGATGGGCATGGATGAGCCATGGATGGGGCATGGATGAGCCATGGATGAGCATGAATGAACCATGGATGGGGAAGGGTGAGCCATGGATGGGGATGGATGAGAATGAATGAGCCATGAATGGGGATGGATGAGCCATGGATGAGCATGAATGAGCCATGGATGGGGATGGGTGAGCCATGGATGGGGATGGATGAGCCATGGATATGCCATGAATGGGGATTGATGAGCACGAATGAGGATGGATGGATTAGCCAGGGATGGATGAGCATAATTGAGGCTGGATGAGCATGAATGAGGATGGATGGATGGGCACAGATCAGTGCTGGGGGAACTTCAGATCCAGCCCACATCGCTTCTGCACCGTCTCCCTCCTCTCCCTGCACACTGTATTGATCGGTGCAAGGAGAGGGGAGGAACTGAACCAGACATGCTCCAGTTTTGTTGACAACTGATCGATCCGTCATTGGTCGAATCGATCATGTGGTAAAGGACCGCTGTCATTGGCCTTTTACCCCGATCCGTGGCACGCAGGGTCTGGAAGTGATTCTGGTAGGATGTCACTGCCTCCCAGAGTTATCCAACGGCGCTGTAGCCATCATTCGGCTATGGCCTGGCCGGCAAGTGGTTAAAGACTCACAGGTTTAGGCATGAGTCAGGATATAAATTTTCCTACACTCACACTAGTAGCACACTAGAGGGTGCTACACATGTTAGTGGGTGGGGCCCCATCGTTGGGGTACCTTTTGCGCAGAGCACGCCCATCAATGCCTGGGACCTGGTCATGTGAAAAGTCTAATGCTGCGTACACACGGTCGGATTTTCCAAAACAAATGTTCGTTGTGAGCTTTTTGTCGGAAATTCCAACCGTGTGTAGGTTCTATCGGACTTTTTCCATCGGAATTTCCGACAAACAAAATTTGAGATATGGATCTCAAATTTTCCGACAACTAAATCCGTTCTCGTAAATTCTGATCATGTGTACACAATTCCGACGCACAAAGTTCCACGCATGCTCTGAATCAATTACGAGACGGAATCGCTCAGTCTGCTAAAACTAGCGTTCGTAATGGAGATAGCACATTCGTCATGCTGCAAATTTGAAAATATTTGAATGCAGCGCATTCTCTTCTTCTTGCTAGAATAATGAAGTTGTTTTGCTGCTCATATTCACACTGATTTCTTTATTATTTCTTGTGATCTCATGAATAATTTATTTTTATTTTTTTCATCAGCTCTCCATAATAATGTTTCAAATTTTTGGTTATAGTGTTTTTTTATGCAGATCTCCTATTATTTTTTATTTTTTTTCTTTATAGTGATCTCCATCATTTTTTCTTTCATTTTGTGTCAAGTTACCACAACACCATTATTATCTTGTATTTTTTAACCTTGAGGAGGTTGGTGTTGGTGTCCCTTGTTAATTTACCATTGTATTTTTGAAATGTACCTGCCTACTCACAAACAAACTGTCCTTTTTGAAGTTAAATACATAGGCAAGTATTTGTGAAAAATAAATAG
This sequence comes from Lithobates sylvaticus, assembly GCA_028564925.1. Lineage (NCBI taxonomy): Eukaryota > Metazoa > Chordata > Amphibia > Anura > Ranidae > Lithobates > Lithobates sylvaticus. The sequence continues at coordinate 245,813,320 of CM053029.1, read as the reverse complement.
CCATTTATTATGGGTCATAACAAAATAAAGAGGAAGGCAACGCTGGAGAAACTGGTGAAATGTGCAAAGCCTTTGTACCCCAGGGCACACATCAATTATTTTACAGTCAAAATTGGTGGCCTGAGGAGTCCTTATAATAGTGAGTACAATCCGGTCCAGGACTACAAGAGACCAGGAACAGCAGCAGATGACATATATGTCCCCAGGCTGTGGTCATACAACAGCCTGCATCTTTTGTCAGACCAGACTGAACCCAGGCCATCACTCTCTTGTCTTCCTTACAGGCTTGCTTCCAGGCTGTGGCTCTGGTGTTGTAGTTGTGGCAGGAGGTGGAGGAGGAAGAGGAGGACCATGGTTGAACTCACAAACGTGGCTTTAGCTTGTGAGTTCGCCCCTCAACCCCTTATTTAGGGCTTGTAACATAACTTCCTCACATAAGAGGCGTTGGCCCTCCTCCATTTCCTGCATTTTACAGGCTGTAAGGATCAACTGTTTCAAACAATGGTCAGACCTCAAATTGAGGGAGCAGGATCAGTACAGAAGAATCAAGAGAGTGCTCCTCTTCTTATTATGTTTGTGCTGCTCCATGTGCTTTTCTTTACTATTACTACAGTTTAAAATGGCAAGTTTCAGGTCCGTGGGCACAGTAATCGGGCACAGTAATCGTTCGTAGTAAACATTGTTCGCCCACTAATACAATGTTTTTTGCAAATGCAGGTTAACTACATTTGCTCATGCCTATTTGTCTTAAAAGAAGTTTAGCACATTGTTGTCTAGATGGGTTTGTAACTAGAATGAAATGCAAACTTGATTCAGTGTAAGGAGAGGACACTCAGCAGCTTTTTACACATCTGGACGCAGTAGCACTAGTGTGGGACACCAGACCAGAACAAACTTTTTAGGGTGTCCCACACAGGTGCTCCAGTGGATACTAGGGGTCTCTACATGTGTGATACTTTTACAAAAAAGGTAAGTATTCCAGCTTTGTAAAGGGAAAAAAATCATGTCTTCAGCTTTGAACTCTGCCAAAACAGACAATTGTACGAAACTTCCAAGCAATGTTTCATATTCCTATTTATTGCCTCAAATATCTGTGTGCTAAGTATACCTTTATTTTATTCACATAGGGGAGAAAAGACTCGGGACGTCTGAGGTCACCAGGGACCCCCAACCTCCTAAAGAAGGGGAAATCCAAAAACAACAACCAGAGGATGTGGAGAAAGGAGAGGTTTATGTAGTGGGCAAAATAGTGACCACAACAGGTGAGTGTCTGAGACCACAGCTTCAGGTAATAGATGGATGCCTGCGTATTTATAATACATGGTGTTTTTTTTTTTTAGGTGATGTGGATGTTGTTGAAGAAGAAACACATTTCACAAGTGCAAGTGCACACGTCCTCATCGGGGAGATCATGGTGTGCAATAGGGATTTACAGAAGATCAATGCAGACATTAATGATGTGGAAAAAAGACTCAAAAACATCATTGATGTTTTAGGCAGAATGGAAAACACACCAACATTTATAAAATTCTTTCTATTTTTCAAACTTTTCTCAAAAATTTAGAAAGACACATTTTGAAGATGCACGCAGTGTGTCAACATGTGCTATCTGCCATCACGGGATAACAAGGTACGCGTTTTGGGGGTGCAACCGCCTCCTCGCAACGAAAGTAGATGAGAGGAAGAGGTTGCACCCCCGAAACACGTCCATTGATCCCACATGATGGGAGCTAGCACATGTTGACATTAGGCATGGGATCAGGAGAGAAATCAGTAATGCATTACATACATTAACAACAAAAACAAGGTGTGTGTGTAGCAGACCCACAACATAATAACATTTCGCTAAAGAAGAGATTGTCTCCTCATGTATCAAATAAATTACATTTGCACTATTGAAGAAAATGGCCAAAAAGAAAAGCCCATTGGAGAACCTAGGAGAACCTAGAAGACAGCTAAAAGACACACAAGCAGTAAATCTAAGTAATGCTGCGTACACACGATCGGACTTTGCGGCGGGATTGTCCGCCGGACAATCCGACCGTGTGTGGGGCTCCGGCTGACTTTTTGTTCCCGCTCCGGCGGACTTAGTTTTAAGTTTTGACTTAAAATTGTCCGCCGGATTCGGGAGTCCGGCGGACAATCCCGCCGTCTGTGTGCTAGTCCACCGTACTTTTGAAATGAATGGACTTGCCGACACACCGTCGTAAAGTCCGTTCATTTTGAACGTGACCCCAGGTAGATGGGACTAGCGAAGGAACTCAACGTCGCTGCCTCGATCGGCGACATTGACACCTCGCTAGCCCCGTCACCTGGTATGGATTTATAGAGGAATCCCTACGCTGGAAAAACGGTGTGGGGGTCCCCCCCACAATCCATATCAGACCCTTATCCGAGCACGCAGCCCGGCCGGTCAGGAAAGGGGGTGGGGACAAGCGAGCGCCCCCCCCCCCCCCCCCTGAGCCATACCAGGCTGTGTGCCCTCAACCCCAAAGCACCTTGTCCCCATGTTGATAAGGACAAGGGCCTCTTCCCGACAACCCTGGCCTTTGGTTGTCAGGGTCTGCGGGCGGGGGGCTTATCGGAATCCGGGAGCCCCCTTTAATAAGGGGGCCCCCAGATACCAGCCCCCCACCCTATGTGAATGAGTATGGGGTACGATGTACCCCTACCCATTCACCTAAGGAAAAAAGTGTAACTAAAAAAAAGGACTACATTTTTTTAAAAACTTTATTGCACAGCTCCGGGGGTCTTCTTCCGTCTTGGAGGGTCTTCTCGCCGGACTCCTCCGCTATCTTCTGCTCTTTTACTAGCTCTTTCACTAGCGGAGGAGCCCGGCTTTCTTCTTCATCGCCGCTGTCTGGGGGTCTTGTTCTGTCTACGGGGGTCTTCGGGGGGTCTCTTCTGTTCTTCTTGCCGGGCCTCCGCTTTCTTCTTCCAGCTCTTTTACTAGCGGTGGCCCGGGCTTCTGTCGCCGTCGCTGTCGCCTTCTGCTTCTTCTGCTTCTTGTTCTTCTTTCTTCTTCCGATGTTGACTCGTCGCTGTCTCCTCTTCTAATGGCTCAGACGTGTTGGACTGCCAGTTATATAGGGACAAGGGGCAGTGCCACCGACTCATGTCACATGGTGACCCCGCCCCATATGATGTCACAGTCCCAGCATCCACACTCGCTTGTCCCCACCCAGCTTCAAGCGCCATCAGGGTTTCTTCTTGAAGTCTGGCCTCAGGCCCAACTGACGCAAATAGTTCATTCTCCTTAAAGAGTTGTGGAGAATGCAGCATGCAAGGAATATATGGTTATGTTTATATTCCGCCATGTTGATTCCCGTAAGAAATAGGCAGAACCGGCTGGCCATTATCCCGAAAACGTTCGCCACCACTCTTCTGGCTCTGGCCAGCCAGTAGTTAAAAACCCTCTGGTCCGGGGTGAGGGTCCTCATGTCTTCAAAATGGTCGGCTGGTCAGAATGAACTAACAGAAAGCCCTGAAAAACAGAAAGGCCTGAGAAGAGAGAGAGCTGAAAATCAAAAACGAGCAGACAAGAACGCACTGAAAATCAAATACGTACTATAAAATACGTACTGAAAAACAAATGCGAAATGACTACATGCACTGAAAACCAGATACGAACCCACAAACTAAAGAGCAGTAGCGATCGGAAAAGCCAGAGGCAGAAAAGCGCAAATCGTCTCTCACCAAACTTCTACTAACACGAGATTAGCAGAAGGAGCCCAAAGGGTGGGGCACTTGGTATTGAACTTCCCTTTTCTAGTGCCGTCGTACGTGTTGTACGTCACCGTGTTCTTGACGTTCGGAATTTACTACAAGATTTGTGCGACCGTGTGTATGCAAGACATATGATGTCACAGTCCCAGCATCCACGCTCGCTCGTCCCCACCCAGCTTCAAGCGCCGTCAGGGTTTCTTCTTGAAGTCTGGCCTCAGGCCCAACTCACGCAAATAGTTCATTCTCCTTAAAAACTTCAGCCCCGGACCAATTGGCAGCCAAAGGACCAGGCCCCTTTTTGAGATTCGGCACTGTGTCGCTTTAACTGACAATTGCGCGGTCGTGCGACGTGGCTCCCAAACAAAATTGGCGTCCTTTTTTTCTCACAAATAGAGCTTTCTTTTGGTGGTATTTGATCGCCCCAGCGGTTTTTATTTTTTGCGCTATAAACAAAAATAGAGCGACAATTTTGAAAACAATGCAATATTTTTTTGCTTTTTGCTATAATAAATATCCCCAAAAAATATATAACATTTTTTTTTTTTACTCAGTTTAGGCCGATACGTATTCTTCTACATATTTTTAGAAAAAAAAACGCAATTAGCGATTATTGATTGGTTTGCGCAAAAGTTATAGCGTTTACAAAATAGGGGATAGTTTTATAGCATTTTTTATTAATATTTTTTTTTTTACTAGTAATGGCGGCGATCATCGATTTTTATTGTGACTGCGACATTATGGCGGACACATCTGACATTTTTGACACATTTTTGGGACCATTGTCATTTATACAGCAATCAATGCTATTTAAATGCATTGATTCCTGTATAAATGACAGTTGTAGTGAAAGAGTTAACCACTAGGGGGAGGGGAGGGGTTATGGGCTGTGACGTGTGTGTGTTTTTTTTACATTAGGGGGCGGGGCTGACGTCTGACGTCATTGATCGGCTTTCCCAATGACCGGGAACAGCCGATCAATGACAGGCAGATTAGGAAGTGCGGGGAGAAGTTTGTTTACACAGACCTCTCCCTGTTCTTCAGCTCTGTGACCCGATCGCGGGACACCAGCGGCGATCGGGTCCGCTGGTCCTGCGGCCGGGGTCACGGAGCTCCCGACCGGGTCGCGAGCGCGCCGCTGGCGGCGCGCGTGCGACCCACGGGCAGGCAATTAAAGGGCCATGTACAGGTACGTGATTTTGCCTGCCCGTGCCATTCTGCCGCAGTATATCTGCGTGAGGCGGTCGGGAAGTGGTTAAAGAGTTGTGGAGAATGCAGCATGCAAGGAATATATGGTTAAGTTTATATTCCGCCATGTTGATTCCCATAAGGAATAGGTAGAACCGGCTGGCCATTATCCCGAAAACGTTCGCCACCACTCTTCTGGCTCTGGCCAGCCAGTAGTTAAAAACCCTCTGGTCCGGGGTGAGGGTCCTCATGTCTTCAAAATGGTCGGCGGGTCAGAACGAACTAACAGAAAGCCCTGAAAAACAGAAAGGCCTGAGAAGAGCGAGCTGAAAATCAGAAACGAGCGGACAAGAACGCACTGTAAATCAAATACGTACTATAAAATACGTACTGAAAAACAAATGCGAAATGACTACATGCACTGAAAACCAGATACGAACCCACAAACTGAAGAGCAGTAACGATCGGAAAAGCACGAGGCAGAAAAGCGCGAATCGTCTCTCACCAAACTTCTACTAACACAAGATTAGCAGAAGGAGCCCAAAGGGTGGCGCACTTGGTATTAAACTTCCCTTTTCTAGTGCCGTCGTACGTGTTGCACGTCACCGTGTTCTTGACGTTCGGAATTTACTACAAGATTTGTGTGACCGTGTGTATGCAAGACAAGTTTGAGCCAACATCCATTGGGAAAAAAAACATGGATTTTGTTGTCGGAATGTGCAATCGTGTGTATGCTGCATAACTGTTAGGCCAGTAGCCAATAGCTTTCGTTTCCAAATTTTTTTTGAGCACTTTGTGCGTCGGAATTCTGTACACACGATCGGAAAGAGTCCGATCGGATTTTGTTGTCAGAAAATTTTAGATCCAGCTCTCAAACTTTTTCCGTCAGAAATTCCGATGGGAAAAGTCCGATGGAGCCCACACACGATCGGATTTTCCGACAACATAATCCGATCAGACTTTTTCCGTCGTGTGTAGACATTTTCCCGACTTAGAGATGATCTATTACTCTGTGTGCAGTAAAAGTGAAGAATCCATCTGGAAAGTGCTGTCCCATGTCACTACACACTGTAAATTGATGTACAGTAGGTTTGCAGATAGGGTGGGATGCTGCCCTCTCCTCCGGTCTAGCATACCTCTGTTACATCACTCCAAGTAACAGAATGGAGTACTGTCGTGCACATAGCACAGACCTTATGCATGTACTTTTTAACTCCTTTCTTCCCATATCTTTTGACGAGGCCATGGATCTCTGTAAGGTGGGTTCAGCTCCAGTTGCTACTGGAAACCAGGAGGGTGCCAGAACTTTGATCCCCTCATTACCAGAGGACCTGTCACCTTACCAGGTACCATGCCTAATGACTGGTTGCTTTGTGGCTTGAACTAGTGCTTGGTTACCCATAGCAGCTACATGTATTTTCCTGTTTGTCTTGTTGAGTAGACCTCTTGTAGCAGCTGAGCTTCATACCCCGCATGTGCTATACAGACCCTGTTTTTATTTGATACGCCAGAATCAACACGCACCCATTTGAATAACTTCATACCAGGCTCAGAACAGTTTCATAGTTTCATAGTTAGTAAGGTTGAATAAAGACACCAGTCCATCCAGTTCAACCTGAGTGAGTGTCTACAATGGTCCCTATCCCTGTACATTGCACACTCACATCGGTCCCTACCCTCAAGGAGCCCACAATCCAAGGTCCCTATTAATATACTAGGGCCAATTTACCTACCTGCATATCTTTGGATTGTGGGAGGAAACTAGAGTACCTGGAGGAAACCCACGTAGGCACAGGGAGAACATGCAAACTCCAGGCAGGTAGTGTCATGGTTGGGATTTGAACCAGCGACCCTTCTTACTGCTAGGTGAGAGTGCTAACCACTACACCACTGTGCTGCCCAAAGTTAATGCAGCTTTACTTAAAAGTCTTTTAACATTACAGTTCAATGTGAACAGAGTTCATTTTCCAACTCTAACTACAACTCAGTGGCTGCCCAGGTATACCTCTGCAAAGTAGTAGTGCATTCTGGAGTTTCCCATATTTGGATGTTCTCCGTGCCTCCGATGGACTGCAAGGCGGAGCAGTCCTCCTCACAGCATGTACGGTTCAGTGCAGGCAAGAATCAGGCCAAAGAGCCCCTCGACCACAGCCTTCCCCCTTTTTATATCACAGGTGGGCAGACTGAAACCAAAAAGCACAGGAACTGAATCACATACACATAACTCTTTCCCCCCTCAGCCTTGGCCAGCCACTAACTTACTAACACAGCTGTAGGCAGCCTGCAGATCAGGTAAGTGTGTATTTCTGTCGATCTATTCCTGAGATGTACACAACTCAGCCACAAAGCACAGCCCTGTCTGGCAGACCTGATTTTTCCCTATTGCTGAATCCCTTTTTAATTCTCTTCCTGAACTCCACCCAGTAACTGGACAATAAAAGGAAAAGCAGCACACTGATAAGCTCATCTCTCTGCCACTCTCCTCTATCCTCTAATCATTGTGTTTTTTACCTTGCAACACACCTGATAGGCTTCTTGTGCTGCTTTCTTTCCCCCCTCGGTGAGCACCTCTGCACATTGATTGCAAGTGACTGCTAAGTCAAATTCAGGTAATTGCACTGATTGCATTGATTAAAAATACTTTTAGGCTGTATTCGTACTAGAGCTGAGTGTCTTTGGACGTTTTGAGGCCTTTTCTGTAAGCATTTGTACAAGCATTTTTGTGGGCATCTGAGGCTTTTTTTTTTATTTATTTTTTAGCCAATGGAAAACAAGTTGCTAGAGAAAAAAATGTGCAATGTGTTTTTTCAGACCTTCCCATTGTAGTTTATTGGGGGCAAAAAAACTTGAAGCTTGTGGTTCAAAAGAAGTTCATGTACTATTTTCAAGCTACACACAGGCATACCTAAAACCTATGGAAGTTTGGATATTGAGCGTTTTTAACGTGTACAACGTCTATTGAGCAGCGCGCACTCTGTGATCAGCGAGTCTATGAGACTCGCTGGATCACAGATCAATCCCGACCCCTTACCACGTGATCAGCTGTCAGCCAATGACAGCTGATCATGTGATGTCAACAGAGCCGATAATCGGCTATTTTTTCTCCTCCTTTTTTCTCCATCTTTTTTTGTTTGTTTAGCAAAAAATAAAAACCCCAGCTGTGATTAAATACCACCAAAAAAAAGCTCTATTTGTGGGGAAAAAATTATAAAAATTTAATTTGCGTACAGTGTTGTATGACCGCGCAATTGTCATTCAAAGTGCGTCAACACTAAAAGCTGAAAATTGGTCTGGGCAGGAGGGGAGTTTAAGTGCCCAGTAAGCAAGTGGTTAAGCTTCGAGCTACTAAATGCTCAAGTATGCATGGGACCTTAATGATGTATTAATGATTACAGAGCTTTAGTTTTTTTGACTTTTATATCTGTTTCTAGTTTATGTTTACATGATGGTATAAATAAAATATACTACTACTAGTAATATTAGTAATAGTAATACATACATATGTAGTGAGAAACAAAAAACATGTAATACATACTGTAAGCGTATAATGTTTGCATGCAACATGCTAGCGTTTTAGAACAAATGATTAAATTCCTATAATAATTATTTGTATCATACAGTAATATGGGATAAACACATTTATGTTGACTTTAAAAATTAATTAAAATAGGTCCTTAGAAGCATCTCTGATTGAGAAATGTATATTGTAGGCCTTGAATTCATGCTGAGTCTCAACAATGGCGGTACCATGCAGGGTTAATTTCTAATCCTTTTAGTACTGACTTTAACAAATTGCCACATCAAACAGAATGACCTGGCTTCAAATTAAGGAACCTAGAAAACTATTGGGTATAAAGCAGTCTAAAAATAAACATGTTATTTTAAGCTACAGGGGTGATCTGCTGTAGCATGGAAGTGCGATATTAATGTTATGCAATTGATAATATTATTATACCAAATGGACTCCTGTGTAAATATATGCTGTAATTTTTTAATCCTCTTGATTTTTATTAAAACAAAAACAGAATACACCTTAGTAATGGGTAACAGAACCTACATAGAATAAATCAGGATTATACAATGAGATTAAAAACAGTTGCTGTAGAAATGCTTGTGTTTTCAAAATCTTTCACAAAGGGTAATGCCATCCAAATTTGATATTTGAGTATCGGACAGAGGACTAGATGGCAGTATTTTTGAAAATCTTTCTATTTAAATTACCAGCCCCACCCACCTACCATAGCCTTTATATTGGGTAATTGATTCCTGAGACAGTCCGCTCACTGGATTCAAAAATAACTTTGACTAATAATATTATTAGGTTTATTTGTATGAATCAAATTTCCGGACAGTATGTGCTATAAACAAGGAGACCCTTACTGGGCTTCGCAGTGGATTAAGAGGTCTTTTGATTCTTTTTTTTTTGGCCCAAACTCATAACCTGACTAGTACTTTTTACATTATACTAATAATCAGTGAAGTCTTAGAAATATACAGATTTAAATACATTAATGAAGTGTATATAAATCCTAAATCTATTGTTCATCATATTTGACATCATACCTTGCTGTATACAGTCTTCTAAGGCAAACTGCTTTTCTGTGAATCTATTGCTCCTTGCAATTAGCAACAGTGTTACATAGTTACATAGTTAGTCTGGCTAAAAAAAGACACAAGTTCATTCTAGTTCAACCAATTAAAGGTAAAAAAATTATTATATATATATATATATATATATATATATATATATATATATATATATATACACATACCGTGCCTTGAAAAAGTATTCATACACCTTGAAATTTTCCACATTTTGTCATGTTACAACCAAAAACATGAATGTTTATTTTTATTTTATTGGGATTTTATGTGATAGACCAACACAAAGTGGCACATAATTGTGAAGTGGAAGGAAAATGATAAATGGTTTTCAACGTTTTTTTACAAATAAATATGTGAAACGTGTGGCGTGCATTTGTATTCAGCCCCCTTTACTCAGATACCCCTAATTGAAATAGAGTGGAACCAATTGCCTTTAGAAGTTACCTAATTAGTAAATAGAGTCCACCTGTGTGTAATTTTATCTCAGTATAAATACAGCTGTTCTGTGAAACCCTCAGAGGTTTGTTAGAGAACCTTAGTGAACAAACAGCAGCATGCAGGCCAAGGAACACACCAGACAGGTCAGGGATAAAGTTGTGGAGAAGATTAAAGCAGGGTTAGGTTATAAAAAAAAAAAAATCCCAAGATTTGAACATCTCACAGAGCACTGTTTAATCCATCATCTGAAAATGGAAAGAGTATGGCACAACTGCAAACCAACCAAGACATGATTGTCCACCTAAACTGACAGGCCGGGCAAGGAGAGCATTAATCAGAGAAACAGCCAAGAGGCCCATGGTATCTCTGGAGTAGCTGCAGAGATCCACATTTCAGGCGGGAGAATCTGTCCACAGAACAGCTAGTAGTCGTCTTTATGGAAGAGTGGGAAGAAGAAGCCATTGCTGAAAGAAAGCCAAAGGAAGTCCCATTTGCAGTTTGCGAGAAGCCATGTTGGGGACACGGCAAACATGTGCCAGAATGTGCTCTGGTCAGATGAGACCAAAATTTTACTTTTTGGCCTAAAAGCAAAATGCTATGTGTGGCGGAAAACTAACACTGCACATCACCTTGAACACACCATCCTCACCTTGAAACATGGTGGTGGAAGCATTATGTTGTGGGAATGCTTTTCTTAAGCAGGGACAGAGGATCTGGTCAGAGTTGATAGGAAGGTGGATGGAGCCAAATACAGGACAATCTTAAAAGAAAACCTGCTATGCCGCATACACACGGTTGGAATTTCCGATGCAAACAGTCCGATGGGAGCTTAGTGTATGCCTATCGGTCTTTTTCTGTCGGAATTTCCAACGGACTTTGGATTGAGAAACTGTTCTTAATTTTTCCGATGGAAAACCTTTCTATCGGATTTTCCGATCGTGTGTATGCAATTCCGACACGCAAAATTCCGAAGCATGCTTGGAAATAATTTGACGCATGCTCAGAAGCATTAAACTTCCCTTTTATAGTGCAGTCGAACGTTTTTTTTAAGGCGTGGTGTTATTGACTGTCGGAATTTGGTGTGACCGTGTGTAGGCAAGACAGTTTGAGCGAAATTCCGTCGGGAAAACCATCAGAGCTTTTTCCAACGAGAATTCCGACCGTGTGTATGCGGCATTAGAGTCTGCAAAAGACTTGAGACTGGGGTGGAGGTTCACCTTCCAGCAGGACAATGACCCTAAACATACAGACAGAGCTACAATGGAATGGTTTAGATCAAAGCATATTCATGTGTTAGAATGGCCCAGTCAAAGTCCAGACCTAAATCCAATTGAGAAACTGTGCCAAGACTTGAAAATTGCTGTTCACAGATGCTCTCCATCCAATCTGACAGAGCTTGAGCTATTTTGCAAAGAAGAATGGGCAACAATCTCTAGATGTGCAAAGCTGGTAAAGACATACCCAAAAAGACTTGCAGCAGTACTTGCAGTGAAAGGTGGTTCTACAAAGTATTGACTTTGGGGGGCTGAATACAAATGTACGCCACACTTTTCACATATTTATTTACAAAGAAAATTAAAAACCATTTATCATTTTCCTTCCACTTCACAATTATGTGTCAATTTGTGTTGGTCTATCACAAAAAATCACAATAAAACACATTTACGATTTTGGTTGTAACATGACAAAATGTGGAACATTGCAAGGGGTGTGAATACTTTTTCAAGGCACTGTACATATATATACAGCACAAACACCATCACTTATTCATTTATCACTGTACATATATACACATGTATAGCCTTATATATACATACAATCTGAAGAAGACAAAAAACCCCCCACTAAAATATGATTTCATTTGCTCCAACAGAGGAAAAAATGCTGCAAAAGGCAATCGGATATTCCCTGGATCAACTTTACCTATACATGTTAGTATCCAGTTATGTTATGTGCATTTAGGAAATAATCCAGGCCTCTTTTAAAACAATCTACTAAACTGGCCAGCACCAGCTCTTGAGTCTATTCCACATTATTATGGCTCTTACTGTGAAGAAGCTTTCTTTATTTAGAGATAAAATCTTTTTTCCTTCAGATGTAAAGAGTGCCCCTTTGTCCTCTGTGATGACCTTAACCACATGCCGACCGGGCCATAGCCGACAGACGGCTACATCGCGGTCGGCTTATTCTAGGTGGACGTCCTACGGACTTGCTCCCGCGCGCCCCCTGGGGCGCGCACTCGGGAACATCCGTGACCGCCAGGTCCCGAGGACCCGGCGCATCACGGATCGCGGTAAACGGACGTTTACCACGTGATCGCTCCGTCAAATGATGGCACGATCACATGTACACAAACCGGCGTCACGTCATGACACTGGTTCCTCCCTCCCCTCTATGTACAGAGAGGGGACAGAGAGGGGAGAAGCGGAAAGGGGGAGAGACGGGACCAACACTGTGGGCTGGATGTGTAGTGCCCACAGCGCTGGTCAGTGCCTGCAATGTGCAATACACTGCCACCACTGTGCGATACTCTGCAACCACTGTGCAATGCTCTGTCCCCACTGTGCAATACTCTGCAACCACTGTGCAATGCTCTGCCACCACTGTGCAATACTCTGCAACCACTGTGCAATGCTCTGCCACCACTGTGCAATACTCTGCCACCACTGTGCAATGCTCTGCCACCACTGTGCAATGCTCTGCCACCACTGTGCAATGCTCTGCCACCACTGTGCAATACTCTACCAATACTGTGCAACACTGCAATACTCTGCCAATACTCTGCCAATACTTGCCAATACTCTGCCAATACTTGCCAATACTTTGCAATCATTTTTAATAGAAACAAAGAATTATTATTAATTTTTTTACCGAATTTTCTGTATTTTTTGATTTATAGCGCAAAAAATAAAAAACCCAGCGGTGATTAAATACCACCAAAAGAAAGCTCTATTTGTGTGAAAAAAAAGGACACAAAATTCATTTGGGTACAGTGTTTCATGACTGCGTAATTGTCATTCAAAGTGTGAGAGCACCGAAAGCTAAAAATTGGTCTGGTTAGGAAGGGGGTTTAAGTGCCCAGTGGGTGAGTGGTTAAAGTGAATAACTCATGACCAAGTACACTATATGAATCACTTATGTATTTATACATGTTGATGATATCCCCACTTAAAGAGGTGTTCCCCTAAAAAAAAAAAAAATTAAAAGTCAGCAGCTACAAATACTGCAGCTGCTGACTTTTAATAATTGGATACTTACCTGTTCCAAGGTCCAGCGATGCGGGGGGTCGAAGCCCCCCCCAGATCCGTTTGGCGGCGCCGGCATTGCAACTGTGGGCACCCACTGCGCATATGCGAGCGGCGCCGCGCACCGTGATTGGCGCACAGTCATCTGGGACCTATCACGTGTCCCAGATGACTGACAGGAGGGAGGGAGCCCTTCCTCGCCGAGGGGAAGTGATGTCACCAGCCCAGGCACTGAAGGAGGCAGACTACGAGGGACCCCCTTAGCAACAGCCATTTAGAGGTGGGGAAACACCAGTTTAATCTCCTCTTCTCAAGAGAGAATAAATTCAGTTAAGCTAATCTTTCCTTATATCTGAGCTCCTTCATGCCTCTTATCGGGTTGGTTGCTCTTCTTTGCACTAGCTCCAGTTCCCTAATTTCCTTTTTATGAACTGTTCCCAAAACCGAATTGCATATCCCAGATGAGGTCTTACTAATGATTTGTACAGGGGCAAAATGATATATCTCTCTCTCTGCAGTCCATGCCTCCCTTAATACAAGAAAGGATTTTGCTAGCTTTGGAAATCACAGCTTGGTATTATTATAATCTACCAGAACCCCAGATCCTTCTCCACCATTGACTCTCCCAGCTGTTCTCCTCCTACCATGTCAATCTACCATGCAAGTTCCTTCAGTTGGCCATTGAACTGCCTCTCTGATAGACAAAATAGGTAGACCAATGGCCAACTGAAGGTGCTTGTTGACAGTGGTTGACAACACTATTTCTTATTGCAAAGCAACAGCCTGCAAAATGAACTACTGCTAGTGACAGAATCCTTATGTAAAAAACGTTGTGACAAATTCATAATAAAACAATTTTCTTAAGAAAATTGCATATGCTGGACGGGGCACTTGAGATGAGCAGAGCATGTAAAATCAACATTCTAGGAAGTGTCAGATTTAAATAAAATCTTTATCCACTGATTTTTCCTTACTCTTCTACCTGCAGAGATCAATGGTGTGGCCAACAGAAGAAATGAACATTCAATGACATCTTTTCAGGAGGCACATTAATAGTTTCATAGATACATAGTAGGTGAGGTTGAAAAAAGACACAAGTCCATCAAGTCCAACCTAGGTGTGTGATTATATGTCAGTATTACATTGTATATCCCTGTATGTTGCGGTTGTTCAGGTGCTTATCTAATAGTTTCTTGAAACTATCAATGTCCCACGCTGAGACCACCGCCTGTGGAAGGGAATTCCACATCCTTGCCTCACTTACAGTAATGAACCCTCTACGTAGTTTAAGGTTAAATCTCTTTTCTTCTAATTTTAATGAGTGGCCGCGAGTATTGTTAAACTCCCTTCTACAAAAAGGTTTTATCCCTATTGTGGGGTCACCAGTATGGTATTTGTATATTGAAATCATATCCCCTCTCAAGCGTCTCTTCTCCAGAGAGAATAAGTTCAGTGCTCGCAACCTTTCCTCATAACTAATATCCTCCAGACCCTTTATTAGCTTTGTTTACCTTCTTTGTACGCGCTCCATTTCCAGTACATCCTTCCTGAGGACTGGTGCCCAGAACTGGACAGCATACTCTAGGTGCGGCCAGACCAGAGTCTTGTAGAGAGGGAGGATTATGTTTTATCTCTTTTTAATGCATGCCAATATTCTGTTTGCTTTGTTAGCAGCAGCTTGGCATTGCATGCCATTGCTGGGCCTATCATCTACTAGGACCTACCAAATAAAGTTTTATTTCAGCAACAGTCATTAAGTAAGGTTCTGCTTTTACTTTTATCAGATTAATAAACATGTTGCTGTATCATCATGGATATAGCTATATTACAAGCAATATTATATCATTTAAATACATACATCTCTACCCAGTTTCAGCATTTCACTCAAAAATGTTAATGTGGAACTTTAAGCGTCTAGAAAATACCATGTGATGTGGCTGAAATCGTGTTAATTATTTACATTTTACTGTATTCAAGTTAAGAACTGGCTCCTGCCAAGCTGTCACACTGCAGAGTGCTTATACTGGCAATTGTCTGCGGAAGGGACTCAAAATAACACATTACACCCACTCAGTAACACCCACTGCAGGGTTTGCAAATGTTGTAAACTATGCTGTTCTCATTCAGGGGCTTCTACACAGTGTGGCCACAGACAATCTTCTAATAATCTGAATGGAGTTCAGTAGGGGCAACTGCATGTGACAAAGCTTTGGAATTCATAGTTATGTTACATTTAAAACTATCCTAGATATATAAGTTTCTGTGTGCTGTTAGGAAACATATAACCTATGTACTTTGTGTCATGCAGATGCAACAGGAAGTGACAATAAATCTCTGCAAATTGAAAGGAAATCCCCCTTTAACAGATGTAATCCTAAAATGTGAAAGATTTCCCTTGCATTCCTGTTCCAGTTACAACTGAAAGTGTGCATCTAACCAGACACAATAAAAACCCAACAGAGGTTTAAACCCTTCTTCAACACAAACAAATTAAAATAAAGCTTTTGGGTAGAAATGCACTAACTGCGAGGAGGACTATAGAAATCTCCCTAACCACCTTTGCTACTTTACAGACTTGAACGGATTCATCTCAACCCCTTAATGACCATAAGAAGTGAAGGTAAAACATTTTTTTTTTTAAAACAGAGTAACGGAGGTTGTTTTTTTTTTTTTGTCACCTGTGTCACATTGTGGAGATTTCCCTTCACTTCCTGTTCCATAGCAAAAATTGGAAGTAAGAGTAAATCTCTCTAAAGAGTTGCAACCCCTAGTTGTCACCAGGGTCACCAGAACTAGTATCCCCATTGGAAGATTTCCCCTTCGAATACTGTTCTGGTGACAACCCAAAATTTGGGATTTTCTTTCACTTTTACTGTTGGTGATAAAGGTAAAAAGGACAAATAGAATTACTCTCCCTAACAGGGACACGGACAGCAATACAATGCTGACAGGTGTGTCAATTCCTCGCCACTCTATCCAAAAATAAAAACAAAAATAAAAGTTTTGCTTTAGTTATACTTTATTATTTACAGCATTCCAGAAAAACACCATAGAACTACTGGCCAACTTTCTTTGTGATGTGTACTGTCAAGATGTACCACCCACTGGATTTGGCTGATTCCTGAAGATTGTGCCTGGACCCAAAGCAGCTCCAAATGACAGGGTGTTCTGATCGGCCAACGTTCAGAAGAAATAGCAGTGCTTTGTCTCTATGCATCTGCTTATCATTTAGATGTGAAGCATGAAAGTGTGCTACAACATTACTCTTTCAACAGTGTGTGTGGAACAGTGTATAAACTGTAAGGCCCCTTTCACACTGGGGCGGTTTGCAGGCGCTATTGCGCTAAGAATAGCGCCTGCAAACCGACCCGAAACAGCTGTTGCTGTGTCTTCAGTGTGAAAGTCCGAGGGCTTTCACACTGAAGCGGTGCGCTTGCAGGACGCTGGAAAATGTCCTGCAAGCCGCATCTTTGGCTCGCTATAGGAGCGGTATATTTACCGCTCCTATATCGCCCGTCCCCATTGGAAACAATGGGGCAGCGCTCCGAACCCGCCCGCAAAACGCTGCTGCAGCGGTGGTTTGCGGGCGGTATTGACCCTTTTTCGGCCGCTCGCGGGGGGTAAAACCACCCCGCTAGCGGCCGAAATGCGCTGCTAAAACGCTGGTAAAGCGGCGCTAAATATAGCGCCGCTTTACCGCCAGCGCCCCCACCGCTCCAGTGTGAAAGCCCTCAGCCTTAAAACAGCCACGCCACATGTCCTGTGAGCCTCACTAATGGCCTCCCACCGCTCCAGTGTGAAAGTAGCCTCCACGTACTCCCCTTTCCAAATCCTTTCTTTTACCTCTGCTTTCAAGTGCGCCCCCAAAGGGCCCTCAAAACAGACATATGCTTGTGCATTTTGAGACGGTTCCGCGGACATCGTCGCCGTGGAGGCCACGGGAGTTGCGTCTTTCGCCCCGGGGGTGCCTGCCGATTGCAGGGAGGCCTGTCCTGGGGCCCAAAATAGAAAAAAAATATGTTTAGAGTTTAATCTTGGTAATTTGAGAAGTTGCTAGATGTACTTTGTTTTTTTCCCAAGGGCCCTTTCACATGGGTATTCCAATCGGGTCCCTCTGTTTTTCAGAAGCTCCATGCAGCTTTATAAACAGTCACCTACCTTCCTACCTTCAGGTCTGTTCAGGTCTAAAAAAACAAAAACAAAAAAACAGAAAATAATTTTGTCCTTTTCTGTTTTTCCGTACCTAAAACGTAATGGATCGGAGGCAGGCTGATGTAAGCGTACACAGGTCTGTTTACTTCCGGCCACCCATAAACCCATCACAGGTCCCTGTTCAGCTCTGATCACGAATCCCCTGCTGATCGGAGCGAAGAAGCTCTGTGTGAAAAAGCCCTCACTAATATACACAAATTAAAATGTTAATTGTCCCACCATATATACTTCCATCCCATAAAAACTATTGACATGTTTGTGTCACCAGTTTTTTATTAGGAATAGCTGAAAGAAAAGTTGTTAGAATCTGAAAGCAATAGAATCTAAACAATGCAAAATTGAATTTGGTCAGAAAGGTATGGAGGGATTTTTCTTTTTTTAGTTAAAGCCAGGCCTGCCAATAGAGGAAGTACAGACAGCCTTCCTGTATCAGGACCCATTGGCTCAGAAGGGGGATGGGGGCAGCTTGAGTCTAGCAGTCCTCATAGCTTCTCCCCCACACAATCGCAGTCTCACAAGATATGATCTGGTGGTTGCTGTGCTTTTTTTTTGCCATATGTTAATTACCTAATCAGTGATTGGTGATGGGTACTGCACAGCTTACAGGGTTAAAGATGGAGGGATCTGCATTCCTGGTAGAGCTGGGCACAGCCTGCAGTAGATCAGGAATATAAGAATTATTGAGAGCCCAAGGAGAGTCCTGACCCCTGCACCTATGCAGTGACATAGTGTGGGTTGTCAGTGCCCGGGGCAAGGCAAGTCATTTGTGCCCCCTATCCGTGGACTTTTAGATACCCCCGCCCTTATCCCCCTTCTTTTTCGTACACAGAGCAGGTTGTCACAGGGACAGGACATCAGATGACTTCTCCCTGATTGGGTCACAGACAGCACTGACTAGAATCTGAACTCCTCCATACTCTGTAGCAGGCACGTAAGGCTTTATTGTAAAACCGGTCAATATATTCACTGGGGACTGGCAGGAAGGGCAGTATGAACTATGAGGAGACATTCCCGAGGTAATGACTGCCTACAGGTTGCCGGGACAGTCCCAGCGGGATTCCACACTTGTTTACAGTAGTGAATAGCCCGGCCATGGCACAGTATTGGCCGGCTCCATACCCGGAAGAGGCATGGCCCTTTCCTGCCCCAAATGACAACAGCTCCAGCCAATCCTGACAAAGAGTGTCACAAGTGAACCCCTCCCACCAACCATTCTGTCCAGCCAGCTTTCAGGTGAGGGTGGGACTTCCGTTGTCAGGGTGCTGGTGACCCTGTTGCTGCACTGTGTTAGGGAGAGGCCTGGCATGTCAGGACTGTGCTGAGGGACAGGTGGGGATGAATGTCTTCAGTATGGTCTGCGCCCCTCTAAATATTGCACCAGCTGTCCCCCCCACGCTATGCCACTGCACCTATGTACATTACACAAACCTGACCCCTGCGCTTTGTGTGTTACCCACCCCTGACTCCTGTACGCTACATACCCTTGACACCTGCACTCTGTACATTACATACCTGAACTCTGTACATATGCTCAAGTTTTAGGCCCCTCCCACTGTTAGCACACCCACAATCCACCCACATTACGTACCCTTGACACCTGCACTCTGTGCTCTTCCCACTGTTAGCACAGTTGCCACACTTACAATCCATTGCAGCGTGCTGGGCACGCCACCCCGTTCTTCTCCCCTGGATGCCCATGTCAGGTACTGTAGGTTGTAAGAAGCCTCATAATCTCTGATGGCCATTCTAATTGAAGATATAGTGCAGTAAATATAAATGTTATTATATTTTGCTCAATATTTTTAATTGTATCTTAAGGCAATTAATAGAGGTATAAAAAACTAAACTAAACAAACTGGAAAAAAATCATTCTGTGCCACTCATAATGCATTCAGGTGAACAAAAGAACTAGGTGTAGCTGAGAGGTGAGAAAGGTTCATGCAATTTCTGTTCATCGTCCAAAAACTGCAGGCAAATGCATGAATAAGCTAGAATAGTGCATTGATCAATAGCATTAAGTCCTCTTTTCCCCTGATATAAAGTTAGATTGAATTTTAGAGATTAACTCCTTGGATTAACCCAGCCGGTGTCCATCATTCCTGTGTTAAAGGCGACACTTCAGAGTTATAGAAATCATTGTAATTATTCTCTAGAGAATGGTCTTGTACAACAGGCTCTGTTTTCATTTTCAATCGCAGCGATGGACATTCTTGACCGCAGTGACGCACTTGTTTTTGTGTTTCTAACATATAATAAAGTTCTAAAAGAGAAAAAAAATACAGAGAAAAAAACATGAATATAAACATATTATTATGAAAATATAAAAAATAAAGTTTTGCATAAAATCGGCGTGGAGAAGATTTAGAAACCTAAGTAACCCTGTCCTTTTCTTTAACTTTCCAACTCCTGCCTTGCTTCTAGCTCCTCTTAGATTAATCTTTTTTTGGCTCATTGAATTGTGGTCAAGGCCATTGTAATGTGAGCCCTCCCTCAGATTCGATTGGATGGACGAGGCAGTGAGAGGCCCCTTTTCACAGAGGACTAATTGCTCTAGACCACCAGTATTTTGCAGCTACAGATGTCTTCCTTAATTTGCCTATAGAACACAATCGGCCCCATCTGTTGCATTTTTTTTTTTTTTTTAAAGTCGCCTTCTCCCCCTGTCTGCAGGCCTAAATTGAAAACTCATCAAAAAGTAATACAAGAGCAGTTTGGCTGGAAGGCCGCTGCTGTGGCAAAGAAGGAGGGGCTGCCTTTAATAAGGGCCCCCTGCTACTTTTACACCTAGTTTAAAGCTTAAAGAATAGCTGAGGCAGGGAACGAAAGCTGGGGGTGGGTACTGGAAGAGCCAAGAAAAAAGTTGGAAACTAAGGGACAGATGGGATAATTTGTGGTAGAATAATCTAATGTGTCATGGCTAAAGGGGAAAAATACAGAAGGCTCACTGAGTTTTATGCACCCAAAACAATATATATGACTTTACCTTACCTTTTTTTTTTTCTCTCTTTCAACATAGTCTCAGCTCAGCTGTCTTGCCAAACTAATGTTTTTGTAGCACTTGTATTGTTAGTTATTTTACCTGTCTATACAAAGAGACTGTTTGGTGCACTTAGAAATATTTAGAAAAATAGTGCTAGTATAATGAAAGGTCAAAGATAAAGTGTACACTGCTGAGCAGCTTTGTGGGTTTACTATACACATTATCTACATTCTGAAAGCCATTTGATTTATTTATTTTCTGCAAAGTTTATTTTGTTTTTATTGTATTGCAATAACCTGGACGTATTACTAAAATAATAAGGATGACAATCATCATCATAATAATCTTTATTGGAATAGATGGATGGTGTTAACTTATTTGTTTTAGTATTAATATGGTAATTAAAATCAAAATATAAAAAATGATAATTTCTAGGTTGTATAATGTTCTTTTTAACTAATATCCACAACATACCTTTATATTTATTTAGGGTTTGCAAAACTCTGATTTCCTATATCCGGCCCGATAATAAAATAAATAAATAAAGTAATCACATTTTAATCCAGATACGTATTCATTAAAATATTATTAAATATATTTTTACATAAAACTAAAATAAGAATCTGAATCTCTTGCATCTGCTTACAGTAAGACTCCATCAAAGGGTTGTATTGCGTAATGTGTATCTTTTTGTTATTATTTATTTATTTATTTATTTTTGGATAGAGTGGTGAGGGATTTAAACCCCAGTAAGGTTATTTTTGCTGTCTTTGTGCCTTCTGGGGAAATTCATCCTCTTTATTTGTTCAGGTGGCCATTGTAAAATGGACAGAAAGTGAAGGGAAATCAAAATTCAAAATTTTGAATTGTCACCTGAACAGGAACAGAGGAGAAATCATCCAATGAGAATACTTTTACAGATGACAACTGTTTGAGTGGATTTGCCTCACTTGAGAGAACTGGAGAGAATCCATGTCACTTCCTGTTGTGCCTATAGGACAGGAAATGAAGGAAAGTCTTTTTTTGAATGGGACACAGATGAAAAAAACAGAGAGGCTTTACCTATCCCCTTGCTGTATCCAAAATAAACTTGACTGTAGTATTTGGCAGAGGTGCCTGTACAACAAAACTGGCTGTACAGTATTTAAACTCTTTGGCACACCAGAACCTCATCAAATCAAAGTACCCATCAAACTAGAACCCCCGCCCCTTCACAATAGAATCTCCCCATAACACCAGAGTCCCCCACCCTTTACATTGCAGTCCCCCAATCAGACCAGAACCCCCCTTCACATTACAGTCAGCCCCAACACTTCAGAGTCCCCATCATATCAGAGCCTTCCCCCATTTAAATTGCATTCTCCCCATCACACCAGAGCCCCCCCCCCCTTTCCTTTACATTACCCTCCCCCCTTGACACCAAAACCCCCTTCACATTAGACTCAGCTCCCATCAAATCAGAGTCGGTATCCTTCACACCACACCCTGCCCCCCCCCCCATAATACCAGTCCCTCACCCCCCTTCATAACAGACTCCTTCCTTAAAATCTTCACCATGGCCATATCTGGTTATAAAGTTAACACTACTAAAACTGAGGCCCTCCCTTTACATATTCCTCCCACTCTTCTATCTCAGCTGATGGAATCTTACCCTTATAAGTGGTGCTCCACCTCCCTCAAATATTTGGGGATCCATCTTACTCCACCCTCTACTCTGTTAACTTTCCCCCTCTAATTTTAGATATCAACAAATCCCTGCAAAGTTGGACTAAATACCCTCTCTCCGTTTTAGGTAGTAGGGAGTAAATGTACTAAAGATGTCCATTCTACCTCGGTTATTGTACTATTTTGAAACATTGCCCGTGGCCATAACCCTACCTCAACTCAAAGCCATCCAAAGCAGTTTCCTGAAATGTATTTGGAACGGTAAGGCTCACTGCATTGCGAGCTCGTGGTCTTTGCCCTTAGATCTAGAGGGGGACTGGGTGCTCCGGATATTATCAAGTATTATTATGCAACTCATCTAAGGGTTATTGCCTCCTGGTCCAGTTTACAGGCCCCTAGCCACTGGTCCGATATTGAGAAAGGGGTGTTATATCCGGTCCACCCATGCTCCCTGATTTGGTCTCTCCTTCCGCACACAGACCCTATCTTTCGACGCCAATGTACAGCCCCTATGAACTTCTCCCTATCTATATGGCATAAATGTTGTAAGAATTATTTCCTCTTGTCAATCTGTCCCCCCCTTATGAATGTACTATTTAACCCGTCCATCCCAGACAGCCTATCCTTGGGACATATTCTCCCATGGGTAAATGCCTCTTTGTTTAAACTTCGTAATCTAGTTCACCCGATTTCCCGTAGACTACACACATTTGACACTATCTATGAGAAGTTCAATATGTCCAATTGTTCTATTTCTACCTAAAAATCAGGCATTTTTTCCATTCCCGATCCCCGACTCTGACCCTAGACATACCCACTCCTTTTGAATATTTATGTGCCCAGGGTCCTCATCAATTACACTTAAGCCCCATACACACGGTCGGACAATCCGCGGACCAGGTCGGTGGAATTCTGTCTGTCGTACTTTGTCCGATGTTGGTGTTGCGTACACACGGTCGGACTACGTTGTCGGAATATCCGGTCTGCAAGAACGTCGTGACGTAAGTCGTCGTCCACGAGATTAGAAAAGGGAAGTTCAGCACCACGTCAGGCACCCGTTGGGCTCCTTCTGCTGATCCCGTGTTTATCGAGATTTAGTCGAAGTTTGGTGACTTAAGAT
Organism: Lithobates sylvaticus; assembly: GCA_028564925.1. Lineage (NCBI taxonomy): Eukaryota > Metazoa > Chordata > Amphibia > Anura > Ranidae > Lithobates > Lithobates sylvaticus. The sequence continues at coordinate 245,790,144 of CM053029.1, read as the reverse complement.
TCGCGCTTCTCAGTTTTCTGACTCAGATCGTTACTGCTCTTCAGTTTGTGCTTGTCGTGCGTATCTGTTTATTAGTGCGTGTATTCAGTTCGCATTTGTTGGTCATTGCGGCCTATATCTTGATATAGGACGCTTTGATTTGCACTGCTTATTGTCTGCTCGTTTCTGCTATTCATTTCGTTCTTTCAGGCCTTGCTGTTTATCAGTGCTTTCTGTTTGTCCGTTCTGACCAGCCGACCTTTTGTGACCTTGTGAGCGATGTTTCCCGTGCGTACTCGTCGCCGAGTTCGTGCTGTACGCGGAATTGGTGTCGGGCTTTTAGCTTTGACCCAAGACCCGTCCATGAACAGAGTGACGAGGAGGATGTGGACCAAGAATTGGTTGCTTCAGCGTGACCAATTCTCGCACATGCCTTTGCTTCGTGAGATCCAGGAGAATAATCCTGATGATTTCAGGAACTTTCTCAGGATGACGGACCCCGATTTTCACCGTCTTTTGGCTTTGCTGACCCCCTTTATCAGCCGGCAGGATACCTGCATGAGACAAGCCATTACTCCGGAGCAGAGGCTTGTTGCCACGTTGAGGTACTTGGCGACAGGGAGAAGTCTTCAGGATTTGAAGTTCTCTTCAGGTATCTCTCCCCAGGCCCTGGGAATCATTATTCCAGAGACCTGTTCTGCCATCATCCAGGTCCTGCAGGAGGACTATATTAAGGTAACATTTCTCCTTTACTATTCCCTTCTATGTATGCTCTGTTTGCTAATGTCTTGTATTTTTGACCTCCTTCCCTAATTACCATGTTTGCAATATGCTCTAATATGCTGTGCCCCTTTTCTCCTTCATGCATTTTTCCCTTCACTTACCTCCCCAGCATGCTCTTCTGCCCCAATAGACACCTATGGCCTAGTCACTTAAGCAAAGTATTTTGTCTGCTGCATCGGATTTTTTGCCCTCAAACCCCCCCTAAAATATGCACAAATGTTTGCTGTGTGGTTTACTTCATGTAGAGCCCCTTTTTTTTTATTGTTTTTGGTGGGGGGGGGGGGGGCAAACTCATTAGGAACCCCCTCCCCCAACTGCTCTGTCAGATGGTACCAATCCTTTATCTGCTGGCTTTCCCAAGGTCCATACACACTATATACCTACCTCTTTATAGTGGGCATCTTTAGGGATGAATTCAGCAAAGCATGTAGTGCAAGGGGCTGGCTCCATACTTTCCATCTCCTAATTTTTGGTGTTCTTTCCCTCCTATTAGCTTGCTTGGTAATTTCATAATGTCACAATGTGCTTGCCTTTTTTTTTGGGGGGGGGGGGGGGGGGTGAAATGTTATTTTATCTTTCCTGGGGGCTGCCAATAGTGTTAAGTACAGAGGGTCTGCCCAAACTAGCACACATTATTGAGCCATTTGCCAATCAATGAAGTGCAGAGGGTTACCTGTCCACCACCCCCCCCCCCCCCCCCCCCCAAACCCTAGTTATTGCCAATGGCCCATCAGAAGTGTGGGGATTGATGGGGAGTGAGTAATCTGTGAAGGGGAGCCTCTACTTTTCTGTGCAAATACTTTCCAGCCTCCAATTTTATACAATGCTCTTGTTCCAAGATGTTGATTGTCTAATCTGCTTGCAATGTTTAGGTGCAAAGTGACTAATTTTTTTTTTCTTGTTTCACTCCACAGTTCCCTTCCACGCCCCAGGAATGGCAGACTGTGGCCTCCCACTTTGCCAGCCGTTGGGACTTTCCTAACTGCGGAGGGGCAATTGATGGGAAACACGTCCGCATCGTCCCACCGCCCAACTCGGGGTCCTAGTATTATAATTATAAAGGGTTTAATAGTGTAGTGATGTTGGCGGTGGTGTCGGCAACATACGAGTTTATGTATGTGGACGTGGGGATGAACGGCCGGATCTCGGATGGTGGTGCCATTACGCACACGGAGTTCTACTGGCGTCTCCAAAGTGGCAGTCTGTGCTTGCCACCTCCAGAGGAGAATGCAGAAGGACTCCCCTTCGTCTTTGTCGCAGATGAAGCGTTTGCGTTGACTCCCCATGTGATGAGGCCGTTCCCGATGAGGACCCTCACCCCAGACCAGAGGGTCTTCAACTACAGGCTGTCCAGAGCCAGAAGAGTGGTGGAGAACACTTTTGGCATCCTGGCCAGCCGCTTCCACCTGTTCTTGACAGCTTTTAACTTGGCGGAATACAAACTGAACCACATAGTTCTTGCCTGTTGCATATTGCACAACTTCCTCAAAAGACATAACAGGAACTATGTGGTGCACGTTGGCCCAGATGTGGAGGGCCCTCCAAATGCGGACCTCACAGCCCTTCAAGTGGCACGTCCAGGCTTGCCCCCTCTAAATGCCCGCGCGGTCCGCGAGCAATATATGGAGTACTTTTTGGGTAGGGGGGCCATTGCTCTGCCTGACGATGTGTGAGAGGCATTTTTTAATAAATCTGATATTTCAACCAACCTATGATTTCTTGTCATTTCAGTATACTTTTTATCTTATTTTACCTTGACATTTTTTCCCTTTGCCTTCGACAGTGGGAATGCACTTTCTGGGCAAAAGGAGGTAACAGTCTCTTCTTCCCAAAAAGATTAGTCTCATGTTGTGTGTTTGCTACCTAATCTTTGGTCTAGAGAAGGTTTGTACTGCATAACTGACACCCAAAATACTCCTTTTCCTCACCAGGTCAGACATGTGTGTATTCTCAAAAATGCTGTGCTCCGTGTTTTCGTACAAAGCACTGTGGGTGTCATTTACATAAGTCAAATCCACTATGCTCTACAAGTGCAGTGAAAAAGTGCCCTGGAACAGAAACTTGCAGTGCAAAGTGGACTTGCCTTTAGTAAATAACACCAATTGCCCCCCATATCCTTTACATTTGACATACATAATGCATTGTGTTTTTGAAATAAGGAAGCCACACATTTAGAAAAATAAAAAAGTTTACTTGGAAAACATTCACAAGTGCGTTTACAATCTTCACGCCCAAACTGACAACATCTTGGTTATTTACAACATTGTTTACAAACATTGCGCAATTGGTAAAACCAGGCATGGAGCAAACCAGAACCTATGAACTTGGAAAGTTCAACTTTGTAAAGTGAAGACAAGATCAGACATGACTATATGTTCAAAGTGTGTTTGATCTTGCCTTCATCACATGGGGGGGCACCCCTGGAAAGTGGAAATTTAGAACATGCACACAATTTGGGTCTGAAAATGGTCATTAGATGGTAAAACACATGCCTAGAAGCTTCAAAAGTGCCATTTTCCATCATGGGGATGAATGGACGTTTTTTGGGGGTGCAACCCCTTCACCACAACCACTTTCGTAGTTCGTAAAGTGTTTGCACCCCCCAAAAAACGTTGGCATTCATCCACCATGATGGGAGCTAGCACACGTGGACACAATGTGTGCATGTTCCAAATTTCACACAGTTCTTAAGTTGCAAATGTGTTCCGAAGCTGGCACAAATGTGTGTTAATTACTTGGTGCGTTTTCATATTTTTCCTAAAACATCAATGATGTTCTTCAATTTTTGTTGAACATCATTGATGTTTTGCTTTATGTAATCTAGATCTCTATTGCAGACCATTATCTCCCCGATGAGTACGTGGGCACTCTCTGTGGTAAAGTGCGATTTTTCTTCCACAACATCCACGTCACCTAAAAACCACAAACAAACAAAAATGGGGTGTTGGAAATGAGGCAGCCATACATTGATTAGCTTACCAGTAGCTGTGTTCTCCCACACTCACCTGTTGTGGTGACAATTTCTCCAAGTTCGATGATCTCTCCTTCCTCCTCCTCCTCCTCTGCTTCTGCTCTTTCCCCTTTTTTGGGAGGTGTTGGTTTTGGGGTTTCCTCAGACGGCTCAAGTTTTCGCTCCCCTATGAGAATGTACAAAAGGAAGATTTAGCAACACAATCTATTGAGGGCAGAAATAGGAAATGACAAACATTGCTTGAAAGTGACGGACAATATTTTTGTTTGGCCAGTTACAAATGCCAACTACATGAATGTAGTCACTTTGTAAAGGTGCTAAACTGACTAGCTTTTTGGTAGAAGTTTGTGTGATGGAGACCCCCCTCTAGTATCCACTGGAGCACATGTGTGGAAAAGCCTAAGAAAAAGGGGGTTTGGGTGTCCCAGCACTAGTGCTCTAGAGTCCAAAATGGGTAAACAGCTACTGGGTGACCTCTCCTTTACATTGAATAAATTGGCTTTTCATTCTTGATGACATTTCTAGTGAGAACAAACTTCCTTTCCCCAAAAAAAAAAACCAAACATCGTATTATAAGTGGTCGAACGATCGAGGTTGCGTACGATCGAATGGACACACACACGACCATGACAGTGGCAGAAAGATCGAGGCTGAGTACGATCGAATGCACAGACGAACATGAAAGTGGCCATTTTGGAATGTACAACTTTGTAAAAATCAAACCACATGGAGCAGTATGCAAGCAAGAAATAAAACACAAAACACAACTACTTACTTTTTTGAAGAATTCGCTTGATCTTTCTGTACTGATCGGCCTCCCTCAGTTTCAGGTCTGACCAGCGTTTCCTCAGTTGCTCCTTGGATCGTTGTACCCCAAAATGATTGTACAGCCTTCTCACAACTTTAGACATGATCTTGGCCTTGCGGACATTGGGGTTGAGGTAAGGGCCATACTTCCCATCATAGTCGCTCCTCTTTAATATGTCCACCATCTCCAACATTTCTCCAAATGACATATTGGAGGCCTTGAATTTCTGGCTCCGGGATCGGGACGTTTGTGCATCCGGCCTTTCCTCGTCCTCCTCCTCGTTGGTGGGATATTTGGGGCGCACCTGCTGTGTCCCCGCCATGTGCTCTCCCCACTGCGCCGTAAAGAGAAGGGGTGGGGTATAGACGAGAAAGATCGTCAGGGGCGGGGGGAGTTTGACGCATGCGCACTGTATATAAAACGTCACACGCCTGTGTCGTAGCCACGATCTGGGAGACGAGGGGAGAGAAAGCTCACGCACGAGACGATCGCTAGAAACGAAGGTACAATTTGACGTTGGTACATAACTAGCCTAGACTGATTAGAACTTGAGGCTTCTTTATGGAGAAGATTAGGAGAGTTTAGGCTGACATTATTTATATTGTTTGGTGTGGTGTTGTGTCTTGCAGAGGTGATGGAGGCCTTCTACGACGTGAGTTTTCTCCCCCTCTTCATTGATAAATACCGGGAATTCCCCCTCTTATGGCAACCTAAACATCGTGACTATAGCAACAGACCAAAGAGGTACGCAGCCCTGCTGAAACTTGTGGCATTTGTAAAGCCTAACCTGCCCATGGCAACCGTGGCAAACTTAAAAGTGAAGATTAACAACATGAAGAGTACCTATTTTCGGGAGCGCAATAAGGTCCGGAAGTCCCTAGCATCTGGAGCTGCAGCAGATGATGTCTATGCCCCCACGCTCTGGTACTATGAGAGGCTCCACTTTCTCAAAGACCAGGCTACTGTCAGGAAGTCACTCTCGACTCTTCCTTGCACGCGTCCTTCCGCGCACGCCACCCCTGATGAGGCTTCCGAGGACCAACCTGGGCCTTCCAGTATGGAATATGTGCAGGAGCCCAGCTTGTTCCAGGTATAGTAGTTTTGTAACCATTTTGGGGAATAATGAATGATGTTCAGTTAATTCTGGATCCCCAATTGCTTAGTTCCTAACGTGATTGACATATCAACAGACAGTAGTGTTGGAGACATTTTTGGGAAGAGTCTAAACTGCAGGGCTGAGAATTGTATGGTTTTCTATTTGTAAACATTTTGCAACAGTCACTAGATGAGAATTGTGTGTGTTTGATGAACAAATAACTGAAACTATGTCCCTTTTTCATACACAGGAAGACCTCAGCCAGGAGGTGGCTGTGGAAGGTGGCAGTCAGGAGGAGGCAAGGGGTAGTGGCAGCCAACAGGGGGGTAGGCGTAGGAGCCTGACTGTCTCCCAAGTCCCTCCCCTCCGCCTTCCCTACAGAAGGGCGAAAAGCATGGGGGAGGTGGGAGAGTCAGCGCTCCAGCTGATCCGAGATGCCTCAGCCTCCCTATATGCCACACCCACCTACGAGGAGGCCTTTGCCTCCTTGGTTGGCAGTAAAATGACGGGTATGGAGGCGGGGCAACGCAGCATGTGTGAGGATGTCATCCTCAAAATACTAAATGAGGGGATGGCTGGGGAGATGACTCCCCTCACACATGTTTGCGAGAGTGATCTTGCTCCGCCTCCTCCTCCTCCTTCTGCCACCCCACCAGCACCAGCACCACGGCGTGGAAGGAAGCGTACAAGGAAGACAAGAGAGTGATGACCTTGATTCAGTCTGGTCTGAGAGAAGATGGAGCCTCTCGTAGGACCAGAGCCTGGGGACCTAGATGGCATCTGCTGCAGTTCCGGATGTTTTGGACTTCAGGACCAGATTGCGCTCCCTTATGATTTAGATAGGTACTCTTCATGCCCCCAATTGTTAAAGCCTGAAAAATGATGGTTGCCATGGGTGTCCAAGGCTTTGCAAATTCCCCAAGTTTCACCATGGCTGCGTTCCTCTTTGGTTTGTTGCTGAGACCTAAATAAATGTTTTTGGATTGGAAATAATCATTGACTATTGTGTTTTACTTTTCTACAATGACAGTTTTTCTTTGAGTAGGCAGGTACATTTCACTAATCCTAAAGTAGAATTAACAAGGGGCACCAACAACCAACAAACTCCTAGTAAATTTAAGCAAGAAATACAAATGTTAATAATGTGGTTTTGATAAGTTGAGACACACAACCCCCCTCCAAAAAAAAAAAAAAAAAAAACCTTCAAATATGTATTCCCCAAAAAAAAAACAAAAAAAAAAAAATCATGGTAAAAATATAACAAAGATTCTTTTACGATCTGAGTAAAAATAAACATGTAGTGTATAAATGCTGCAAAGTAATAAAGAACTAAGTTTGTGAGAAGTGCGGGTGAATAGGAGCAGCTAAAACATGTCATTCTTCTTGCATTGTAAAGAAAAAGAGAATGCGCTGCATTAAAGACATTTTAACATTGCAGCGTGACGAATGTGCTGTGTCGATTAGGAAAGGTAGTTTTACCTGACCGAGCGCTTCCGTCACAGAATTTCTTCTGAGCATGCGTAGCACTTTGTCCGTCGGACAACCGTACACACGATCGGATTTGGTGTGATCGGACCGTGTTGACGGCAAATCTTTCCAGCAGGAGATAAGACTTTGTCCGTCGGACAAACCGACGTACACTGTCCGATGGTGCATACACACGGTCTGATTTTTCAACAACATTGTCCGATCGGACAGAATCCATGAAAAAGTCCGACCGTGTGTATGGGGCTTTAGTATCCTCTATCCACCGCATCCTCCATGAGTCAACTCCCCTTACTGAGGTCACTCATTTATACATGAGAAAATGGGCTCAACTATTGTGCAGGCCCATTAGCCCTCAGTTATCGGACAGGATCTGGTCCTCCACTTTTAAATCTTCCAAATGCGTTTTGCAGAGGGAGAAGTTCATTAAAGTTCTAATGTTTTGGTATAAAACTCCCGAAGTTATCCACAAATATGACCCCTCGAGCTCAGCTAAATGTTGGCGTTGTGGTCTGGAAGTAGGTTCTCTCTTTCATATTTTTTGGCACTGCTCTCTGATCCAACCCTTTTGGCAAGAAGTGATGATGTTAATTCAGAAAGTGGTAGATGTGTCCCTCCCACTTGATCCTCTACATTACTTATTAGGCCTCCCTTTCTCAGGTATTTAAAAAAATGGAAATCGACTGATTTCATATATTCTCCTAGCTGCTAAGAGATTGATTCCCCTGTGTTGGCTATCCAACACCCCCCCCCCCCCCCCCAAGGTCCAGATTACTCCAACTTATAGCTGATACTCGCAGGATGGAATACCTGACGGCCTCTGTACATGATAACATGTCTCAGTTTAATAAAATCTGGGATTCATGGGATCAATCAGAGTTTGGGACTTCCCTGCCACCACGTCATGAAAGACTCAACCTTTTTCTATCTTTCTCTCCAAAATGTTCTTTTGTAAGTCCCTGTCCCCCCTCCTTTTCCCCCAAATGTTTACTATATGGTACCTCTTAGTTTTATTGGAGCTCATCAGTATTACCTTAGTGGATATGGTTATTCATGTACGACCTCTAATTTATCTTTTATTTTGCATATGAGTTGTTCCATGCATGCAGGTTGAAAAATGTATACTAGCAATATAGCAATGAATTACAATGCGTGTTCCTATGGAATGTGACATGAAAAAGTTAAGGTGTCTAGAGGTACCTGTACATACATGAAACAGCTTTCATTTCACTCTGCTATACATAAAGGTATATATTGGGTGCTAAAAACAAGGGTCTAAGCATCTCAAAATTTTGTAAAGAATACATATCAAGTAAATGGGACCTTTAAGCTGCAATTTAGTTCACAGGAACCGCTGCTCTCCTGACCAACAGAAGCCTCAAAACGATGTTTTCCACCAGACTGTAACCTACCAGAGTCCGGAAAGGCGTTACATAAACTCCTCTTTAAGGTGTCTTCAAGAGATTTCATCTTCTGTTCCATCTGTGGGGACGGGATGAGTTCTGATACTTTCCCTATGTAACGGTGGTCAAGGAGGGTTGCCAACCAATTGTGATCCTTTTTCCTTGATGCCACATATTCTTGGGTCCTTTTAAAGGGTTTGAAGAATGAGGGAGCCCATGCAGTGCAAGTTTGTGGAGGCAGGATAAGCAGACTCCTGGGGGTTCCTGAGGATTACTGTATCTGGAACTGCCTCCTCCCTGCCATGTACTACTCCGAAGGGTTCTGGGGATTGAACACAAATCTGTGAAGAGTTGATGTATATCTTTCTCTGCTTCAATGCCTCTAAAGCTGCCAGAATCCTCCACCTCCTCCCTCTCCTCTTGTGTGTTCTGTGGAAGAATGGTGAGAAGAAGTCCTCCTCTTCCTCCTGCTGCGCTGCCTTGAGTGCCCTGTCCATAATGCCATGCATAATCTGCTCCAGTAGGAACACAACAGGGATTGTGTTACTGATGCATGCATTGTCACTGCTCACCATCCTTGTGGTCTGCTCAAATGGTGACAGTACAGTGCATGCATCCTTTATCAGCAGCCTTTGGCATGGGGAAAAAAAGCAGAGCCTGGCCTAAGCTTGTCGCTGTGCCATACTCACACAGGTACTCATGGGCGGCCCTCTGCTGCATGTGCAGCCACTGAAGCAATGCCAAAGTTGAGTTCCACCTGGTGGGCATGTCACAAATCAGGCAGTTTATGGGCAGGTGGAATTCCTGCTGAATTTCAGCCAACCGAGCACTGGTTGTGTATGACCACCTGAAATGGCTATAGCACATGTGTCAACTTTCCCTGTCTAAGGACGAACAGGAGGCTTGTGCCATTATCTCACACCACTATTCCTGGCTCCAGCTGGTGTGGCATGAACCACCTCTGGGCCTGCCCCTGCAGAGCTGCAAGAATCTATGCTCCGGTGTGGCTCCTGTCCCCTAGACAGACCAGCTAAAGCACTGCATGACACCTTTTAACCTGACTCATTGAATAGCCCCTTGAACACTTAGTGGCTTGTGGTGCATTGGACAATTCAGCAGTGGAGGGCATGGAGGAGGAGGAGGTGGAGCTGACACATCTTACATCATCACCACTAGCTGTATGGAGACATGGCGTCACAACAAGCTGCAGCACTGAGCCCTGTCCTGCATCTTTCTGAGTTGCAAGCAGATTTACCCAGTGAACACTGAACAAAATATATTGTCGCTGACCATGCTTGCTAGACCACATGTCAGCAGTAATGTGGACCTTGCGGCTGACTGTCTTGCCCGATGCCATAACATTGCCTTCCATGTAATGGTAGAGAGCTGGAATAGCCTTACGTGAAAAGAAATAGCGACTGGGAACCTGCCATTGTGGCAGGAGTTGTAAAGCCAGCAGCTTTGACAAGCTTGAATTTAGCTAAGCATGTAGGTAGCAGTGGCTGTATTTTTTTTTTTTCGCTGCAGATTGGGCAGAGAAATTTGCCTGCTATAGTCTACAGTTAGTGGTGTGCTACTGGAAGATGTGCTGCAAGGACCTGGGGCACCCTGTGCTATACCATTATCCCTGTCAGTGGGGGCTGCTAAGAGGTCATGAGGTATAGTGGGGGTAGACCGGAAAGGTGAGGAGTGAGAAGGAGCAGAACTGTGTCCCTTTTGTATGGCTTTCAGGTGCTCTTGCCAATGGGCTAAGTGGTGGGAAGTTAAATGCCTTGTCAAGCATGTGGTATCCAAGTTGCTGGTGTTTTTGACACGCTTGATGTGCTTGAGGCAAAGTATGCAGTGTTCTACCCTGAAAGGAATTATACACCTTGACGACCACTCTGGTTATGCAGGCAGACCACCAGGACCCTCGGATCTGTGAGACACCACATGAGACACAGGAAACAGGCTTGAGTGTTTTCATAAGGTGTCTGATTTTATTAAGTACAACAGTAGCTTATACACAAGTAAATCAAAGACGGGAGGGGCTGCATTTCAATATATACATGTCTAAGGGTTATACAGAATTACACTCAGTACTTTCTTATCATGAGTTAGACAGCTGACTAGATAACAAGAAATAGCTGATGACTTGCTGACACAGGATGTTCCTCCGGGAATCAGCTTAACCACAGTAACTCATAGGGTGTGGTTCTATGCAAACTGTTAGTTAAAGCGGTTATATACCCTTAATTTCAACTTGCACCTACAGGTAAGCCTAGATTAAGGCTTACCTGTAGGTACAAGAAATATCTCCTAAACCTGCACGGTTTAGGAGATATTTGCATGGAAGGTTTTACAACGTTGTCTACGGCGCATGCACGCCGTAGACAACGGTGCATTTACAGGGTTAATCCCCATTCACAACTACGGCTCGCCGCAGTTGAAGTGTCCCGCGTGCATGCACGGAGCGATGTCTTCGCTGCTCTGGCCAATCACAGCGCCGCAGCGGCGCTGTGATTGGCCGGAGCGCCGATACCCGGAAGGGTATCTGTGGAGAGAGGCATGCGGCTGGAGGGGTAATAGAGGACGGCGTCGGGGCCCCAATTTAGGGTAAGTGATGCATAATGAGCTAGTATGCTAGTCATAATAGCTCATTATGACTTTGTCTTGCAGGTAGTTTAAAAAAAACCCCGACCAAAAACGGGTATAGAACCACTTTAAGCTGTTTATGGCAAAACTCATACATGCAAAAGTTCATTTCTACTTTATGTAAAATGGAGGGGAATCCATTTGGAGGGGAATCCATAAAATGGAGTCACAGTTGTTTATACATTCTCTTACATACCCTCTCTGTAGGCTCATGTTCCTACCTTCCTCAACCTCTGAACCAACATCAGAATTAAGTAATGGCTGTGCATGATCAATGAGCAAGTGGCTGATGCTGTGTTCAAATAACTCAGCAGACTCCTCTATACCTGAAGCTGGGGTAATGACAGGAGTAGCTGTGGACAAGGAGGCAGAATAAGCCACTCTGGCAGCTGCAGTGGACTGTGCACTAGTCTCTGCTTGGGTGAGGGAGGATGAGGAGGATGATGGTTTAGTAAGCCAGTCCACCACCTCCTCTGCATGCTGTGGCTGGATGGCACGGGCAACATGACTAAAGAGAGGAAATGATGCCCTGCCTGAAGATGGACCATGTCCACCTTTGCCTGTGGACACATATGCTGCTGGCCCCCTCACAGTGCCATGGGAACATCTGCCTCTCCTTGTTGGCCTCCCAGTCATGATTGGGGGGCGCTTATTAACAATGTGTAATAAAGATGTAGAAATGTGTACATGGATGCATTTTAATCAATGGAAAGCAGGGCCGGACTGGCCTACCGGGATACCAGGATATTTCCCAGTAGGCTGCCTGCCCTGGGGGCGCTTTGCGGCTGCAGTGCTCCCCTGTCCTGTCCCCTCTCTCATGCTCCTGTGATCTTGAAGCTGGCTCTGTGTTCGGTGGCCGCGCACCGCGCTGTAACATGGTCCCGCCCCCTATACCGGCTCATGTGATAGTAGATAGAATCAGTGTTCCACCTATCACACGTGCCGGTCTAGGGGGGCGGGACCATGTTACAGCACGGTGCGCGGCCGCTGAACACAGAGCCAGCTCCGAGATCACAGGAGGAAATACCTATGAGTATAGCCCGCCTTGTGTGCCTGGATAGGGGGATCGGCAAGGGGGGCGGCCGGCATATTAGCTTTCTATATTCCTCCATGCAACCGCTGAATGCTTGGAGGAGAATCAAGCATTCAGCGGCTGCATGGAGGAATATAGAAAGCTCATTTCCTCTATATGACCTGCTGAACCCCCTATCCAACTTCTTTTACTGCCCCCCCCAATTCTCCTTGTGCTCCCCCAGTGCTCTCCTCCCCCACCACACTCTCCAGCCCCCGCCCACAGTTCTCTCAACCCCTGTTCTTTCTGCCCCCCTGCTCTCCCCATCCTTCTCTAGCCCCCCCCCAGTGCTCTCCACCCCCCCTTACTCCTCACCCCCCACAGTGCTGTCCCGCCCCCCCCGTGCTCCCCACCCCTGTTATTTCTGCCCCCAATGCTCTCCAGCTCTCCCCATCAGTCTCCAGCTCCCACCCCAGTGCTCTCGACCCCCCACAGTGCTCTCCAGCCCCCCCCGTGCTCCCCACCCCCCAGTGCTCCCCACCCCCCACAGTGCTGTCCAGCCCCCCCGTGCTTCCCACCCCTGTTCTTTCTGCCCCCGGTGCTCTCCAGCCCCCACCCCAGTGCTCTCTACCTCCCACAGTGCTGTTGTCCAGCCCCCCGTGCTCCCCACCCCTGTTCTTTCTGCCCCCGGTGCTCTCCAGCCCCCACCCCAGTGCTCTCCACCCCCCACAGTGCTCTCCACCCCTGTTCTTTTTGGCTCCCCCTCCAGTGCTCTCTCAAGCTCCCCCCAGCACTCTCCACCCCCCCTCTCAAGCTCCCCCCAGTGCTCTCCAGTCCCCCGTGCTTTCCACCCCCACCCCCCCTGCATTTTGCCCCCACCAATGTGCTCTTCAACCCCACCAGTGCTCTCCAGTCCCCCGTGCTTTCCACCCCTGTACTTTATAGCCCCCACCGGTGCGCTCAAGCTCACCCCCATTGCTCTCCACTCCCCCCTGCTCTTTGTACCCCCCCAGTGCTCTCCAGTCGTGTTTTTCTTCCCCCCCAGTGCTCTCAAGCTCCCCCCCAGTGCTCTTCGCCACCCCACACTCTTACCCCCCCCAGTACTCTCAGCCTCCCATGCTCTCCACCCCTGTTCTTTTTGCCCCCCCAGTGATCTGCACTCCCCACCCATGTGCTCTCCAACCATGCCAGTACTCTCTGCTCCCCCTTCTCTCCAGCTCCCACCCAGTGCTCTCCACTTCCCCAGCACCAGAGGACAGGCTGACTGGGGTCAGAAAATGAGGATGGCTGAAAGTGCAGGTGGCCAGGGACCACTCCATCTCACAGCAAACAGATCCTCTGGAAGGAGCAGGACACTGTCCCCATTCAAAATGAGAACAGCCCCTGCCTGCTGCTGGCCATCATGGATATCCTTCTGGCATGCAAGGTACTGTACCGAGCATCAACAACACACCTTCCCACAGACAGGGACTGCAGACTGGGACATGGGGCACATGAGGGGCTGCAATGATGGGCACAGTGAGGCTGTATTCATGGGCACAGTGAGACTGCTTTTACGGTACAGTAAAGCTGCATTTGATGGGCACAGTGAGGCTGCATTGATGGGCACAGTGAGGCTGCAATGATGGGCACAGTGAGGCTGCAATGATGGGCACAGTGAGGCTGCAATGATAGGCACAGTGAGGCTGAAATTATGGGCACAGTGAGGCCCCAATGGCAGGCACAGTGAGGCCAGATTTGATGGGCACAGTAATGCCGCGTACACACGATCGGAATTCTCGTCGGAAAAAACTCTGACGGTTTTTCCGACGGAATTCAGCTCAAGCTGTGTTGTCTACACACGATCACACCAAATTCCGACCGGCAAGAACGCGGTGACGTCCACCACGTACGACGAGACCATAAAAGGAAAGTTCAGCACCATGTCCGGCACCCGTTGGGCTCCTTCTGCTGATCTCGTGTTTATCGCGTGTTAGTAGAAGTTTCGTTATAGACGATTCATGCTTTTCAGACTTGTGCTTCAGATCGTTCCTGCTCTACAGTTTGTGCTTGTCGGTGCGTATTTGCTTATCAGTGCGTGTAGTCAGTTCATATTTGTTTGTCTTTGCGGCCTATATATTTATATATAGTACGCTTTGATTTTCAGTGCTTATTGTCCGCTCGTTGCTTGATTTGCATTTCGTTCTTTCAGGCCTTGCTGTTTATCAGTGCTTTCTTTAGTCCGTTCTGACCAGCCGACCATTTAGAAGCGATGTTGCGTGTACGTACTCGTCGTAGAGTTTGTGCTGTGCGGGGGCTTGGTGTTGGGGTTCTTACTTTGACACAAGCCCAGTCCATGAACAGGGCGAGGAGGAGTTCATGGACCAAGAATTGGTTGCTCCAGCGTGACCAATTCTCGCACATGCCTCTGCTTCGTGAGATCCGTGAGAATAATCCTGATGATTTCAGGAATTATCTCAGGATGACGGACCCCATTTTTCACCATCTGTTGGCTTTGCTGTCCCCTTATATTACCAGGCAGGATACCTGCATGCGGCAAGCCATCACTGCGGAGCAGAGGTTAGTTGCCACGTTGAGGTACTTGGCGACAGGGAGAAGCCTTCAGGACCTCAAGTTCTCGACAGGCATCTCCCCCCAGGCTCTGGGGATCATTATTCCAGAGACCTGTTCTGCCATCATTCAGGTCCTGCAGAAGGACTATATGAGGGTAAGTTTTATTCTTTAACATCACATTCTATGTATTTACTGTTTGCTAATGTATTGTATTTCTTTCCTCGTTCCCTAATTACCAGGATTTCAATATGCTGTAATATGCTGCAATATGCTGTAATATGCTGTGCCCCTTTGTCCTCATGCATGTTGGATTTTTGTACGTTCCTTTTTTGTCCTTCATGCATATTTGCCTTCACTAACCCCCCCAGCATGCTATCTGGGGCCCATATACTCCTATAGTCTAGTCACTTAACAATGTATTTTGTCAGCTCCATTGTAATGCTTTACCCTAAACACCCCCTAAAATTTGTACAAATGTTATAGTTGTCCTTAAATTCCTTCAGAGTGCCTGAGGCTTTGTTTTGTGGTGCCCAAAATCTTTTAGGAACCCCCCTCCCCCCAACTGCTCAATCAGCTGATACCTATCCTCTATCTGCTGACTTTGCCAAACCCAATACACACTATACCTTCCTCTTTAGTGGTCATATTTATGGATGAATTTTTCAAAGCATGTAGTGCAAGGGCCTGCCTCAATACTTTCAAATGCTACTGTTTTAATTTTTCTTCTCCTATTATTATTGTGATAGGTAATAGCAGAATCAAAAAATGTGCTTCCATTTTTTTTTTTTTTTAGGCCACTTCTTCCTACCTGTCTAGTGGGCTGCCAATAGTGTAATGAAGGAGGGGCTGGCCAAACTATCACACATTACTTAGTTACTCCATTATGTAGTGGAGAGGGTGGTTACCTGTCCAAAACATACCTCCCCCCTAAAATATTTACAAGGGGCCATCAGAGGGGGGAGGAATCTGATAAGTGGACCTTATATTTTAGCCTTTAAATACTACAACAAAATGTTATACTGATGTTTGCCAACAATGTTTGTGTATAATCTGCTTGTAATGTTTATTATCAAATGTACTAATTATATTTTTCTTGTTTGACTCCACAGTTTCCTTCCACGCCACAGGAATGGCAGACTGTGGCCTCCCAGCGGTGGGATTTTCCTAACTGCGGAGGGGCAATCGATGAGAAGCACGTCCACATCGTCCCGCCACCCCATTCCGGGTCATACAATTTTAATTATAAGGGGTTCAATAGTATCGTGTTGATGGCGGTGGTGTCGGCGACCTATGAGTTTATATATGTGGACGTGGGGAGGAATGGACGGATGTCGGATGGAGGAGTCTTTTGCCGGACCGAGTTCTACCGACGTCTTGAGAGTGGTGGCTTGGGATTGCCACCCCCGGAGGAGAATGTCGAGGGACTCCCATTTGTGTTCGTCGCAGATGAGGCTTTTGGTTTGGGAAACCATATGATGAGACCATTCCCCCAGAGTACCCTCACCCCGGAGAAGAGGGTATTTAATTACCGGCTGGCCAGAGCCAGAAGAGTCGTGGAGAACGCGTTTGGTATTCTGGCCAGCCGGTTCCGCCTGTTCCAAACGGCCATTAATATGGCGGAATACAAACTTAACACCATTGTGGTATCGTGTTGCATCTTGCATAACTTTTTAAAAAGGACCAACCCCAATTATGTGGTTACACTTGGGCCTGAAGCTGGACTGCAATCCCTGACGTCTCTGGAAGCGGCCCGTCCTGGCTTGCCCCCCCAAAGCGCCCGTGAAGTGCGCGAAAATTATTCAGAATATTTTTCGGGGAGGGGGGCCATTGCTTTGCCAGCACTTTTGTAATACATTTTACCTTTATTTATCTTTAAAAATCTTGCTTTGAATTTCCTGCTTGTGTTTGTTTTTTGTGTCTCCTAGTGCACTTGTAGTGCCAAGTGGTTTGTACATTATTATCTAAACACCCATTGTCACTGTAAACACCAATTTCAACACAAAAAAATGGTATTGATCATTGAAAGAAGAAGCCACACATTGTTGAGTAAAAAAATCTTTTTTTACTCCATACACAATCACATGTGTTTTTTTTTTTTTTTTTTTTTTTTTACAAAAATAACAAGTTTTGCATTTTCACCCCAAAAAATTGTGGTTACGTTACATAAACAGCCATGTTTCCAAACACATGTCTCGAGCATTAACAAAGTTCAACGTAGAAAAACTTTTTAAGCCAAGATCACACATTACATTGTCCAAAATACGTGGATCTTGCCTTCATCAGATGGGGTGCAGTCACCCCTGTAAAAGCCTAATTTTGAAGATGCACACAAATTGTGAGGCAAACTGGGGATTTACATCCTGATCCCATGCCTAATGTCAACATGTGCTATCTCCCATCATGGGGGATCAATGTATGTGTTTTGAGGGTGCAACACCCCTTCCTCTCACTGACTTGAGTTTTGAGGAAGGGGTTGCAGGCACAAAACGCGTACATTGATATCCCCTGATGGCAGATAGCACATGTTGACATACTGTGTGCATCTTCAAAACTAGGCTTTTTAAAATGTTGTACAATTTAAAACTAAAAAAACAAAATGGTGGCAATTTTTGTGAAAATTATATTCTTCCAAGGACATCAATCATGTTTTTAAGTTTAACTTCAATATCCCTAGTTTTTTTGCGAATAATCTCTAAATCCTGACTACACCACATGATGTCCTGGATTAGCCTTTGGGCACTGTCACTGGTAAAATGATCTGATTGTTCTTCCACAACCTGTACTTCACCTAAAAATAAAAAAAACACACCATGTATTATAAATAGGCAGGCATACATGTCTGATTACCTGAATCTGGGGTGTCAGACACTCACCTGTTGTGGTCTCAATCTCGACCACTTCTCCTTCCTCCACATCCTCATCTTGTGGTGACCTCTGTTCCCCTTCTTCAGGAGGTGGGCGGTCCCTGGTGACGTCATATTTCCCAATTCTTTGTTCCCCTATGAGAATAAAACAAAAGGTATACTTAGCACACAGATATTTGAGCCAACAAATATGAATAATAAACATTGCTTGGAAGTGGGGGACAATTGTCTGTTTGGGTAGAATTACAAGCTGAACACTTGATTTATTCCCTTAACTCCTCAGGCTGGAATACTTATCTTTTTTGAATAAGTTTCCCACCTGGAGACACCCCAAAGTATCCACTGGAGTACCTGTGTTTGAGACCCTAAAATGTTTGTTCTGGTGTCCCACACTAGTGCACCTGAGTCCAGATGTGTAAACAGCTGCAGAGTGTCCTCTACATACATTACACTGAATGAAGATTGATATTCCTTCTAGGTTCAAACACATCTAGACAACAATGTCCTAAAAACTCTTTTGGATTAACTAAGAATTTGAAGCAACAAATTTATTTAATCATTTATCTGTGAAAACATCGTATTCTGTATAAAGAATGAACGATTACTGTGTGTATGACCATGAAAGTAGCCATTTTGGAGTGTACAAGACCTTATTAAGGAAAAACACATGGCGCAGCATGCAATATTAATAATAATAGGTACACACGACATATACTTTACTTTTTCTGAGAACTTTCTTGATCTTCCTGTACTGATCATGCTCCCTTAATTTGAGGTCCGACCATCGTTTCCTCAGTTGATCCTTGGATCGTCGTACACCAAAATTACTGTACAGACTCTTCACAACTTTATTCATGATCTTGGCCTTTCTCATATTTGGGTTTGGGTACGGACCATAATTCCCGTCATAGTCGTTGCTCCTCAAGATGTCCACCATCTCCAACATCTCCACAAAGGCCATATTTGAGGCCTTAAATCTCCTCCTCGATCGTGACGTTTCAGGCTCCGGGCTTTCCTCCTCCTCGTTACTGCTATTATGCACCTGCTGTGTCTCCGCCATGTTCCACTGCAACGAAAAATACGGGGCAGCGAATATTCTAGAAAGAACGTCAGGGGCGGGCGACGCGGGCGGAGATTCACGCATGCGCAGTGTATATAAAGCTTCAAACACGTGTGTGTCGTAACTACGTTCTGTGTGTAGAGGAAGGAGGAACGGACGCCACGAACAATGACGAACAATGACGAACGTTAGAACGAAGGTAAGATTTTCATTTTGGAGTCATGTGCGGCCTATACTGAATCTAGATTGAGGCCAATATTGTGTTGAAAGATTATCCTGAGATGTTTATTTTTGTATTTTGTTTGGTCTTGCAGACATAATGCTGCCATTTAAGGACCCAGAATTCCTTGGGGAATTCATTGATAAATATCGGGAGATGAGAAATCTCTGGGAGGTGAAAAACCCCTTGTATCACAATAAACCAGCTAGGAGGGCAACGCTGGAGAAATTGTTTGAATTTGTAAAGACCCGGGTCCTCGATGCAGACATCAGGTTTGTTGAAGCAAAAATTGGTAGCTTGAGAAGCACCTATAAGAAGGAGTACCAGAAGGTCCAGAAGTCCCTGAGGTCCGGAGCAGCAGCAGATAAGGTGTATGTACCCAGTCTGTGGTACTACAGCAGGATGCGGTTTATAGATGACCAGATTGAGGGCAGGGAATCCCTTTCCACTCTGCCGGCACCCCTTCCCTCCAGCCTTCCAACCAGCCTTCCATCCAGCCTTCCCTCAACCCAAGCTGAGGCATCTGTGGACCAACCTGGGCCTTCCATACAGGAAGAGATTGAGGAGCCCAGATGGAGCCAGGTATAGGTTTTTTATACATAATTTTTCTGTGAAAAAAAAAGATTGTTGGTAAGTAGATGTTATTATTGCTAATAAATGAATGAAGTAACAAAAAGTGTTTTACATATTTATAGACAGAAGTGGCCAAAAAAGATTAGGACAAGAAGGGAAAATGCTTGGCTCACAATGATAGTCTTTTCTATTTATTAACATTAAATTTGCAACAGTCATGAGCTGAAAATTGTGTGTGTTTGATGAACAAAAAACTAAAACTATGTCCCTTTTTCATACACATAGCCAGGAGGTGGCAGGGCCCAGTAACACGCAATCCCAGGTGCCTTCCCTCATCCTTCCCTACAAAAGACCCAGGAAGGGCACAAAAACAGAGGAGGCAGCACTGGCCCTCATCAAGGAGGCTAATGAGGCCCTGAAATCCCCCCTCGATGCTATAGAGGCCTATGGCATCTACATAACCTCAAATTTACAACAAATGGAGGAGGGCCAACGGCAGAAATGTGAAAAACTAATTTTAAATATAATTCACAAGGGGTTGAGTGGGGAAATCTGTGAAGACGAACACCTGTGTTCTCTCCCCCATCCTCCTCCTCCTGCCACAATGCCAACTCCAGAGCCACAGCCTCCAGGGAAGGCTGCAGGGAAGGCTGCACGGAAGACCAGGAAGTGATCCCCTGCCTTCAGTCTGGTCTCAAAGAACCCACAGCGTGTTGTAGTACCACAGCCTGGGTACATATACCATCTGCTGCTGCTCCTGTTCTCTGGGATTCCTGGACCAAATTTGACTTCTCAAGCTACCAATTTTTTTGATGTCTGCCTTGGGGGCCAAAGGCTGCACAAATTCAAGCAATTTCTCCTGCGTTGCCTTTATCTTTATTTTGTTATTATGATGTTAAATAAATTTAGTTTTTGGTTTCAGAAAATACTTGCCTATGTGTTTTTCTACAAATAGCAAATCAATTTATTTTGGGTGAGTAGGCAGGTACATTTCAAAAATACAATGTCAAAATTAACAAGGGACACCAACAACAAACAGGTTTACAAATAATACATAATAATGGTGTTGTGGAAACATAACATAAAAAATAAAAAGGAGAGCACGAGAAAATAATACAATAATACAAATATTCTTATTAAAGAAAAAAAGCACTTAAAAAAATTATATATATTTTATGCAGATCTGGCTTAAATTCTAATATAAATATTATTCAGGAGAGACCTAGAAATAATAAAGAAATACGTTTGTGAAAACTCTGTGTGAATATGAGCAGCAAAACAACTTCATTCTTCTAGCATTATAAAGAAGAGAATGCACGGCATTGAACAATTTAAAAAATTGCAGTGTGAAGAACCTGCTAGCTCCATTACGAGCGCTAGTTTTACCAGACCGTGCGGTTCCGTTTCGTACTGGATTCTGAGAATGCGTGATTTTTGGCGTGTCGGAATTGCCTACACACGATCGGAAAATCCAATAGAAAGGTTTTCCGTCATAAAAATTGAGAACAGGTTCTCAATCCAAAGTCCGTCGGAAATTCCGTCAGAAAAAGACCGTTGGGCATAAACACGGTCGGAAAATCCGATGAAAGGCTCCCATTGGACTGTTTTCATCGGAAATTCCGACCGTGTACGCCGCATTAGGCTGCATTTGATGGGCACAGCGAGGCTGCATTTGATGGACACTGGTGAGGCTGCATTGAGCTCTTGTATCATGTCTGCATTCTCTGACCATCTCCTGTATCATGTCTGCAGTCTCCGAGGGAGTCTGGAGAGGAGTCAAGAGTGGGAACGCCACCAGGATGGGGGTCATGGGAGAAGTCAGATGTGTGTGGACTGTAGAGAGGAGACTATAGGAAAACCAGAGCCACCAAGCTGGAGCCAACTGACTGAGCCCTGCTTGGTGCACCCCCCCACGTTCTGAGTTCCTGGGGTCCCCCTTGATGATTGACCACTTTTAACTGGAATTTGCTTATATATATATATATATATATATATATATATATATACCCCTATGTGATTTCATATCTGTCTTTTCTGTATATAATACACTCTTCAAATGTGCTTTAAAATGTATGGTTTTCCCTTTCCCTTTCCCATGAACAAGGAAATAATGACGTTATGCTGTTCTGCTGGTATAATAATGCTGTGGGGCTGGTATGAAATTTTTTCCAGGGCTGAATTTTATTCCCAGTCCGGCCCTGATGGAAAGTGGTGCTTGGTGCACTTTAACTTGAGTACTCACTACACTGACACACTCCACTGACACACTACAATATACTGCAGTAAAACTTCACTGACGCACTGCAATAGACTATGGTAAGCATGCACTAATGCATTAAATATACTGCGTTAAACGTGCAGTAACGCACACTGAAATATACTGCGTTAAGTGTGCACTAACATACTGAAATATACTGCAGTAACGCACTCAAATATACTGTGTTTAACGTGCAGTAATGCACTGATATATACTGCGTTAAACATGCAGTAATGCACTGATATATATAGTGAGTTAAACGTACAGTAACGCACTGTTTATACTGCGTTAAATGCACTGATATATACTGTGTTAAACATGCAGTAACACACTCATATATACTGGGTTAAATGTGCAGTAATGCACTGATATATACTGCATTAAACGTGCAGTAACACACTGATATATACTGCGTTAAACATGCAGTGACGCCTTGTATATTGCACTGAACTGAATGTTGTGCCTTAATGTTTAATTTTCATTTTCTTATTATTTTTGTATGTATTGTTTATTTCTCTTTTGGAGATATAGAAAAACTTTTCTGTTAAAAAAAAGTGCTGTAACGCACTGAAATATACTGCGTTAAACGCGCAGTAACACACTGATATATATATATATATTCATATATGCTGCAGGAAATCTGTCCTGACAAATTAAACTGACACTAAAGTAAAAATGAACGGTCACACTACACTCACACTAAACTATCACTAGATTCACGCTAAACTGATATTCTACACTGACAATAGAACCACAATAGCAAACTATACCACACTAACTCGCTAGCAGCACTGAACAGAGTCCTATTCTATCTCTCTCCATTCCAATATCACACTGCAAATGGCCACTATAGGGAGAATAAAAATATTTTTATAGTGGGGGCGAAACTAAGAGCTATGAGCCACGATTGGATAGAGTCATCATTACTTTCTCCAATCATGGCTCTGACAGTGCTCTGTGCCCTGATTGGGCAAAGCTTTCATTGCTTCAGGCAATCAGGGTTTCCAATGCACTGTGCGGCGGCGCAGTACATTGTGGTCATTCGGGGGGCAGAACAAACAGTTGAATGCCCTGATATTTTGGGTGATTGTAGAATGGGCGAACAAACTCATTCTTGGGCTGAACCGTTCACCCAACTGTACTAGAGAGGCCAAAAATCCAAGGAGCACCCTCAGGTGTTCTAAGGGCATACATTCTAATCTAATTTCCTGATTACCTATCACATTTTTGGAGGCCCTGGATCACCAGGACAGTGTAAACGCCAAAAAAAATACCACATTTTGGAAAGCAAACACCACAAGGTATTTTTCAAGAGGCATCGTGAGTCTTTTGAAGATTTTATTGTTTCGCCACAAGTTTTTGGAAAAGGCATAAATAAGTTGTCAATTTATTAAGATATACACAGCCATACTTAGAATTACAACCCAAAACTCATTTTACTACTGCTCCCAAGTACGGCGATACCACATGTGTGAGACTTTTTCAGTTTTTGGACCGATTATATATCACCAGATATTGTATCCTGTGTATCACACAAATCAACCAATTGTATCAAAACTAATGTACTGTAATGGTTGCCTCTGTACGAGTGGTGAAGGAATATAGCTTAGTGTAGCTTCACCTATATCAGTCCCAGTTCCTATAAGCCAAACAAGCCTAGCCTACTTTTTTATGGCTGCATCCAGGAATGCCATGTTCACTGACCAGAAAGTACAGCAGGCTAAAGAAATGAAGAACAAAATAGTTTCTGTGGTTCCAGGAGTGCAGTTGTCCAGAGGGGATGGCTGAGACTTGTGTCCCACAGAAACATAGTCAGGGGGTGAAACCACCTATTGTTGAGAAAGCGGGGTATCTTTCCAAAAAGAGTCTTCAATGTCAAGCCAAGGCTGCCAGATCTTGTTGAACTTTTTCGAGCTGGCCCTGCCCTTGTAAATGAGTTTAAAGATTGGTATAACCTTATTGATCATACAGAACAACATTTGAACACTCGGGGCGGATAAAGTCTTCCATTGCAACAGTATTAATTTTCTAGCATAAAAGAGTATTATTCGAACAAGGGTTCTTTTATGAGTTCTGTGTATGAAGTCATTAAGGACACCTAAAAGCCCAACCTCAGGGGTGTGGGGAACCACTAGATGTAGAGTGTTCTCAAGAAAGGAGAATACGTCCGTCCAGAACGTAGACTGGACTGGACAAGACCAGAACATGTGTAGGTAGCCAGTATCAGTACAATCACATCCCCGCAGTCATATCCCATACGGTCAAGGCGGGCGGGGGTGTAATGGAGCTGATGTATAAATTTAAACTGCACATATTGGTCGTTAGACCCGATAAGGTCCAAAAAAACAGACCTCCAAAGGCCTCCTCCCATTCCTCCTCGGATAGCCCAGGGATGTCTACCATCCACTTCCGCTGTGCAAGACGAAAGGGGTTAGACCTCGCCGTCTGCAGTCGGGAGTAGATGGTCGTGACTAGTTTTGCAATATCAGGGTACGACAACAGCACTTCCATGGGTGTTTCAGTGAGCTCCTGGGCCAGACCATGAAACTGCGCATGAACGGCGTGGCGTAGTAGAAGGTGCTTAAAAAATCATTTTATTAGTCACACCACACCTTGCTTTCAGGTCCTCAAAGGAGATGAATTTGTCATTGGCGACTATGTGAGCAGTGTGGGTGACACCAAGCCGCGTCCACCACAGTGAATCAGGGTGACCCAGGAGCTCCAGAAAGTTTGGGTTGTGCCATAGGGTTTTTTTTGGGCGATACCCCTCCCATGTTTGTGATCACCTTATTCCCTTCATGCCAGGCTAGCCAGCTTACTTCTATCGGGGAACCACGGGAGCAACGTCTTGGCATAGATCTGTGCAAAACGTCTACAAGCGAGGTTCCAGATCCAGCAAGGGCATTCAGTAAAGCGGTGGAGCAGGATGAGGAGGCCTCTAGAGACCAGTCATGGACATAAGCCAGCTGAGCTGCTATAAATTAATGTCGTAGATTTGGGCAGGCTTGTCCCCCGTCGACCTTAGCGGCCTGCAGGGAAGCCTTCGTTATTCTAGGGTTTGCCCCCTGCCAGAGGAAGGTGGATAGAAGAGAGTCAATTTTTATTTATTTTTTTATACAGAAAGACAGGAGATGCCCTAAAGACTTATAAAAATTTGGGTAGGTATATCATTTTCATAGTAGTTTCATAGTTTCATAGTTTGTAAGGTTGAATAAAGACACCAGTCCATCCAGTTCAACCTGATTGAGTGTCTACAATTGTCCCTATCCCTGTACATTGCACACTCACATCGGTCCCTACCCTCAAGTAGCCTACAATCCAAGGACCCCATTCATATACTAGGGCCAATTTTTGGACAGAAGCCAATTAACCTACCTTCATGTCTTTGGATTGTGGGAGGAAACCCACAAAGGCACAGGGAGAACATGCAAACTCCAGGCAGGTAGTGTCATGGTTGGGATTTGAACCAGCGACCCTTCTTACTGCTAGGTGAGAGTGCTAACCACTACACCCTGTGCCGCCGAACATATTTTAAATATGTTTACCCGCCCTATAAAATGTAGTGGTAGTGAGGCCCAGGTGTGCAGCCTGGTCTCCATGTGTGTCATGATTGGGGCAATATTAAGGGGTTCGAAAAGGGACAAGTCTGCATTAATAAAGATTCTCAGGTATTTAAATGTGGGTTCAATGGTCAATTTAGATAGGGTTAGGTAACTATATTCTCGTTTAGGGCCTATAGGAAATGCAACAGACTTTTCCCATCCTACTTTTAGTCAGGAGACCTTCCCAAACTCCTCCACCACTTCCATCAGAGAGATAAAGGATTGTTCTGAACCATCTAGATAAATGAGGGCATCATCTGCGTATAGAGAGATCTTTTCAGACAGCTCACGATAGCAGATGCCACCCACCGTCGCCATCTGCCGCACCGCCAGAGCCAAAGGCTCTATGGGCAGTGCGAACAGAAGTGGCGAGAGCAGGAAGCCCTGCCTTGTGCCCCTATGCAAGTGAAACACATGAGATACATCCTTATTTGTACATATCCTCACCCTGTCTTTGGTATACAGTAGACGGATCCACTTAATAAAATAAGGACTGAAACCCATACGATGCATAGTTTTCCAAAGGAAGGCCCAATTAACCATGTCAAAGGCTTTTAACACATCCAATGATAACACTAGACCACTCTTATGCTCAGTGTCAGCCCTGTGAATGTGCAGAAACAAACAGCGAATGTTGTCATACGTACTCTTTCCAGGCATAAACCCAGTCTGGTCCCTATGGATGAGATGTAGAATAACCTTTTGTAGTCTTAGTGCTAAAATTTTGGCCAATACCTTAACATCGCTGTTTAGTAGAGAGATTGGACGGTAGGATCCACATTGCAGTATGTCTTTATCGGGTTTGGGAATTACTACAATCAGGGCTTCGCACATGGAGGAGGGGAGTTTGCCCTCCTTCAGTGCCGGCCCAAACTGAGAGTGTAATTTCTGTGCCATATCTTCTGCATAGTGTTTATACCATTCAGCGGGCAGACCGTCCAATCCAGGGGCTTTATTCGGGGGGAGTGAGTAAATAGCGTTAGTAATTTCTTCAATTGTCAGGGGATCATCTAAATAGTGTTGTGCGAGTCTTCTAGTACAGGGAACTGGAGGGATTCAAAAAATCCTAACATTTCCCGCTTGGGCGGAGGCAGAGCCGATCGGCCCTATAGGCACACTATGCAAGCTGCTTAGGGCCCCGCCGCTGTGGGGGGGCCCCAAGACCCAGCATCCCCCCCTGCACCTCTGGCTGGCCGTTTAGAGTGCAGTGAGGAGAGGTGGGAGGAGGTGGAAGGCGGTGATCGGCAGCTCTATGGTGCCTGAGTGGGCGGCGGGATCTCCCTGGGGTTTGTAGTACTCTCAGTGTATACAGTGGAGAGGAGAAGGGAGGGGCCTCTGACCCAGGCAGGTATCAGTTTCACTTTCACTCTGCTTGAACACTGTTGCTGATGCCCGGGTCAGAGGCCCCTCCCCTCTCCGCTGTATACATTCGGAGATAGAACTACCACCTCCACCAGCCAGGTACAGGGGAACCTCTGCAAGGGGGGAAGTCAGCTGTTTGGGGGCCCAAATGTAAGAGGGGGGGCTTTCTGGAGACACTAATGTAAGGAAGGGGGCCTCTGGGGACACTAATGTAAGAGGGGGGCTCTCTGGGGACACTGATGTAAGGACGGGGCCCTCTGGGGACACTGATGTAAGGACGGGGCCCTCTGGGGACACTGATGTAAAGACGGGGCCCTCTGGGGACACTGATTTAAAGACGGGGCCCTCTGGGGACACTGATTTAAAGACGGGGCCCTCTGGGGACACTGAGTAAGAGGGGGCCCCCTGGGGACACTAATGTCAGAGGGGGGGCTCTCTGGGGACCCTGTGTAAGGAGGGGCTCTCTGGGTATACTAATTTAAGAGGGAAGGCTCTCTTGGGACACTAATGTAAGGGGGGCTCTCTTGGGACCCTGGTGTAAGGGGGGGGGGGCTCTCTGGGGACCCTGGTGTAAGGGGGGGGGGGGGGGGGCTCTCTGGGGACCCTGGTGTAAGGGGGCTCTCTGGGGACCCTGGTGTAAGGGGGCTCTCTGGGGACCCTGATGTAAGAAGGGGCTCTCTGAGGACCCTGATGTAAGGAGGGGCTCTCTGAGGACCCTGATGTAAGGGGAGGCTCTCTGGAGGACCCTGATGTAAGGGGAGGCTCTCTGGGGACCCTGATGTAGGGGGATACCCTCTGGGGACCCTGATGTAAGTAGGGAGGCTCACTGGGAACCCTGATGTAAGGAGGGGCTCTCTGAGGACACTGATGTAAGGAGGGGCTTTCTGGGGACCCTGATGTAAGGGGAGGCTCTCTGGGGAACCTAATGTAGGGGAGGCTCTCTGGGGACCCTGATGTAAGGGGGGCTCTCTGGGGACCCTAATGTAGGGGGAGGCTCTCTGGGGACCCTGATGTAAGGTGGGGCTCTCTGGGGACCCTGATGTAAGGGGGGCTCTCTGGGGACCCTGATGTAAGGGGAGGCTCTCTGGGGACCCTGATGTAAGGGGAGGCTCTCTGGGACCCTAATGTAGGGGTAGGCTCTCTGGGGACCCTAATGTAGGGGGAGGCTCTATAGGGACCCTGATGTAAGGGGGGCTCTCTGGGGACCCTAATGTAGGGGGAGGCTCTCAGGGGACCCTGGTGTAAGGGGGGGATCTCTGGGGACCCTAATGTAGGGGGAGGCTCTCTGGAGACCCTGATGTAGGGCGAGACTCTCTGAGGACACTGATTTAAGGGGGGGCTGTCTGGGGACCCTTGTGTAAGGGGGGCTCTCTGGGGACCTTGGTGTAAGGAGGGGCTCTCTGAGGACCCTGATGTAAGGGGGGCTCTTTGAGGACCCTGATGTAAGGGGGGCTCTCTGGGGACCTCATTCTGTTCTATATTGTTGTACTTATTCTTTGACTGTTTTGTTTAAAGGAGGGAGGATTGTTTTGGGAGCACTGAAGTGTCAGGTGTGACTGTGTGGCAATGGCAAATAGTTTACATAGCTCACGGCATCACGGGTCAAGTAGAGGGCCCCTTAGCAGAATTTTGCTTAGGGCCCCAGGGAGGTCAGGATCGGCACTGGGCGGAGGGGACTGGGATGAATTCAGCCACATCTTTAGTATGCCATCCAGTTTTGATCACCGATCCTGAGGAAGGTCCTTGAACTGAAGATAGTCCAGAGAAGGGCAACAAAGACAATAAGGGGATGGAGGACCTCCATTATGAGAAACAACTACAAAAATTTAACTTATTCTCCATAGAGAAGAGATACTTAAAGCGGAGCTCCACCCAAAAAGGGAAGTTATGCTTTAAGTACTCCTCCTCTCCTCCCCTGCCACATTTGGCATATCATTTTTTGACTAGTTTTGACAGGTACCCGCCTTCACTTCTGCTCGGATAAGTTCAAGTTTTTCTCTCCGCCTCTCTCCCTGCAGTTTTCTGGGACAAATAACAGGTCCCAGAAGACTGTCAGACCATTCAGGAGGTGCAGCGGGGCTCGTGCATGCGCAGTGGACATCTGCCTTTGAAGCTGCAAGCTGTCACAGCTGGATGCCCACAGTTGAAATGCTGGTGCCAGAGCGAGAAGCCCGTGGGAAGATACAGCTCGGGTGAGCACATCGCTGGATCCTGGGACAGGTGAGTGTGTGTTTATTAAGAGTCAGCAGCTATAGTTTTTGTGACATCACTCGCAGACTCAGAAGGAAGACCGCCTCCAGCGGTGACAATGATGGCTTTGTTTGTCAGTAAGTTTAACATAATGTGCTAGTATGCAATGCATAGTTTTTTTCCTCCTCTCTCACACTGAGCCTGTCACTATTTTCCACCCTGGCTCGGCTGCCACTCACTGCACTGCCGCCTGGGTGTGCCTGAGCCCCGCCTGCCCTATGCTGGTGCGGTAACGGACGGGAGGGTGGTGGATTGTGATGGAGGTGTCCTCTACGAGGTGAGCTGTTGTGATTAAAGAGGGGGGGAGGGGTGAGTTGGCATGTAGTCCACTGCCCAGTTACACCTGAGCCGCCCTGAGCTGAGCTGGTGTGGTAAGAGGGAGAGGTGTTTGTTTGTGACCGGTGCCCCCTGTACTCCTCTGATAACTGGGATGGGGGGGGGGGGGCTGTTCCTCTCATCTTCTGGAAGTAACGCCGGGAGATATATCGCGGACCAAAACGATGTGCCGAGACCGCTGGGGGGGGGGGGGGGGGTAGGTCTAAGTATATCATAATGAGCTAGTATGCTATGCATACTAGCTCATTATATCTTTGTCTTGCAGGTTTGTTTGTTTTTTCCCCATGGGTTTACAACCACTCTCATTTTCTGAGAAACAAATAATACATTTTCTTTATAGAATATTGTTTTAGTGCGTGATGTGACATCAAAGATGTCCAGGAAAAAAAAAAGATGTCCAGGAGCTCTATGGTTAATGAAGGAGGAATTTGCAGGTAGAATTTTGTAAAGGGTAGCATTCTTACATAAAATAGCCCAGTATTTTCTTACACATTTTTCCAATTGTCTATATTGTTTATTAAACCTTGTAAAAAATCTGTTTCATAAGGTTTATTCTCCTTTATTTTATTATCCAATAACTTGTCCCTTTCCATTTCTCCTACTGTTTTTCTCACTGCCAGTAAATTATTGTATTGGTATGCCTTTTTATGGAACCTTTGTATAAGCACATCTGTTTGCTCTATAGGATCCTTCTCCAACACACAGTTCCTTCTGATTCACATGAACTGCCCCTTGGGGATGGATTTTTTTCCATTTTGGATGAGGGCAGCTCCTCACAGGGATGTACCCATTCCTGTCAGTGCTTTTGAAATGTCTCTTGGTAGCAAGTGTGTCACCACTTTTGAAGCTACAGTTGTGCTCATAAGTTTACATACCCTGGCAGAATTTATGATTTCTTGGCCATTTTTCAGAGAATATGAATGATAACACAAAAAACTTTTCTTTCACTCATGGTTAGTGTTTGGCTGCATTCAATCAACTGTATTCTTTTTAAATCATAATGATAACAGAAACTACCCAAATGACCCTGGGCAAAAGTTTACATACCCCAGTTCTTAATACTGTGTATTGCCCCCTTTATCATCAATGACAGCTTGAAGTCTTTTGTGGTATTTGTGGATGGGGCATCTTCTCAGATGGTAAAGCTGCCCATTCCTCTTGGCAAAAAGCCTCCAAATGATATTGAGGTCAGGAGACTGAGCTGGCCACTCCAGAACTTTCACTTTATTCTGCTGAAGCCAATGACAGGTTGACTTGGCCTTGTGTTTTGGATTATTGTCATGTTGGAATGTCCAAGTACATCCCATGTGCTGCTTCCTGGCTGATAAATGCAAATTTCCCTCCAGTATTTTTTGATAACATACTGCATTCCTCTCATTTTCCACTTCTTGATTAGAGATTGAACACTGCTGATTGGCATTTTCAATTCCTTGGATATCTTTTTATATCCCTTTCCTGTTTTATACAGTTCAACTACCTTTTCCCGCAGATCCTTTGACAATTCTTTTGCTTTCCCCATGTCTCATAATCCAGAAACATCAGTGCAGCACTTGATGAAAGATGCAAGCGCCTGTCAGGAGTCCAGAAACGTATTGACCTTTTATACACACACACTAATTACAAGCAAACAGATCACAGGTGAGGATGGTTACCTTTATAAGCCATTAAAACCCCTTTGTGTCAACTTGTGTGCATGTTATTAGGCCAAAATCACCAGGGTATCTAAACTTTTGATCAGGGTCATTTGGGTAGTTTCTGTTGTCATTATGATTTAAAAAGAGTAAACACAGGTGATTGATAATAAATGGCTTCAGCCAAACACTAACCATGAGTGAAAGAAAATTTTTTGTGTTATTCACATTCTCTGAAAAATGGCCAAGAAATTATAAATTCAGCCAGGGTATGTAAACTTATGAGCACAAATGTATTTAAAAGATAAGTTCAGCTTTTTTTTCTACATTCCAGCTTCCCTATGTACCAATATAGCATTCATGTACTTTTGCATAAATAAAACAGCTTTCCATTTATTTTACCCACGCTTACCTCACTCTCTTCATGGATGTTTAAATACTTCTGCTATACTTTCTGAAGAGACTTTAAGTCTTCACACAGGAAGGAGTTGACCAGCTGAGGGTAGATGATGCATGGTGTGTGCTATTGAGATCAGCTGGCAGGGCCGGATTAACATAGGGGCTATTGGAGCTGCAGCTCCAGGCCCCTTTCTCAAGATAGGCCCATTTACCCCCCTAAAAAAAAAATTAAAAAAAAGATTGACTTTGAGGGTTGTAGCTCAGAGTCCTAGAGACCCCCCATTTGGTGGGTAGGTAGCTAAATACCTACTCCAGCACTGGTTAAAATATTGGGCTTCTATCATCTATGGTTCCGGAGACACAAGGCTGCTTGCGCAGCCTTCAGAAGCTACATACAGAGTGGCCAGTATAAATAAAAGCTGGAACACTCTGCAGCAGACTGAGAGGATGAGCTCACAGTGCTTATAATAATTAGTTGTATATTACTTATGATAATTAACCCCTTGCTACCCAGGCCAATTCTGACACTTCTCTCCTACATGTAAAAAGCATCATTTTTTTTGCTAGTAAATTACTCAGAACCCTCAAGCATTATATATATTGTTTTAGCAGACACCCTATGGAATAAAATGGTGGTCTTTGCAACTTTTTATGTTACACGATATTTGCGCAGCAATTTTTCTAAAGTTTTTTTTGGAAAGAAACTGTTTCATTCATAGAAAAAAGTTTAACTAAAGTTAGCACGATTTTTTTTTGTGTACCAAGCGATGCTTTACATTTTTTTACATGTTACTTGTTTAGAGTTACAGAGAAGTTCTAGTGCTAGAATTATTGCTCTCGCTCTAACGATCGCGGCAATACCTCACATGTGTGTATCTGGCTCTGATACTAACCAGTGCTTACCCAGCCACTGACTAGTATCTCTCCCCAGCCTGTCCCCACACACCCTCTCACCTGCTGACCTGTGAATGGGGGAATCACTCCTGCAGTGTTATTGTGTTCTGCCAGTGAATACAATGATTAGTGTTGGTAACTATAGCTGGCAGCACTGATTGTTTTGGGGAAAACCTGACAGGCTGGTTGTACTCAAGTCGGTTAATAGGTTGACTTGTGTAAAACCAGCTAGCCCATGCATAGATCGACTATGGCTGGTCTCTGCTTAACTGGTGTAATTTCAATCCATGTATGGCCCGCTTAACTACTACACAGTCCCTAAACATCCTTCCACAAACCTTTACATTTTTCCTTCCCAGATTACTTCATCCTCCTCTCCTATACATAGTGCCCACTGTCATACTCTCCACACTTCTCTCCTGTACATAGTGCTCACTGTCATACCCTCCACACTTCTCTCCTATACATAGCGCCCGCTGTCATATCCTACACACTCCTCTCCTGTACATAGTGCCCGCTGTCATACACATCTCTCCTGTACATAGTGTCCACTGTCGTACCCTCCACACTCCTCTCCTGTACATACTGCTCACTGTCATACCCTCCACACTCCTCTCTTATACATAGTGCCCACCGTCATACCCTCCACACTTATCTCCTATACATAGTGCCCACTGTCATACCCTCCACACTCCTCTCCTGTACATACTACTCACTGTCATACCCTCCATACTCCTCTCCTATACATAGTCCTCTCCTGTAATTACTGCTTACTGTCCTACTCTCCACACTCCTCTCCTGTATATATTGCTCACTGTCATACCCTCCACACTCTTCTCTTATACATAGTGCCCACTGTAATACCCTCTACACTCCTCTGCTGTGCATACTGCCCACTGTCATACCCTTCACACTTCTCTCCTGTACATAGTGCCCACTGTCATACCCTCCGCACTCCTCTCCTGTACATACTGCCCACTGTCATACCCTTCACACTCCTCTCCTGTACATACTGCCCACTGTCATACCCTCCACACTCCTCTCCTGTGCATACTGCCCACTGTCATACCCTCCACATTCCTCTCCTGTACATACTGCCCACTGTCATACCCTCCACACTCCTCTGCTGTGCATACTGCCCACTGTCATACCCTTCACACTCCTCTTCTATACATAGTGCCTTCTGCCATACCCTCCGCACTCCTCTCATGTACATAGTGCCCACTGTTAGACCCTCCACATTCCTCTCCCTCACCTGCACATACTTCCCACTTTTATACCATCCATACTCCTCCCCTATGCCTCTTACCCACAAAAACAGTTCTTTAAAATTATACTGAATACCCTTAATGTTACCTGCTCTAGAATGGGCACACTTTTGTTAGTTCAACTAAAGGAAATCTCAGTCCTCATATTTGTTCTGCCCCATTATTAGTACTTATTTCATTTTGTAATTACTATTATGCTGTACATAGGTATATAGGGGATGTCAGCTACTCTAAATATAGCACTTGTAAAAAAAAGAAGTGTCCCTGAAAATATTTTTGAGAGGCTCCTGTGATATCAAAGCGGTAGTAAACTTTTCTAACATTACTACTTTTTAGAGGCCCTGAGGTAGGTTATGCCATAATGTACAAGTATGCACAGCATATTAGCACATTAGGGAACACTTAAATTGTCAGACTGAGCCCTCCAGTGCTATGCTGTGATCAATCCGGCGGGGCCCGGGTGCTTCCATCTTCACCCGGTCTTCCTTCCGGGTTCTGTGCCTTGTCACTTGCCTTGGCCGGGCTGCGTTGATGTCATTCCCACACATGCTCATGTGCATCCTTTTTCTCTCACCCCCCACTTTCTCTCTCAACCTCCCTCCCTTACCCCTCACACTTCTTTCATCCCCTTTTCTCTCTCTCTCTCTCTCTCTCTCTCTCTCTCTCTCTCTCATCCTCCCTCTCTCTCTTTAATTGAATTTGTTATAACAAAAAAATGTTTGCATTTTTATTTATTGTTTATAAAAGGCCCCACCAAAATCCTCAGCACCAGGCCCATGATGTTCTTAATCTGGCCCTGTCAGCTGGTCAACTCCTTCCTGTGTCACGACCTAAAGTATGTTCAGCAAGTAAGGCAGAAGTAATGGAGCAGGGTTATTAAACATCCATGAAGAGAGTGAGGTAAGTGTGGTAGAATAAATGGAAAGCTGTTTTATTTTTGCAAAAGAAGTACATGAATGCTATATTGGTACATAGGGGAGCTGGAATAAAAAAATAAAAAAACATGAACAAAGGTGAACTTAGCCTTTAAGTCAAGGAAGTCGATAGAATATTTATGAGTATTCACTGTAAATGTTATACTATAGTTATTGTTGGTAATATGGTGAATAAAGTCTTTCAGTGAGTTTTCTGTGCCTTCTCATACTATCAAGATATTAACTATGTACCTGCGGTACAACCAGGCAGCTTGGACCATGCCTCTGATATATAACCTTATCCTCCCATTTATTAAGGAAGATATATGTGACACTGGGGGTATATTTGGCCCCAGTGGAGACACTTTTAATCTGGTTATAATGTTGACCACTATACCAGAAGAAATTGTTAGTCATGGCAAGCTCTAGCCCATCTAGGATGAACTGTTTTTGTTAAATCAGTATGTTTATTGAGAGCCTTTTCAACCGCTTTTAAAGCATTGTGTTGTTATATGTTGCTGTACAGTGGCTCCATTTCAACTGTAACCAATAGACTATGTTCATCTATTTAAAAATTCTTTAAAGTGTTTAATACCTCCTTGCTGTCCTTAAGGTATGAAGGGCTTTTACCTGCTAAAGGCTGGAGTAATACATCTACTGTTATGCTGCGTACACACGATCAGACTTTCCGAACAAGCGGACTTGCCCACACACGACCGGACTTTTCCGCCGGACTTTTGAAATGAACGGACTTGCCCACACACAGAGTAAAGTCCGTTCATTTTGAACGTGACTCCAGGTAGACGGGACTAGCGAAGGAAGTCAGTGTCGCCACCTCCATCGGCGAGATTGACACCTTGCTAGCCCTGTCTCCTGGTATGGATTTAAAGGGGAACCCCTACGCCGAGAAAACTCCCACCAAAGTCCACACCAGACCCTTATACGAGCATGCAGCCCAGCCGGTCAGAAAAGGGGATGGGGACGAGCGAGCGCCCCACCCCCCTCCTGAGCCGTACCAGGCCGCGTGCCCCCAACATGGGGGGGTGCCTTGGGGAAGATGGGCCCTGCGGCATGTTGATGAGGACAAGGGCCTCTTCCCGACAACCCTGGACATTGTCGGGGTCAGAATCCGGGAGCCCCTTTAATAAGGGGGACCCCAGATCCCGGTCCCCCACCATATGTGAATGAGTATGGGGTAAATGGTACCACTACCCATTCACCTGAGGGAAAAAGTTTTAATAAAAAAACACAACACAGGTTTTTAAAGTAGTTTATTAGACAGCCCTGGGGGTCTTCTTCCGACTTCAGGGGTCTTATCGCGGGGCTTCTCTGCTATCTTCTACTCTTTTACCACTCTTTTACTAGTGGAGGAGCCCGGCTTTCTCCTTCGTTGCCGCCGTCCGGTGGTCTTCTTCCGACTTCGGGGGTCCTATCCCGCTCTTCGTTTCTTCTGCCGGGCCTCCGCTATCTTCTTGCAGCTCTTTTACTAGCATTGGCCCGGTCTTCTCTTTCATCGCTGTCGCTGTTGTCGCCTCTTCTTCTTCTTTTTTTCTTCTTCTTCCTTCCAATGTTGACACGATGCTCTCTCCAGTCGTAATGCCAGGGACGCGTTGCGCGACAACTCATATAGGGACAAGGGGCGGGGTCACCCGGTGACCCCACCCCCTATGATGTCCTAGGTCCGGGGGATGCTGGGACTGTGACATCATAAGGGGTGGGGTCACCATGTGACATCACCCGGTGACCCCGCCCCTTATCCCTATATAAGTCGCCACCCAACGCTTCCCTGGCATTATGGCCAGAGAGAGCGTTGTGTCAACATCGGAAGGAAGAAGAAGAAAAGAAGAAGATGGCGACAGAGACGAAAGAGAAGACCGGGCCAACGCTAGTAAAAGTCAGGTCGTGTGTGGGCAAGTCCGCTCGTTCGGAAAGTCTGGCGGATCTTGTTCCGTTCGTGTGTACACGGCATTACTTTCATTTGATTTTGAATCTGTCTTTTGTAGTTTTGTTCAATGACTAGTAAAAAATCAGCCAGAAAAAAAAGAACTTAAAATGGAATGGACTGAATGAATCAAAAGAATTTTTAAAAAGACAGATTAAAAACAGGTTAAAGAAGGACTTGCCATGGTTTTATTTTTTTATTTTTTTTATTTTGTCTTTTTTCTGCTTATTCATTTACGGAGCAAAAATATCACTCCATCAATACTATATGTAACATTATACTCTTGCACAACCCAAACATCTTGCTGCTGCCATATAGAAACATTTTGGTGCTTAAAGCCTGGTATACACAATGAGAATATCGTACCAATGATCGTGCTTTTTTTTTTTTTTTTGCATGCTAGTCACATATCGAGCGCAAATAGGCTACTACAGTTACGAAAATTCTTGTAAGACAGAATACAACTTCCCACAATGTTGTAATGTATTGTATTGTAATATATTCTTTTGTTTCCAAACATGCGTGGTCTCCGTCACTCGATTTTGTACAGATGAACATTGCACTGATTAAACGAAAATCATTCATTCTGTTATTGTTTAAGAAAACATTTCATGTTTGCCTCTTCAGATAAATTCACATGAACTGTCATGATCGTCTGTCAAAAGCTGTGTACTAACAATCAGATTATTGGACGATCTCTTTGAAAGTGGTATTTTTGTCAAATTTTCTCATTGTGTGTACTAGGCATAACAGTGTGGGACAATATAGGAATTTAAAAGTATCAGGACACACATATAATCTAATTGCACAAGATCCTTTAGTTTTATTAACAGCGAATTAAGTGTGAAAGCCTTCCTAAATAACTAATAGGCTTTACGTTCAGTCAGATAGACCCTTACCTATATAGAGTTTGGTAAATCTATAGGAGATTGTAGATGATCTGTGGCTTTCTTAAATGCTTATTTTATGCAAATTGAGTACATTCCCAGCTGTTTGAACAAAATAAACAGAGTGAAAACTGTATTGTGATATGGGATTTAATTTTTCTCTGCATGTGAATGAGACGGAGGGGCTGAATCTCTAAAAGAGGAAGGAGAGGAATAAATAGGATACATAAAGACATGGATCTGGGTCTGCTACACAGTGGCATATACTGTGATAATGACATAACCCCTAGAGGGGAGAGTTTTCTGGTGAGTGCAGTTCCATAGGGGGAGCACTAGAAGAAGTACCAGCACAAGATATGATATGATATGCACGATTGAAGAGCACCTGTCACATAATTCATTGATTAACCAACCAAGGAGAATCTACATTTACCAAAGACTATTTGTTTATTTGATTAGTTTCAGAGAACACTGGTCACTTTAAATTACAAGTATTGTTCACTTAAGGAGTATTTTGCACATCATTATCAAATTGTTGTCCTTTTTATTTATTTAATTTTGAAAAATTAAGAGCACCTGTCACTTTATTAATTTATCAACTGAATAAGTTACTGGTTATTTTAAATTGCAAGAGTTGTTCACCCAATGATATGATGATTTTTTGCAATTTCTATTGTATTTATTTATTTATGAACAATTAAGAGCACCTGTCACTTTACAAATCCTATTAACAGAGTAAGTTCAAAAATAAGGTTTTAAAGTGGTTGTATAGTCATAAAATTGACTTTTACCTATAGGTAATCCTATAATAAGGCTTACCTGTAGGTAGAAAAAATATCTCCTAAACCTGTACGGTTTAGGAGATATTCCCCGTGCAATGCACCGCTGACTGCAGTGGCGCATGCGCACGGGGGATTCTTGGCTGAAAGGCCGTCAGAATCCGAAACCTTGCCGGGAAGAAGTCTCCCTTGCGCATGCGCGGGAGTGACGACATCACGGCTCCAGCCACTCACAGCGCTGGAGTCGTGATACCCGGAAGACACGCCGAGGCAACATGTCAGCTACCGTGGCGTGGACCAGGTGAGTTACCGACGCCTTGTTCTAAGGTAAGTATTTCATAATGAGCTAGTATGCGGTGCATACTACCTCATTATGCCTTTTCCCTTACAGGTGTATAAAAAAAAGTTTCAGCGGGTTTACTCCCGCTTTAAACTGGAATTTAATTGAACACCAGACATGTACAGTGCCTTGCAAAGGTATTCACCCCCTTGGCATTTTTCGTGTTTTGTTGCCTTACAGATTTTCTACTGGATTTAGGTCTTGGCTTTGACTAGGCCACATTTACATGTTTCCCCTTAAACCACTCAAGTGTTACTTTAGCACTGTGTTTGGGGTCATTGTCCTGCTGGATGGTGAACCACTGTCCTAGCCTCAAATCACACACAGAGCGGTACAGGTTTTGCTCAAAAATATCCCTGTATTTAGCACCATCCATCTTTCACTCAACTCTGACCAGTTTCCCAGTCCCGCCTGCTGAAAAACATCCCCACAGCATGAGCCTTCCACCACCATGTTTCACTGTGGGGATGTTGTTCTTTTGGTGATGTGATGTGTTGGGTTTGCGCCAGATATAGCGTTTTCTTTGATGGCCAAAAAGTTCAATTTTAGTCTCATCAGTGTATGGGGCTTTAGTGTGCTAAAGTCAGTCCACATTCCTGGAATTTTATTCTAATTAGTTAGATCAGTGAGCGATCTAGATAGCTAGAGTAGGGAGGGAGTTTCTTTATTTTGCAAAAGAAAGAGGCAGACATAATTATTGAAGAGATTCTTAAATCAATTGTACCCTGGCTGGGGTGCAGTGCACAGTCACAGTAATGCCCCATACACACGGTCGGAAAATCCAACCACAAAATCCATCGGATTTTGTCTGACGGATTTAGTCCGACACTGGTGTTGCATACAAAGTTGTCGGACAAAGTTGTCGGAAAATCCGATCATTCTGAACGTGGTGACGTTTGTTGCCTACGACGGGACTACGTAGAGGCTAGTAGCCAATAGCTTTGGTCTTGTAATGTGATCTGAGCATGCGTGGCACTTTGTCCGTCGGAATTCGCTACACACGATCGGAATTGGTGTGATCGGACTTTGTTGTCGGAAAATCTTTAGAGCAGGAGATACAACTTTGTCCGTCGGACAATCCGATGGAAAATGTCCGATGGTGCCTACACACGGTCGGAATTTCCGACAACATTGTCCGATAGGACAGAATCCATCGGAAAATCTGACCGTGTGTATGGGGCTTTACAGTGCCATGAGGCCAGTGCCAGACAAAATCTAAACGTTTTACCTGCAAGCTCAGTGCAACATTACTGCACTGCATATACTAAGAGATACACCACAGTCTGTGTTTATTCTGCTATTGAAAAAACATTGCATAAAAATAGAATTTTGCTTTTTATTTTTTTTTCCCAATAGCATTTTCTGCGTGTTCCTACATACACGCTGTAGACACTAACCGTGTATTCTGATATTGCAAAAACATTGCAAAAAAAATATAATTTTGCAGTGTTTTTTTTTCTTCCCAATAGCATTTTCTGCGTTTTCATAAATGCTTTACATACTGTCCGTGTAGTCTGATATTGCAAAAACATTGCAAAAAAATTAAATTTTGCAGTGTTTTTTTTTCTTCCCAATAGCATTTTCTGCGTTTTCATAAACGCTTTACATACTGTCCGTGTAGTCTGATATTGCAAAAACATTGCAAAAAAATAAAATTTTGCAGTGTTTTTTTTTCTTCCCAATAGCATTTTCTGCGTTTTCATAAAAGCTTTACATACTGTCCGTGTAGTCTGATATTGCAAAAACATTGCAAAAAAATAAAATTTTGCAGTGTTTTTTTTTCTTCCAAATAGCATTTTCTGCGTTTTCATAAACGCTTTACATTCTGTCCGTGTAGTCTGATATTGCAAAAACATTGCAAAAAAATAAAATTTTGCAGTGTTTTTTTTTCTTCCCAATAGCATTTTCTGCGTTTTCATAAACGCTTTACATACTGTCTGTGTAGTCTGATATTGCAAAAACATTGCAAAAAATAAAATTTTGCAGTGTTTTTTTTTTTTCTTCCAAAAAGCATTTTCTGCGTTTTCATAAACGCTTTACATTCTGTCCGTGTAGTCTGATATTGCAAAAACATTGCAAAAAAAAAAAGAATTTGCAGTGTTTTTTTGTCTTCCCAATAGCATTTTCTGCGTTTTCATAAAAGCTTTACATACTGTCCGTGTAGTCTGATATTGCAAAAACATTGCAAAAAAATTAAATTTTGCAGTGTTTTTTTTTCTTCCAAATAGCATTTTCTGCGTTTTCATAAACGCTTTACATACTGTCCGTGTAGTCTGATATTGCAAAAACATTGCAAAAAAATAAAATTTTGCAGTGTTTTTTTTTCTTCCCAATAGCATTTTCTGCGTTTTCATAAAAGCTTTACATACTGTCCGTGTAGTCTGATATTGCAAAAACATTGCAAAAAAATAAAATTTTGCAGTGTTTTTTTTTCTTCCAAATAGCATTTTCTGCGTTTTCATAAACGCTTTACATTCTGTCCGTGTAGTCTGATATTGCAAAAACATTGCAAAAAAATAAAATTTTGCAGTGTTTTTTTTTCTTCCCAATAGCATTTTCTGCGTTTTCATAAACGCTTTACATACTGTCCGTGTATTCTGATATTGCAAAAACATTGCAATAAAAATTTATTTTAAGGTGTTTTTTTTTTTTTCCAATAGCATTTTCTGCGTTTTCATAAACGCTTTAGACACTATCCGTTTATTCTGATATTGTAAAAACATTGCAACAAAAATTAAATTTTGCAGTGTTTTTTTCTTCCCAATAGCATTTTCTGCGTTTTCATAAACGCTTTAGACACTGTACGTGTATTCTGCTATATACATAAACACCCATTTAGGGCGAGATCATAAATTTTGAAAATATGAGGAGATCATCAAAAAGGGGACGTGGCCCGGGTCGTGGTGCTGCTGGTGGCGCTCCTGTTGCAGGGAGAGGACGTGGTCGATCTGTGCCAGCTACACGCACTAGTGAAACACCTTCCGCAGGTGCGAGTAGGCGACAGAGCCTGCAGCAGTATTTTGCTTTGTTTCATGATGAGTACATGGGAGGACCAACGCAGCACGTCTCGGATGATGACGAAACACAGGTGCCAACTTCTGCTGCTTTCGCCACTGTGCAGACCGACAAGAAGGGCAGGGGTGAGTTTTGGGTGGAAGATGATGTGGAGGACGATGAGGTCCTCAACCCCACATGGAATCAACGTCATGCAGGTGACCAGTGTAGTTCAGAGGAAGAGGCGGTGGTCGCACAGAGCCACCAGCACAGCAGAAGAGGGAGCAGGGTGCAAAAGCGGAGCGTCCGTCCCCTAGACAGTACGTCTGCTACTGCCCAACGCAGCAAGGGACCGAGCACACCAAAGCCAGGTGCAAGGAGTTCCCTAGCGTGGCAGTTCTTCAGACAATGTCCTGATGACAAGACACGAGTGGTTTGCACGCTGTGCAATCAGAGCTTGAAGCGAGGCATAAACGTTCTCAACCTGAGCACAACCTGCATGACCAGGCATCTAAGTGCAAAGCACGAGATGCAGTGGAGTAGACACCGCAAAAACCAAGAAAGGTCTCTGGCTCCTCCTGCTTCCTCTTCTGCTGCAGTCTCGGCCTCTTCATCCACCTCTGTAGTGACAGTGACACCTGCCAACCCGCAAACAGAGGATCTGCCAGCAACACTACCACCTGGGTCACCAACCATCTCCACAATGTCCCATGGAAGCTTTCAGCTCTCTATTTCCCAAACACTGGAGCGGAAGAGGAAGTACCCCCCTAGCCACCCGCGATCCCTGGCCCTGAATGCCACCATTTCAAAATTGCTCGCCTTTGAAATGCTGTCATTCCGTCTGGTGGAGACGCAGAGTTTTCAAAGGCTGATGTCATTGGCTGTCCCACAGTACGTCGTGCCCAGCCGCCACTACTTTTCCAGACTAGCTATCCCTTCCCTGCACAACCAAGTGGGGGACAAAATCAGGTGTGCACTGCGCAACGCCATCTGTGACAAGGTCCACCTAACTACGGATGCGTGGACCAGTAAGCACGGTCAGGGACGTTATATCTCCCTAACAGCACACTGGGTAAATGTAGTGGCGGCTGGGCCTGAGGCGGATAGCAGTTTGGCGCATGTCCTTCCACCACCGAGGATTGCAGGGCACTTCAGTTTGCCTCCTGTTGCTAACTCCTCCTACTCCGCCTCCTCATCCTCTACCGCCTCCTCATCCGGTCAGCGTAACACCTTCACCACCAACTTCAGCACAGCCAGGGCTAAACCACAGCAGGCAGTTTTAAAACTTTCCTGTTTGGGGGAAAAACCCCACACCGCGCAGGAGTTGTGGAGGGACATGGAACAACAGACCGGCCTGGTGGTGTGCGATAATGGGCGAAATCTCGTAGCAGCTCTGGGCCTTGCCGGTTTGACGCACATCCCTTGCCTGGCACATGTGCTGAACTTGGTGGTCCAGAGGTTCCTGAAGAATTACCCCGATATGCCAGAGCTGCTGCAGAAAGTGCGGGCCGTCTGTGCGCACTTTCGGCGTTCTC
This sequence comes from Lithobates sylvaticus, assembly GCA_028564925.1. Lineage (NCBI taxonomy): Eukaryota > Metazoa > Chordata > Amphibia > Anura > Ranidae > Lithobates > Lithobates sylvaticus. The sequence goes on along the minus strand of CM053029.1, from coordinate 245,747,313 downwards.
ACCCTGCTGCTCGCCTGTCAGCGCTGCAGCGTAACTTCGGCCTTCCTGCTCACCGTCTCATATGTGACGTGCCCACAAGGTGGAACTCCACCTTGCACATGCTTGCCAGACTGTGCGAGCAGCAGCAGGCGATAGTGGAGCTTCAGCTGCAGCACGCACGCGTGAGTCGCTCTGCGGAACAGCACCACTTCACCGCCAATAACTGGGCCTCCATGCGAGACCTGTGTGCCTTGTTGCGCTGTTTCGAGTACTCCACCAACATGGCCTGTGCCGATGATGCCGTTCTCATCGTTACTATCCCAGTTCTATGCCTCCTTGAAAAAACTCTTAAGGCGATGATGGAAGAGGATGTGGCACAGGATGAGGAGGAGGAGGAAGAGGGTTCATTTCCAAGGCTTTCAGGGCAGTCATTTACAAGTGGCTACGAGGGTGGGTTCCTGCACCAACAAGCGCCAGGTACACAATTGTCTGGCAGCAAGGGCACAGTTCTGGAGGATGACGAGGTGGAGGATGAGGAGGAGATGGAGGAGGAGGAGGAACCATGCTCACAGCAGGGTGGCACCCAGACCAGCTCATGTCCATCACTGGTGCGTGGCTGGGGGGATACAGAGGACACAGACGATACACCTCCCACAGAGGACAGCTTTTCCTTGCCTCTGGGCAGCCTGGCACACATGAGCGATTACATGCTGCAGTGTCTCCGCAACGACCGCCGAGTTGCCCACATTTTAACTGGTGCTGATTATTGGGTGGCCACCCTGCTGGATCCCTGTTACAAGGACAACGTGCCGTCCTTAATGACCTCACTGGAGCGTGATCGTAAGATGCGCAAGTACAAGCGCACGCTGGTAGACGCGCTGCTGGTGGCATTCCCACTTGGAAGCGGGGGTACGGTGGAAGCACAAGACGAAGGGAGAGGAGGAGGAAGAGGTCGCCAACGCAGCCGGGGCACCGCCAGCACCTCGCAAGGCAGGGTTAGCATAGCCGGAATGTGGAAAAGCTTTGTCGGCACGCCACAACAACCAGCACCACCAGCTGAGATGGAACGTCTTAGCAGGAGGCAGCATTTCACCAACATGGTGGAGCAGTATGTGTGCACACGCGTACACATACTGCATGATGGGTCTGCCCCCTTCAACTTCTGGGTCTCCAAATTGGGCACATGGCCTGAGCTTGCCCTTTACGCCTTGGAGGTGCTGGCCTGCCCTGCCGCCAGTGTATTATCTGAACGTGTATTTAGCACGGCAGGGGGCGTTATCACAGACAAGCGAAGCCGCCTGTCCAGAGCCAATGTGGACAAGCTCACATTCATTAAAATGAACCAGGCATGGATCCCACAGGACTTGTCCGTACCTTGTGCAGAATAGACACATATACCGGTGTTCTGACGAAAACTGTCTTGCTATCGGATAGTGTCCGGCCACTTACTGCGCAGGTGAAGTGCTTGCGCAGTACGGAGGACAAGGAGATTCACAAAATCTCCAAAGATGAACTTCGCCTGCGCAGTGAGTGCAGGTTCAAGCCCGACCATCCAAGTGGACATACGGTAGCACATACAGTGGTGTGAAAAAGTGTTTGCCCCCTTCCTCATTTCCTGTTCCTTTGCATGTTTGTCACACTTAAGTGTTTCGGAATATCAAACCAATTTAAACAATAGTCAAGGACAACACAAGTAAACACAAAATGCAATTTGTAAATGAAGGTGTTTATTATTAAAGGTGAAAAAAAATCCAAACCATCATGGCCCTGTGTGAAAAAGTGATTGCCCCCCTTGTTAAAACATACTATAACTGTGGTTGTCCACACCTGAGTTCAATTTCTCTAGCCACACCCAGGCCTGATTATTGCCACACCTGTTTACAATCAAGGCATCACTTAAATAGGAGCTGCTTGACACAGTAAGGTCCACCAGAAGATCCTTAAAAGCTACACATCATGCCGAGACCCAAAGAAATTCAGGAACAATTGAGAAAGAAAGTAATTGAGATCTATCAGTCTGGAAAGAGTTATAAAGCCATTTCCAAAGCTTTGGGAATCCAGCGAACCACAGTGAGAGCCATTATCCACAAATGGAACAGTGGTGAACCTTCCCAGGATTGGCCGGCCGCCCAAAATTACCCCAAGAGCGCAGCGACGACTCATCCAAGAGGTCACAAAAAGACCCCACAACAACGTCCAAGGAACTGCAGGCCTCACTTGCCTCAGTTAAGGTCAGCGTTCATGCCTCCACCATCAGGAAAAGACTGGGCAAAAATGGCCTGCATGGCAGAGTTCCAAGGAGAAAACCACTGCTGAGCAAAAAGAACATCAAAGCTCGTCTCAATTTCTCCACAACACATCTTGATGATCCCCAAGACTTTTGGGACAACATTCTGTGGACCGATGAGACAAAAGTGGAACTCTTTGGAAGGTGTGTGTCCAAGTATATCTGGCGTAGAAGGAACCCTGCATTTCAGAAAAAGAACATTATACCAACAGTAAAATATGGTGGTGGTAGTGTGATGGTCTGGGGCTGTTTTGCTGCTTCAGGACCTGGAAGACTTGCCGTGATAAAAGGAACTATGAATTCTGCTGTCTACCAAGAGATCCTGAAGGAGAATGTCCGACCATCTGTTCGTGTACTCAAGCTGAAACGAACTTGGGTTCTGCAGCAGGACAATGATCCTAAACACACCAGGAAGTCCACCACCGAATGGCTGAAGAAAAACAAAATGAAGACTTTGGAGTGGCCTAGCCAAAGTCCTGACCTGAATCCTATTGAGATGTTGTGGTATGACCTTAAAAAGGCCGTTCATGCTCGAAAACCCTCTAATGTAACTGAATTAGGACAATTCTGCAAAGATGAGTGGGCCAAAATTCCTCCAGGACGCTGTAAAAGCCTCATTGCACGTTATCGCAAACGCTTGGTTGCAGTTGTTGCTGCTAAGGGTGGCCCAACCAGTTATTAGGTTTAGGGGGCAATCACTTTTTCACACAGGGCCATGATGGTTTGGATTTTTTTTCACCTTTAATAATAAACACCTTCATTTACAAATTGCATTTTGTGTTTACTTGTGTTGTCCTTGACTATTGTTTAAATTGGTTTGATGTTCCGAAACACTTAAGTGTGACAAACATGCAAAGGAACAGGAAATGAAGAAGGGGGCAAACACTTTTTCACATCACTGTAGTAACAGGGCCCCTCACGGGCTCGCTTGGCTAGGCTTCAACCTCGGATGATGTGGCTTGAACCTGGAGTCACCGCGCATCGTCTTTGGAGAGTTTCAAAATCCCCTTGTCCTACGTACTGATCAATCGCAGTACATGGCGGACACTATGCGACGGGGGACAGAATTCGACACATCATTCACCAGTAGCCTTACCCAGCCATTGTTGTATTCTTGAACCAGTGTTGGCTACCTCGTCCTCCTCCACCGCCGCTTCCACCTACACCGCCACATCCACCGCCACCTTAACCTCCTACTCCATTTGAATTTCGTCCTCCTAGGTCAAGATTATAATTTTTTCATTTTTTTTTATTTCCAAGTATTTTATTTTCCCACTATCTTATCCATTAAATTGAATAATTTTTTTCCAGAAAGTGCGTATTCTGGGGTATTCCCACCATATGTGCGGCATCGTGCCGTTGAGTTTCTGAGGTTCTTAATGACTTCTTGTACCTCTTCTGCTGAGAAGGGGGCCTCCAGCATTTTTTTTTATTTTTTAATTTTCTTTATGTTATTTTAAGTTATTTCCCTATCCACATTTGTTTGCAGATCACTTGCCATGCTCTTAACAACATTTTGTTGCCATTAGCAGCCCTCTAGTCCTTTCCATGACCTTTTTACAGCCATTTTAGTGTTCAAAAGTCCGGGTCCCCATTGACTTCAATGGGGTTCGGAGTTCGGGGTCAAGTTTGGGTCAAGTTTGGTCCCGAACCCAGACTTTTTTCCGAAGTTCGGCTGAACCCGCCGAACCCGAACATCCAGGTGTCCGCTCAACTCTACTTGTAAACAAAAAGTGTCAGAAGAAGGCCGGTCTTAAAGTTGATAATACCTGAAAGTACTACTTGGATGTTACGCCTCTCTTTGTAGCTAGGCTGTGAAAAAGTCTCATGTGGTATCGGCATACTCAGGAGGTGTAGCAGAATGCACTTTGGGGTGTAGATGCAAGTATGCCTATGCCATGTGTTAGAAATAACTTGTTAATATGACATTTTTGTGAAGAAAATCAAATGTTATTTATTTCTTAATTTTCCAAAGGATTGTGGGAAAATATTACAACTTCAAAAAATTCACCATGCTTCTTACTAAATACCTTGGACTGTCTACTTTCCAAAAGGGGCTCTTTGGGGGATATTTGTACTGTCTTTGCACGTTAGGGCCTCTAGAAATAAGATAGGTTGCCTATACATCAGGTGTGATCAATTTTCAATGATTAGCACCATAGCTTGTAGACTCTATAACTTTTACACTAAATTTGAGCATGTAGGCCCTTTACAAATAAAATCTAGAGTGGGTGACTGAGGACAAAGAGGAGGCAAATCTATTAAATACCTTCTTCAGCTCTTCAGCTCTGTGTATACAAAGGAGCATGGGGGAAATCATGGCCATAATGGGGATGGTATAGACACAGCCCCAAATGATCCACAATGGTTCAAAAGTGATATCTTTCAAAAGAGCCAACTTCCTTAAACTACGAACCTTGCTAGAAGATAAAAATAAATAAATAAATAAATAAAATCTTAGAAACAAAGAACACAGAGGAGAGATGGGTTTGCTTTAAAAGCATATTAAATAAGGGAATTAGCCAGTGCATGCCATTGGGAAATAAATTTAAAAGAGCGAACAAAAGTCCTGGATGGCTTAACTCTAATGTAAAAATGCATATAAAAGTAAAGGAGAAGGCTTTAAAAAAATACAAGGCTGAGGGATTGTCATTAGCATTCAGACTTTACAAAGAATGCAACAAGATATGTAAGGGTGCAATTAGGGCGGCTAAGATAGAACAAAAAAGACACATAGCAGAGGAGAGCAAAAAAATTGTGTCAGGAGCTCTTTGCTCTGCTTTTAGTTTAGTAAAAGCTGGAAAAAAGTATTTTAAGCAACAGACAGCATGGATTAAAGAAAGACAGAAGTTGTCAGACAAATCTGATTTCTTTTTATGAAGAGCTAAGTAAAACTTTGGACAGAGGGGTGGCTGTGGACATGGTATACTTGGATTTTGCAAAACGATTTGACACAGTTCCACACACATGGCTATGTGTAAGGTTAAGCCTACTGGTCTGGAAAAATCCATTTCTAAATGTATAGAAAACTGGCCAAAAGACCGTATTCAGAGAGTAGTGGTTAATGATTCATACTCTGAATGGTCTAGGGTTATCAGTGGTGTCCCCCAAGGTTCAGCGTTGACCCTTACTTATTAATATATTCATAAACCATATAGGGTCTGGGTTTAAAAGTACCATTTCAGTGTTTGCAGGATGTCTCCAACGTACAAGCCGACCTCAATGCACTGTTTAACCACTTTCAGACCGGACCAATTTGCAGCCAAAGGACAAGGCCCCTTTTTGCAATTCGGCACTGCGTCGATTTAACTGACAATTGCGCGGTCGTGCGACGTGGCTCCCAAACAAAATTGACGTCCTTTTTTTTCCCACAAATAAAGCTTTCTTTTGGTGGTATTTGATCGCCCCTGCGGTTTTTATTTTTTGCGCTATAAACAAAAATAGAGCGACAATTTTGAAAAAAATGCATTATTTTTTACTTTTTGCTATAATAAATATCCCCAAAAAATATATAAAAAATTTTTTTTTTCCTCAGTTTAGGCCGATACGTATTCTTCTACATATTTTTGGTAAAAAAAATCGCAATAAGCGATTATTGATCGGTTTGCGCAGAAGTTATAGCGTTTACAAGATAGGGGATAGTTTTATTTTAATTTTTTTTTTTTTATTAGTAATGGCGGCGATCTGCGATTTTTTTTGTGACTGCGACATTATGGCGGACACATCGGACATTTTTTACACATTTTTGGGACCATTGTCATTTATACAGCAATCAATGCTATTTAAATGCATTGATTTCTGTATAAATGACACTGGCAGTAAAGGGGTTAACCACAAGGGGGCAGTTTAAGGGTTAAGTATGCCTAGGGGTGTGTTTCTTACTGTGGGGGGCGTGGCTGTCAGCTAGTGAATGCTGATCTCTGCTCCAATCACAGGGAACAGAGATCGACGTCACTAGTTGCTAGGCAGAACGGGGAGATGCTGTTTATCTCGGCATCTCCCCGTTCAGCCTTCCCGTGAGATGATTGCGGGGTCCCCGCGGCGATCGAGTCCGCAGGGACCGCGACCGGACTCACGGGGGTCCCGACCGGTGCGCTCCCGATGGCACAGACAGGCATTAAGGAGGAACTTATATATACGCCCTCCTGCCTGTACGTGCCATTCTGCCGACCTATATCGTCGTGCGCCGGTCGGCAAGTGGTTAATTGGGCAACTACAGTATGTGGGAAATGAGGTTTAATGTTGATAAATGTAAAGTTATGCAAGTTAGATGCAAATACCACAAAGTGTTAACTGCGCTAACCCTTATTATGTACTCCTAAAATTACACCACTTGTATTTATGCCACAGAGTGACTATTAAAGTGACTATTAAATATTTTATATTTATGTGCACTATACTAGTGCCTGTATCGCATATGTACTGTATAATCATCAAATCATGCATTATGATCCCATCAGTTAAACAAAAAAAACATATAAATTGGCCACTCACCAGATAATGGTAAAAATACGCCTTTGGTTCATTAAAGTGGAAGTAAACCCCCCTATCGTTTTCAGCCAAGGAAGCTGCCATCTTTGCCTCTGCTTAACCTTCAACTGCCACGGTGCTGCACATGTGATCCGTTATAACACCAGCCATTGGATGGTTTGACTGTTTGGTTGAGAGCACAGCCAATGTGCAGTTAGCATTCCCGGCATGCCTTTTTTTTTTAAAACTGTTAAATCGATGGGTTTACTTCCGCTTTAAGAGGGATAGCCACTCCACTTTAGATGTTGATCTAGGCTACTTACAATGAAAATAGGTGCAAAAGATATCCATCCTCAAAAAATAAAAACGAATAGTAATCATTGCGCAGTATGCAAGTACTGTTTTTTTTATAAAAAGTTAAAAAAGAGACTCAAAACTCAAAATTTCCCTGTGCCCATAAGTCGGCACGAACTTTTACAGCGCTTAGGATGTGTAAGGGTATCGCTGTTTATCCCCGTGTGAATCTCCTATGCCGGCGTGCGTTCCAGACCTCGCTTTCGCCTGGCCTGGAAGTGACATAATATTTTTCCCAGCAGCCTCTACACGTTTCACAAATTCATGTGCGTCATCAGGAAGCTTCCGTTTTTTATGAGGATGGATATCTTTTGCATATTGCAAAAAATATTGGACACTTTTTTTGTTAGAATTTTTATTTATTATTTTTTATTTTTAACAACATGTATTAATTATAAAAAAATGTTTTCGTTTAACTGATGGGATTATATTGCATGATTTGATGATTATACATATGTGATACAGGAACTAGTACATTGCACATAAATATAAAATAATTAATAATCACTCGGTGGAATAAATACAATACAATGGTGTAATTTTAGGAATACATAATAAGGGTTAGCGCAGTTAACACTTTTTGTGGTAATTGTATTTTTCTATCCACCAAAAGGTGGGACGTTTTTTTTGACTGCAGCAAACAAAACACATTTTTATAATAGTTAGTTTATTTATTTGATTTTGTTTATTTAATGAATTTTGTTGTGCTGGTAGCACATACATTTGATTCAATATACACTAGATGGTCTTTTTTTCAATCTGACTATGTAACTATGTAAGTCAAATATTTAATTTGTTTGTCAAAAAAAATTATAAAAAATTCATATGGGTACAGTATCTGAGTAATTATCCTTCAAAGCGTCACAGCAGTGAAAGCTCAAAATTGGCCTGGGCAAGAAGGGGGTGAAAGTGCCCAGTAATGAGGTGGTTAATTGGTTTGTTTCAAAGTTATAGCGTCTACAAACTATGGTATATTCTATACTACGCATCTTTTACTTTCTTACTGCCTATCACATTTTTTGAGTTGTTAAATTGCCAGGGCAGTTCAGACACCCCCACGAAATTACCACTTTTTGGAAAGTAGATGCCCCAAGGCAGGGCCGATCCTAGGGTCACGATGCCTGGGTGCAGAAATATTTCTGGCACCCCCACATGGGCGTGGTCATCTTACAAACTCCTCCCCATTACAAATGTTTCTATGTCAACAACTCAAACACAGAGATGCTCCCCTAAGGAGTCTTCGTTACCCTGGGATCCTCCCATGATCTCTTAATAATAAACAAATTACAGGAAGAGAGTACACTAATGGGACCTGGAGGGGGTCTCTCTAACAGACACAGAGAGGGCTTTTGTTAGAGAGTCTGGTAGAAAGAGCCCCCAGACATACTACAGACATAGTACAGGAGATGGTCAGAGACTGCAGACATGATGATACAAGAGATGGTCAGAAACTGCAGACATTATACAAGAAATGATCAGAGACTGCAGACATGATACAAGAAATAGTCAAAGACTGCATAGATGATACAAGAAATGGTCAGAGACTGCAGACATACTATGGGAGATGGTCAGAGACTACAGACATGATGATACAAGAGATGGTCAGAGACTGCAGCATAGTACAGGAGATGGTCAGAGACTGCAGACATAGTACAGGAGGTGGTCAGAGACTGCAGACATGATACAAGAGATGGTCAGAGACTGCAGACATGATACAAGAGATGGTCAGAGACTGCATACATAGTACAGGATATGGTCAGAGACTGAATACATAGTACAGGATATGGTCAGAGACTGCAGACATGATGCAAGAGATGGTCAGAGACTGCAGACATGATACAAGAGATGGTCAGAGACTGCATACATGATACAAGAGATGGTCAGAGACTGCATACATAGTACAGGATATGGTCAGAGACTGCATACATAGTACAGGATATGGTCAGAGACTGCAGACATGATGCAAGAGATGGTTAGAGACTGCAGACATGATGCAAGAGATGGTCAGAGACTGCAGACATAGTACAGGAGATGGTCAGAGACTGCAGACATAGTACAGGAGATGGTCAGAGACTGCAGACATGATACAAGAGATGGTCAGAGACTGCACATGATACAAGAGATGGTCAGAGACTGCATACATAGTACAGGATATGGTCAGAGACTGCATACATAGTACAGGATATGGTCAGAGACTGCAGACATGATGCAAGAGATGGTCAGAGACTGCAGACATGATGCAAGAGATGGTCAGAGACTGCATACATAGTACAGGATATGGTCAGAGACTGCATACATAGTACAGGATATGGTCAGAGACTGCAGACATGATGCAAGAGATGGTCAGAGACTGCAGACATGATGCAAGAGATGGTCAGAGACTGCAGACATAGTACAGGAGATGGTCAGAGACTGCAGACATATTACAGGAGATGGTCAGAGACTGCAGACATGATACAAGAGATGGTCAGAGACTGCAGACATGATACAAGAGATGGTCAGCGACTGCATACATAGTACAGGATATGGTCAGAGACTGCATACATAGTACAGGAGATGGTCAGAGACTGCAGACATGATACAAGAGATGGTCAGAGACTGCAGACATGATACAAGAGATGGTCAGAGACTTCAAACATAACCCAGGACTTTTTTTTATTCTCAGAGAATAGGTATAGGTACTCACCACCCATATTGCACAGAGTACAGGGTTCAGGAGTGTGTGACACACCAGGCTTATGAGTATGCATTGCACAGGCTGCAGGGCACAGGAGGGAGTATCACACAGAGCACAGAAGTGTGTGTTACACAGAGCATAGGGATAATGAGCGCATACTGCACAGAGCACAAAGCACGGGAATGCATTTTACACAGAAAGCACAGGAGTGCATTTTACACAGAAAGCACAAGAGTGCGTTTTACTCAGAAAGCACAGGAGTGTGTTTAACACAGAAAGCACAGGAGTTCGATACAGACGGCACAGGAGTGAGATACTCACAGACGGCACAGGAGTGCCATACTCACAGACGGCACAGGAGTGCGATACGCACAGATGGCACAGGAGTGCGATACGCACAGACGGCACAGGAGTGCCATACTCACAGACGGCACAGGAGTGCGATACGCACAGATGGCACAGGAGTGCGATACGCACAGACGGCACAGGAGTGGGATACACACAGACAGCACAGGAGTGCGATACTCACAGACGGCACAGGAGTGCGATACTCACAGATGGCACAGGAGTGTGATACTTACGGACAGCAGAGGGTTGTACTGGTGTTGGGCTGAGGTTTGATTGTTTTGCTGGGCTGAGGAGTGCATGGAGTAGAGGGTTCAAGTGTGTTTCAGACAGTGCTCAGGAGTGTGCCATGCACATAACACAGAGGTAACACACTGGCCAGTGTACAACAAATATTGCCCCCCCTCCACATTTCCCGTACAGGCTATCCCCTTAAATTACCCCAATAGAGACTTTTCTCTACTCCTGGCTCTCCCTCAAGTCTGCAGAGATGGTATAACATGCTGTGTGTGACTTCTTACACCCCACTGTCTGTAAGGGGGGAAAGCCAGGTGGACAAGCTGAGTGACTTGCTTATGTGTCAGCCTACTGCTCACTCCTTACAGCCTTCTACATTAATAGTAAGAGTGACCAAGTCAGGGGGAAGTCAGTGAGGAGCTCAAGTATGTTCACTCTCCCCCTCCCCCTTCATTCCTGGGCTGTTCTGAGCAGCCTGCAGTGTACACAGACATTCTGTCCTGCTGCTGGCTGCTGCTAACTGATAAAGTAACAGGCTCACTTACCCGCACCTCCCCCTGCACATACCTGCAATCCCTGGCCACAGCAGAGGAAGCCTTCCTTTACACTTTACAGACTTCTTTGCAGATCTTCCAGGACTACATGTCCCATGATGTACTGCTAGCATCTTCTGATTGGCCCTCCACTGTGGCCAATGGGGACGTAAGCAAATCGGGGCACCAAGCTGAGCAGCTAACAAGATGAGAGCCATGCTCAGCTGACAGGAGAAGGGGGTCGAGCGAAGGAGATACGCTGACATCCCGCAGCTTGCTTCCCTCTTGTCACAGCACGACCGCTTGTGTTCACTGGTAGACTGCGCTGTCTTCCCCCAAGTGGCGCTACTTCACCTAACAAGGAGAGGAGGAGGGAGGGGAACACTCTGACACTTCATTGCCTCCCCTTCTGCAGCGCCCGGGTGCAGAGCACCCCGTGCACCCCGCCCAGGATCGGCCCTGCCCCAAGGTACTTGTTGAGAGGCATGTTGAGTCTATGAAAAACTTACATTTTTGCCAAAAGTTTTTGGGAAAATCACCACATTTTTTTCTTTTAAACAAAAATGTCACTTTAATTAAATATTTCTCTCAGCAAATACCTTGGGGTGTCAACTTTCCAAAAAGGGTTCCTTTGGGGGTCCATGAACTGTCCTGGCATTCTAGGGCCTCTAAAGACATTATGTGTATGGTCAGCATTAGGAGTTTCTGCCATACTCCTAATGTTGGGCATACATGTAATGTTTTTTTTGTTCAGCCCACAGATTCCATCATTCACATCGATCCATGTGGATGATGAAATCTCTGCCAGAAAAAAGTGAAAAAATGATTTGCAGAAGCAGAGGAACTACCACCCGCTGACCACCCCATGCTCCTAATGCTTGGGCATACACACTCTTTTTTTAACTGTGGGTGGAGACATCTCCTCCTGCAGCACTGCAGGCACTAATGTATGTATTCTGAGAGCAGCACCCTGCTGCTGTCAGAAGACACAGATCAATACTGCAGCTGATTGGCATTCCTGCATAGCAAACAACAGTTAACAAGAACACACAGTAACAAAATAACATTAACTCAATAAAACAACATTTCCAGACTTTGATTTTAGGGTCTTTCAAAAATTGATAGACAGTTTCCTGACTATGAAAAATGCTAACATTTTTATTTGCAGCGCCTCTCCTAGTCTAAAACATTTGAAAAACCTTACAATATCGTGTAGCTGACCCTTTAAGTGCAGCTATCCATTGAAATAGATAATAAATATAGCGGTACAGTGCGTGCTTACACATTAACCATCAGATTACTTATCACACGTAAAAACAAATCCCACAATGCATTCACCCGATATAAATCTGACTTCTTAAAATACAATTACTCCCTCCATGCTGCAAAACAAGCCTACTTTGTCATGCTCATTAATACTCTGTCCTCTAGTCCTCGTCATCTCTTCTATACTATTAACTCTCTACTTTCTCCACCACCATCTCCACCCAGTAACTTGCTCACTGCTCACAAGATTGCCAATCACTTCAAAAACAAGATTGATGCAATTCTTGGGGGCATCTCCACTGCACAGACATCTATTGCACTTGACATACCCTGTACAAAACCACTCTCAACACTTTCCTCTTTTAACCTTGCTACTACAGCCCCATCAATTGCAGTCACTGTGCCCCATCAAATGCAGCCACTGTGCCATAAATGCAGCCACTGTGCCCACTTGTGCCCCATCAAATGCAGCCACTGTGTCAGTCAAATGCAGCCACTGTGGCCCACAAATGCAGCCACTTGTGCCCCATCAAATGCAGCCACTTTGCTCCATCAAATGCAGCCACTTGTGCCCCATCAAATGCAGTCACTTGTGCCCCATCAAATGCAGCCACTGTGCCTGTCAAATGCCACCACTGTGCCCATCATATGCAGTAACTTGTGTCCCATCAAATGCAGCTACTTGTGTCAGTCAAATACAGCCACTTTGCCCACAAATGCAGCCACTGTGCCAAATCATATGCAGCCACTTTGTCCCATCAAATGTCGCCACTTTGCCCCCCCCCCCCCTTATCAATCCAGCTCAGGGCACAGGGTGCCAGACACAAGAACTCCTTCTTATCACACCAGCTCTGGGTGGCTCAGGTGCAGGGCCGGACTGGGAATAAAATTCAGCCCTGGAAAAAGTTTTATACCAGCCCCACAGCATTATTATACCAGCGCAAAAGCATAACGCTGTACAAAACAGTAAAATAATTTGGATAGGGGGATCAGCAGGGGGCAGAAAGAACAGGGGTGGGGAGCACGGGGGGCTGGACAACACTGTGGGGGTGGGGAGCATGGGGGGCTGGAGAGCACTGTGGGGGGTCCGGGGGGGCGAGCTGGAGAGCACGGGGGCAGAAAGAACACTTTCCTCTTTTAACCTTGCTACTACCGAAGAGGTTGCTAGAGTTTTCTCAGAAGTCTTCCTTACCACCTGTCCCCTGGATCCTGTTCCCTCACAACTACTACGGCCACCTTCTTCTTCTATCCTATTTTCCCTTACTCACATCTTCAATCTGTCCCTCTCTACTGGCACCTCCCCCTCCCATTCCCTGTAAAACATGCACTGATTACCTCCATACTTAAAAAGCCCTCACTGGACCCCACCAGTCTTAAGAACTTAAAATCCATCTCCTTGCTCCCATTTGTGTCAAAACTTTTAGAACGCTTAGTCTACAACCGTCTACAACCATCTGAGCTCCTACCTCACTGACAACAACCTTCTTGACCCGTTACAGTCTGGCTTTTGCTTACTACACTTCACTGAAACTGCCCTACTGAAACTCTCTAACTGCTAAAACCAATGGCCACTACTTCATACCCATACTACTAGACCTCTCTGCAGCCTTTGACAGTATTGACCACCTCCTTCTCCTCAAAAAAACTCCACTCTCTTGGCCTTCAAGACTCTGCTCTCTCCTGGTTCTCCTTCCACGTAGCAAATCCTTCAGTGTCACCTATAACTAGGGATGAGCTGAACACCCCTCGGTTCGGTTCGCAGCAGAACATGCGAACAGGCAAATAATTTGTTCAAACACGCGAACACCGTTAAAGTCTATGGGACACAAACATGAATAATCAAAAGTGCTAATTTTAAAGGCTTATATACAAGTTATTGTCATAAAAAGTGTTTGGGGACCTGGGTCCTGCCCAGGGGACATGTATCAATGCAAAAAAACGTTTTAAAAACTGAAGTTTTTTCAGGAGCAGTGATTTTAATAATGCTTAAAGTGAAACAATAAAAGTGAAATATTCCTTTAAATTTTGTACCTGGGGGTGTCTATAGTATGCCTGTAAAGTGGTGCATGTTTCCAGTGTTTAGAACAGTCCCTGCACAAAATGTAATTTCTAAAGGAATAAAAGTAATTTAAAACTACTCGCGGCTATAATGAATTGTCGGTCCCGGCAATACAGATAAAATAAGAAAAAAAAAACGGCATGGGATCCCCCCAGTCCATTACTAGTCCCTTTGGGTCTGTTATGAATAATAAAAATTCATACCAGATACACCAAAATTTAAAAAAAAAATTGCGTGGGGGTCCCCCTCAAAATCCATACCAGACCCTTATCCGGGTACGCAACCTGGCAGGCCACAGGAAAAGAGGGGGGGGGACGAGAGAGTGTCCCCCCTCCTGAACCGTACCAGGCCACATGCCCTCAACATGGGGAGGGTGCTTTGAGGTAGCCCCCCAAAGCACTTTGTCCCCATGTTGATAGGGACAAGGGCCTCATCCCCACAACCCTTGCCCGGTGATTGTGGTGGTTGTGTTGGTCTGCAGGCGGGGGGCTTATCAGAATCTGGAAGCCCCCTTTAACAAGGGGACCCCCAGATCCCGGCCCCCCCCCCCCCCCCGTGTGGAATGATAACGGGGTACAAATGTACCCCAACCATTTCAAAAGTGTCAAAATGGTAAAAATTACAAGACACGGCTCTTGAACACAGCACTGCTTCTCTTGGGCACAACGCTGAATCGAGATCTGGCTCAGGTAAGTATTTAGGGGGGAGCTGGAGGTGAAGGCTAATCACAGAAGTTTTTTTTTTACCTTAAAGTGGTTGCAAAGGCTGAAGGTTTTGTACCTTTATACATTCTATGCATTAGGATTAAAAACGTTCAGTGTGCAGCTCCCTCCTCAGCCCCCCTAATGCTTACCTAAACCCGATCTGTGCATAAGAACCAAGGCTCTCCCCAATCTCTCGCTCCTCATTGGCTGAGATGCAGCAACAGGAGCCATTGGCTCCCGCTGCTGACAATCAAAGTCAGTGAGCCAATGAGGAAAGAGGGGGTGGGGCCAAGCCGCAGCTCTGTGTCTGAATGGACACACAGAGCAGCGGTTCAGCTTGGGTGACCCCATAGCAAGCTGCTTGCTGTGGAGGCACTCGGCAGGAGGAAGGGGCCAGGAGCACTGGCGGGGGACCCGAGAAGAGGAGGATCTGGTCTACTATGTGCAAAACCACTACACAGAGCAAGTAAGTATAACATGTTTGTTATTTTTAAACAAGAAAAACAAGACCTTAACCACTTCCCGACCGGCGCACGACGGTGTATGTCGGCAGAATGGCACGGACAGGCATAAGGGTGTACAGGTACGTCCCTTTAAGAATTCCGCCGTGCCATCACGCGAGCGCGCCGCTTGGGACCCCCGTGAGTCCGGTGGCGGGTCTCGCGGACTCCATCGCCTCAGGGATGCCCGCGATCATCTGACGGGGAGGCTAAATGGGGAGATGCAGAAGTAAACAGCATCTCCCCATTCTGCCTAGCAACAAGTGACACTGATCTCTGCTCCTTGTGATTGGAGCAGAGATCAGTGTTCACTAACACACAGCCACGCCCCCCACAGTTAGTAACACGCCCCTAGGACACACTTAACCCCTATACTGCCACCCCCTGGTTAACCCCTTCCCTGCCAGTATCATTTACAAAGGAATCAGTGCATTTGTATAGCACTGATTGTTGTATAAATGACAATGGTCCCAAAAATGTGTGATGTGTCCACCATAATGTCGCAGTCACAATAAAAATCACTGATTGCCACCATTACTAGTAAAAAAAAATATATTAATTAAATGCCATAAAACTATCCCCTATTATGTAAACGCTATAACTTTTGTGCAAACCAATCAATAATCGCTTATTGCGATTTTTTTTAACCAAAAATATGTAGAAGAATACGTATCGGCCAAAACTCTTTTTTTGTTTATAGCGGAAAAATAAAAACCGCAGGGGTGATCAAATACCACCAAAAGAAAGCTCTATTTGTGGGAAAAAAAGGACGTCAATTTTGTCAGTTAAAGCGACGCAGTGACGAATCGCAAAAAGTGGTCTGGTATTAAGCGAGCAAAATGGTCCGGTCTGAAAGTGGTTAATATCACTTTAAAATCGATAATGCATTAAAGTAATAAAAACCTGCTTTTATCACTTTAATTTTCAAAAACAATATACTGCGCTACACTTGTGATGAGCGAACTGAGAAAAGTTTGGTTCAATATTTAGATGGACTCAAGTAACAAATTAAAGCGAAGCTCCTGCTCACAATTCTTAAGCAATTGCAGCAACAATTTATTTTCTTTTTAAATAAAGGTTTAATGTAAATGATTAAAAGTTTACTATTACAAGCAAGTTGGTGTTAAATGTTTTGTCTCAACCCCCTAACTGCCACTTTTGCAGGGCAGCTTGGTCCCTGCAGTAAGTAGAAAATAACAGACTTACTGGCAGGATCACCAGATAAAAATTAAGGACAAAAAGTCTAAAGAAAGAAAATGAATGCAACCACAACATTTAAAGTGTTACTAAACCCAGGAGCCTGCATTCACTATATCGGTTCTCCTACAGTACACAGGACATGGAAATGCAATTACTTTAGTAAATATAAACTGCTAAATATCTTTTCTCATCAGCAGTATATAGCAGTCTTGTGACTTTTATCTGTGTCTGGATAAAGCTTGCATTAGGAGTTTGTCCTATGAGGATGCATGATCCCTGACCTTCTGCACTTTCCCAAGAGCAAAAACTCTAGAAATACACACCAAACTGAGCATGTGCAGCTTGTCCCCTGGCAAAATATAAAATATCCGAAGATGAGTTGGAGACACTGGAATAAGGGGAGGATCAGAGGAGACAGGATCAAACAACCTTTTTACACAATGCAGAGAATTAACCCCTTAGGTCTCACAGTGAGCATAACAAGCATGCTTTACTACATATACAGACTGATTTTACTGATGTTGGTTTAGTAACACAAACCAAGGATTGGTAAACTGCAATATATTAAAATTTTGTTTTTGAGTTTAAATATTTTTTAAATGTAATTTCCTCCAGGAGTTTATCCTGTCTTGCTCCTTTTGCATTTCATTTAATTTCTTAGACATCAGTATTGTATAGAAAAAAGCAGGGAATATACATAATTAATTCTGAAATTCAAAGTCAGATTGAAACTGCTTATGCTAACGATATTAAACTAGTTAGAAATAGATGTACTTTATAATTTCCCCACTGCAATTCAAACTGTATTGTGCTGCTTACTGTATTGTTTTCATGCCAAAGACTTCATGGTTCGCAGTGCATGTAACACTGCAAGTGGCTGGGTGACAGCTGTGACTGTTCCCCTCACCTCAATTTGTTAGTTATTCATGCACAACAAAACAATGTTTGCCCAGCTAGCTGCATTAGCATGTAACTTGACGACTGTGTATCATTGCAAGAGCCTTCAGCCATTAGTAAATCATTCCCTGGATGTTCAGCAGGTAACTCGCTGAAGCTGGCTCTTCAGGTCTCTTCTGCTCTGAGTTTTGTTGTGCAGATGTCACAAGATGATGAATGGGTTGACTCCAGAGAAAAGACAATTTGTCTTCAAACAAGTGCCTTCGGGAATACTACAGAGGAAATCACTCCATTGACCGCATAATTATTTGTTGTGTGTTTACTTTTATGATACAGCCATGGATGCTTTATGAATGAATGTGTACACAAGTTATAACACTAATGAAGGCACACAAGGGGATAAAGAATATCTAGTTACTGATCTCAAATCATAAGTCTGGCTTTGGCTTTGTATCATTAGTATTTCCAATAAATATGACAGTATTTTTTTGTGTCTTTAATTTATGTTTAGGTATTTCAGGTCAGTAATTTCTAAAGGTGTGTTTACCAATGTTTGTTCCTTTAAAAACCAACTCAAGGCTAAAATGAAATATAAGTAGTGCATTGTGCATTCATTTAGCTTACTCCTCAGTCTTAATTCCAAACACTTCTTCCTAAGCCATCCTTCAGTTTGATGGATCAAAGTCACACTTTCCTCAATAGACCAAGCTAATTCCTGCCCTGAAGACCAGCTTTTTTCCTGCTTCCTATACCCTGAGGCCCTGGACACATAGGCTACCTTAGAGGTGTTTTTAAGCCCAGTGTGCATGATGCATTACAGTATCTCCACTCTGGATGGAGAAGCAATAAGGACAAATTTGGAGAGCACATTATTGAAATCTGGCCCTGACAATTGTGGTGAAGTTCAAGAGCACTGGCCACACAGTCAGATGCAAGCTACTGAATTTAGAATTGTCAAGAAATCTAGAGATATGTAAGCTCACATAAGATCCAACATTTATGAAATTTGAATGATATTGTATGAAACATTGATTAGAGAAATTGGAACATTTTGTTTTTTACCCAAGCAAGTATAGACCCTCTGTCGCCCCAAGCATGTGCATGGCATGGCTTGCATAAATCATGGCTGTACTGTGTATTTTTTTTTTTTTGCAGTCTGTGATCTCTCTGCTAAAGATAGATTAAGATAGATAAAGTCCCAAACCATTTGTTTAATGTCTCTGCTAAAGATAATGCTAAAGCAAATACTACACATTAAACAGTTAGGTTTCCCCCTCCTATTTGACATCCGCTTCTTTGCAACCTTTTCCTCTGGGGATCCTCACAAGCATCTAAGCTAAATTCCAAAGAAAAAATGTACTCTTGAAGTGGGGATTGGGACACACTGCAAGAGTACATTTTTACTTGGAAAAAATAGGGTTAACTACTCAATAATGTTCCCCTTAGTCATTCAAATGGGGTTGGGGGGGGGGGGGAGTATATGGGAGATTTAATTGTCTTTTATTGATAAAAGAAGCTTGGCCTGGTATGACCAACACAGTTATCTTTTGTTTTGCTTAGAGTTCCCCTTGACATCCATAGAATACAGTGTCTGGTATGTATTTCTAGAGGAAATGCCTACCTGGGTTCAGTTTGAGGTAAGAAAGGGGTGGTTTGACTCATTCCTAATAATACAATAATAATAATAATTGTAATGCAAGTATTAGTACCAATAGGATCTATGGAATACATGTAAAAGGTGCAAGAGTTTACATTTTTTTTTTTTTTTTTCATTTTCAAAGTCTTTTTTATTGAACAAAAGAGAAAGCCCATACAAAAGAATATCAGAACAGTGGCAGATGTAGATTACAAAATCTCTTAATAGTATCATACAGCAACGTTCTTCAAGGATATACACATAGATAAAAGACATTGTGATTGGTACCATTAATAGTCAAACATTTCAAAGTGATAACATGCTATGCCACTTGGGGTCCCGCTCCATCCACCCCTTACCTTCCTCCTAGAGCTTACATAGGATACGAGGAGAGAACAACATAAAACCTGTCCAATTATACACAGGTTTCAGAGGCCTTAAGCCATCTGTCCCAGATTTTTTCGTATTTGGAGGGACATCCTCTATGACAGTCTGGGTCCGGGAAGATTCCCAGAAGACATGGTTTTGGCTGGAGTGTTATGGGAGAACCCATCGTGTCATGCAAGAATCTTACCACTTGCGACCAGAACATCTGTATTTTGGGACATTTCCACAAGATGTGAAAAAAGGTGCCCATCTCTCGATCACACATAGGACACACACTCTAATAGTTATTTTTATACTTTGAGAGTCTAAGTGGTGTGAGATATGCTATGTGCGTTATGAAAATTTGGGTTAGCCGGTCAGAGAGTTTGGGAGAAACCAATTTACACGTGTCCAGAGCATCGCTCCACTCGTCATCCTCAATGGGGCCTATCTCTCCCTCCCACCTAGTCTTCAGTGCGTATGCTGCCACGGTTATCAGAGGAAGTGAAAGCATGATATAAAATTGTGAAATTAGTTTCTTAGGGTCGGGTTTTTTATGGCTTCCATCAATGGGTTGTTGCCCAGAGAGAGATCGTCTAAGGGGAATTGTGTGTGGAAGGCATGATGGAGCTGTATGTATCTAAAATACAGACTATTAGGTAGTGCAAACTCAGACTTCAGGCTATCAAAAGTCTTTAGCTTTCGATTAGAAGTGATATGGGTAAAGTAGAAAATTCCCCTGTTGCTCCATACTCCATTATCCAGGATCCATTGAAATTCAGGGAAGGCCATGTTATGCCACAGGGGAGTGTAGTCATGTAGGGGTGGCAAGTGTAGTTTTTCAGAGGCTATAGACCATACTTTCATATATTGGTAGAGGAGAGTCTTACGGTCTACTGTCCTACCCTCACCCTCTGCCCCCCCCAGATATCGCTACCATGGAATCCAAGGTTGGTCTGGACCATTTTGGACATAGGAAGCATAAAAACATGTCTCTATCTGTTTTGTCTATATGGAAGATTTGTGATAGCTGAGCTGCAAGATAGTATAAGTTGAAGTCAGGCAGGGCCATTCCTGCAAGGTCAGTAGGATTTTTAAGTTTGTGCCATGGGAGTTTGTGTCTGTTGTTGCCCCAGACAAACGGCTTTAGAAGAGCTTCCATTGATTTAAAATGCTTAAGTACCAGATACACAGGGGAGTGCCAGAGCATATACAAGATTTTTGGCAGCAGGACCATTTTGATGAGATTTATGTGGCCATGACACCTAGAGGGAGGCAAGCCCATATCTGTGTCTTCTGCTTAAGCATGTCAAACAGTGGTGTTATATTAAGTGGGACCTAATCCGTCGGGTCTCTGGTGGCCTGGATTCCTAAGTATTTGATACTATCCACCCTCTGTAGGGGGAGCAAGGCTCTGTCTCTGGATGGTGGGAAACTGTCCAAGGGGAGTATCTGGGACTTGTCCCAATTACAAGAGTTGATTTTACTTTGTTGTTTACTGTCTTACTTAAACATTCAGCATAATTTCAATGTCACCTTCCTTTGGTGTCACACATCTCTATTCTTTTGCACTTTTCTGTCATACTGACAGCTCGTATTATCACTGAAAATAACTGGAGAGATCAGCACTGATTGATCTGATGGATTGGTTTAAGGAAAAACTAATTGTTATCTCTTCCTTTTTTGGACTTAATTTTACCTAGGTCAACAGTGGCTGCTTAAAGGAATGGCAGAATGATGAATGGTGGTTTGGCTTGGATGTATGATTGATATTCTCTATTGGTTTTTAAAGAGAGAACTGGTTACTAAGAGACAGCTGTGTGTTTACTCAAATTTTTTAAACATGCTTTGTGCATATTTATTATTCATAGTTCTTATAAAATAATTTGCAGGACAAAACAACAGGGTTACTTTGGGGTGTTTCTCTAGCTAAACCTGTTTTTGTCTGTTTTAGATTCTCTAGAGTAGAGAATGATTATAATTTCAGTCTGTTTACTTTTTCTGTGTGTGTCCTTGTGCCGGGGCTTACTCCCCTACTCTATCCAAAACATTTTGGTTGAACTTTAAAGCCAACCCCACACACACACACGCTTCCTGGCATACTTACCTCTTTACTCCTCACCACTCAGTTTAGTTGCCAGAAGAAAGACAGTCCTGTTTATGCTCCAGGTGTTTACAAAGGGCTGAGGACTCTCCTCATGTTACAATGCTGGACCAATCACAACACACCAGCAATGTCACATGGAGTGAGTCACGTGCTCCTCCATACATGGAGGTACTTGATGTATTTTCTGTTGCCCGTAGTTGAATGGAGTGATATGGACTGAAAGGTGGGTATATACTGTACATACATTATACAGAAGTTGATATTTACTTCCTCCTTAATTTTTGGGTGAGAATCCATATCTAGGACTTAATTTTTTCAGTGATGATGATAGGAACCGCTAATAGGAATAGGGTCAGGAATTAAATATTGTTCAGCCATTAGTCAGAAAGCTTTTCAAGCTATATACTAAACTACAGCCTCGCTGATGATACTGCAGTTTGCCTGAAGCAACGCAGCCATTGCCTGAAATCTTCAGAAATCTTTAGAACTGTATCTGCACATACATGCCACTGCATGCATTTTTCAATGGAAATCTGTTAGACGTAAATGGAGCTGCAGCCCACATGCACGGGTAGAAGATTTCAGATAGAAGCAGTGTGGCATTAGACAGGTTGCACAATGAAGACAAAGTACGATTTTAGTACCAATAGTCAATGATTGCCATGGATTCAAGACCAGGGAGAGGGCTTAAAGACTGCTGCTGTTCTAGAAGTACTGCTACAAGGGCATATGCTGCTGCGGAAAGTACCATGAACTACAAGGAGCTGCTGTTGCAGAGTGTTCCGAGTGTTCCAGTTGTTCAGTACCATGTTCTGGTAAAAGACTTATCCCTGTAAGTCTGCCAGAGTTTGAACAGTATGTTCAGGGACAGGGCTGAAGAGGTGCATATGTGCATAAACACAATGGTGGTGGAATCTGTTGCTTTGGGATTGCTTCCTGAAGCTCAGGAATAGGGGTGAGCCAAACACCCCCGGGTTCGGTTCGCACCAGAACCCGCGAACGGACCTAAAGTCCGTGCGAACATTAGAACCCTATTAATTACAATGGACGCAAAGGTTCGAAATCAAAAGTGCTCATTTTAAAGGCTAATATGCATGTTATTGTCATAAAAAGTGTTTGGGACCTGGGTCCTGCCCCAGGGGACATAGTTTCATAATTTCATAGTTAGTAAGGTTGAATAAAGACACCAGTCCATCCAGTTCAACCTGAGCAAGTGTCTACAACTGTCCCTATCCCTGTACATTGCACACTCACATCGATCCCTACCCTCAAGGAGCCCACAAACCAAGGTCCACATTCATATACTAGGGCCAATTTTTATTTATTTACTTATTTATTTTTTTTTTGGACAGAAGCCAATTAACCTACCTGCATGTCTTTGGATTGTGGGAGGAAACCGGAGTACCCGGAGGAAACCCACGCAGGCACAGGGAGAACATACAAACTCCAGGCAGGTAGTGTCATGGTTGGGATTCGAACCAGCGACCCTTCTTACTGCTAGGTGAGAGTGCTAGCCACTACACCACTGTGCCGCCCATAGGGTATTCCCCATGACGTCCCCGTGCGTCAGAGGGGGCGGGGTCACCAGGTGGCCCCGCTCTCCGTTATAAAAGACCTGTCAGACGCAGCAAAGCCTCACACAGCGGGAGCCTCCCATTGCGCGGAGCGGCCCAGAAGAGACACCGACGCCGTGGAAGAAGATGCCGGACGAGAAGACCAGAGCAAGAAGAAGCGGATCGAAGGAAGAAGAAGATGGAAGAAGAAGATGGAAGAAGATGCCGGAAGGAGAAGATGAAGAAACCGAAGGATGAAGAAAGGAAGAAGGAAGACCAGAAGAAAGAAGATGAAAGAATATTTTAATAAAGGACTTGTCAAAGACCGTCTCCTGTCATTTTTACAATTTTTGTCACTTTTTTGGTGAAATGGTAGGGGTACTTTTGTACCCCCTTACCATTTCACACAGGGGGGGCGGGATCTGGGGGTCCCCTTGTTAAAGGGGGCTTCCAGATTCCGATAAGCCCCCCGCCCGCAGACCCCCACAACCAATGGCCAGGGTTGTGGGGAAGACGCCCTTGTCCTTATCAACATGGGGACAATGTTGAGGGCATGTGGCCTGGTACGGTTCAGGAGGGAGGGGGGCCGCTCTCGTCCCCCCCTATTTTCCTGCGGCCTGCCAGGTTGCGTGCTCGGATAAGGGTCTGGTATGGATTTTGAGGGGGACCCCACGCCATTTTTTTTTTGGCCGGGGTTCCCCTTAAAATCCATCCCAGACCTCAAGGGTCTGGGATGGATTTTGAGGGGGACCCCACGCCATTTTTTTTTTTGGGCCGGGGTTTCCCTTAACCACTTTCAGACCGGACCAATTTGCAGCCAAAGGACCAGGCCCCTTTTTGCGATTCGGCACTGCGTCGCTTTAACTGACAATTGCGCTGTCGTGCGACGTGGCTCCCAAACAAAATTGACGTCCTTCTTTTCCCACAAATAGAGCTGTCTTTTGGTGGTATTTGATCGCTCCTGCGGTTTATATTTTTTGCGCTATAAACAAAAAAGAGCGAAAATTTTGAAAAAAAACGCATTCTTTTTTATTTTTTGCTATAAATATCCCCCAAAAATATATAAAAAAACATTTTTTTTCCTCAGTTTAGGCCGATACGTATTCTTCTACATATTTTTGGTAAAAAAAATCGCAATAAGCGCTTATTGATTGGTTTGCGCAGAAGTTATAGCATTTACAAGATAGGGGATAGTTTTATAGCATTTTTATTAATAATTTTTTTTTATTAGTAATGGCGGCGATCAGCAATTTTTATTGTGACTGCGACATTATGGTGGACACATCGGACATTTTTGACACATTTTTGGGACCATTGTCATTTATACAGCAATCAATGCTATTTAAATGCATTGATTCCTGTATAAATGACACTGGCAGTGAAGGGGTTAACCACTAGGTGGCAGTGTAGGGGCTAAGTATGCCTAGGGGTGTGTTTCTTACTGTGGGGGGGCGTGGCTGTCAGCTAGTGAATGCTGATCTCTGCTCCAATCACAGGGAGCAGAGATCGGCGTCACTAGTTGCTAGGCAGAACGGGGAATTGCTTTTTATTTCCGCATCTTCCCATTCAGCCTTCCGGTGAGACGATCGCGGGTGTCCCCGCAGCGATCAAGTCCGCGGGACCCGCAACCGGCCTCACGGCTCCCAGCGCGCTCCCGATGGCATGGACGGCATTAAAGAGGGACTTATATATACGCCCTCCTGCCTGTCCGTGCCATTCTGCTGACGTACATCGTCGTGCGCCGGTCGGGAACCAGTTAATATCCATAGCAGACCTGAAGGGCCTGGTAATTGAATATGGGGGGACCCCCACGCTTTTTTTGTTTTTTATCAATTACTTTTTTTTTATCAATGACTTTCAATGAATGACTGTTCTCTGTGTTACGGGAACCGCGGCAATTCATTAGCCGCAGATGGCTGCCTTAGATGACACAACAGGCCAGAAGGGTAAAGGTGTTTTAAATGTGATACTGCAATGCTGTACTAACAGCACGCACACACTAATCCCCAGAATCACAGCACAGATAATGTCAGCACTGCAGTCAGCAGCACTGCAGAATGGATAACAGCACAGATAATGTCACTGTCTGACACGCCGGAACACAATATACGAGGCCGCCGGCGCGACGGCCTTTTATAGTGTGGGGCGTGTACTAAACCCCATGAGCTATAATTGGCCACAGGCATCCTGCCTGTGGCCAATTATTGCTCTCCTCGCCGCTGGCTCTATGATTGGCCAAGCATGCAGAGTCACAGTGCATGCTTGGCCAATCATCAGCCAGCACCGCACTGCGAATGGCGCAGTGCATTGCGGACCGCTCACATCACACAAATTTGATGCGAACGGCCCAAATAGTTCTGCGCTCGCCGAACGGGCGAACGCCCGATGTTCGATTCGAACATGGGTTTGAATCGAACACCGGGCCCATCCCTACTCAGGAAGATTGCTTAGGAGCTAAAGTTGCTTTATGTTAGTAAGGACGCCTGGGACCATGTGCCCCTGCTCTTTCTACACAGTTATATAGTAGGTGAGGTTGAAAAAAGTTCATCAAGTCCAACCTATTTGTGTGATTATATGTCAGTATTACATTGTATATACCTGTATGTTGTGGTCGTTCAGGTGCTTATCTAATCGTTTTTTGAAACTATCTATGCTTCCCGCTGAGACCACCGCCTATGGAAGGAAATTGCACAACCTTGCTGCTCTTACAGTAAAGAACCCTCTACGTAGTTTATGGTTAAACCTTTTTTCTTCTAATTTTAATGAGTGGCCACGTGTCTTGTTAAAGTTTTTTAGTTTATTAACAGTCAGCAGCAACAAAAAGAAAAGCTGCTGACTTTTAATAAACCGTCCCTTACCTGCCCCACGGTCCAACGATGTGGCCGCCCGGAGGCTAGCTCCGCTCCCCCTCCTCTCCTCGGCACTGTCACGGTAACTGTGGGCATCCAGCCTTAACAGCTTACGGCTTCATGGCCGGGTGCGCACTGCGCATGCACAAGTCGCGCTGCGCTCTCCTATTGGCCAGCCGATCTTCTAGGACCTGAGTTGTGTCCCAGAAGATTGCTGGCAGGGAGGGGCCACCTAGGGCGAGAGGAGGAGTCGCCTAGGTGGCCGAAGATAGGAAGCAGGAAGTGGGACAGGAAGTCCCACGAAAAAAAGGGTACACACCCCCCAAAAAAATGACATGCCAAATGTGGCATGTCAGGGGGCGAGGAGTGCTTAAAGCAGAAGTTCCACTTTTAGGTGGAACTCCGCTTTAAACTCCCTTCCGCAAAAAAGTTTTATCTCTATTGTGGGGTCACCAGTATGGTATTCTAGAGTGTGTATACTGAGAATCCCCTAGGCCATGTGGCCCATGCTTACACTGTCAATATTGATATCCAAAGGACAGGTAGTGAGAATACATTTCTTTTACATTCATTTCCCAAATAGGAGTAAAAACCCAGGCAATCTGGGAAGTAAGGCACCATAGAAATGTTTGAGTCTTAAATTAATAATCTAAAACGATCCAGCGTTATACTCTATATTTCTAAAAGCCATGCAATCTTCTAGTGATCCCAGTATTCAATAGATAAAAAGTGGCACGTAACAATCCACCTGTAGTTCCAATCTTAATCCAAAATTACTTGAGTGTTTAAACTATACAATATTTAATAATGAAACACGTATAAAGTGTTAAAAAGTCCACATGATGTGATTTATATATATATATATATATATATATATATATATATATATATATATATATATATATATATATATATATAAAAGAGTGCTGTGCTTCAATTATATTCCACTCAAAAGGTGTTCAGTCCCTTGTGCTTCACACTCCTTGTGTATCCTATTCCACCACCATTAACTGCTCACCGTCCAATTTGACCATATTACAGGTCATATGAGCTTGTCCCATAAAGGGTGCTCAATGGATGTGGACTGGACTCTCCCAAATTTGTTGTCACCATATACAGCAATCCAATAGAACACCCAAGATAATATCATCGGCTACGTGTTACACCATGGGCATGGCTTCTTCAGAGGGAGAAAGAAGAAGCCTCTGAAGAAGCCACGGCCATGGCGTAATGCATAAGGGATAGAGCCGGCAACGTAGATATTCCATCTCCATCTGGAGTGCATGTGAACTAACCCGAGGAGATACTGGCATAAATTACATGACAGCTCGGTTCCTTAAAGGGGTTGTAAACCTTTGCCGTTTTTTCACCTTAATGCATTCTATGCATTAAGGTGAATAACATTTTTCAATGCAGCAGCGCCCTCGAGCCACGGAATTTGTATGACGGGAATGAGCACACCAGCTCTGGCCAGTGTCTCGTGTCCTGGTTGGATAGATTGATAGCAGAACAGCCATTGGCTCCCACTGCTGTCAATCAAACCCAATGATGTGGGTGTCGGGGGCGGGGCCAAGTCATACATTTGGTGGCTACAGACGCTGAATGCTGGACTTGGGAGCGTGCCCACAAGGTAACCCCCTCGTGAAGCGCTTCACCTAGGGTGTTATCTGATGCGGGGAGGAGCCGCGAGAGCCACCGGGGAACCCCAGAAGAGCAGGTTCGGGGCCACGCTGTGCAAAACGAGCTGCACAGTGGAGGTAAGTATGATATGTTTGTTATTTTAAAGAAAAAAAAAGAACCCTTACAATCACTTTAAGGACATAGTAACAAACAAATATACTCGCCCACAAGCTACAGCCTACAAGGATGATACCCCACATGGAATATTGATCCAATACAGCTGCCTTTTGTCTATAGTGCCCCAGCTGGTAGTGCACTTTAGAAATGTGAGTACATTTTATTTTGAATTTTAATAAACCTAGTAATAGTAACAGATTACACCATGATAGTCTGTATGTTTTACATCTGAGTTATCATGGGAGTTGTATTGGATTGCTGTATATGATGACAACAACGTTGTCACCATATAGAGATTCAGGGGAGTCCAGTACATATCCATTGAGCCCCCTTTATGGGACAAGCACATATGACCTATAATATAGGTCAAAGCGGGAGGTGAATAGTTGGTGGTGGAATAAGATACACAAGGAATTGAACACATTTTTAGTGGAATATAATTGAAGCACAGCACTTTATATATATGTCACATCATGTGGACTCTTTAACACGTTTATATACGTGTATTATTGTTTAATATTATATAATTTAAACACTCAAGTTATTTTGGATTAAGATTAGAACTACACGTGGATTGTTTTTTGACACTTTTTATTTGTTGAATGCTGGGATCACTAGAGGATTGCATGGTATTTAGAAATATAGTTTAGCGCTTGATCATTTCAGACTGTGTCTTTGTGACATTTAGAGTGAGTGGAGCACTTATAGATCCTAGCAGCAACACATATTGGCTCATTGTATATATAATTGTGTTTTTACATAGGAGTGCACAGGATTACGTTTCATTCCAAACATTAATTGGTTACAAAAAAACATTTTTTTTAGAGGGCCAGACATTGCTCTTTCCTCAAGGCTTATGAAGTTGTGGGGTTAAATTGTGATTTGTAATCCTCAGTAATATTTGCAAATGTTTGAATAGACTTGGGGAAGCAAGTGCCAAAAAAAATGTCAACTTACTGCTTGGCGTAACTGGGGCAGAATTGTGCCAGTGAAACAGCTATAATAAACCGTTGCCAGATTCAAATATTGCCTTCCCAACCTGAGATGCATCACAGGGACACTATAAAAATAATATTTTCAACAGAATTTCAGAATTAACATGTCACAGACATTCACTACAATGTTCCAACACCATTAATCAACCTTTTTAATAAACAAAATGTTTATAGGAATTCTAACCCTTTCCTATGCCATCCAAAACTAAGAAAAATGTTTTAGCTTGACATACATTTTAAGGTTAGCCTGATAAACATGTGAAAATGTGCCTATAAAACATTTATTCATGTTGCTGGACTAATCAATTCAACAAAAAAAAAAAACAAACTTTGCATAAGGCCTCTGTCACACAGACAGACCGTTCAGGTCCGCATGTCAGTTTTTTAGGCGGACCTGAATGGACGCACCATAGACCTCTATGGAGCGACGGATGTCATCGGTGACATGTCCGCTGACATCCGACCAGCTCCGATCCGAAAAAGTGTGATGGAGGAAAACCCTATTTTTCCATCCGTCTGCGGATTGGATGAAAACGGACTCTACGGTCCGTCTTCATCCGATCCCCCATAGTGGAGAGCGGAGCTCTGACAGGTCCATCCCTGCACAGAGTGCAGAGACAGACCTGTCATCTGCCTGCTCAGTGGGGATTGAAGGAACCAGTGCCGATCCTGACCTCCCTGGGGCCCTAAGCAAAATTCTGCTAAGGGGCCCTCTACCTGACCCGTGATGCCGTGAGCTATGTAAACCATTTGCCATTGCCACACAATCACATCTGACACTTCAGTGCTCCCAATACAATCCTCCCTCCTTTAAACAAAACAGTCAAATAATAAGTACAACAATATAGAACAGACATTATATATTTATCTTTACATATCTGAGTGTGGATCCCCCACTTACATCAGGGTCCCCAGAGAGCCACCCCTACATCAGGATCCCCAGAGAGCCCCCCCTTACACCAGGGTCCCCAGAGAGCCTCCCCTTACACCAGGGTCCCCAGAGAGCCCCCCCCTTACACCAGGGTCCCCAGAGAGCCTCCCCTTACACCAGGGTCCCCAGAGAGCCTCCCCTTACACCAGGGTCCCCAGAGAGCCTCCCCCTTACACCAGGGTCCCCAGAGAGCCTCCCCCTTACACCAGGGTCCCCAGAGAGCCTCCCCCTTACACCAGGGTCCCCAGAGAGCCTCCCCCTTACACCAGGGTCCCCAGAGAGCCTCCCCTTACACCAGGGTCCCCAGAGAGCCTCCCCTTACACCAGGGTCCCCAGAGAGCCTCCCCTTAGATCAGGGTCCCCAGAGAGCCTCCCCTTACACCAGGGTCCCCAGAGAGCCCCTACCTTACACCAGAGTCCCCAGAGAGCCCCCCCCTTACACCAGGGTCCCCAGAGAGCCCCCCCTTACACCAGGGTCCCCAGAGAGCCCCCCCCCTTACACCAGGGTCCCCAGAGAGCACCCCCTTACATCAGGGTCCCCAGAGAGCACCCCCCTTACATCAGGGTCCCCAGAGAGCACCCCCCTTACATCAGGGTCCCCAGAGAGCACCCCCCCTTTACATCAGGGTCCCCAGAGAGCACCCCCCTTACATTAGGGTCCCCAGAGAGCATCCCTATAAAGCCCCTCCTTACATCGGGGTCCCCAGAGATCCCCCCATACATCAGTGTCCTCAGAGAGCCCCCCATACATCAGTGTCCTCAGAGAGCCTCCCTACTTACATCAGGGTCTGCAGCATTGCCCTTTACATCAGAGTTCCCCCTTGCACTGTAAGGTGGAATCCTGCATACTATGATGTAAAGGGGAACTCTGGGAATGTGGGGAGGACTCTGGTGACCAGAGAAAGAAAACACTAAGATAAGGGGGTTTACTGATATAAGGGGGAAACCTTTATATCAGTGCCCCCTTACAATATTGTATTGACCCCCCCTAGACTGGCCTGGCGGTGCTGTCACTGACCTCCTCTCAGGTGCATCATGCAGGGCTCAGTCAGTCGGCTCTAGCTTGGTGGCTCTGGTTTTATCCCATAGTTTCCTCTCCGCAGTCCATACATGTCTGACTTCTCCCATGACCCCCATCCTGGCTGCGCTCCCTCTCTTGACTCAGGGGAGGTCAGAGGCTGCGGATGGGACAGGGGAGGTCAGAGGCTGTAGGGGGGGCAACAGGAGAGGTCAGAGGTTGTGGGGGGGGGGGCAACAGGAGAGTTCAGAGGCTGCGGGGGGGCAACAGAAGGGGTGAGAGGCTGCGGGGGGGGGGGGGCAACAGAAGAGGTGAGAGGCTGTGGGGGGGCAACAGGAGAGGTCAGAGGCTGCAAAGGGGGGGACAGGAGGTCAGAGGCTGCAAAGGGGGGGACAGGAGGTCAGAGGCTGCAAGGGGGGGCAGGAGGTCAGAGGCTGCGAAGGGGGGGGCAGGAGGTCCGAGGCTGCGAAGCGGGGGGACAGGAGGTCCGAGGCTGCGAAGCGGGGGGACAGGAGGTCCGAGGCTGCGAAGCGGGGGGACAGGAGGTCTGAGGCTGCGAAGGGGGGGGACAGGAGGTCAGAGGCTGCGAAAGGGGGGGACAGGAGGTCAGAGGCTGCGAGGGGGGGGCAGGAGGTCAGAGGCTGCGAGGGGGGAGACGGAGGTCCGAGGCTGCGAGGGTGGGGGGGACAGGAGGTCCAAGGCTGCGAAGGGGGGGGGGACAGGAGGTCCGAGGCTGCGAAGGGGGGGACAGGAGGTCCGAGGCTGCAAGGGGGGGCAGGAGGTGAGAGGCTGCGAGGGGGGGCAGGAGGTCAGAGGCTGCGAAGGGGGGGACAGGAGGTCCGATGCTGCAAGGGGGGGGCAGGAGGTCAGAGGCTGCGAGGGGGGGCAGGAGGTCAGAGGCTGCGAAGGGGGGGACAGGAGGTCAGAGGCTGCGAAGGGGGGGACAGGAGGTCCGAGGCTGCGAAGCGGGGGGACAGGAGGTCCGAGGCTGCGAAGCGGGGGGAAAGGAGGTCCGAGGCTGCGAAGTGGGGGGACAGGAGGTCCGAGGCTGCGAAGCGGGGGGACAGGAGGTCCGAGGCTGCGAAGGGGGGGGACAGGAGGTCAGAGGCTGCGAAAGGGGGGGACAGGAGGTCAGAGGCTGCGAGGGGGGGGCAGGAGGTCAGAGGCTGCGAGGGGGGAGACGGAGGTCCGAGGCTGCGAGGGTGGGGGGGACAGGAGGTCCAAGGCTGCGAAGGGGGGGGGACAGGAGGTCCGAGGCTGCGAAGGGGGGGACAGGAGGTCCGAGGCTGCAAGGGGGGCAGGAGGTCAGAGGCTGCGAGGGGGGCAGGAGGTCAGAGGCTGCGAAGGGGGGGACAGGAGGTCCGATGCTGCAAGGGGGGGGCAGGAGGTCAGAGGCTGCGAGGGGGGGCAGGAGGTCAGAGGCTGCGAAGGGGGGGACAGGAGGTCAGAGGCTGCGAAGGGGGGACAGGAGGTCCGAGGCTGCGAAGCGGGGGGACAGGAGGTCCGAGGCTGCGAAGCGGGGGGAAAGGAGGTCCGAGGCTGCGAAGTGGGGGGACAGGAGGTCCGAGGCTGCGAAGGGGGGGGACAGGAGGTCAGAGGCTGCGAAAGGGGGGGACAGGAGGTCCGATGCTGCAAGGGGGGGGCAGGAGGTCAGAGGCTGCGAGGGGGGGCAGGAGGTCAGAGGCTGCGAAGGGGGGGACAGGAGGTCAGAGGCTGCGAAGGGGGGGACAGGAGGTCCGAGGCTGCGAAGCGGGGGGACAGGAGGTCCGAGGCTGCGAAGCGGGGGGAAAGGAGGTCCGAGGCTGCGAAGTGGGGGGACAGGAGGTCCGAGGCTGCGAAGCGGGGGGACAGGAGGTCCGAGGCTGCGAAGGGGGGGGACAGGAGGTCAGAGGCTGCGAAAGGGGGGGGGGACAGGAGGTCAGAGGCTGCGAGGGGGGGGCAGGAGGTCAGAGGCTGCGAGGGGGGGCAGGAGGTCAGAGGCTGCGAGGGGGGGACAGGAGGTCTGAGGCTGCGAGGGGGGAGAAGGAGGTCCGAGGCTGCGAGGGTAGGGGGGACAGGAGGTCCAAGGCTGCGAGGGGGGGGGGACAGGAGGTCCGAGGCTGCGAGGGGGGGGCAGGAGGTCCGAGGCTGCAAGGGGGGGGCAGGAGGTCAGAGGCTGCAGGGGGGGGGGGACAGGAGGTCAGAGGCTGCAGGGGGGGACAAGAGGTCAGAGGCTGCGAGGGGGGGCAGGAGGTCAGAGGCTTTGAGGGGGGGCAGGAGGTCAGAGACTGCGAGGGGGAGGGGGCCCAGGAGGTCAGAGGCTTTGAGGGGGGGAGGGGGGACATGAGGTCAGAGACTGCGAGGGGGAGGGGGCCCAGGAGGTCAGAGGCTTTGAGGGGGGGGGGGGGACATGAGGTCAGAGACTGCGAGGGGGCCCAGGAGGTCAGAGGCTGCGGAGGGGATGTTTTATTTTTTAAAAAATGGCGCCACTCGGCGCCATCGTGTCACTGCGCATTGGGCCGCTGCCGCCGCTGTGAGGGCAGCGGCGCCTGAAAAAAAGATGGCCGCGGGGTCGACATGCAACTGCGCATGCGCCAGCGCTGTTGCCGCTGCTCGGCAATTTTCGGAAAGGCGGGCGCATGCGCAGTTGCATGTAGGTCCCGCGGCCATCTTTTTTTCAGGCGCCGCTGCCCTCACATCGGCGGCAGCGGCCCCAGGGGCCCCCGAGCAGAGCCGATCCACCCTTGGGGCCCCACGCAGCGGCGGGGCCCTACGCAGCTTGCGTAGTCCGCGTATAGGGCGGATCGGCTCTGGAAGGAACCGATCCCCCACTGAGCAGAGCCGGCTCCGTACATGGATGTGTCCATTTAAAAGGGCCCTATTAGTATATGTGCATTTAACATATTTAATTTATCCATAAAGCCTCTTTGTGTAAACATCCAAAAGTGATGTCAGCAGCCCTAACAGAATTATTAGAGCTTTCACTCAAGTGAAACTTTTTTACATTTCCTTTTTGCTCTACTCTGCAACTACATTATAGGTCATATAGTTAGCACAGACAGTAATACTCTCTCTCAGGAGAGGAAAGGGATATGACATGCAAAGAAGGAGGAGGCTGTGCTAAAGAGATGACTCTGGAGCATGACCTGTGTAGCCTATATAATACCCCCAGGCTGATACAGCCCTAGTACCATTACTAAACCTGAAATGAATAGACCACACCATTCTTTTGGAGTAAATGGCCGACAACGGCCTTTTATTAAACATAACTCCAATTTTAAATATATAAATAACATAAACACATAAACCATAATGATAATAAATTATCAACACATAACACAACTGTAAACAATCAGTTACCCATAATTTATTGGTCAGTGACGTAGCTGATACCCAAACAAGGCATATATATAAACTAACTGCATCTATATATATGAACAACAGGGGGCACTGCGGGATATTAACCGAAACCAACTGGCCTCCACTTGTACCGCCCGGAGACAACCCTATCCCGCAGTGCAACAAGAGTAATCACCAAAATAAATTTGGTGTACTACAGGAGGGGCCATATACTGATGAGCCCCCCACCCACCGGAGGGGCCATCTACTGATGAGCCCCCCACACAACGGAGGGGCCATCTAATGATGAGCCCCCCACACACCGGAGGGGCCATCTAATGATGAGCCCCCCCACACACTTACCACCTACGTCACTGCTGCCGTCACTGACCAACAAACCAAAATACCGCCATAGCCTGAAAGGGTGACACCTTACCCTTGATGGCACCTCCAAACCCGCAGGGCCGAATGTATCCCCTCTTGCAAACCTAACGACCACAGGTCGATGCCCACGTCTGTCAGGTGTACCCCGTCTCTTCTAAGATAGAGACCCACATTCGACTCTAGTTCCCTGTGCCGGATTACTAACCCCCCTTGCCACGCCAAAAATCTCCCCACCACCTTGTTCACCCTTATCCTTGCCTTGTTGATCCTAAACACGGATCGAGCCATCCGCCAGGATGTTCTGGCCACCATGTCAGACCATATCAGTAGCGTGTTGGGGAAGGTCACTTTCAGATAGATCAAGTCATTTTTAATATCAGCAATCAGATCCCTGACCGTACGAACCCCCAGGTCGTTGCCGCCTGCATGGATTACCAGGACCGCAGGCGGCCCATGTAACCATGCGAAGCGCTCGACTTCTGGGACCACCCTGCCCCACAACATGCCTGGTCTACCCAGCCACCTTATGTCTGCTTCCCGTCTAGAGATCCCCAGCTGCCGCCCACCTGGTCTCGCGTCCCCTCTCCGTGCGCCCCAACATACATATGAATGTCCGATAATCCAGACAAGGCGCGGTAGCACTGCATCTGAAATGACAAACATAGTGTAAAAAAGGCTGCACTTCCCCCGGAGCCCTATAACGAAACCATGTAACTCATACAGACTTCCAAAATCTTCAACGATCTGCCATCTCTTTTTTTTTTTTTTTAATCACTCCCAGACCAACTGTGGCCGAATATAAGTTCGGAATCGCTGAGATTCCCATCTCCCCATCTGTCGCACATCCACCTCATCCAGTCCACACCTGGCGGCCTCAGTAGCCGCCCCGATGCGGAAGGAGTGTGAGGCGTAGGCGGAACTCTCCATCCCCATTTTCCGTAAACATTTTCTAAGAACCGCAATAAACTGGAACCTTGACAAATTGGATCCATCTTCGTGAACTAAAAAAGTAGCCCCCCATCCTGGCCTTAGTTGCGTAAAATTTTTAACCACCCTAACTGGGCACATTGAACAACCCTCCACCGCGTACAATGACACTTGAACTCCCACCCCTTTTTGATCCGTTTTTGACCTCCGCAACCGTACTGACACCCTGTCCTCCCGGACCACCACATCTTCCCCCAATAAACCACCCGCCCTCTGTTTTGACGGGCTCACCAACTCCCCGATCCGAAACGCTCCAAAAAACGCCAACGAAAAAGCGGCTAAAAACAACGATCGCTCATAGTCATCTTCACAGACAACTGCTAATTGCTCACCTAACGCCAGCAGGTTCGCGAAAGTGATAGGCCGCCTGCTATCCCTCGTCTTGTGTTCCCTCCTGTATCCCTTAATGGCCTGCTTCACCCAAAATTCTTTCGTCCAGTCCGCTCTCCCTTGCAGCTTAAACAAAAAGGCTAGCCCCGCCATCTTCTTTTCTATGGATGACACTGAATTCCCCTTCTCCATGTGTCTGGACACGAAATACAGCACCAGCAGTCGACCCGCCGACCCGTACTCACCCACATCTGCTTCCTTCAGAAACTCACCCCACTCGCTCCACACTTTCTGGTACGCTGCCCACGTCGATACACTTACCGACCTCTGTACCCATCCGGCGGCTACCCTAGTGCCAACTCCCACATCCAGCCCGGGCAGGGGACGCCCACTGTCTGAGCCTCTGGCGCCAGCTCCCTGAACCTGTCCCACTGGAACCGAGACAGAGAATCAGCCAATGTGTTTTCTACCCCCGGAATGTGAACTGCATATAGCAAGACATTCAACCTCAAACAACGTAACACTAACTGGCGCATAAGCCTAATAACCGGTCGCGAAGACCCCGACATGTTATTAATGACTTGCACTACCCCCATGTTGTCGCAATTCAAGCGTAATTTTAAATTTTGACATGCCTCACCCCACAATTCCAGCGCTAGTACTACCGGAAACAGTTCCAACAGTACTAAATTCCGTAGAAAACCCGCTTCTACCCATGCTTTAGGCCATGGTTCCGCGCTCCAGCTGCCCTGAAAATACGCCCCATACCCTGTAGATCCAGCGGCGTCTGTCACCAACTCCACGTCAAAGTTACTTACCGGGCCCGACATCCACACTGACCTACCGTTAAAATCCATCAAAAATTGATACCATACCTGCAGATCCTCCCTATGTTCCTTTCCTAACCGAATGTAGTGAGTGGGAGCCTTCACCCCCGCCGTTGCTGCTGACATCCGGCGACAAAAAATTCTCCCCATAGGAATGATCCTGCATGCAAAGTTCAATTTTCCCAGCAGGGATTGCAACGTACGCAGTTGCACCTTCCTCCGCCCGTGTATTTCCCTAATCTCATTTTGCAAATCCCTGAGCTTCTCTTCCGGTAACCTGCATTCCATAGCCATGGAATCAATCACTATACCCAAGAAGCTCAGCTCTGTCCGTGGGCCCTCCGTTTTATCAGCTGCCAAAGGCACCTGAAATCTCTCCGCAATGTGCTGCAACGTGGACAACAGTATCGCACACACATTGGAAGACGGAGGACCCACGCAGAGAAAATCATCCAAATAATGGATGACGGATTCAATGCCAGTGACATCCCTCACGACCCATTCTAGAAAGGAGCTGAAAGCCTCAAACATGGCACATGATATAGAGCAGCCCATGGGCAAACATCTATCCACGTAAAATTTATTCTGCCAACAGCAACCCAATAGCCTAAAACTGTCGGGATGCACTGGCAATAGCCGAAACGCTGATTCAACGTCCGACTTTGCCATCAATGCCCCTTTCCCATACCGTCTCACCCACTTAACCGCCGCATCAAAGGACGTGTAAGAAACCGTACAGGCTTCCGGATCAATAAAATCATTTACCGAACCCCCTTTGGGAAACGATAAGTGATGGATCAACCGAAACTTGTTTGGTTCCTTTTTGGGTACCACCCCCAGTGGGGACACTACTAGATCGGCTAATGGTTTCGTCTCAAACGGCCCCGCCATGCGACCCAAAGACACCTCCTTGGCCAATTTTTCAGATACCACCTCTGGGTGTTGAAGTGCCGATCTTAAATTATTGGCCATAGGGGGAATAATCTGAAGCGCGCAAGGAATTTGAAACCCATACTTAAACCCATCCCGAATCAACACTGCCATAGCTCTATCCGGGTACCTATTTAGAAAAGGCTGCATCCTTTCCCCCATCACCGGAGTCGTCCCTCTTATGTGCAGCATCCCCGGCGCGTTTTCCTTTTTTGAAGCACCTGGCGTAAGTATGCGCTCCCCCGCACCCTGAACACTCGTGTTTAAATTTACAGGTGTTCCCAAATTTACAGGATCCCTCATTAAATTGCCAGCACACTCCCCACTTTTTTCCGGCCGGCGATCCCGAGGAGTTACTACCTCCGGCCCCCCC
This sequence comes from Lithobates sylvaticus, assembly GCA_028564925.1. Classification (NCBI taxonomy): domain Eukaryota; kingdom Metazoa; phylum Chordata; class Amphibia; order Anura; family Ranidae; genus Lithobates; species Lithobates sylvaticus. The sequence continues at coordinate 245,709,404 of CM053029.1, read as the reverse complement.
ATGAAATGGCTGTGCTGGTGTTTTCGCTGAAGCCATCAACCTCATCCAAAGACTAATGTCTTTGTGATCCCAACGCAGCGCGGGCCGAACCGCCCTGCGTTGTCTGAATTGTTCATCATACCGGAGCCACGCCGTGCCTCCATAAACCCTATGGGCCTCACCTATGGCATCCATGTAACAAAACAACGCCGAACAATGTTCGGGGTTCTTTTCACCGATCACCCCTGCCAAAATGGCAAACGCCTGTAGCCAGTTGGAAAATGTCCTAGGAATCAATCGGTATCTACGCTTCTCCTCATCCTCCTTTTTAGTGTCATCTGGTTTTACCCTATCCAGGTTAAATTTTTCCAAGGGCAACAAGGAGAAAATCTCCACGTATTCGCCCTTCCAAATCTTTTCCCTTGTCTCCTGCTTCAGGTGAGCCCCCAGCGGTCCCTCAAAGCAGACATATACTTCACCTCTTGCCGCATCCGCCAGGCGCACGATGTCTGCCCTAACCGCGGGCTCCGTCGCCTTTTCCGGATTACTCACCTTCTCCACCGCCTCAGCCGCCCCTGCGGCTATTGTTCCTTCCAGGGCAGGTGCACCTACCCCTCCCGTCACCACCCCAGCCTCCGCAATCAACCTCCCCGTGGTTGGTTGTCCCCATTCCAAACGGCCCACTAATGCCCGTAGCCCTTCCAACAGTTCCTGTATTCCCCCAGACCCACTAGCGGTCTCACTCCCGGCCCGCGGTTGGTCCGTAACTGCCAACGACGGGGCTGGAGGCGCAGCCCTCCCCCCTCCCCCAGATACTACACCTAATAAACTTTGCAATGCAGAAGTAAATGACATGTTATCAGTAGACTTACCAGGCTGACTGGGCGCTCTACTCACAGCTGCTGCGAGAATCTCCATCGGTGCCTGCGGACGACTGTGTTCCACCTCCTCCTCCTCAGACAATTCACCCTCCGACCTGCTCCCGGCATCCTGCTGAGCAAAAAACGGCAGCCCCCCTGGGGAGGGACTCCTGGATGGTGTAAGCCTCTGTTCCCCAGTATTCCTGTCTGTTGCCAACCCCCCCTGCCCCTGCCCTCCCCGCCTCCCCCGGTATCCTGCAGTTGGGCCGGTCCTGGCACCGCTCCTGCCCCGTGACTCCCTTCTTGCCCCGCCAGGTGGCGTCCGCCTACCCGCCGTGTGGCCTGCCATGCTGCCCGCTGGTCCTGCTGCAGCCGTTGCCCCCCTCTGCCTTCTGTCCTCCCCCCTCGGCTCGTTCAGAGCTGCTGGGGGTGTTGAGCCCGCAGCCCTTCTGGATCCCTGAAGCTCCTTCCTGGCTGCCCCTCTCCTGATGGAATTGCTGCGTCCCCTCGGCTCGTGCAGAGCTGCTGGGGGGGGCACCAGAGCTGATGCTCCAGCCAAACCATCCATGCTCCTGTCCCTGGATGATGGCGTGCTTGTCACCTGCCTGCTGTCTCTTCCCCCCCCCGCTCGTCCCGAGCAGCCGGGGGTGCGTTGTCCTGCCTGTCCCTCCGCTGGCTGTATGGGGATGCGGCGCTGGATGTGCCCGTGGCCCCCCTGCCCGCTTGGAGCCCCCGCTGTGAGGTCCGCCTGGGGCCCCCGGTCTTCTCCATCTGAGCCCTCTTGGCCGGGGGGGTAGAGTGGTCCCCCCTCGGGCTCCTGGTGACCCGTGATGTCCCTGCCACATGCCCAGGGGAGTACCTTGCGGGCGGCTTCGAGATCCTGCCGCGTGACCTGGTCATTCTGCCATCCATGTTCTGCACCTCCCCCGCTTGCCTCGTGGTTCCGTCCATGCTCCCTCCGGCCTCCTCTCCTCCACCGGCCTCGGAATGTCCTCTGCCTCCATCTAGTGCCTCTGCCACTTGTGCCTGCAGCCATGCCGGTCCCATCGCCGCTGCCGCCGACCGCATCAACGCCACGAGGTCGGCCGCCATCTTGGATTGCAAACGAGGAGCAGAGTAAAAACCTGCCTCCTCGTGTCCTTTCCTCTCCTGACTGACTCCTACGGCCACGCCCCCTGTTTATACGGCCTCGCCCCCTTGCCGCTATTGGCCGACTGTCCACAGCCACACCCCCCAACCTTTTTCCCTGTGTGTCATAGACACACTGTCATGCCCGGCCCTCCTCTATCATTCCCCTGCTGTCCATTGCGATCCGGCCCTCTCTGTCAAATGTTCTAGCAAGTTCAAAGGCACTTTTCATTTAACAAAATACCGAAAAGAAAAACACTGCATAAACTTATTTTTTTATGCTTTTCCCACAAATTTTTAAGCTGGGGAAAGGGACTGGTAAAAGATGAACATAATTTTATATCAGGTTAAATGTCACTTTTTGCTGTCAAACCTGTATGAAGTCATACAACATGTATGAATTCTTCACTCATTTAGTAGTGCTTTTTCTCCCAGCAGTCCTGTGCAAGTGCCAAGCTGAGGATCTACTGCTTGTGCAACCTGTGCAGGTGCTCAAGGGGCTTGTAGATGCTAGGAACCATTATAGAGAGGGTTGCAAATAGGCACTTTTTTACTTTGTTCCTGGGTCAGGCCACAGAAGTCCTTAAATTCACTTTGGTGCATGCTCCATCAAACTGCCCTTCTCTGACAATATTTCCTGTCTGTATGTGCTGTGGAAGTAAAGGCTGCCCTGAGTCCAGGAAGGGTAAGTGGTGACAACTGACATTTAACCCCATTTGAGTCCTATTTTAAATCAAAGTACAAATGTTTTCCATAGTACATGGCAAATTGTTATTGTTATGGTAATACTATTGTTGTGCAAATGGCTAAGTACTAGGTGAAAGTTCCTATGATAAGAAAGTTTTACAGTAGGGGGCTTGTAAAGTGGAAAAATAGACTGCTGAGCGGAATGAAGCAAGGAATTTGCGGTGATGCTGTTTGCCTCTGTAATGAGGTTTTCAAAATTAGATCTATGCATGGCTGTTAAGGTCCATAGTGACACCCAAGGCTGACCATTCATGGGGATTCTAGTAATCTGTATTTTAGCTGACTTCTATTGTTTCTATCAGCATTAGGCTGGTGACAATTGCATCTGGTAGTCCTTCTCCTAAACATTGACATGAATGCTTGGGCCACCTGTTACTGGAAAGTTTGTTTTGCTCGCCAGGTCTTGCCTACACATCCAGTTGTCATCTTTATGCAAAGACCTTTAATTGTTGCATTAGGAATGATCATATCATTGGATGGTTACTTTTTCTAGTCAGCAAATACAGCTACTAAACAGTGCATGTTGGGTAAGCTTGCCATGAATACATGCATCTGGCTTACCTATGCATAAGCCAATCCATTCAGATGAGATTTTGACAGTTCTTATTGATCTAATAAGAGTCTTCTGTCTCCATACATGGCCACATTGTTAAACAATACAAACTAAACTGCTTAAAATGCACAAGAAAGTACTCACGGTAATGGGCACATTCTGGATTTCTAGACTGGAATATATGTGCAGGATACCTGAAAATATATTTTAGACATTAATAGACCAATTGTACTTCTTAAGTTAGTTACAAAAGAATGACAACATTGTTTTGCATATGATGATATTGCTGCATCATAGGTTTGTATGTCATTGCTTCTGTACAAGTCATTATCATCTACCATATGAAGGACCTTAATACATTTTTAATACCTCTGCCTGTACCTCTACTGATCAAATCCCTGCTAAAAAATCTTCATGATTAAAAAAATCTAAAAGAAGGATTGTTTTGCTTCACACAAAAACATCAGACTTACTTTCAGGTTTGGATTTTAACACTGTGGAACCTGTACAAGTTTTGGGGTCCTAAGTATTCCCTCTGCAAAGATAATTTTACCTTTGAAGGTTCCTTGTTTTCTCGTGCCTAACCTGAGTATTAAGCCTCGTACACATGGTTCGATTGTTGGCAGGGGATTGTCTGTTGACAGACTGTTGTCCTAAAATCTTACAGTTAGTACGCTCCTTTTGACAATTGTTGTCCAGATTTCCATTAACAAATGTTGGATGACAGAGTAGTAAATTTTCAGCGGACAGCGGTTTGACATCAGATTTTCGTATGGTCAGTACACAAATTCGTCACACAAAAGTACAAACACGCATGCTCGGAATCAATGCTCACCAAATACGAAATTAGCAGAAGGGGCCCAAAGGGTGGTGCTCAAGAGCTGATTCCTCATATTACGTCACTACGTTTGTGTTTGTTGCACAAAAATTTTGTACCGTTAGTATGTAAGACAAAATCCTGGCACACGCCCTTTTGACAAAAATCAGACGCTCGGTTGGCCAACAATCGTACCGTGTGTACGAGGTTTAGAGTTGGCGAACAATTTCTCAGCCCGAACATTGCCTGTTAGCCCGTTCAGCGAACACCCGAATTTATGGGGCGCTCAGCGGGATGTTCGCCTGCCGAGCACCCCACAATGCACTGCGTGCTGCACAGTGCATTCTAGGGTCTTAATTGGGTCAGGTGCAAGGCTTTGCCAATTAGGCTACTGTCAGATCCCTGATTTGACAAAGTGATGATGACTTTGTCCAATCACAGTTGAGTGCTCATGGTCCCACCCCACACTATAAAAGGTTCCTTCCCATAGGAAGCTTTTGCAGTGTGTTGTTGGAGTGGTGATAGGTGGAGCAGGACTCAGTCTGCTATTAGCGAGTTAGTGTGTTCACTTTTTGTGACTCTGAGTGTATAGTGTTAGTGTAGCATTAGTAATTAGTATAGTGTGAGTATAGTGTGTCCGTATAATGTAGTGTGAGTATAGTGTAGTGTGTCAGTATAGTGTGCGTATAGTGTAGTGTGTCAGTATATCGTGTCAGTATAGTGTAGTGTCAGTGTAGTGTGTTAGTGTAATGCACAGCTTTACATAACATTTAGTGCTCCACTAAGGTAGCTACTTGCCACTTGCAGTAAGGCCTCCAGCATACAGTCGTTTGAATTTATGCTCAAAATATGCTGGATTTTTTCTGCCATGCTATGCGTTTATACGTGTATGGTGTTGAGACTAATTGCATTCTACTGGGCAGAGAATTAATTTATGCATACACGCATAAATTATTCTCAAAAGCGCCTTTCAGAATGCACCTTTGGTGGGTTTTTTTTTTTTGCTTCCTCTTTAAATATGCCTCCTTAAAAAACGCTCCTATTCAAATACGCCTGTGAATGCCTATGTGTACATGGCTACATAAGCTAACATGGAATTGTGTTAACAGGCATAAAAAAAAATGCTGACAGCCTGTATAAGTTGTGATTTTTAAACCCTGTGTGCATAAACCCTAAGCATCATTTTACAAAGCACTATACACTCATTTTGAACTCCTAAACTCAGCAATATCAACAAAATCTTTCTGTGCTTCAAGCTGGAAAGTTAGGATGTGATTTAACATTTAACATGCTTATTTATTAGCAGTGTGGACACAGAATGACCTTCCATGTTTAGCATGATTACCATATGGATACTTGATTTACTTTCTGAAGCAGAGCAAAGAGTAAAGCCTCGTACATGCTTAGATTTTCGGCGACTGAACGTCCGTTTTTTGTGGCATGCTAGTCTCATGTCGAAAGTGAAGAGGTGACTGACAATATGAACATTTTCGTATGACAGAATACAACGTCAGAAGTGAAGTAATGTGTTGAATAGTTTTGTATGTATTCTTTCGTTTCTGAGCATGCGTAATCTGCGTAGCATGATTAAAGCTTTTATGGGGCAAAAATTAAGCTACAACTGCACCACAGTAGCACATATACCTTTTCCATTATTTCTGAATTGATGTGAATAGGCACCCGTGAAAATAATGTGATTTACATTGTATTGTGATTTTGTGTGACTGAAGTCGCATCTGAAATCACACTAGTATGAACCAGGTCTCAAGGTGTTGGAAAAAGAAAAAACCTCTAAATTACTGTACACATCATTTTTGTGCCTTGGTTGTTCTCAGATAGATACAGACAAAAGATATTGAAAATAAAATATGCAAAAACAAAAAAAATAACATTTAAAAAAAACACAGATGCTTAAAATGTGCGTAAACCATTGTTTAATATCTAAACAGAACACTATTAAATTCAGATAACTAGGTTTTAATACACTGTCTTAAATGTCAAAGAAACTAATGTTCGAGTCCTATTAAACCATTAAGGCTGGAAAAAAAACACCCGGAAAGACTCACGTGAACATTCTTCTTGGCAACATCTACAAACACTTAAATTAGATACTTGGATTATTTCCCATGTAGATGGTGTGACAGAACACTTAACATGCACATGCCTTTTCTACAAAATGAACCTTTAATATGCCCAGATACTTGTCTGTAGTTGGAGATTTGACTTAGCTGATTTTCTGTTCAGTTAGAATTTGAATAGCCCCTTTCTTTAAACATTGGCTGGGTATACAAGAATTTACAACAGCAAGTGGGCACTCCATACGCTCATTAACATTACAATATCCAGATTAGCATTCTAGTTTAGAGGCTGTCAAGTGAAAGGTGTAGGGGGGGAGTGGATGGAAATGCTAGTAAATATATGTCTATTGTACAAAAGAAAGGGGCATATCAGATGTAACCAATATGGTTGCCAAAGTTAAATTTCAGTATTTCTTAGATTTTGGCAAAACAAATATTGAAAAACACAGGGAAACACTTATAAAATGTATATATTTTTTATTTGTTCTTACATTCATTCATGTATTTATTACATTTTAAAGAATGACCAGACCTCTTTGTCCTTTAAGTCAATGCATCCAACATATAACATTATTCACACCTTAATTTAGCAGAATAAAAATAGCTTTAGAGAGACAGTTATCTCATCTGGTTTTGCAAAAGACCAGAGGTTTGCCTTTCCATTGCTTGTCTAAGTATATACTTCTGCTTCAAAAGATGCAGAAAAGCATTGGAAGCAATGATGTTTAGGCATCTTTCTGCTTGTAGTTGGAACTTTCTTCTAAGGATCACCCCACTAGGGAAAGCAATAGGCAATAATTGACCAAAAGTCATATCTAACATCTCCTACATCTCCCTATCTAGTGGTCATTCTACTTGCAACACTTATCCAATCTTTTATGCCTTCTCCTGTACACTACTCCTTCTCATCCTTTTAATTCTGTAGGCCACATAAAATTGTTGTAAAGAACCAGGACTGACATGCTTCCATTTAACATGTTGATTAGCTGGCAACTAGGGTAGTGTTTTGCACCTGAGAGGAGTAGAGATAAGTAGAGGGACCAAAGTGATACCACTAGACCCAATGGAGTAGCTGCAGAAGGACTGACTACATCATCCTACATCACAGAAGCTATGGTCTTTCTCCAAGTTTGAAAGAGTTTTTATCTTTAAATATACTCATTGAGTTTTAACAGAAAAAAACAAATGTAGACAAAAGATAAATCAGCCCGCAAGGCTCAAGATTGAAATTATACAATTATATAAACAGACTATAATAAGTTGAAGGACATTATAACCAGGTCTTAAATAGACTACAGGGTTGAAAATGCAGACTTTCTATAGGAAAAAATAAAGTGCCTCTACGTGGAAAATTTGCGCCCCCCCCCCCCCATGGTCCCGGACACAGAAGAGTCTGGTAGTGCACAGAAACCAGAGAGGACAACAAACCAGGTCCCTCGTGTATGAAAGGACATTGCCACACCACCCCTGTGGGATCAATTTGTGGATGTGAAGATACCCCCACCGCTAGGGCCATACTCTCCCAAATGCATCTAAGGAATCAACCATTTGCTGGCACGGGACAGGGGAGCGCCTTCTTTATATAAACCAAAGTGACCCAGAGGGCATATTAATCCAAACCTTGATCTGATTAAAGTGTGTATCCTACTGGTCTCAGCATTTAACTGTTTACCACTTATGGGTGGAGTAAAAGCTACTACTGAGTAGACTGCAAAAAAGCGAAAAGAGAGAAGGAGATACAGGGAAAGGAGATATCGAGGTATCCCTGAGAGTGTGAATGGAAGGAAAAGAGAAAACAGGAAAGGAGTGAGGTGCCAGGAAAGTCCTAATAGGAGGATGTGATATACTGATATATTGATATACATTGCCCAGGGTTCCCATATTGCCTCAAATTTCAGTGTTTTATCTTGAAGCTTAGCCACTATTTGTTCCTGAGTCATAATCCAGGAGATTTTCTCTTTGTTGCCAGAAATTAGAGTGAGGGTTTCTTCCATGCCCCAGCGAGCCTAATCTTAGCTTCCAGGAGCATGAAAAAAACCAAGGCCTGTGTATGTTTGGAGACCTTATCGATCTTATGACTCAAGAGAGCTATTGTGGGGTCTTGAGCGATCAACAACCCTGTAACTTTCCTCAGGAGGTTGAAGACTATGTTTCAGTATGTTCTAATGCGAGGAGAGGACCACCACGTGTGGAACATGGAACCTACTAGGTTACACCCTCTAAAACATAAGGGGGAAGTATATGGATAAATTATTGCCAATCTAGAGGGAACATAGTACCACCTAGTAAGATGTTTAACATTAGCTTAATTTAGGGAGACGTTCATGATACATTTGTATGAGCGTTGGAACACTTGAAACCACTAATTTTGGTCCCACAAAATCTCCACGTCAAGCTCCCAGGCTCGGACATAGGAAGTGTCATGTACCTGGTTAGGGAACCTGACATGTAGAGGAAGGCCTCTCGTACAGCTCCGGCTGGTGAGCCACTGATAGTGAGACAGCAGGCCCAGGAGCACAGCGGGGTAAGAGTGCCTAAGATCAGTCCAGAAGTCCAGTAGATGTCGGGAACTCACAACAGGAAGCCGGATCACAGCAGATAGCAGGCAAGTGAGAAGGCAGATGGCTGGCAGACTTGGCAGCAGATAGGCAGAGGTGTACCACAGGAAGCATGTGCTTGTAGCAGGCTGGATGGCCAGGAGCAGGGTCAGATGAGCTGGTAAGAGAGCAGACAGGCAGATCAAGCAAAGGCAGCAGACAAAAGCGTAGTCAGGTCACAGGCCGGTTTTGGCAACAGACGGGCAAATCAGGCATAAACAGCAGGCAGGATCATAGTCGGGTCACAGGCAGGTGGTTTGGCAACAGATGCTAAGTAACAGGAACTGGAGACAAAGATCAGGTTAGGGCAGCAAGCAGGCAGGAGTAGGGAGCAAGCCGGATCGGTAACAGAAGTCAAACACACAGGAAGCAGGATTCAGGTAAACACTGTAGACCAAGTAGCAACCAGTTCAGCATTGAAGCTCCGTTTAAATAGGCCGACTGGCACCCATTCTGGTGACAGGTGCGCGCATGCGCGCACGAATGCACGTGCACCGTCACGTTTGCGCATGTGCATCTACAGAGACGTCTGTGGTTGTACTGCGCAGACATCTTTCCTGAAAGGAAGGTTTGTCGTCTCTACATGCCAGTAAGGAGTAAATAATTGAGATGCCTCCCCTCTGATCCATGAGATTGGAACACCATTGTTCATAAAGCATGGATTTGGGGGGGTTCAGGTTTGTCCAGCCATATGGAATTTAGGAAGTGCCTAATTTGGAAGAGTCTAAATTTCTCAGAAGGGGCATTTAGAGCTTTATTTAGCCACCAATGAAAGGCTTGTATGTTCATGCCAGGGGGGAAGGATGGGTTATGGAATATACTGTATGAGATAACGGTCTTGTGCAGGAAATTAACGAAGGCTGTTTGTGCAATGCGTCATACAGTGCCATGGATTGGGAAAGGGTAGGTGATGAGATAGAGAGACCCAATAGGTTTGGGCCCCCTGGAGTAAACTTTTGAAATATGTGCTAATTGAATAACCTGGTAGTACCACCAAAGGTTGGGGAGTCCCAGACCTCCTTACGTTTTCAAGCGAAAAAGAACATCTTTGGCGCATCGGTAACCCCTTTTCCCCCCGGACAAAACAAATGATTTGCGACTGGACTTTAAGGAGCATTTTTTTCTTTATTAGGTATTGGGAGGGACCTAAAGAGGTATAATAAACATGGTTACAATGTCATTTTGATAGAATGTATTCTGCCCAGCCAGGAAAGACCACACCTCGACCATGTTTTGAAGTCCTCCTCACATTTACGTAACATGGGAGGATAATTAACGGAATATAAATTGCCTATATTTTGTGTAAGTTTAATGCCTAAGTAGGGTATAGAGTCAGAGGTCCAAGTGAAGGAGAAATCTTGTTTTAGTTCTACTCTAATCTAATCTACTACATTGGGAGGAACGAAAAAGTTTAAGGCAACGGATTTGGATACGTTAACTTTGAGACCCGAAACTATGCCAAAATCCTGAAGTAATTTGTACACATTGGGGGTGGATGTCAATGGGGAGATGAGAAATAGGAGCAAGTCATCCGCAAACAGCGCACATTTGTGTTCTTGAGGGCCACAGAGGACTCCTTTTAATGTCGGGATGAGTGAATAGAGTGAATGGATGATGCCCCTAAATTTGGGGCCAAACCCCCATCTCTCCAAAATCTCAAAGAGGTAAGACCAGGAAACTGAGTCAAATGCCTTTTGAAGATCAATAGAGAGAAGGAAACCCTTTTGGGGGGACCCTATCCCAGTGGGAGTGGAGTAAAGAGATTATGTCTATGGCTCTCCTAATAAACTTTTTATGACACCATGCATTTAAGCACTTTTGATTTCTCCCATAGACTTTTAAAGGGTGTTTTGCGGCTTTCGAATTTGCTGCGAACACCCCAAATTGTTCGCTATTCGACGAAGAGGCGAACACCCAATGTTCGAGTTGAACTTACGCTCGACTCGAACATCAGGCTCATCCCTAATAGGAATATAAGTAGACTGCATGAAGATGTAGTCAATCCTGGCATGAGCATTGTGTGGAGCAAAAAAGTGCGTATAGTCCTTTTCATGGGGGTTTAGTTCCCTCCAAATATCTACCAGTCCAATTGAGTGTAAAAGCTTTGGGGGGGGGGGAGGTTGGGTTTAGGTTTCCCACATGCTGATTTGTCTAAGGAAAGATCAAAGGCTATATTAGAATCTCCCCAGAAAATTACTGTACCCTTAAAATGTTGCTTTAGTGTTTGTGTCAACGATTCAAAAAAGCCTGCTTGGCCCTTGTTTGGAGTATAGTAGGAGACAAATGTGTGGGTCTCTCTATCGATGCTACCCACCACCAAGTGGCAGCCTACTGGGTCTTTGAGCTGATGGGGAAAAGTTTAGGTGTTTGGAAAAGCAAATCACTATCAATTTTGTTTTATTCTCAGCGTTAGCTAGGAAGAATTGAGGGTGTACGATATGGGAAAATTAGTCTCTTGCAGAAGTACATCAGGTTTAATGGAGTGGTAAAATTGGAATAGTTTCCGTCGTTTAACCGGGGAGTTGAGCCCCGTGCATTGTGGGAGATCATTTTCATGGTTGGGTTGGGAGATTTTGTGTTAGACATGGATCAGAGGCTAGTATAAATATTTCTCACCCAATTTAGAAATGTCTCCTGACAATGAGGTTCATCGACAATGCGTCTTGCAGTTCCGACCCTGGGAGCTGATAATATAGGACTTCCTGGGAGATCTTGAGAAAATCAGAAGTTGACAAGGAAAGAAGGGGAAAAGAAGGGGAAATGTGATAAGGGGAAGGAGAACAAAAATTAGACAACGCGGGCCATAAACGCCCAACCCCACCCGGGTTAGGAAGGAACCAGCCACTTCCCACAACCCCACCCGGGTTAGTAAGGAACCAGCCACTTCCCACCCCATGACCTGAGAAGTCTGAAGTGCTCTAGTTAGGGGAACATCAATCCATCTCCGGGAGGACAACATATGCCCCTCAGAGGCAGATGGAGGTGCATTGTGGCCGATACGGTCCCCCCGCCTTATAGAAACAAAATAATTTTCAAATGAACAGAACACTGTCCCCAAGTATGTAGGGGAGATACTGGGCCCATATGTTGCCCCACCCCGCGGCTCCAGAACCCCCTGCCGGTATTCCCTGTGAATCACGGGATCCCCCCTGGGGAGATATGGATCGGCAAGGGAGCCCCTGCACAAGATCCAAAATAAAGGACTAGTGAAATCAGATAATCAGCAAAAATATAGCAGTTCCCGTGCTCCCCCCCTAAAAGGAAGACAGCCCTGGGAGCCCCCACAGAAGGCATTTTGATCAGATAGAAACCATTAAACACGGGCACAACTGAAAATGAGTCAAGAACACGCCCTCTTATCTGTAAAGTACCGTGTAACCGCAAACCCAAAAATAATGTAGAACTTTGGGCCAAGGCCCTTCTCCCTTTCCCACTCCCTGAGAATGTCCCTAAAGGATTGCCAATCCAGCTTGGGATGAGGAGTAGAGTCAGACTTGAAAAGAGAAAAAACTCCTAGAGGATTCGGTCAAAGGAGAACAATTCAAGACAGCGACGATAACATCATCTTGTGTGACATCCTCAAGGCGGTTGAGATTCCTTTAAACTCTTGGAGTGTTGTTTCTGCTAAGCAGGTGTAAGGGGACTAGGAGGAGGTGGTCTCTTTGTTGAAGAAGAAGAACCTTTGCTGTTTGTTGGGTTTCCTGCATTATCAGGCTCAGTTGAAGGAGTAGGCACTCGCCTTCCATGAAGGATGAAAAACCATACCCTTTGCTGCGATAGGAGAAATTCAGGAAATTACCATCTGTATGTTATTTCTTTTTGTGCAAAGACTTGAAGAAGAGGTTTCAGAGATCTTCGTTTCTATACAATATAAGGCAAGAGATTGGCAAAGATCTGTATTGGGTGACCGTGGATTCGGATGCTGAAGAGGCATGAGTAGGTTGAACAATGCGGAAGTGACTAGGACCCCTGGGGAGCATCCCGGTAGGTCTTGGGGACCCCAAGGCTCGTTCGTCCCTACGTTCCCGTAGGCGCCGGTCAATTTGGAAGCTTAGGTCTATGAGGGAATTCAAGGTCTGGGGTACCCCCACTCTGGCGAGCTCGTCCTTGGGTGCGTCTGAGAGGCCCATGCGGAATTGATGACGGAGGGAAGCATCGTTCCAGGCGGTGTCGGCACCCCAAAGCCTGAACTCAGCCACATAGTCCTCTGCTGGTCTTGGACCCAGTTGGAGAGAACGTAGGGCGGCCTCCGCAGTGGTTGAAAGTTGGGGGTCCTCATAAAGCAGCGCCATGGCATCAAAAAAGGTGGAGAGACTGCTCAATGCTGCATCCTTTTGTTCCACGAGACGGTGGGCCCAGATTTGGGGATCCCCAGTCAGTAGGGCTACCACAAAACCCACCTTGGTGGTCTCGAAAGAGAAGGTCCTAGGTTGCAGGGCCCAATGGAGTTCACAGGAGTTACGGAGAGTTCTGAAGCTACCAGGGCACCCGTAAATTTCTCTGGAGTAGGTACCTTGGGCTCAGGTGGTAGCATCACTATAGTCTGGATAGCAGAGCTGGCAGGATCACAGGAAACAGGCTCACAGGTAAACCGGATAGCAGAGCTGGCAGGATCACAGGAAGCAGGCTCACAGGTAAACTGGATAGCAGAGCTGGCAGGATCACAGGAAACAGGCTCACAGGTAAACCGGATAGCAGAGCTGGCAGGATCACAGGAAACAGGCTCACAGGTAAACCGGATAGCAGAGCTGGCAGGATCACAGGAAGCAGGCTCACAGGTAAACTGGATAGCAGAGCTGGCAGGATCACAGGAAACAGGCTCACAGGTAACCCGGATAGCAGAGTTGGCAGGAACTGGACAACGGCTTGGCAAGCAGGTTCACAGGTACGCTTGGATAGCAGAGCTGACAGAAACTGGACAACGGCTTGGCAAGCAGGTCCACAGGTAAGCTTGGATAGGCAGAGCTGACAGGAACTGGACAACGGCTTGGCAAGTAAGTTCACAGGTACACTGGGATAGCAGAGCTGACAGGAACTGAACAACGGCTTGGCAAGCAGGTGAACAGGCTCGTTACAGAGGATCAGACTGCAGACTGGACCAAGGCCAAACAAGGAACCAAAGTTCATCAAGAAGTCTTGGCAAGCAGGTTCACAGGTAAGCTGGGATAGCAGATCTGTATTGGGTGACCGTGGATAGCGAGTCTGTGCTCGGGACCTTTTCATCACTTTTTCTTTGACAGCGTAGAAATGAAGTTTAACTATGATGTCCCTTGGGAGCCCATCTGAGCGAGGCAGTTGCAAAGCTCTGTGGGCCCTGTCTAACTCCAGGCGGTGTTCCGGGATGTCTGGAACTAAGTCCTTAATGAAGGACCGGACTGCTGGATAGATTCTTCTGTTTCAGGGAGATGATTCTAAAGTTGTAGCGCCTGGATTTTGGAAAGTGTGGTCTCTAATTGTCAGCCTGAGGATCATTCATGGGAGTCAGAGAAGGCTATCAAATGACCTTCTTATCAGGGATTCAGTCGATGCAGGGGAGGGTGCAATCAGATGTGAACCACTCCCTGTGTTCTGTGATGGGGAGGGCTGAGGCACCTGCTGAGTCCCGATCAGCAATACAGTCCTCTGTGTCTGCATCCCTGCCTCCTGCAGCCATGGCCGCCATCTTGGATTGGCTATGGGGCCTTGTGGCAGAGTCCAGCTGATGGGAGAGATCCCTCCTAGTAGAGCTCTGGGTATTCCCGGGATGTTCCCCGATCGATTGCTGGTAAAGCGGGCCTGGGATGAGTGCTCTGAGTGCTTCAATGGGGGATAGAAGACTGGAGCGGTGTGGAGCTTCAGTGTATCGCGGCCATTTTTATGCACCTCTTGAAAGAGTTTTTAAGAGGTTGTATGACTTGGCAAATTTAACAGCATTTGTACTTTGAACCAACAGTTCTAGGTAAACTGATGGTTCACTTAAGAGATTCAATGAAATTGTTTCAATTTTTTTACCCAGAAATCCTGAAAGAAATGTATATTGGTTTGAAGTAGATATACGTTTAGTTATACAGTAGGGACTCACTTCTTAACCACATCAATACTGGGCACTTTCGCCCCCTTCCTTCCCAGACCAATTTTCAGCTTTCAGCGCTCTCACACTTTCACTGACAATTGCGCGGTCATGCTACGTTGTACCCAACATTTTTATCATTTTGTTCGCACAAATAGAGCTTTCTGTTGGTGGTATTTATTCACGACTCTGTTTTTTTTTTTTTGTTATATAAAAGCGAAAAAAGAGCATAAATTTTGAAAAAATATATATTTTCTTTATTCTATTTTAAAAGAAATCCAATAAACCTAATGTTGTCATAAATTTAAGCCAAAATGTATTCTGCTACAAGTTTTTGGTAAAAAAAAATTCCGTTACGTGTATAATAATTTGTTTGTGTGATCACGGACATATGTACGCAAATGATCATGTACAGATGAGAGTAGGTGATCACGGACATATGTGTGCAAATGATCATTGGGACATTTACTGTTATATATGTGGGGGACGTGTTTTGTGGATCATTACTATGTGGGTACATGTGTTTTGGGGACATGTGTTTGGGGGACATTGTGCATTTACTGTGTGTTTTACATGTGTGGTGTGTGGTGTGTAGTGTGTTTACACTAGACTGGTGATCAGCGAGTAAAAAGCTGTAAAAAACAGCTAAAACTCACTGATCACCAGCCGGCTGCAGAGATACGCTCTCCTCTCCTCTTGTTTACATCACATGACGCCATGATTGGACACAGCCATCATGTGATCAGGAGGGCCAATCACAAAGCCCTCCTGCCGATCTAAGATGCGCCGTTTCCGGGTGACACGAGCGCATCTGGATCGCATCGCTGCGCGCGAACGCACGCACGCGATCCCGCTCCTTCTGAGGGACATTTCTGAACGTCCAATCAGAAGGAGAGATAGCCCACCCCGCCGTTTATGTGCAGTGGCTGGGTGGGAAGTGGTTAAATAACCAGCAGACCTGAATCCATACATTGTCATCTCGTGCCATGAATTATTTTAAAGCTATTAGAATAGCTTACAAAAGAGAAATATTGATGTGACGGGCCCCCATACTCAAAATGAGTCTGCCTGCCGTAAATGCTTCCTCTATCCAGAACCAACACTATCCAAGACCCCTTAGCTAACCCAGTCACTAGCCGTAACTCAGTGTAGGATAAAAAACATCAAATTGTTTATTCAAACACAGGTATACACTCAGGGAACTCCCCCTCCCTTTTATTCAGGGTGGGGTAAACTGTCTAATCAGCAGGGAGAGTTGTTGGAGGAATTCATCCCTCCCCTCTCCACCCTGTCCACAGTCCACATGCCAGGAACCCAAATACAAAACATCCATCCCATAATACATTTCCCCTAAGGTAGACATACACAACAAAACAATAGGACACAGCCACACTCCAAACAATCCCAACAAACAGTCCACAACAGCATGAGACAACATACAATATATACATATATACAATATTCCAGTGTGGCTGTACAGCAAGTCCGACTAGCACAGATCAGACTGGAGTTCTCGGTCACACTGTATCCCTAATGCACACAGGGTCATTTACACATAGGAAGGGCCGGGGAAGCTGGACATGGAGTTTCCAGAGCTCTCCAAGATAAGCTGGGTTCCACGAGCCCCCCTCCCAAAGTGACTCCCATCACACATATCCCCTTTCGGCAGGGGACTAAGACAGGAGGAGACCCCAGACCGATTGACTCCAAAGTTAGTCAGTAGTTCCAGTCCAATGCCGGTATCCACACAGTACCCCAAATAAATTGTCCCAAACATAGCATTACTCACCCAGCCAACCTCTGCCTCTCTCGTAGAACATACCCACCACTGGGGAGAGCCGTGAACTGACCCTTCTCCCTGGAGACCTTTCAGCCCCGCTGGAGAGAAGACAGGGTGACTGGGCTCATTCAGTCATGCACTTCTGCTTTGAGGATGACAATCTCCAGATTTTCCACTGCCGATTCTCTGGCATGCTGCTGGACAGGCACATTCCTCCATTCAACCACATCTTGTACAGAAACAGGATCGTCAAGGTCAGTCAGCACTTGCTGCATCTGCCATAAGAGCTCTGCTCACATTCCTGAACAGCCAAAAACTCCAAAAACTTCCTGTGCCCAGAACACTTCTGAGACCTTCAGTCTTTGCTCTCTGTGCTCCATTATTTCCTCCAAATGCCACTCCAGATCACTCCCAAAGTCAGGGTCCCTGGACAGCCTCCAGTACAACAATCCCAGGGCACCGTAGTCAAAGCCTTCTGTGGGGCTATCATTCGCTGTCCATGGGCACACTTGGATCTACTGATTACCAACAATACAGACCTGATCATGGATTTGGAAATACGGGGCAATTTAGGTAACAGCGATCACAGGTCAATTGGCTTCAGTATAAATCACACAATTATGAAACATAAGGGGAATACAAAGACACTGAATTTCAAAAGAGCCAACTTCCCTAAACTACAAACCTTGCTAGAAGGCATAAACTGGGATAAAATCTTAGGAACAAAGAACACGAATGAGAGATGGGTTTGCTTTAAGTGCATATTAAATAAGGGCATTAGCCAATGCATCCCATTGCGTAATAAATTTAAAAGAGCGAACAAAAGTCCTGGATGGCTTAACTCCAATGTAAAAATGCATATAAAAGCAAAGGAGAAGGCCTTCAAAAAAATACAAGGTTGAGGGATTATCAACATTCAGACTTTATAAAGAATGCAATAAGAAATGTAAGGGTGCAATAAGGACGGCTAAGATAGAACATGAAAGACACATAGCGGAGGAGAGCAAAAAAAAAAACAAGAAATGTTTTAAGTATGTAAAGAGTAAAAAAATTGGTCCCATTAAGAATGAGAAAGGACATCTGGTTACAAAGGATGAGGAGATGGCGAAGGTATTGAATTTATTCTTCTCCTCAGTCTTCACGGGGGAATCAATGGGCTTCAGTATCCAAAACTGCAGGGTTTATCCTCATGAAACATCACAGGAAGCACCTCCATGGTTAACAGAGGACAGAATTAAAATTAGACTTGGGAAACTTAAAATGAATAAATCACCGGGACCAGATAGCTTGCACCCGAGGGTACTTAGGGAACTCAGTCAAGTAATTGCCTAATGTTCCTAATTTTTACTGACAGTCTAGTGACTGGAATGGTACCAGCTGATTGGATAAAAGCCAATGTAGTAGCAATATTTAAAAAGGGCCCAAAATACATCCCTGGGAATTACAGACCAGTTAGCCTAACATCAATAGTATGTAAACTCTTGGAGGGGATGATAAGGGACTATATACAATATTTTAGTAATGAGAACGGTATCATTAGCAGTAATCAGCATGGATTCATGAAGAATCGTTTTTGCCAAACCAATCTATTAACCTTCTATGAGGAGGTGAGCTGCCATCTAGATAAAGGAAGGCCTGTAGATGTGGTGTATCTGGATTTTGCAAAAGCATTTAACACAGTTCCCCATAAACGTTTACTGTACAAAAAATGGTCCGTTGGCATGGACCATAGGGTGAGTACATGGATTGAAAACTGGCTACAAGGGCGAGTTCAGAGGGTGGTGATAAATATAAAGTACTCAGAATGGTCAGGGGTGGGTAGTGGGGTCCCCCAGGGTTCTGTGCTTGGACAAATCCTGTTTAATTTGTTCATAAACGACCTGGAGGATGGGGTAAACAGATCAATCTCTGTATTTACAGATGATACTAAGCTAAGCAGGGCAATAACTTCTCCGCAGGATGTGGAAACCTTGCAAAAATATATGAACAAATCAATGGGGTGGGAAACTACATGGCAAATGAGGTTCAATGTAGAAAAATGTAAAATAATGCATTTGGATGGCAAAAATATGAATGCAATCTATACACTGTGGGGAGAACCTCTGGGGGAATCTAGGATGGAAAAGGACCTGGGGGTCCTAGTAGATGACAGGCTCAGCAATGGCATGCAATGCAGAGCTGCTGCTAACAAAGCAAACAGAATATTGGCATGCATTAAAAAGGGAATTAATTCCAGAGATAAAATGATAATTCTCCCGCTCTACAAGACTCTGGTCCGGCGCACCTAGAGTATGCTTTCCAGTTCTGGGCACCAGTCCTAAGGAAGGATGTACTGGAGATGGAGCGAGTACAAAGAAGGGCAACAAAGCTAATAAAGGGTCTGGAGGATATTAGTTATGAGGAAAGGTTGCAAGCACTGAACTTATTTTCTCTGGTGATGCTTGAGAGGGGATATGATTTCAATATACAAATACTGTACTGTGGTGACCCCACAATAGGGATACAACTTTTTCACAAAAGGGAGTTTAACAAGACTCGTGGCCACTCATTAAAATGAGAAGAAAAGAGGTTTAACCTTAAACTATGTACAGGGTTCTTTATTGTAAGAGTGGCAAGGATGTTGAATTCCCTTCCACAGGCGGTGGTATCAGCGGGGGGCATCGAAAGTTTCAAGAAACGATTAGATAAGCACCTGTATGACCGCAACATACAGGGATATACAATGAAATAGAGATGAGGTTTCTGTTTGGGTTGAACAGGAGTTCGACTCGAAATTGGCTGTATGCCCGTTAGTCGAAAACCGAACATTATGGGCGGGTCGCGCCAAATTTGATCCGCGCGTATGATGATTGGCCAGAGTATGCACCATGACCTGCATGCTTTGGCCAATCACAGTGCCCTCAGCTAAGAGAGCCATAATTGGCCAAAGGCAGGGTGCCTTTTGCCAATCATGGCTCAGGGGGACTAAGTCCACGCCCCACACTATATAAGGCCGCCTGCACGTCGGCCTTGTGTAGAGTGTTGTTGGCGTGGACGGAGAGAGAGTCTCATTTAGATTGAGAAGGCAAGCAGGCAGGCAGATTATTCAGTTAGCTGCAGTGTATTTAATATATATTACAGATATAGTCTTGTATATATATATATATATATATATATGTGTATATTCAGTATATATATATATATATATATATATATATATATATATATATATATATATATATCCACTGCATACAGTTTAGCTATATCTCACTGCAGGCCGTTCCTGGTGTACTGTTTCTAATATACTTCAGGCAGGCATGTGATTCAGTTAGCTGCAGTGTATTAATATATATATAGTGTATTATATATATATATATATATATATATATATATATATATATATATATATATATATATATATATATATACAGATATATAGTATATATATATATATATATATATATATATATATATATATATCTTGTATATATATATATATATATATATATATATATATATATATCTATCCACTGCATACAGCTTAGCTATATCTCACTGCAGGCCGTCCCTGGTGTACTGTTTCTAATATACTTCAGGCAGGCAGGTGATTAAGTTAGCTGCAGTGCATTTAATCTATATATACAGATAGCCTTGTATAAATATATATATGTATATATATATATATATATATATATATATATATATCCACTGCATACAGTTTAGCTATATCTCACTGCAGGCCGTTCCTGGTGTACTGTTTCTAATATACTTAGAATATACTTAGAGCATGGGTGCTCAACCTGTGGCCCTCCAGCTGTTGCAGAACTACAAGTTTCATAGGGCATTGCAAGCCACTGACCGTTACAAGCTTGACTCCCAAAGGCAGAGGCATGATGGGACTTGTAGTTTTGCAACAGCTGGAGGGCCACAGGTTGAGCACCCATGACTTAGAGTATACTAATATACTCTAATATTCAGTATACAGTACCGTGCACCCCTAGTGCAGTTGCTACTACTTTCCTGGTGGTGTACACAATACATACAGTGTACCCATAGTTGTAATTACACTTCTGTTGGTTTACACAGTACTGTGCACCCCTAGTGCAGTTTCTACTACTTTCCTGGTGGTGTACACAATACATGCAGTGCACCTATAGTTGTTATTAAACTTCTGTTGGTGTACAGAGTACCGTGCACCACTAGTGCAGTTGCTACTACTTTCCTGGTGGTGTACACAGTACAAAATACAGTGTAGTGTGGTTTTGCTAAACAAAATTTACAGCATGTCCGGAAGGCCTCTAAGGAGAGGCAGATGCTCACATGCAACTAAAATAGGGCAAGCAGGCTCTGTGTCTACAGTTGACAGTGCTGGTCATGGACACGGTGCATACTCAGCACGTGGCCGTGATAGGCACGCTTGTCCTTTTTTTTCTGCAGCTGGCCGTGTTATTGAGCCACAACATGCAGAAGAGTTGGTGGAATGGATAACAAAGCCCTCCTCATCCTTCTCATCCTCTGTCATCCAGGCTCAGAGTAGTTTGTCTGCCAATGCAGCTGCCAAAGCGGCCTATTCCATCCGCTCCATGTCAACCGTCACTCCTTTCCTAGCCCCACCATCATGCACGGAGGAGTCCCCCAAACGATTTGACCACAGTGTCGGGTACATGCTGCAGCAGAATGCGCAGCGATTTGAAGGCTCCGATGATGGTACCCAGGTTGAGGAAGGGAGTAACGTGAGAGAGGAGGTGCCCAAGAAGGTCAAGAAACTGGCAGTCATATTCCCCCAGCTGCAGCATACTGCCAAGTTTGCTCCAGTGACAAGGAGGGAGGGGATGATGAGGTCACTGACTCTACTTGGGTGCCTGATAGAAAAGAGGAGGAGGAGGAGGCACATCTCTAACGAGTCAGGATGCCCTCCAGGGGCTGTTTAAGGACAGCCACCCTATTGCATCAGACCGCAGAGCTAAGCAGGTGCAGGACGCTGCTGACTCCCCACATATTTTGAAAAGTTCTTTGGTGTGGGCCTTTTTTGACACATGTGCAGCAGATCACACCGTTGCTGTTTGCAACATATGTCTGAAGTGTATCAAGCGTTGCCAAAACAGCAGCCGCTTGGGCACCACATGCTTGACTAGACATATGACGATCTCCCATGCAGTCTGTTGGCAACAGCACTTAAAAGACCCACATCAAAGAACAAGGTGGACCTCTTCACGGAAGGCTATTCTGGCTCTCTACCAGCATGTGGAAGGCAATGTCTTGGCCTCGTTGGACAGGGCAGTCAGCAGTAAGGTGCATATTACTGCTTACTCATGGTCCAGCAGGCATGGATAGATACGTTACCTTTATTTCACGGCACACTGGGTAACTCTGCTGGCAGCTGGGAAGAATGCAGTACAGGGTGCAGTAATGTTGGAGCTTGTTCTGCCACCACGCCTCTAAAATGCTAGTAGTGATTCTGCCACAGCTCTCTCCTCCACCCCTCCTCTTCTTCTTCCTCTATAACCTCTTCCTCGGCAGATTTATCTTCTGAACCAGCGGTGCTCTGTAGGCGTTCAAGGAGCTACGCAAGCACTCAGGCAAAAAGATGCCATGCGGTGCTTGAGTTGGTCTGCTTAGGGGACAGGAGCAACACTGGGGCAGAGATTCTGTCAGCTCTGCAGGGGCAGGCTCAGAGGTGGTTGACGCCACGCCAGCTTCAGCCAGGAATGGTTGTATGTGAAAATGGCACCAACCTCCTCTCCGCCCTCTGACACGGACACTTGATCCATGTTCCCTGTTTGGCTCACATCCTGAATTTGGTGGTGTAGCGGTTCTTGAGCAGGTACCCAGGCTTACAGGTTCTCCTGAGGCAGGCCAGGAAAGTCTGTGGCCATTTCCGCCAGTCATATAATGCTAGTGCTTGGCTAGCTAACATTGAAATAGAATGCAACCTGCCTATGAACCGCCTCATTTGTGACATGCCCACCAGGTGGAACTAAATGTTGGCAATGCTGCAGCAGCTGCACACACAGCAGAGGGCCATCAATAAGTACCTGTGTGAGTATGGCACCAGGACAGGGTCAGGGGAGCTTGTTTTTTTTTTCGCCATGCCAGTGGCTACTGATCAAGGATGCATGAACTGTCCTATCACCATTTGAGGAGGCCACGAGGATGGTAAGCAGTGACAGTGCATGCTTCAGTGATACTGTCCCTCTTGTCTTCCTGTTGGAGCACACACTTCGTGGATAATGGACAGGGTACTTGAGGCAGAACAGTGGGAGGAAGAGGATGATTTCCTTACCTCTCAAGGCCCCCTTTATCCAGATACTAGTATTCCTACAGGCCCGTCGATCGCACAGGAGGAAGAAGAGGAGGAGGAGGATTGTGTCAGCATGGAGGTGGAGGATAACACTCAGCATCGGCAGCAGTCTTCAAAGGATCATTTATAGTCCCCAGAAACCCATGGAGTTGTACGTGGCTGGGAGGAGGTTTTTGAGAAACATGTGATCCTCAGTGACCTAGAGGACTCAGGATCGAATGCCTCTGCAAATCTATACTGCATGGGCTCCCTGATCCTTCAAAGCCTGCAAAAGGACACTAGGATTCGTGGTATCAAGGAGAGGGATCATTACTGGCTGGCAACCCTTCTTGATCCATGTTACAAGGGTAAGGTTGCAGAACTTATCCAGCCATCGCAGAGGGAGCAGAGGATGAAACATCTTTGGGAGGCCTTGCAGAAAGGTTTTTGCAATGCGTTTCCAGAGCCTGGGAGGTTACAATTTCCTGGTGCTGGACAACATGTTGCTGAGGCTTCGTGCAGTCACAGAAAGAGCGGTGGAGAAGGTGGCCTGCTGACCGATGCCTTCAGACAATTCTTCAGTTCTCAGCGCCCAGGTCTGATCGGTTCCAGCAACCATCACCAGCGCCTGAATTACATGGTGCAGGAATATATAGAGGCAAGGTCAGACTTGGATACCTTTCCAACAGAGCATTCACTGGGTTCGGTTCGGTCAGTCACAGAAGAAGCGGTGGAGAAGGTGGCCGTCTGACCGATGCATTCAGACAATTTTTTAGTCCGCAGCCCCAAGGTCTGATCAGTTCCAGCAACCATCGCCAGCGTCTGATTTACATGGTGCAGAAATACCTTGGGGCAAGATCTGACTTGGAGACCTTTCCAACTGAAAATACACTGGGTTACTGGGTCTTGAGGATGGACCACTGGCCAGAGCTTGCTCAATATGTAATTGAGCCACTGGCCTGTCCTGCATCCAGCGTTCTTTCTGAATGCACATTCAGTGCTGCTGGAGGCTTTGTAACCGATTACAGAGTGCGCCTGTCCACAGACTCTGTTGATCGGTTCACATTCATAAAAATGAATAAGTCTTGGATCACCAGCTACCAAGCACCTTATGCTGATGTAACCAATTGATTTTTCTATGGATGTGGGATCCCTTGAAGACTGCATATGCTGAGTGACTATCCTATAATGCTGAGTGACTATCCTATTTCTCCTCAATCTTAATGATGATAGCTTCTAAGAATATTTTCGGTTCAGGGCACCACCACCACTGCCTAAGGCCCAATTTTTATACCCCTGTTTAATAGGGGCGCGTAATTACAATTTTTAATCAAATTGTTAAAAGCAGGGCTCGTTCCTACACTCAGCAAGAATATCTGTGAGGGGTTGCAGTTTTGTGGCACCACCACCACTGCTTAAGGCCCAATTTTTCTGCCCCTGTTTAACAGGGGCGCGTAATTACAACTTTTTTATCTAATATTTCACCGCAGGGCCCGTTCTTGCGCTCAACAAAAGTATCTGTGAGGCTTTACAGTGTTGTGCCACCACCACAACCACCACCTAAGGCCCAATTTTTATTCCCCTATTTAACTGGGGCGTGTAATTAAAATTTTTGATCTAATATTTCACAGCAGGGCCTGTTCCTGCACTCAACAAATGTGTCTGTGAGGCTTTACAGTGTTTTGTCACCACCACCTAAGGCCCAATTTGTATGCCCCTGTTTAACAGGGGCGCATGATTACAATTTTTTATCTAATATTTCACAGCACGACCTCTTCCTGCGATCAACAAAAGTATCTGTGAGGCTTTACAGTGTTGTGCCACCACCACCACCGCCTAAGGCCCAATTTTTATGCCCCTGTTTAACAGGGGCGTGTAATTACAATTCTTGATATAATATTCCCTGTTTCAGGCCCTGCCCACCAAGAGTAACTGTGAGGGCTTACAGTGTTCTGGTACCATCAACACCTAAGGTCCAATTTTCCACCGAGTGTATAGGGCAGGCCGTATAGTATATATAGGCGGTCCCCTATTTTCAAACATACAACATACAAATGAGTCCTA
Source organism: Lithobates sylvaticus (assembly GCA_028564925.1). NCBI lineage: Eukaryota > Metazoa > Chordata > Amphibia > Anura > Ranidae > Lithobates > Lithobates sylvaticus. The sequence goes on along the minus strand of CM053029.1, from coordinate 245,684,493 downwards.
CTTACAAACAGAGGGAGACAACAGGAAGTGAGAGGAAATCTACCCCTAGGAAGAGTAAATATGGGGAAAAGGTGTCTCCACTGATGCTCTATCATCAGTCCTTGTTTCTACAACAACCCAAAATTTTCGAAATCCAATTCTCCTTGGGACAGAAAGTGAGGTGAAATCTTCTGAACAGGGGCACAGACAGCAAAACAAATGTTACAGGGGTGATGATAACCCTTCCCTATGTTATCCAAAAAGTTTAAAAATAGATTTTTTGACTGGAGCTACACTTAGAAAATGTTTGTAACCCGGGGACCGCCTGTATACTGCTGCTGTTCAGAGTATATAGGGCCTGGGGGCCCCACGCCTTTTTTTTTTTAATTTGGGTGCGGGGTTCACCTTAATATCCATACCAGACCCAAAGGGCCTGGTAATGGGCTGGGGGGGGGGGGGGTGGCAAAATTACATTACAGCCGCAAGCAGTTTTAAATGACTTTTATTCCTTTAGAAATGTAATTTTGTGCAGGGACTGTTCTAAACACGGGAAAACTGCGCCACTTTACAGGCATACTATAGACACCCCCCATGCATGATATTTAAAGGGATATTTCACTTTTATTGTTTCACTTTAAGCATTATTAAAATCACTGCTCCCGAAAAATGGACATTTTTAAAACTTTTTTTTGCATTGATTCATGTCCCCTTTGGCAAAACTCTTTTTATGACAATAACTTGCATATTAGTCTTTAAAATTAGCACTTTTGATTTTTCACGTTCGAGTCCCATAGACTTTAACGGGGGTTTGCCCGTTCGCACAAATTTTTGGTTTGTTCGCATGTTCTGACGCAAACTGAACCGGGGGGTGTTCGGCTCATCGCTACAATGTAATACTGACATAAAATCACACACGTAGGTTGGACTTGATGGACTTGTGTCTTTTTTCAACCTCACCTACTATGTAACTACAAATTAACAGAATGCAATTTCTTTGTTGATTATTATTGTTCGTATGGCAGAGACTGTCCATTGAGCACACTAAGACATTGAGTATTTCCAAAATATTAATTAGCGAGTCCTCTGAAGTTGGGTACAGCGGATGACAGAAGCGTAATCTGATCATTCAATAGTTTAACAATGATATAAATTTCTGATATTCATTTCTGCATCCTTTTTTTCAAATTCCTCGAAGGAGGAATTTGTGAAGGAAAAAATGCATATTAGAAAAAAGGGTTATTAATATTTGCAAAAAATCTGTGTCTATTTTAATAACAAAACCTTGTATATATAATTAGTAATTACCTTATATATAATATATGTTTCTTTGGATATGTTGATTGGTTATATATTCTGAACATAAGAGATAAAAGAGATAAAAGTTTTTTTTTGTTTTAATTATCTTGGTTCTAGATTATGTGATCCAAATCCTACAGTGAAATAAGATGCACAGAAAGTTGTTGCCTTGGGGAGGAGAACCTTTGAGCTTTTCAAGCCTCTTTATCTAAATGGAAAAATAATAGGATTTTTCTGGGATTCAAACTGATCTTCAAATGACAAAATCCCCTGTTTGCCTTTTTCTTTTTCAAGCCATGAACACAAATCCAAAGCCTTCTTAAGACAAGTCTATGATCTGGTCTTTTGAACTAATTGCTAGCACTGTGTTTATAAGGATGAATTGAATTCTGCTCACAGTGACCAATACTCCGGCTGTGCTTTCCTTATGCGCTTAAATGAACAAAATTGATATTTTGTATGTTCTACATACATGCTCATCATCCAGATGATTTGACACTGCACTTACATCAATCTGCAATGATTCACAAATGGCATTGTACCATCCATATCAAAACTTTTCCTAGAAAGAGCTTGTAGTCTAATTTCCCTTCCAGAGTTAAGCCCCATACACAAGTCGGCTTCTGTCGGACAAGCATGCTGGAAAACCAGCAGCTGATGGAATCCCAATCAGCCATCTCAGCCAATGGCGTCCCCCTGTCAGAACACAGTAGCTCAGCTGGGGAGATCGCGGTGCTAACTTTGCATAGTTTGTACAGTGACTCTGACCGGAACTGAAAGTTTTATTTTGGGTTGAACAAAAAAAAATAATTCATAGCGTGTACCAAGCTTTATACAGGCACTTACTTACACTGGGGGTTAATTCTAAATGGTAAGCAAAAAACCCACAGGTATATTTTTGTACTGTTGGCAAAAAACTAGCTCCCACGAAACCCACACAGTCAGTACAGAGATTGGTTTCCACTTCAACAGTTTTCTTAAAGCTTTTCCTTGCAAAGCTGTATGTAATAAATTATAGCAAAATCGTGGGTAGATTGGATGATTGGGTTCCTTGGGTAACAAAGGTAATCTACTCACAATTCTGACTCATTTAGTGAACTACATCTGATTTCAATTGCTTTATTAGTTGTCCAGTTAATTCCTAAAAAAGTTATGATGGTAATGCAGAAATTACAGTTACAGTCTTTGGGTTTACTTGATTTCATCTACATGATGAACATCTTAAGCCCCATACACACGCGCGGACAATCCGTGGACCAGGTCCGTCGGACCATGTCCGTCATACTTTGTCTGATGTTGGTTTTGCGTACACACGATCGGACAAAGTTGTCGGAAAATCCGATCATTCTGAACGTGGTGACGTTTGTTGCCTACGACGGGACTACGTAGAGGCTAGTAGCCAATAGCTTGGGTCTTGTAATGTGATCTGAGCATGCGTAGCACTTTGTCCGGTCGGACAAGCGTACACACGCTCGGATTTGGTGTGATCGGACCGGGTTGACGGGAAATCTTTCCAGCAGGAGATAAGACTTTGTCCGACGGACAAACCGACGAACACTGTCCGATGGTGCATACACACGGTCTGATTTATCAACAACCTTGTCCGATCGGACCAAATTGATGAAAAAGTCCGACCGTGTGTATGGGGCTTAAGCCTGCTGCTGATGGATCAGATAAAATACAGATTTCTACCCGTGAATATGAATTGATCATAATTCCCTTTACTACCCCATCCCCTACCCAATGAATTGACCATAATTCCCTTTACTATCCCATCCCCTCCACAATTTATTTATCTCTTCTTCCTTGCTCTCATACACCATCCATGTATGATTTCTACCACGACAGAATAAAAGATTTTCAAATCTTGGAATTGAAATCCATTTGTTAGACATGTTTGGGAAATTACGGTTGGACTTCCTGAAGTACAGAAACAGGGAAAGCAGATTTCTTACCGCCAGAACTTTTATTGGATTCTACTAAATACTACCAACACAGTATGATATATATTTTTTTAAATGAAAAGGATAAAGCCTTAGACTGGTATTAAAAACAAAACAGAAAATGTAATATATTGTAGCTTACCAATCTTTTTTTTAGACTTTTCCCCTCTGTTTCCCCTGGTGATCTGGCCAGTAACGCACTTCCTGTTTTAGAGTGCCCCCACTCTGGAAGAATGAACACAGGAAGCCCCTTTGTACAGCAGCATTGTCAGTCGGGGGGGGGGGGGGTGTTAGATGTACTAGCATATTTAAATACATAAACAGATGAAAGCTATACTCCAGCTAATACTTTATAAGCAGTTACATACTTACCACTACATAATTTCCTTTTGTAATAAAGTTTACATACATAGATAAAAGCTGATCCTTCCCCTGCCAGTGTAAATGGTTTGTCTCATCAATGTAACTGCAAGAGAGCTTGATCTTTTGAAAAACAGCAAAGTTAATGGCTGGATCACCAGATGAAAATAGAAGAAAGAAAGCCTTAAAAAAGAAAACTAATGCAACTAGCACATCTAAGAATTGGTAAGCTGAAATATATTGTAATAAATGTTAGCCTTTTGGTCTAATACTACTTTAAAGCAAAGTTTTACAAAAGTAGATCTAAACTGGATGACATTTAATTTACTAAAGCACAATGTATAACATTTGTCATGGCTTTTTTTACAAAATACAATTTTCACTTTTTTCCAACAGCTTTTTAATCTCAATGTTGCAGATTTCCTCCATCCTCTTTTTAACCACTTTTCATCTGCATGCACTCACTCCAGCATTAAATGCACATTATAGTTTAGGACTGGCTTCCTAACAGACACAACGGTGGACCATGCCTACACAATGTGTGCCACCACACAGCCACTTGTAGTCTCCACCAGGGGAGTATCTGATAGGCAGACAAAGCGGCAGCACAATTACAAGACTGGGAATTATTTTAAAGGCAGATTTTAAAAGGTTAAAAAACACTTTCGAAGTGCTGAAATTGCAATAACATGAGCTCTGAGCGATTGGGTTTAGATTTATTTCAAAATGTATAATTTGTTTTAGGTCCCTTGTTTTAATTTAGTAGCTATGTAATTATATGTATATTAAACTGTACTTCACATTGAAATAATGTTTTTTGGCTTAGTGACTAGCATTGTGACTTAACAGTTTCAAAAATTCCCCCACTAGAAAAAAAAGAAAAACAAAGTTTATGCTGGAATTGAGCTTTAGCCATGGCCAGGTTCACAATTGCAGGAAAAAACTGCTTATTTTTGAACTTCTACTACACACCACTTTCTGATACAGTAAGGGAGGCCAGATTTTTTTGCCATTGGGAAGATTTCTTTTCACTTTCTGTCCCATAGCCAAAACAGGAAGTGAGAAGATTTCCCTCCAAAGTGAGTGAATCCATGGTTGTAGCCAGGGTCATCAGAACTAGTCTCCCCATTGGAACATTTCCTCTCTATTACTGTTCTGGGGACAACCCAAAACTTGGGATTTTCTTTCACTGTCAATGATAATTTTATACATGACTAATAGAGAGTGTGAATCTTTATAACGATGGCACAGACACCACAAAAACCTGACAGGGATTCTAATCCCTCTCCACTCAGTCTAATGCCCCATACACACTGTCGGAAATTCCGACCACAAAATCCGTCGGATTCTTTCCGACGGATTTTGTCCGAAACTGGTGTTGCATACACACGGTCTGACAAAGTTGTCGGAAAAAAAGATCATCCTGAACGTGGTGACGTTCGTTGCGTACAACGGGACTACGTAGAGGCTAGTAGCCAGTAGCTTTGGTCTTGTAATGTAATCTGAGCATGCGTGGCACTTTGTCCATCAGAATTCGCTACACACGATCGGAAAAAGTCCGATAGGACTTTGTTGTCGGAAAATTTGAGAGCAGGAGATAAAACTTTGTCCGTCGGAACATCCGACGGAAAAAGTCCGATGGAGCCTACACACGGACGGAATTTCCGACAACATTGTCCGATAGGACATTTTCCGTTGGAAAATCCGACCGTGTGTAAATAAATAATAAAGTTATGTTTTGCCTTAGAATCCCTTTGCCATCCCAGTTATTACTAGTGATGATTAAATCAACACCGAGCTGTAAATGACTAGCTATTATTATAGATGCATATTCATACCGATAAACTCTAGATGTATATGTTTATTTAAGTAATCTATTGTAAATGGATCATTGATCAATTTTTTAGAAGAACAAAACCCCTATGTTTTTTAGACAAATGAAATGATTTTAAGTAGGTGAATAGAGGGCAGAAGTGTGGTTTTCCTTGTCGTGTTTGGGGTATATTTGTCTTCATGGGGAGAATAGCAGCAATAGGATTTTTTTTTTTTGAATGAATGAATGTCCTTAAGCTTCCATACCTTGGGGGCCTAAAAGGAAGCTGGATCCAATGTCACTTGAGTCAACATTTTAACTCCTTAGAGAGATGTGAGTGGCTTGTGTGGATAGTCAAGTGGATGCACACTCAGAATGCTGTTTCCACAGCTTACATTAACAGCTGAAGAGACTTTGTCTGAGAGTGATGCCCTGTTATGAACTTTGACCTCTGCAACTACACTCAGCTAAGATCTAAAGCTTGTATAGCCATGACTGCTAGGAAAAGCTGGAGCTCTTTGTGCGAGAAAAGAGAAAAGGGAACACAAACATGGTGAATGTCTATTGAATGGGCCCATAGTGGTGCAAAATACATTGACTTACTATAAAAAGTGTAGATTTTAGACACACACACATATATATATATATATATATATATATATATATTGCTTTTTTAAATTCCATTATTAAGAGAGAGATATCGCTGAGAGTTGTTTAAAGCAGAATGATTTGGGGAATGATTTCAAAGAGAACAATCCAACAACACATAGGAGTTTATTTACTAAAAGCAAATCTGCTTTGCACTACAAGTGCATTGTAAGTGCAGTCGCTGTAGATCTGAGGGAAGCTCTGAAACGAGGGGAAGCTCTGCTGATTTTATCATCCAATGATGTGCAAGCAAAAATGCTATTTTTTATTTTCCTTGCATGTCCCCCTCAGATCTACAGCGACTGCACTTACAAGTGCACTTGCAGTGTACTTTCAAGTGTATGTTGCATGTAAAATGTGTTTTGTGTAGCAACCCTTATGATTATTATTTTGCCACAGAGTTTCCTAGCATTGTATAACAAAAGCTATGTTTATAATATCTGATCAAATAATTAAGAAAAAAAAAAAAAGCTTTAAAACCAACTCCGGGCAACTAAAAAAATATCCTTTGTAGTGGGACTGTGCAAGCATTAACCACTTGCCGACCGCCCCCTGTATATATACGTCGGCAGAATGGCACGTACAGGCAGAACCACGTACCTGTACGTGCCATTCTTCCGGCGGGTGGGGGGTCCGATCGGACCCCCCCCGGCCGGCGGGGACGGTCGGGATCGCTTCAGGAGCGATCCGGGATGAGGGGACGGCCAGTGGTTTCTGGCCACCCCCTCGCGATCGCTCCTGGCGAATCAGATGCTTCCTCTGTCTGTGTCAATCAAAACACAGGCAGAGGAAGTGATGTCACGCTCGGTGCGCCGGTCTATGTGACCGGAACGCCGAGCTGTGAACATCTAAAGGTTAGTGCACCAACAGTACACTGACACCAGTACACATAGGCACACAAAACACCCCCCTGTCACCCCCAGATCACCCCCCAGATCACCCCCTCCCCCACCCAGTCACAGTGTCACTAATTGCAGTGATCATTTTTTTACTGATCGCTGTATTAGTGTCACTGCTGTCGCTAGGTAACCATTTTTTTTTTTTGACCGCCATGTTTATATAGGTTCATAAATAGGTTTATAGGTCAGGTACCCCCATATTACAACCTAAATAAAGGTTTTAACCCCCTGATTGCCCCTAGAGTTAACCCTTTCACCAGTGATCACTGTATAACTGTCACTGGTGACGCTGGTTAGCCAGTTAGTTATTTCGTTATTTAGGTTCCCCGTCAGGTTTTTATATAGCGTCAGGTACCCCCATATATTACCTAATAAAGGTTTTAACCCCCTGATTGCCCCTAGTTAACCCTTTCACCCCCTTTTGCCAGTGTCACTAAGCGATCGTTTTTCTGATCGCTGCATTAGTGTCGCTAGGTAACCAGTTTTTTTTTGTATTACTGTTACGGGTGACGCTGGTTAGTTAGCTTGTTTTTATACTGTCAGGGCACCCGCCATTTATTACCCAATAACGGTTTAACCCCCTGATCGCCCGGCGGGTGATATCAATTAGGTTTTAGGGTCAAATAAGGTCTGCGTCGCCCCAGGTTAGTGCCAGTACCGCAAACACCCACGCGCAAAGCATACACCTCCCTTAGTGGCACAGTATCTGAACAGATCAATATCTGATCTGATCAGATCTATACTAGCGTCCCAGCAGTTTAGGGTTCCAAAAAAAAACGCATTGTTAGCGGGATCAGCCCAGATACCTGCTAGCACCTGCGTTTTCCCCCTCCGCCCAGCCCAGCCCAGCCCACCCAAGTGCAGTATCGATCGATCACTGTCACTTACAAAACACTAAGCACACATAACTGCAGCGTTCGCAGAGTCAGGCCTGATCCCTGCGATCGCTAACATTTTTTTTGTGGTAGCGTTTTGATTCAGTCGCTTCAGTCAGGAGCTTTTTTACCTGTGAATCTCAAAAAAATAAAAAAAAAATAAAATAGTTGTCGTTTTATTGTTCTCTCTCTCACTCTATTCTCTCTCTATTGTTGCTCTTTTTTTACTCCATTCTATTCTGCAATGTTTTATTATGTTTTATTATGTTTTATCATGCTTGCTTTTCAGGTATGTAATTTTGTTTACTGTGTGTTAGTTAGTGTTGAGCATTTTTTTGTTTTCAGGTGCGCCATTCAGTTGCAACGCGGATTTATTTATCTTGACAGCAACAGCGTTTGCTCCCACGATACATAAAGCCGCGACTCCAACGCTGTAGGAGGTGATTTCACCACCACAGTTAAAAAAAAGAGCATATATGCCGAAACATGGGGGCAGCAGGGGGGGGGAGGAGCGATTGGCTCCTAATGCCACGTACATACGGTCGAAATTCCGACCGTGTGTACACGGCATAACTTTTGCGGGAGGATGCCCCCATGCATCGGCATATATAAATGGTGCATGTATGCCCATCATTAGAAGTGGGTGGATGAAGGGAGGTATTCTAATGGTGGGCATACCCACCAATCAATCTCTTTTTTTCGTTCAGCCAAGAGGCTGCATGAAAAAAAAAAGATTACAATATATGTCCAGTATGTTGCTGGACTTTGAATGGTTATACCAGAATGATGCCTGCAGGTTTAGGTATCATCTTGGTATCATTCTTTTCAGCCAGTGATCGGCTTTCATGTAAAAGCAATTCTAGCGGGTAATTAGCCTCTAGACTGCTTTTACAAGCAGTGGGAGGGAATGTCCCCCCTCCCGGATATAAACCGCGCCATTGGGAAATTGGGAAAGCATTTTATCACACCAATCTTGGTGTGGTCAGATGCTTTGAGGGCAGAGGAAAGATCTAGGGTCTAATAGACCCCAATTTTTTCAAAAAAAGAGTACCTGTCACTGCCTAATGCTATCATAGGGGATATTTACATTCCCTGAAATAAAAATAAAAAAATATAAAAAAGAAAAAAAATGGAAGTAACAGTTTAAAAAAAAAATACAAAAGCAAAATAAATAAAAAAAAAAACCAAAAAAAAAAAAAAAAAGCACCCCTGCCCCCCCTTCTCTTGCGCAAAGGCGTACACAAGCGTTGGTCTGGCGTCATATGTAAACAGCAATTGCACCATGCATGTGAGGTATCACCGCGAAGGTCAGATCGAGGGCAGTAATTTTAGCAGTAGACCTCCTCCGTGAATCTAATGTGGTATCATGTAAAGGCTTTTAAAGGCTTTTAAAAATGTATGTAGTTTGTCGCCACTGCGTGTTTGTGCGCAATTTTAAAGCATGTCGTGTTTGGTATCCATGTACTCGGCCTAAGATCATATTTTTTATTTCATCAAAAATTTGAGCAATATAGTGTGTTTTAGTGCATTAAAATAAAAAAAAGTGTATTTTTTCCACACAAAAATGCGTTTGAAAAATCGCTGCGCAAATACTGTGTGGAAAAAAAAAATGCAACACCCACCATTTTAATCTGTAGGGCCTTTGCTTTAACAATATATATAGTGTTTGGGGGTTCAACGTAATTTTCTTGCAAAAAAAAAATATGTTTTCATGTAAACAAAAAGTGTCAGAAAGGGCTTTGTCTACAAGTGGTTAGAAGAGTGGGTGACGTGTGACATAGGCTTCTAAATGTTGTGCATAAAATGCCAGGACAGTTCAAACCCCCCCCAAATGACCCCATTTTGGAAAGTAGACACCCCAAGCTATTTGATGAGAGCAATGTTGAGCCCATTAAATATTTTTTTTTTTTGTCCCAAGAGATTGAATAATGAAAAAAAAAAAATATATATATTTTTTTTACAAAAAGTTGTCACTAAATGATATATTGCTCAAACATGTCATGGGCATATGTGGAAATACACCCCAAAATACATTCTGTTGCTTCTCCTGAGTACGGGGATACCACATGTGTGGGACTTTTTGGGAGCCTAGCTGCGTACGGAACCCCAAAAACCAATCACCGCCTTCAGGCTTTCTAAGGGTGTAATTTTTTTATTTTCACTTCTCACTGCCAATCACAGTTTCGGAGGCCATGGAATGCCCAGATGGCATAAAACCCCCCCAAAATGACCCCATTTTGGAAAGTAGACACCCCAAGCTATTTGCTGAGAGGTATTGTGAGTATTTGCAGATCTCGCTTTTTGTCACAAAGTTTTGAAAATTGAAAAAAAGAAAAAAAAATTTTTTTTTTCTTTACTTTCTTCATTTTCAAAAACAAATGAGATCTGTAAAATACTCACCATGCCTCTCAACAAATAGCTTGGGTGTCTACTTTCCAAAATGGGGTCATTTGGGGGGGTTTTGTGCTATTTTGGCATTTTATGGCCTTCGAAACGGTGATAGGTAGTGAGGAGTGAAATCAAAAATTTTTGGGGGGGCTTTTTTTTTTGTCTGGGGGAGAGGAGAGACAGTTTTACCTACCTGATCCTCCAAGCTCTAGTGCTGAACTGTCCCTTGGCATCAGCATGTCCAATGAAAAGTTATGGACTCTGTTTTAGTTTTGATTACGTCAGGACCCCGCTAATGAACATAGGGAAGAAGAGGTGGCAGGGACCAGTTTAAATGTGTGGAAGGAGCAGCAGCTCAGGCATAGGCATCCGCAGGTAGGGGCAAGGGGGGTCAAGTGCCCCCCCTGGAATCAGTGACCAGATCTTAAATCCAGCACAGTTGCGTCACTATCGGGGTGCGCCAGTGGGGTGACACCATCAAGGAGCTGTCAAGCCCCCCATCAGTGTAGTGTGACTTCGGCTCTTTTCCCTGCTCAGTCCAGCTGAGAACTCGGTGGCACTGTGACAGGAGAAAGGCGAACTGCGGGCTATCAGAAGTTTCCCCCGCTCGTCCCCCCTTTCTCCTGTCAGGGAAAAGAGATGGCGGCTCTCACCAGTTCCCCGCCCAGCTTCCTGCCCGCTCCGTTCCTTTCCTATTGGCCATATTTGAGGGCCAATCAAAAGAGACTAGGAGAGGAGAGCATCATGGGACATGCAGTTTAAAAGATTGGCGGCCCCATTTTCCACAGGGAGGAGGCTACAGCTCGATCAAGGGAGAGAGTGCTACAGGACAAAAAATAAAGAGTGTGCGGGGCGGAAGCCAGAGAGATTCATGCTGCCCAGCTCCACCAGAGAGAGCCACGCTGCCCAGCACCACCAGAGAGAGAAAGACTGAGCCACTACCAGGGTACAGGCATGCTACACTACTGACCAGAGTCGCCCCCGGGGAACCCAGAGTGAGTGATCGTCCAGCCGGAGTGATCACTGCTGTAGTTTCGCTGGGTCTGGTAAGAGGGTCTGTTGGCCATTATCCATTACTTATCCTAGGGACTGTACTACGTCTGCAGTCTCTGACCATAATAATGTGATAATGACATTGTTGAAAAGGGGCGGTGCATGGGTGACCCTAAAATGATGCCCCCCCCCCCCCTGAAAATAGTTCTGTGGATGCCCATGAGCTCAGGTACTGTAAGTAAATCTTTTTTAGTTCCGCCAGACAAAAACAAGCAACTAGCTCTTGCAGTGCAGGTACAGCCCCACTGTAAGGGATACTTTTTTTAATTATCTGGAGTTGGGCTTTAATATGTATGTTCAGCCAATACTTTTTTTTTTTGGATAAAGTGATGAAGGATTAGAGCCCTTGTTAGGTTATTACTGCTGTTAGAGAGATTTCTCCTCACTTATTGTCATGGTGATAGTGGTTTAATCAGACAGGAATTGAAAAAAAATATCCAACAGTAACAAAGATGGAAATTTTTTTTTGCAGTATAGTAGAAGAAAACTAGAATCCAGTTTGCCATTTACTACTGTCTGTGCTCCTTCTGCACATTTTCCCTTAACTCCTGTCCCTTAACCCCCTTTCACACTGGGCGGTTTTCAGGCGGTACAGCGCTAAAAATAGCGCCTGTATACCGCCTGAAAAAAACGGCCCCATTCACTCCAGTGTGAAAGCCGGCGGGCTTTCACACTGGAGCGGTGCGCTAGCAGGACAGCAAAAAAAGTCCTGCTAGCAGCATCTTTGGAGCGGTATAGGAGCGGTGTGTTCACCGCTCCTATACCGCTCCTTCCCATTGATTTGAATGGGACACCGCGGTAAAACCGCGGCAATACGGCGGCGCTCTGCGGGGGATATTAACACTTTTTCGGCTGCTCGCGGGCCGAAACCCGCGGGCAAAACGACGGTAAAGCAGCGCTAAATATAGCGCTGCTTTACCGTCACCGCGGCTCCCGCCCCAGTGTGAAAGGGGCCTAAGTGAGGGAAATCCCCCAGCTAACATTACAAAAGTAAAGGGTTATGGGTGGAAACACAGCTTTAAACAACTGGAACACAGCACCTTATATGTGATGTCCTATTCCGTACCCTGACAAGTCACCTTCCTAGCAGTATGTATTAAATACTTGACCACCGGAAAGTTTTACCCCCTTCATGACCAGGGCATTTTTTGCTATTCATCACTGGAAATTAGTTTGGTCATGGAACACTGTACGCAAATTTAATTTTTATAATTTTTTATCACACAAATAGAGCTTTATATTTGTACTAATGAAAATATGGCAATTTTATAAAAACAGTCCTTCCTATATAGAGTCTCTATAATATTGCAGCAGCGCTTATGTCCTTATTCGCACCGAGGACTATACGGTAAATCACAGATGAAAGAAGATGAGTGAATATTTCAATCGCTACTGTAAAAGTTCTTTCCGTGCAAAATAATCAGTATACACCGAGAATTCCACCAGGTATTCACCACGTGCGTTATAAATTCCCCGCATGGGGATGCACTCACCAGACCCAAGTTAAAAATACGCCCATCAAATAGGTTTTTCCAGCATCAGCGTTTCTCCACTCCTTATCTCCTTATGCAGCAGACATAGCAGGTACATACACCAATTCCCCTCATATAAAAAGAAGGTTGCATATAGTGTGATACTGTATAAAAGATTTTATTGGGTATAAAACTCCCCCCCTTAGTACATAAATGCGTACCCTGCATCAATAAAAATCAAGCGTTGTATTAGTACTGTGCGGAGGGGTGTACCTAGGGGCAGGCATTAGTGGTTACACTCATTCTTTACATTTTATATTTGTACTATTTAATCACCACTGGGATTTTGTTTTTTTGCTATAAAAAAGGAAAAAAAGACCAAACATTTTGAAAAAAAAACAATATTTTCTACTTTCTTACATATCCAATAAAATCACATTTCTTTATAAATTTAGGCCAAAATGTATTCTGTTACATGTATTTGGTAAAAGAAAAAAAAAATCACAATAAGTGTATAATAATTGGTTTGTGTGAAAGTTATGCCATCCACAATCTATGGTATATATATTTGAAAATTGATCAATCCTGATGTACTGATGACCTATCTCACTTATTGTGGCCCTAAAATTACCCCTTTTGGACAATCTAAAGTATTTAGCAAGAGGCATGGCAAGTTTTTTGAAGTTGTCATTTTTTGTCACAATTTTTTAGAAAAAGAAGAAATTAAATAAAATTTGGTGTTTCTTTCACTGTTTTTTTTTTTTTACATACTCTCATCAGTGTCATAATTATTATTGCTTATAACAGTGATGATCACTGGTATAATCAATAGTTTTAGCTGTCATTAATAGCTTTCATGACTGTGTAAGTGGTTAACTTATACAGCAAAGCTGTAACAAACCAAATCTATAAATATTCCTGATTGGTGAAATGTGTGAGGGTACACACAATTCATTACACCAGCTTACTGCTATTTATTCACTGGATTCCATTGTAGCACTCCTTTGTCCAGTAAGACTGATGTGGTTGTAGTTATTTTCACCTATATTATCTCAAGACAAATCAGAGGTTTGGGATTTACAAACTTAGTAATAACACAGAGAAATAACACAACGCGAGGGTACAGTGGGGAAAATAATTATTTGATCCCCTGCAGATTTTGTAAGTTTGCCCACTTACAAAGAAATGAAGGGTCTATAATTGTTACCATAGACATATTTTAAATGATAGAGGCAAAATATCAACCAAAAATCCAGAAAAAATATGATATAAATGTAATAAATTGAGTTGCAGTTCAGTGAGTAAAATAAGTATTTGATCCCATACAAACCAACAATAATTCTGGCTCCCACAGAATAGTTACAGTATATGCTCATGTGGTACACAGATTAGTCCTGTCAATTTAAGAAGGTGTTCCTAACGACAACTCGTTATGTGTATAAAAGACACCTGTCTGAGTGCGCATGCGCGGGACTTCCAGAAGATGCTGTAACTGGAAGCTCCGACCTGCTCTGGCTTCACAGAAGCCCCCACACGAGCGAACACGAGCAGGACCTCAGTAGCTGGCCTGCCCGGTGTCTGGACACTATAGAGCATCTGCCCGCATGCGATCAATCCAGGAGGGAGGTCAGTCGCCAGCTCAACTTTGGCCTGCCAACCCCAGGGCCTTCCAAGATGGCAGCCGCGGCTCCTCCATGCAGAGACACAGACTCTATCACGGACCGTCCTCCAGCACACCAGGCAGCATGTAACCTCCTGGCTACTCCTGTGAGTAGTAATCTCAGCCATGCTGTCTCCCCGGCCTCCACGGAATCCCTCCTGGGCAGGACAATGGAGGAGGAGATAATGAGAAAATCCCGTGACTCGGACAATCTCATGATCCAAGGACATAAAGTTCAAATATTTGCAGATCTATCCCCCACCACAATCCAGAGGCGGAGAGCCCTCAAACCTCTCCTTGTATATTTCTATGCCAAAAGTTGGTAAAATATTGGTGGTCCTTCCCATTTCACTTGCAGTTCCAGTCCCGGAATAAATCTTATGGATTCACAAGCTTCCAAGATGGCAAACGACTGCTCCTCCAGCTTGGGTTCATCTCCCAAGAATTACCACCCTAACCGTCAGCCAATCGCCCAAGCTCTTCTAAGAGGCCCTCTCCAGGCAGCCCTCTAACACCATTATGGAACAAGCAACAAACAAAGAGGCACCGAGACTCTATGCCTCCATGATGGGACCTACAGTCGATTGACCCATCAAGGATCGTTGTTGGTATTCCATTGGACAGACAAACCCTCCGATTGTGTAGTAGACTCTCCTACACTCCCTCTGTACTCTATCTAGCCCATTGGGCACACTCTCCCATCCAAACCTTATACCAAACTTGAGAGTTTATTCACTTGAGTATATTAATTTTCACGGGTTATACCCCTGCACTGTTGTATGCTCATTATGCATTTGGATGCAACCAGGCTGACTGTTTAATATTGTTTGTGCTTTACAACTACACTCTCAAGAGAAGATACTCAATGTAATGTCTTTGTCTCCAGGCGAATGCTACTATCCTCTCCTATCTTACAGCCTTTAGGATGCATTCCATATGCCTGGTCAGTTTATACGATTTGTGTTAACATGCTTTATGTACATTTTTCTTTTTTATCATTACATTTTGCTTTTTTTAACTATACAAAATCCCCTAATTTCTACTAATTTAATAGGGGGCCTCCTGGTCGGAGCGGTTTAGCTTGCCACTCCTCCTGTTGTGACTCTGTTAACCTCTGGTGACACCGGGAAAGCAACCTACACCTAGGTTGCCCTTACACCGAACCCTACACATTTTGGGGTTTCGGAGCAGGACTTGGCTGGCCCAGTTCTGCAGTTAGGGAACTCAGAATAACTTTTATTCTGGACTCCCTGACTCTCCTTTTCTGCCATCTCCTTTCCTTGCTTCTCTTTCTTTCTGCTATACTCTCACCTCCTGTTTTCTTATCTCCCTCCCAGATTTCTATGCAGAAAGCCCACCTAATTTTGAATGCTTTGACTCTAGGGCCTGTCTGGACCTTCCACATCAAGATTCCTCCTTCGGCAGAACATGTATGCACTCTACACATGTGGGCGCATCCTCACTCTCATGTCCATGGCTAATTCCACCCCTTCAATGGCGACTCTCCGAGACGCTTCTCACAGCACACAAGGCCTTAACTCTCCGATTAAGAGATGCAAGGCTTTTCACCATTACCACTCTATGGGAATAGACATCTTACTACTTGAGGAAACTCACTTTCCAGGCAGTTATAACTCTTTGTTCTTACACCAAAAGTATCCCAACTTCTACCTCGCCAACGCAGAAGTCAAGAAGAGAGGAGTAACCATTCTCATTTCTAAAATAATTTCCTTCACTCATTCCCAAACTATTAGGGATTGAGAGGGTCGATACATTCTGGTCAAGGGTCATATTAATGGCTCTCTATATACCCTTATCATATTATGCTCTGAACCAGGGCCAAGCAGCCTTTTTCTCTAAATTGCTCAGCTCACTTTCGCCCCACTTTGAGGGAAGGGTGATAATGGGAGGAGATTCCAACATAACTTTTGACCACCTATTAGACAAATCAGTACAGGGCACCCCCGCCTAAAAAAACCTTCCAAACAAATCCTCTGCATTGCCGGCTATTACATTCTCTAGGCCTGATAGATACATGGAGAGAACTAAACCCATCAGCTAAAAATTACACACATTTCTCTGCCCCTCATAGGACATATGGTAGAATAGATCACATAATTATCCTATCCTCACTTCGGAGATCCACATAGCAACTCACGCATCTATTTGCGAAGTGCCCTGGTCAAACCACTCCATGGTAATTCTCAAGCTCATTGGGGAACCATCCTCCTCGGGCCCCTGCCCCTGGCATCTCAATGAGTTCCTTTTAAACAACCCAGTGCACTGTACTATGCTAGGGAAAGAACTCCGTGAGTACTTACTCCTTAACGATATAGACAAAATTTCTCCAAGCTCTCTGTGGGGAGCACATTAAACAGTGAAGAGGGGGAAAATTATTCAATTGGCCTCACGATTGAAGCGTGAACTGCTGGTTGATATAACAAATCTAGAGAAAGAGTTTAACTCGCTTAGAAAATCACACAAATGCCATCCCACACTTGATTCCTTAGCTAAACTAGAAGCTACTAGACTTGCCCTAAATCTGGTGCTAACCTCTAGTGTGGAAAAACATTTAAGATGGACAAGTGGCCAGTTTTACCTATGAAAGGATAAAATTGTCCCATAACTTGCAGCCAAATTTTCTCATAAACTTTGGACATATACCCTACCTAAAATTAAAACCTTGGCTGGATCCTTGTCTCAAAACCCCAAACAAATTTTAGAAGCCTTCCACTCGTTCTATTCCAAACTACACTCTAAAGAGAGCTCCAGTGCACCATATAAATTGGAAACTTTCCTAGAGAACATACCCCTTCCTAAACTCAGGGATTCCCATCGTTCTATTTTAGAATTCCCCATCCTAGAAAATTAAGTTTGAAACATTATTAATACGTAATGGCTCGGCTCTGGGCCCAGATGGCTTTTCGACTTGCTATTATAAAACGTTTGTTGATGTTCTCTCTCCCCATCTGGTCTGGTTCTTTAATACCCTTAGCAAGGACACTCCCTTAGACTCAACATTGAACCTTGCATACATCTCTGTGATTCTCAAACCTGGTAAGGACCCTAGTGAAGTGGGTAACTATCTCATTAATCAATCTCATTAATCAAAAATAAACCAATCTCATTAATCAATAATGACTTGAAAATAATGACAAAAATGTTATCAAACCGACTGGCATCATTTATAGGGTCATATATCCACAAAGACCAGGTAGGCTTTATACCTGACAGGCAGGGCCTGGACCAGATAATGAGGGCTGTTGACAGTATATCTCTCATGAAGTCAGGCTGGGATAGATGGCCTCCACAGGAAGGATTCCTCTTTTCAATAGATCTTCCAAAGGCATTTGACACTGTGTTCTGGCCTTACATTTTCACTACACTAGAAAGATGGGGCATTAGACTTCATCCAGACATCTACGAAGTCCAATGTGGTCTATCAACCCATAAATGTGCATTATTTGCAGATGGCGTCCTCCTTTTGATTGACATCCCCTCTTATCTTGACCCTTAATATTCTCCAGCTGCTACACGAATTTAGGCAAGTCTTTGGCCTCCATATTAACATGTCAAAATCTATGGCCCGCAATGTATCGACCCCCTCGAGCCTGGTAGACAGACTTAAAATTCACTTTCCCTTCTCTTGGAGCTACTTCTCTATACCTTACCTGGGTATTCACCTTGCAGCCTCTATTGATCTCCTCTAAAAAATGAATTACTTATGTTCAAGAAACTATCAACTGACCTTTCCCAATGGTCATTATATGGGATGTCCTGGGTAGGAAGAGTAAATGCAATCAAGATGACCCTGTTACCGCAAATTCTTTACTTACTCTGGTCTCTCCCTATTCCTGTAATCAAGCTACATATCAATAAATTAGAATCAGCTATATTTCGCTTTATTTGGGATAAAACAGGACACTGCTTCTCAAGACACATTTTATTTAAACCCAGACTGAAAGGGAGTTTAGGATTACCTAACCTCTGGTGGTATTACCAGGCGGCACAGTTGGCCAAAATGTCTATCATATACTCCAGGGGATCAAAACCTGATTGGGTAGAGATGGAAAGACAGGCAGTTCAGAATTTCATGTTTGATTTTCTGATTTGGAGTTCTCCCAAGTCACGACCCCTTATTCTATCTCCAACGTTGTCTCACTCCGTAGCTTTATGTGACTCACTTTATAAGTCAAATAAAATAGCATCTGCTTGGCAGTCACCATATCTTCCACAATCCTCACTTTCCTTCAGGGATGACATCAAAGCCTTTCAATGGTGGTTGAACAAAGGGTTATACCACTTTGGGCAGTACTTTATCTCTAGCGGGCCCCTCACATTAAGTCATTGTATTAATAAATTAGAGATGCCCCTACTAAAAAATTAAGCTTTTTTCAAATTTCCCATTTCTTGAATTCAATCTGGATCCATAAACCGAGTTCTCTTTTTCCATCACCCCATATGAGATATGGTGCTCCAAAGTCATGGACATGAGAGAAGGAATCTCCTTGATATACTCAGCCCTGGCTGACCCATTGGAGAAAGCGTCATACATGCTAAGTAGAGAACGAGACCTTGAGATTGAGTAGGACATAGACTCATGGCATTCATGCTTCTCTTGTTCCATTAAGGGGATTCATAACATTTCCTTGATCGAGGCCAACATTAAAGTCATGTCTCATTGGTACCTTGTGCCTAACCGCCTTGCCAAATTTTAGACCTCCCCCTCTGCTTCAGAGGTTGTGGCCATTTGGGTACACTTTTCCACACCTTATGGCAGTGTCCTAGAAAAAGGGGTTATTGAAACAAAATTTTCAAAGTTTTTTTTTCCCTGGATGTGACCGTTCGTAATGCTATTACCCAACCCTAAAGGTTTTAAGGAATGGACCCTATACAAATACTTTGTGAGTGGTACCTGAAACTCTATGCCCATCCCTCGGGGGGGGGGGGTCACCACACTGCTTCCAGAAGCTCTTCCAACGTGATTCACAACATTAATGAATCAGCATGCGTGTGTGGGGGCTTCCCATTGGGGATTCCTTATTTTTGTTGTTTTTGCCCAGTTGCTTAGGTTTTGAATGACATCTCTCTAATCCATCATTTTGCATGAATGAGAGCCTTCATTTTGGATACTTTAACAATATGGTAATAATTGTTTTGTTCATTATTATACAACTCTGTTGGACTCTTATCTCATCACGTTACCTAAACGTTTTCCTGTGACTACTATATGCATTTTTGTATGTGTAAACTTTCAATAAAAAACATATAAACAAACAAAAAAAAGATTGTAGTGCATTGAAGGCTGCTGATTGACCAAAGCATGCACCTGACCTGTATGCTTTGGCCAATCACAGTGTTATGTGCTGTGAGAGCCATGATTGACCAAAGGCAGTGCATATACCAGATGAGGACTTACTAATGATTTGTACAGGGGCAAAATTATATCTCTCTCTCTGGAGTTCATACCTCTCTTAATATAAGCAAGGACTTTGCTTGCTTTGGAAAACGCAGCTTGGCATTGCATGCTATTATGGCGCTTATGACCCACTTAAACCCCCAAATCCTTCTCCACCATTGATTCCTCCAGTTGTACTTCCCCTAGTATGTATGATGCATGCATATTCTTAGCCCCCAAGTGCATAACCTTACATTTATCAACATTAAACATCATTTGCCACTTAGTTGCCCAATTAGACAGTGCATTGAGGTCGGCTTGTAAATTGGAGACATCCTGTAAGGATGTTATTCAACTGCATAGCTTAGTGCCATCTGCAAAGACAGAAATTGCACTTTAAATCCCAGACCTATATCATTTATAAAGATATTAAACAGTAAGGGTAGTAGCACTGAACCTTGAGGTACACCACTGATAACCTTAGACCATTCAGAGTAAGAGTCATTAACCACTACTCTCTGAATAATGTCTTTTAGCAAGTTTTCTATCCATTTACAAATTGATCTTTCCAAGTGTGTAGACTTTACCTTACACATGAGCCATATGTGGGGAACTGTGTCAAACGCTTTTGTAAAATCCAAGTATACCACATCCACAACCACCTCTCTAGCCAAGGTTTCACTTACCTCCTCATAAAAAGAAATCAGGTTTGTTTGACAACTTCTGTGTTTCATGCATCCATGCTGTCTGTTGCTTAAAATATTTTTTTCCAGCAAGAACTCGTCTATGTGGCCTTTTAATAAATTCTCCAGTATCTTCCCGAATATAGAAGTTAAACTAACAGGTCTTTAGTTACTTGGTAAAGACTTTGATCCCTTTTTAAATATAGGCACCACAGTGACCCTAAACCAATCCAGTGGTACCATTCCAGTCATTAACGAGTCCCTAAATATTAGATACAATTGCCTTGAACTGACAGAGCTCAATTCTTTTAGGATCTGTCTAAATATTTCTGGGCCATATCATTTATGAGCCATTGTGGATCATTTGTTGCTGTTTCACTACCTCCCCCATTATGGACATGAGCTCCCCCATGTTCCATAAGAAAGTATTTAATATATTTTCCTTCTCTTTGTCAGCAGTCACCCACTCTAAAATTATTTTGTAAAGGGCCTACATGCTCAGACCTGACCTTTTTACTATTAATATATTTCAATAATTTTTGGGGGTTTGTCCTATTATCTTTTGCAATCTGCCATTTGTTTTGAATTTTTGCATCCTTGATTTCCTTTTTACATATTCTGTTATATTCTTTGTGACATTTAAACGATGGTAGCTTCCTTCATTTTTATATTTTTTAAAAGCTCTTTTTTTATTATTTATAGCCATTTTAACTTTGGCCGTGAGTCACATAGGTTTTATTTTTAGCCTTTTAACCACTTCAGCCCCGGACCAATTGTCAGCTTAAGGACCAGAGGTCTTTTTTCAATTTCGCACTGCATTACTTTAACTGATAATTGCGCGGTCATGCAATTTTGTAACCAAACGAAATTTGCGTCCTTTTCTTCCCACAAATAGAGCTTTCTTTTGATGGTATTTTATTGCCTCTGTGATTTTTATTTTTTGCGATATAAACGGAAAAAGAGCGAAAATTTTGAAAAAAAAAGAGATTTTCTACTTTTTGTTATAAGAAAAATCTAATAAACTCAATTTTAGTCAAACATTTGGGCCAAAATGTATTCAGCCACATGTCTTTAGTAAAAAAAAATGCCAATAAGCGTATATTTATTGGTTTGCGCAAAAGTTATAAGGTCTACAAACTAGAGTACATTTCCTGGAATTTACACCGCTTTTAATTTATGACTGCCTATTTCATTTCTTGAGGTGCTAAAATGGCAGGGAAGTACAAAACCCCCCCCAAATGACCCCATTTTGGAAAGTAGACACCCCAAGCTATTTGCTGAGAGGCATGTTGAGCCCATTGAATATTTTTTTTTTTAGTCCCAAGTGATTGAATAAAGACAAAAATAAAAAATACATTTTTTTTTTCAAAAAGTTGTCACTAAATGATATATTGCTCACACATGCCATAGTTATATGTGGAATTGCACCCCAAAATACATTTTGCTGCTTCTCCTGAGTTTGGGGATACCACATGTGTGGGACTTTTTGGGAGCCTAGCCGCGTACGGGGCCCCGAAAACCCAAGCACCGCCTTCAGGATTTCTAAGGGTGCAAATTTTTGATTTCACTCCTCACTACCTATCACAGTTTTGAAGGCCATAAAATGCCAAAATAGCATAAAACCCCCCCCCAAATGACCCCATTTTGGAAAGTAGACACCCCAAGCTATTTGTTGAGAGGCATGGTGAGTATTTTACAGCTCTCATTTGTTTTTGAAAATGAAGAAAGTAAAGAAAAAAAAAATTTTTTTTTCTTTTTTTTCAATTTTCAAAACTTTGTGACAAAAAGCGAGATCTGCAAAATACTCCCCATACCTCTCAGCAAATAGCTTGGGGTGTCTACTTTCCAAAATGGGGTCATTTTGGGGGGTTTTATGCCATCTGGGCATTCCATGGCCTCCGAAACTGTGATTGGCAGTGAGAAGTGAAATAAAAAAATTACACCCTTAAGCCCCATACACACGGTCGGACTTTTTCATGGATTCTGTCCGATCGGACAAGGTTGTTGAAAAATCAGACCGTGTGTATGCACCATCGGACAGTGTTCGTCGGTTTGACCGACGGACAAAGTCTTATCTCCTGCTGGAAAGCTTTGTCCGACGGACAAAGTGCTACGCATGCTCAGAAGAAATTCTGTGACGGAAGCGCTCGGTCAGGTAAAACTACCTTTCCTAATCGACACAGCACATTCGTCACGCTGCAATGTTAAAATGTCTTTAATACAGCGCATTCTCTTTTTCTTTACAATGCAACAAGAATGACATGTTTTAGCTGCTCCTATTCACCCGCACTTCTCACAAACTTACTTCTTTATTACTTTGCAGCATTTATACACTACATGTTTATTTTTACTCAGATCGTAAAAGAATCTTTGTTATTTTTTTTACCATGATTTGTCTTTTTTTTTTTTTTTTGGGGAATACATATTTGAAGGATTTTTTTTTTTTTTTTTTTGGAGGGGGGTTGTGTGTCTCAACTTACCAAAACCACATTATTAACATTTGTATTTCTTGCTTAAATTTACTAGGAGTTTGTTGGTTGTTGGTGCCCCTTGTTAATTCTACTTTAGGATTAGTGAAATGTACCTGCCTACTCAAAGAAAAACTGTCATTGTAGAAAAGTAAAACACAATAGTCAATGATTATTTCAAATCAAAAAAACATTTATT
The DNA here is from genome assembly GCA_028564925.1 of Lithobates sylvaticus. NCBI lineage: Eukaryota > Metazoa > Chordata > Amphibia > Anura > Ranidae > Lithobates > Lithobates sylvaticus. The sequence continues at coordinate 245,661,359 of CM053029.1, read as the reverse complement.
TAGGTCACACCAACAAACCAAAGAGGAACGCAGCCATGGTGAAACTTGGGGAATTTGCAAAGCCTTGGCCCCCCACGGCAACCATCATTGTTCAAGCGTAGAAAATTGGGGGACTGAGGAGTACGTATATTAAGGGGAGTGCAATCTGGTCGTGAAGTCCAAAGTATCCGGAACTGCAGCAGATGCCATCTAGGTCCCCAGGCTCTGGTACTACAAGAGGCTCCATCTTCTCTCAGACCAGACTGATGCCAGGTCGTCACTCTCAGGTCTTCCTTCCACGCTTCCTTGCACGCTGTGGCTGTCGTGCTGGTGGGGTGGCAGAAGAGGAGGAGGAGGAGGAGGAGGAGGCGGAGCATGGTAGCTATGGCAAACATGTGTGACTGGGGTCATCTCCCCACCCTACCCTTATTTAGGACATGGAGGATGAGCCCCTCACACATGTTGCGTTGCCTCACCTCCATACCCATCATTTTTGTGACAACCACCGAGCCAAAGGTCTCCTCGTCGGCGGGTGTGGCATGTAGGGAGGCTGAAGCCTCTCTGATCATGCGGAGCGCTGACTCTGCCACATAACCCCCCCTTCTCGCCCTTCTGTACGGAAGGCGGAGGAGAGGGATTTGGGAGTCAGTCAGGCTCCGAGGCCTAGCCCCCTCTTGGCTGCCACTACCCACCTCGTGGCTGCCACTAACCCCTGCCTCCTCCTGACTGCCACCTTCCACAGCCACCTCCTGGCTGAGGTCTTCCTGTGTATGAAAAAGGGACATAGTTTCAGTTATTTGTTCATCAAACACACACAATTCTCATCTAGTGACTGGTGCAAAATGTTTACAAATAGAAAACCATACAATTCTCAGCCCTGCAGTTTAGATTCTGGCCCCAAATGTCTCCAACACCACTGTCTGTTGATATGTCAAACACGTTAGGAATGAAGCAATTGGGGATCCTGAATTAAGTGAACATCATTCATTATTCCCATAAATGGTAACAAAACTACTATACCTGGAACAAGCTGGGCTCCTCCACCTCTTCCAGACTGGAAGGCCCAGGTTGCTCCTCGGAAGCCTCATCAGGGGTGGGCTGCGCGCAAGGAAGCGTGGAAGGAGGAGTCGAGGTTGGCTCCGTGACATCAGTCTGGTCTTTCAGAAAATGGAGACTCTGATAGTACCAGAGCTTGGGCACATAGACCTCATCTGCTGAAGTTGCAGTTTCCTCAGACTTCACGACCTTCTTCCGCTCCCTGATATACGCACTCCTCAGGCTGCCAATTTTCTTTCTTAGATCATCAACAGTTGCCGCGGGGAACCTTGGCTTGACAAATTCCACAAGTTCCTCCAGGGCTGCGTGCCTCTTTGGTTTGTTTGTGTAATGTGGGTGTTTACCCTGCCATAAAACGGGAAATTCCCTATATTTGGCAATGAAGAGGGGGAGAAAACTCATGTCGTTGAATCCCTTCATAATCTCTGCAAGACACAACACCACACAAAACCATATAAATTATGTCAGGCTAAACTCTCCTAATCTTCTCCATAAAGAAGCCTCAAGTTCGAATCAGTCTGGGCTAGTTATGTACCAACGTCAAATTGTACCTTCGTTTGTAGCGATCGTCTCGTGCGTGAGTTTTCTCTCCCCTCGTCTTTCAGATCGTGGCTACGACACAGGCGTGTGACGTTTTATATACAGTGCGCATGCGTCAAACTCCGCCCGCCCCTGACGATCTTTCTCGTCTATTCCCCACCCCTTCTCTTTACGGCGCAGTGGGGAGAGCACATGGCGTGGACACAGCAGGTGCGCCCCAAATATCCCACCAACGAGGAGGAGGACGAGGAAAGTCCGGAGGCAGAAACGTCCCGATCCCGGAGCCTGAAATTCAAGGCCTCCAATATGTCATTTGGAGAAATGTTGGAGATGGTGGACATATTAAAAAGGAGCGACTATGATGGGAAGTATGGGCCTTACCTCAACCCCAATGTCCGCAAGGCCAAGATCATGTCTAAAGTTGTGAGAAGGCTGTACAATCAGTTTGGGGTACAACGATCCAAGGAGCAACGCTGGTCAGACCTGAAACTGAGGGAGGCCGATCAGTACAGAAAGATCAAGCGAATTCTTCAAAAAAGTAAGTAGTTGTGTTTTGTGTTTGATTTCTTGCTTGCATACTGCTCCATTGTGTTTTGATTTTTACAAAGTTGTACATTCCAAAATGGCCACTTTCAGGTTCGTCTGTGCATTCGATCGTACTCAGCCTTGATCTTTCTGCCACTGTCATGGTCGTGTGTGTGTGTGTGTCCATTCGATCGTACGCAACCTCGATCGTTCGGCCACTTATAAAACGATGTTTGGTGTTTTTTTTTGGGGAAAGGAAGTTTGTTCTCACTAGAAATGTCATCAAGAATGTAAAGCCAATTTATTCAATGTAAAGGAGAGGTCACCCAGTAGCTGTTTACCCATCTGGACTCTAGAGCACTAGTGCTGGGACACCCAAACCCCCTTTTTATTATGCTTTTCCACACATGTGCTCCAGTGGATACTAGAGGGGTGTCTCCATCACACAAACTTCTACCAAAAAGCTAGTCAGTTTAGCACCTTTACAAAGTGACTACATTCATGTAGTTGGCATTTGTAACTGGCCAAACTAAAATAGTGTCCGTCAGTTTCAAGCAATGTTTGTCATTTCCTATTTCTGCCCTCAATAGATTGTGTTGCTAAATCTTCCTTTTGTACATTCTCATAGGGGAGCGAAAACTTGGGCCGTCTGAGGAAACCCCCAAACCAACACCTCCCAAAAAAGGGGAAAGAGCAGAAGCAGAGGAGGAGGAGGAGGAAGGAGAGATCATCGAACTTGGAGAAATTGTCACCACAACAGGTGAGTGTGGGAGAACACAGCTACTGGTAAGCTAATCCATGTATGGCTGCCTCATTTCCAACACCCCATTTTTGTTTGTTTGTGGTTTTTAGGTGACGTGGATGTTGTGGAAGAAAAATCGCACTTTACCACAGAGAGTGCCCACGTACTGATCGGAGAGATAATGGTCTGCAATAGAGATCTAGATTACATAAAGCAAAACATCAATGATGTTCAACAAAAATTGAAGAACATCATTGATGTTTTAGGAAAAATATGAAAACGCACCAAGTAATTAACACACATTTGTGCCAGCTTCTGAACACATTTGCAACTTAAAAACTGTGTGAAATTTGGAACATGCACACATTGTGTCCACATGTGCTAGCTCCCATCATGGTGGATGAATGCCAACTTTTTTTTGGGGGTGCAACCACTTTACGAACTACGAAAGTGGTTGTGGTGAAGGGGTTGCACCCCCAAAAAACGTCCATTCATCCCCATGATGGAAAATGGCACTTTTGAAGCTTCTAGGCATGTGTTTGACCATCTAATGACCATTTTCAGACCCAAATTGTGTGCATGTTCTAAATTTCCACTTTCCGGGGGTGACCCCCCCATGTGATGAAGGCAAGATCAAACACACTTTGAACATATAGTCATGTCTGATCTTGTCTTCACTTTACAAAGTTGAACTTTCCTAGTTCATAGGTTCTGTTTAGCTCCATGCCTGGTTTTACCAATTGCGGAATGTTTGTAAACAATGTTGTAAATAAGCAAGATGTTGTAAGTTTTGGCGTGAAGATTGTAAACGCACTTGTGAATGTTTTACAAGTAAACTTTTTTATTTTTCTAAATGTGTGGCTTCCTTATTTAAAAAACACAATGCATTATGTATGTCAAATGTAAAGGATATGGGGGGCAATGAGTGTTATTTACTAAAGGCAAATCCACTTTGCACTGCAATTTTCTTTCCCAGGGAACTTTTTCAATGCACTTGTAGAGCATAGCGGATTTGACTTATGTAAATGACACCCACAGTGCTTTGTACGAAAACACGGAGCACAGCATTTTTGAGAATACACACATGTCAGACCTGGTGATGAAAAGGAGTATTTTGGGTGTCAGTTATGCAGGACAAACCTTCTCTAGACCAAAGATTAGGTAGGAAACACACAACATGAGACTAATCTTTTTGGGAAGAAGAGACTGTTACCTCCTTTTGCCCAGAAAGTGCATTCCCACTGTCGAAGGCAAAGGGAAAAAATGTCAAGGTAAAATAAGCTAAAAAGAAGACTGAAATGACAAGAAATCAGAGGTTGGTTAAAATATCAGATTTATTAAAAAATGCCTCTCACACATCGTCAGGCAGAGCAATGGCCCCCCTACCCACAAAGTACTCCATATATTGCTCGCGGACCACGCGGGCATTTAGAGGGGGCAAGCCTGGACGTGCCACTTGAAGGGCTGTGAGGTCCGCATTTGGAGGGCCCTCCACATCTGGGCCAACGGGCACCACATAGTTCCTGTTATGTCTTTTGAGGAAGTTGTGCAATATGCAACAGGCAAGAACTATGTGGTTCAGTTTGTATTCCGCCAAGTTAAATGCCGTCAGGAACAGGCGGAAGCGGCTGGCCAGGATGCCAAAAGTGTTCTCCACCACTCTTCTGGCTCTGGACAGCCTGTAGTTGAAGACCCTCTGGTCCGGGGTGAGGGTCCTCATCGGGAACGGCCTCATCAGATGGGGAGTCAACGCAAACGCTTCATCTGCGACAAAGACGAAGGGGAGTCCTTCGGCATTCTCCTCTGGAGGTGGCAAGCACAGACTGCCACTTTGGAGACGCCAGTAGAACTCCGTGTGCGTAATGGCACCACCATCCGAGATCCGGCCGTTCATCCCCACGTCCACATACATAAACTCGTATGTTGCCGACACCACCGCCAACATCACTACACTATTAAACCCTTTATAATTATAATAGTAGGACCCCGAGTTGGGCGGTGGGACGATGCGGACGTGTTTCCCATCAATTGCCCCTCCGCAGTTAGGAAAGTCCCAACGGCTGGCAAAGTGGGAGGCCACAGTCTGCCATTCCTGTGGCGTGGAAGGGAACTGTGGAGTGAAACAAGAAAAAATAATTAGTCACTTTGCACCTAAACATTGCAAGCAGATTAGACAATCAACATCTTGGAACAAGAGCATTGTATAAAATTGGAGGCAGGAAAGTATTTGCACAGAAAAGTACAGGCTCCCCTTCACAGATTACTCACCCCCCATCAATCCCCCCACTTCTGATGGGCCATTGGCAATAACTAGGGTTTTGGGGGGGGGGTGGACAGGTAACCCTCTGCACTTCATTGATTGGCAAATGGCTCAATAATGTGTGCTAGTTTGGCCAGACCCTCTGTACTTAACACTATTGGCAGCCCCCAGGAAAGATAAAATAACATTTCAACCCACCCCCCCCCCCCCCAAAAAAAAGGAAGGCACATTGTGACATTATGAAATTACCAAGCAAGCTAATAGGAGGGAAAGAAGACAAAAAAATAGGAAATGGAAAGTATGGAGGCAGCCCCTTGCACTACATGCTTTGCTGAATTCATCCCTAAAGATGCCCACTATAAAGAGGTAGGTATATAGTGTGTATGGACCTTGGGAAAGCCAGCAGATAAAGGATTGGCACCATCTGACAGAGCAGTTGAGGGAGGGGGTTCCTAATGAGTTTGCCCCCCCCCCCCACCAAAAAAATTAAATTAAAAAGGGGCTCTACATGAAGTAAACCACACAGCAAACATTTGTGCATATTTTAGGGGGTGTTTGGGGGCAAACAATACTATGCAGCAGACAAAAAACATTGCTTAAGTGACTAGGCCATAGGTGTCTATTGGGGCAGAAGAGCATGCTGGTGAGGTAAGTGAAGGGAAAAATGCATGAAGGAGAAAAGGGGCACAGCATATTAGAGCATATTGCAATCATGGTAATTAGGGAAGGAGGTCAAAAATAGAAGACATTAGCAAACAGAGCATACATAGAAGGGAATAGTAAAGTATAAATGTTACCTTAATATAGTCCTCCTGCAGGACCTGGATGATGGCAGAACAGGTCTCTGGAATAATGAGTCCCAGGGCCTGGGGAGAGATACCTGAAGAGAACTTCAAATCCTGAAGACTTCTCCCTGTCGCCAAGTACCTCAACGTGGCAACAAGCCTCTGCTCCGGAGTAATGGCTTGTCTCATGCAGGTATCCTGCCGGCTGATAAAGGGGGTCAGCAAAGCCAAAAGACGGTGAAAATCGGGGTCCGTCATCCTGAGAAAGTTCCTGAAATCATCAGGATTATTCTCCTGGATCTCACGAAGCAAAGGCATGTGCGAGAATTGGTCACGCTGAAGCAACCAATTCTTGGTCCACATACTCCTCGTCACTCTGTTCATGGACGGGTCTTGGCTCAAAGCTAAAAGCCCGACACCAATTCCGCGTACAGCACGAACTCGGCGACGAGTACGCACGGGAAACATCGCTCACAAGGTCACAAAAGGTCGGCTGGTCAGAACGGACAAACAGAAAGCACCGATAAACAGCAAGGCCTGAAAGAACGAAATGAATACCAGAAACGAGCAGACAATAAGCAGTGCAAATCAAAGCGTCCTATATCAAGATATAGGCCGCAATGACCAACAAATGCGAACTGACTACACGCACTAATAAACAGATACGCACGACAAGCACAAACTGAAGAGCAGTAACGATCTGAGTCAGAAAACTGAGAAGCGCGAATCTTAAGTCACCAAACTTCGACTAACTCTCGATAAACACGGGATCAGCAGAAGGAGCCCAACGGGTGCCTGACGTGGTGCTGAAATTCCCTTTTGTAATCTTGTGGACGACGACTTACGTCACGACGTTCTTCCAGACCGGATATTCCGACAACGTAGTCCGACCGTGTGTACGCAACACCAACATCGGACAAAGTACGACGGACAAAGTCCGACCGACCTGGTCCGCGGATTGTCCGACCGTGTGTATGGGGCTTTAGAAAGCCTGAAGGTGGTGCTTGGTTTTTGGGGTTCCGTACGCAGCTAGGCTCCCAAAAAGTCCCACACATGTGGTATCCCCGTACTCAGGAGAAGCAACAGAATGTATTTTGGGGTGTATTTCCACATATGCCCATGACATGTTTGAGCAATATATCATTTAGTGACAACTTTTTGTAAAAAAAATATATATATTTTTTTTTTTCATTATTCAATCTGTTGGGACAAAAAAAAAAAAATATTTAATGGGCTCAACATTGCTCTCAGCAAATAGCTTGGGGTGTCTACTTTCCAAAATGGGGTCATTTGGGGGGGGGGGGGGGGTTTGAACTGTCCTGGCATTTTATGCACAACATTTAGAAGCCTATGTCACACGTCACCCACTCTTCTAACCACTTGAAGACAAAGCCCTTTCTGACACTTTTTGTTTACATGAAAACATATTTTTTTTTTTGCAAGAAAATTACGTTGAACCCCCAAACACTATATATATTGTTAAAGCAAACGCCCTACAGATTAAAATGGTGGGTGTTTCATTTTTTTTTTCCACACAGTATTTGCGCAGCGATTTTTCAAACGCATTTTTTGTGGAAAAAATACACTTTTTTTATTTTAATGCACTAAAACACACTATATTGCTCAAATTTTTGATGAAATAAAAAATATGATCTTAGGCCGAGTACATGGATACCAAACACGACATGCTTTAAAATTGCGCACAAACACGCAGTGGCGACAAACTACATACATTTTTAAAAGCCTTTAAAAGCCTTTACATGATACCACATTAGATTCACAGAGGAGGTCTACTGCTAAAATTACTGCCCTCGATCTGACCTTCGCGGTGATACCTCACATGCATGGTGCAATTGCTGTTTACATATGACGCCAGACCAACGCTTGTGTACGCCTTTGCGCAAGAGAAGGGGGGGCAGGGGTACTTTTTTTTTTTTTTTTTTAGTTTTTTTTTATTTATTTAGCTTTTTTATTTTATTTTTAAACTGTTCCTTCCATTTTTTTTCTTTGTTATGATTTTTATTGTTATCTTAGGGAATGTAAATATCCCCTATGATAGCAATAGGCAGTGACAGGTACTCTTTTTTTGAAAAAATTGGGGTCTATTAGACCCTAGATCTTTCCTCTGCCCTCAAAGCATCTGACCACACCAAGATTGGTGTGATAAAATGCTTTCCCAATTTCCCAATGGCGCGGTTTATATCCGGGAGGGGGGACATTCCCTCCCACTGCTTGTAAAAGCAGTCTAGAGGCTAATTACCCACTAGAATTGCTTTTACATGAAAGCCGATCACTGGCTGAAAAGAATGATACCAAGATGATACCTAAACCTGCAGGCATCATTCTGGTATAACCATTAAAAGTCCAGCAACATACTGGACATATATTGTAATCTTTTTTTTTCATGCAGCCTCTTGGCTGAACGAAAAAAAGAGATTGATTGGTGGGTATGCCCACCATTAGAATATCTCCCTTCATCCACCCACTTCTAATGATGGGCATACATGCACCATTTATATATGCCGATGCATGGGGGTATCCTCCCGCAAAAGTTATGCCGTGTACACACGGTCGGAATTTCGACCGTATGTACGTGGCATTAGGAGCCAATCGCTCCTCCCCCCCCTGCTGCCCCCATGCTTCGGCACATATGCTCTTTTTTTTAACTGTGGTGGTGAAATCACCTCCTACAGCGTTGGAGTCGCGGCTTTATGTATCGTGGGAGCAAACACTGTTGCTGTCAAGATAAATAAATCCGCGCTGCAACTGAATGGCGCACCTGAAAACAAAAAAATGCTTAACACTAAAACACAGTAAACAAAATTACATACCTGAAAAGCAAGCATGATAAAACATAATAAAACATTGCAGAATAGAATGGAGTAAAAAAAGAACAACAATAGAGAGAGAATAGAGAGAGAGAGAGAGAGAACAATAAAACGACAACTATTTTTGTTTTTTTTATTTTTTTGAGATTCATAGGTAAAAAAGCTCCTGACTGTTAGCGACTGAATCAAAACGCTACCACAAAAAAAATGTTAGCGATCGCAGGGATCAGGCCTGACAGTTATGTGTGCTTAGTGTTTTGTAAGTGACAGTGATCGATCGATACTGCACTTGGGTGGGCTGGGCTGGGCGGAGGGGGAAAACGCAGGTGCTAGCAGGTATCTGGGCTGATCCCGCTAACAATGCGTTTTATTTGGAACCCTAAACTGCTGGGACGCTAGTATAGATCTGATCAGATCAGATATTGATCTGTTCAGATACTGTGCCACTAAGGGAGGTGTATGCTTTGCGCGTGGGTGTTTGCAGTACTGGCACTAACCTGGGGCGATGCAGACCTTATTTGACCCTAAAACCTAATTGATATCACCCGCCGGGTGATCAGGGGGTTAAACCGTTATTGGGTAATAAATGGCGGGTGCCCTGACAGTATAAAAAACAAGCTAACTAACCAGTGTCACCCGTAACAGTAATACGGTGATCACCTGGCGGTTAACCTGAAAAAAAAACTGGCTACACTTATACGGTGATCACTGGTGAAAGGGTTAACTCTAGGGGCAATCAGGGGGTTAAAACCTTTAGGTTGTAATATGGGGGTACCTGACCTATAAACCTATTTATGAACCTATATAAACCTGGCGGTTAACCTAAAAAAAAAACTGGCTACCTAGCGGCACCAGTGACACTAATGCAGCGATCAGAAAAACGATCGCTTAGTGACACTGGCAAAAGGGGGTGAAAGGGTTAACTAGGGGCAATCAGGGGGTTAAACCTTTATTAGGTAATATATGGGGGTACCTGACGCTATATAAAAACCTGACGGGGAACCTAAATAACGAAATAACTAACTGGCTAACCAGCGTCACCAGTGGCACTTATACGGTGATCACTGGTGAAAGGGTTAACTCTAGGGGCAATCAGGGGGTTAAAACATTTATTTAGGTTGTAATATGGGGGTACCTGACCTATAAACCTATTTATGAACCTATATAAACATGGCGGTTAACCTAAAAAAAAAACTGGTTACCTAGCGACACCAGTGACACTAATGCAGCGATCAGAAAAACGATTGCTTAGTGACACTGGCAAAAGGGGGTGAAAGTTTTAACTAGGGGCAATCAGGGGGTTAAACCTTTTTTTGGGGGGGGGGGGGGTAGGGGGCTACCTTAGACCTAAAGGGGCCTAAAACGAACTGCCCTGACAGTTATTACAGTCACACTGACACTAAATGCAGTGATCAGTAAATAAATGATCACTGCAATTAGTGACACTGTGACTGGGGGGGCAGGGGGTGATCTGGGGGGTGATCAGGGGGGTGACAGGGGGGTGGAATATGTGCCTATGTGTACTGGTGTCAGTGTACTGTTGTGCACTAACCTTTACACGTTCACAGCTCGGCGTCACCGGTCAGATAGACCGGCGCACCGAGCGTGACATCACTTCCGCCTTCCTGTCTATACAATAGACAGGAAGGGGAAGCTTTTCATTCGCCAGGAGCGATCGTGAGGGGGTGGCCAGAAACCACTGGCCGTCCCCTCGTGCCGGATCGCTCCTGAAGCGATGCCGACCGTCCCCGCCGGCGGAGGGGGTTCCGATCGGACACCCCACCCGCCGGAAGAATGTCACGTACAGGTACGTGATTTTGCCTGTACGTGCCATTCTGCTGACGTATATCTACATGGGGCGGTCGGCAAGTGGTTAAACTTATTGCCCATGGGAATATACTTTGCAGTGAGTTTACATACAGTCACTTTGAAGAATTCCCATTTCTGTTCTGTGTCCATTGTTGCCAATATTCCCTCCCAGTCTAAATCCTGGAGAGCAGCCCTCATCCTTGGAAAATTAGCTCTCTTAAAGTTAAGTGTTTATATCTTACCCGTATGTGTTTGTTGCTTACAGCTAACATTAAATAAAAATCATGTTATGGCTACTGCTACCCAGATGTTCTTTTATATGAATATTGGTAATAAGTTCTACATGGTTTGAGATTACCAGGTCCAGCAGAGCTTCATTCTTTGTCGGGACCTCAATAAACTTGACCATAAAATTGTCTTGTAATAGATTTATAAATTGTTGCCCTTTAACTGTCCCATCAGTGCCTTTACTCCAGTCAATTTCCGGGTAGTAAAAATCCCCCATTATCATCACTGTTCCAGCCCTTGCAGCCCTTTCCATCTGTGCAAGGTGCTGAGTCTCCACTCCCTCACTAAGACTGGGCGGTCTATAACAAATTCCAATGACAACCTTTGTAGTACACACACCCATGTACAGTTCCACCCATAATGCTTCAGACGCAGAGCATAGCCAGGAATATTAATAGCCCAGTCATGAGAAGAATGAAGCAAAGTTTCAGCAATACCAATTAGATTATAGTTCTCCTCATGCACCAGAGCTCACCTATTTTGCTTGGCAGACTTCTGGCATTGGTGAACAAACCCTTTAATGCATTGTCACATTTTGCAACCGTATGTTGCATATTTTTTATTTTTTATTTTAGTACAAATAGTACCATGTCCAATGGCATATCCAGGCATACAGTTTGATAGGTCCCCCATTTTGAACCACATTTGGCCACAGACCCTCAACACTCAACACGGATAGTACCTTGCAAGGGAGGCCTCCCCAGCCAAACAAATTGTCTTCATGTAGGTGAGAACAAGGCCCTCTTCTCCACAACCCTAGCCCAATGGTTGAAGGATTCTAAAGCTGAAGGGAGGGCTTATCGGAATCTGGAAATCCCCTTTAACAATAAGGGGGCCCCCAGATACTTCCCACATGTAAATAAGTAAGGGGTACATATTAGACCTAATCATTCATAAAAATTGAAGAGTAAACAAAGGGAAAAATCCTATGTGGAAGAGCATAGGACCATAATCAAGTTCCTGTTTCTCCAAGCCAAGGTGCAAAGCAGATCCAAGATGAAATGTCACAAACCTTCATATGCAACAGTTAAATGTTGACATTTCGGTGTTGAGAAACCCAGTGGAAGGCCTGTTTCTGTCTCTGTGTCTGAAAATGTGAAAACCGTCAATGACACGATCATGGAGGACTGCCAAATATCAGCCAAAAGTATTGGTACATATCTGGAAATATCACACGAGAGAGTTGGTACCAGTATCCACAACAACTTGGAAATGAGAAAGCTTGCAGCAAAGTGGATCCCAAAAACAACCAAACAAAAGTGGAAACGTGTGGAGATATTAGTGGCTGTTTTGGAACAAAAATTTGTCAGATTTCCTGGACAAACTGGTAACTGGTGATGAGACAAGGATCTGCTGTTATGATCCTGAGACAAAGGAACAGTCTAATGAATGGTGGCACAGTGGTTTCCCCAGGATAAAGAAGTTCTGTGTGCAAAGGTCAGTGCAGAAGCAAATGGTAACAGTTTTTTGGGATGAGAAGGGAGTTCTGCTGGTGGACTACCTTCAAAAGGGTTCAACCATCAATGCAACATATTACTGTGCTTTATTGACAAAGTGAGGGCAAAATATCAGGGAAAACCGTTGAGTAAAGCTCTCCAAAGTTGTCATCCTGTTGCATGACAACACCTCGTCACAAACTGCAGGTGAAACAATGGCAAAACTGACACCTTAGGCTTTCAAGTGATGCCCCATACATCCTATTCACCCAACCTGTCTCCTTCTGACTATCATCTATTCCCAATCTCAAAATGTTCCGGAGGCAACTAATGCTGCAAATGAGTGGTTACACCAGTAGTCGGAAGAATTTTATTTGCAGGGACTTAAGAAGCTGCAGGACAGATGTCAGAAGTGGATTGATTTCCTGGGGGAATATGTAGAATAGTGTGGCAGTTACAGCTTCCTCTATTTTTTTCTTGGTAAGGCTCAATACTTATCAGCACCCCCTTGTACATGTACAGAAATCAAATGCAGCTCTGGTCTTATCCCAATAAGTTAGTCAGGCACAGAATTTCAATAAACTAGTTATTTATTCCAGAAGTTTTTTTTATTGTTCTGTGGAATTAAACGATTAAGGTGGGCACGTGATCAGGACAGATATTGCATTAGATTAAGCTATTATTATAATAACAAGATGACAGGGTAACAATTAATGGTATACCCTTGGCTTGGTATGAACAAAGGAAATATATAAAGGGGATTTGAGATGCCATTGTCACCCACTGAGAAGAATACAAGCGGTTCAGCTTTAGGGTGGCCAGTGGTCAACCAAGATTGTAATGAAGCTGGGAGTAAGAAGACCCATTACAACTTTAATCAAATGACATTGTTTTACAGGCAGTCAGTTTCAACGGTAGAATAATACAACATTTCTATTTGATACGACTGATGGCTGTGGAGATATAACTGTCACGGCTTGAAGTTATCAGCGTAGCTATCGAAACAGCTATTAGACCATTCAAGTGTGTATTGGAGCATTGAAGCTAACAAAACAATTATTGAAGCATTAAAGCAATTGAAGGGGCTATCTGAGCTCTATAGGCATTGATGAGCAGCTGAAGCATTTCTGCAGTTACTGGAGCATTGAAACGTTTCAGACTCTCAGCAATAAACATGCACTAAGCCAAAAAGCACCAGTTTAAGGAGACATGCATTTTTATTTATTTATCAAAAATGTACTTTTCCAAGTCAGAAATAATAAAGTGAAATATACAATACAATATACAATACAATAAATATGGATATTGTTTTCTAAATATGTATTACATTATACTAAAGTATAGTTTAGGGTAAGAATTAGTGACAATGCTAACTTGCTAATTGGTAAATTCTCTAGTTGTGAACATATTCTAGTTACAGCCAGTATATCTGCGCAAGGATTTAGCATTCGTCATTGTCATTGTGTCACAGTGTATTCTGCCAAAAAACTTCTATCCCTTTCTCTTAGCATTTGTTTTCTGTACACAGGTGCAGTGCACACTTCATCTGCATGTATACAGTGCATATTTCAGTAAGATGTCAAGAATGAAGCCAGGAGCCCACATGATGTAACTTCAGCACATATGCGCATTAGTCACAAAAAAATATATATATACACTTATATGATTTGTGCAGCAATATTTCCCTGAGCAGTCACTTACCTCCTCTTTGTCATTCCCCCACTGGCACTGTCTTATGCTTCTTCTTCCAAGTGCTTTCAAGCTTTGTGGCTTAGGGGGCATTAATGTGTGCCCACTTCTTAGCCAGGTTGTGTGCGTCCATAGACACACACAGTGCCGACAAACCACCCCCTCTCAATGTTTCCCTATGGGAGCCATCTTAACTGGTCCAACACAAGTCGGTCCGACTTTGAAAATGCTCCCTGTACTACTTTGGTCCGACATTGATCCTACTTCAGCCCATTGACTATCATTGAAGTAGGATCAAAGTCGGATCCTTGTCCTAACCATCCGACTTTGGAATACGACATTGTGTTATTTCCTGCCCCATGCTGTAGCCCCTCTCATTGTGTATTAGTTTTGATTGGTCAAAGGACAAGTTGTACTATCTGAAAAGTCGGATCAAAGTAGTATCCTGTTCATGAAAGTCAGATGGATGTATTATCATATTAGTACGACTTCAAGTCGTTCCGACTTCAAAGTAGTCCCTGCACTATTTTGGTCCGATTTTGATGCCACTTACACAGGCATTCCTTGAAATCGTGGCAAAAATTGTGGCCGCGAATCGCACAAGTGTGAAAGGGGCCTTAGGCTGGGTTCACACTGGTCTGACAAATGCTCCGACATTGGGAGCTCATGTCGCATGACGTATGAAAATCAATGTTTCCCTATTAAAGTGCTGTCTTAAAGGGGTTGTAAAGGGAAACATTTTTTCACCTTAACCTCCCTGTCGGTATGATTCTGGCTGGAATTTTGTGCTGAAAGCGGTACAATTATTTTGCATGGAAATTTGGCGTTTTTATATTGTAGGCATGCAATTCTTATGAATAACTCACTTAAATCTGTCCGAACCAGTCTAGTAGACATCCCGGGTATGATAAAGTTTGAAACACAAAATAATAAATTATAATATAATAAAAATATATATAAAAATGATTCAATAATGTAATCAAATCAAAAACACTGAAATTTGCTCAGTTGCAGAATAGTCGCTGTCATTAAATTTATTGTTTGATGATAAATTGTGATTCTAATTTTTTATCAGTGTTTTCTAGCTGGTCTAAAACCACTTTTGACATAAAGGGACACTTTTTGGTTGCTATGGACAATCTCCAGTTTCCAGGCAGAAAAAAAATCTTTTTATTATATAAAATGACATGCAGGGCACTGGGCAGACCACTAGGGACAAAGGGGATGTGTATTTTTTTGTATACAGTACTGTAATCTGTAAGATTACAGTACTGTATGTGTGTTGTGTTTTTAAACTTTTTTGAATTTGGCGCCGATCTCCGCTCCCGTGCGTCGAAACGTCCCAGGGAACGGAGATCAGCGGGACTCGGGCACTGTGTGAATCGAGTGAGCGGACGGCTCGCTCACACAGCGGGGAGACATCGCAGGATCCAGGGGAAAAGGTAAGTAACTCCCCCCTGTATCCTGCAATGCAGCCCGAGTCTGGCTCAGGGTTACCGCTCCTGGCAGAAAAAACTGAACCCGAGCCAGACTCGGGATTACTGCCTAAGAGGTTAATGCATCCTATGCATTAAGGTGAAAAAACATCCGACAATGCCGGCCCCCCCCCAGCCCCCCCATTTTACTTACCTGACCCCTCGAAAGTCCCGCTCGTCTTGACATCCTCTTTGCTGCTCAGCCTGGCCGTTGATTGGTTACAGTGGATGGATTGAAAGCAGCACAGCCATTGGCTCATGCTGCTGTCAATCACATCCAATGACACGGCGCGCTGTGGGGCAGGGCCGAGTAATACAGTGAGCTGCTATGGCCACCGGCTGTTTCACGGGAGCGCGCCCGCAAGCACTCCTCACCATGCGAAGGAGCTCGCATGAACGCGAGAAGTCCTTGCAGGGGGGGGGGACCCGAGACAGCCGCTGAGGGACCCCAGAAGACCAGGTTTGGGGCCACTCTGTGCAAAACAAGCTGCATAGTGGAAGTAAGTGTAACATGTTTGTTATTTAAAAAAAATTCCTTTACAACCTCTTTAACTGGTCCGACACAAGTCGGTCCGACTGTGAAAATGCTCCCTTTACTACGTTGGTCCGACTTTGATCCTACTTCAGCCTATTGAATATCATTGAAGTTGGATCAAAGTAGGATCCTTGTCCTAACCATCCGACTTTTGACATCAGACATGGTGGGAGTTTATCTCACACTGGGATTGTTTTGATTGGTCAAAACAATTGTTCATTCAAGTCGGATGGATGTAGGACCAATGTAGGACCGATGTAGGACTGATGTCGCAGAGCAAAGTATGATGAAAGTCGTATGACTGTCGTGTAGTATCAGTAGGACAAAAGTCGTATGACTGTCGTGTAGTATCAGTTTGTGTACACAATACTACTCGACAGTAGTACAACTTTCATCCTACTTTGCTCTGCGACATCAGTCCTACATTGGTCCTACATTGTTCCTTCATTTGTCCTACATCCATCCGACTTCAATGAACAGGGATCCGACTTGGATCCCTGCCAATACCAGCAACTGTGTTTGGTATGAATCTTGAGGGGGAACTCCATGCAGAATTTTAAATAAAAAAACGGCATGGGTTCCCCCTCCAAGGAGCATACCAGGCCCTTGAGTCTGGTATGGATTTTAAGGGGAACCCCTACACCGAAAAAACGGCATGGGGGTCCCCCCCAAAATCCATACCAGACCCTTATCCGAGCACGCCGCCCGGACGGTCAGGAAAATGGGTGGGGATGAGCGAGCGCCCCCTCCTCCTGAACCGTACCAGGCCGCATGCCCTGAACATGGGGGGGTGGGTGCTTTGGGGCAGGGGGCCCTCCCACCCCAAAGCACCTTGTCCCCATGTTGATGAGGACAGGGGCCTCTTCCGGACAACCCTGGCCGTTGGTTGTCGGGGTCAGTGGGTGGGGGGCTCATTAGAATCCGGGAGCCCCCTTTAATTAGGGGGCCCCCAGATCCTGGCCCCCACCCTATGTGAATGAGTATAGGGTATATCGTACCCCTACCCATTCACCTGGGGGGAAAAAAGTGTCAATAAAAAAAACACACTAGACAGGTTTTTAAAGTAAATTATTAGGCAGCTCTGGGGGTCTTCTTCCGACTTCGGGGGTCTCTTCCGACTTCTCCGCGCTCTCCGAGCTCTTCTCCGTGCTCTCCGGCCTCTTCTGCCAGGCTCCTCCGCTATCTTCTTCCAGCTCTTTTACTAGCGTTGGCCCGGTCTTCTCCATCGTCTTCTGCCCTCTGGTCTTCTTCCAATGTTGACACAACGCTCTCTCCCATTGTAAAGGTCCTTGAGCACCAGGACAGTGGAATTACCTACAAAATTACCCCATTTTGGAAAGCAAACACCCCAACTTATATTCTATGAGGCATGGGCTGCAGATAGGTACTCGAGTACTCTAATGGGCTGGTGACAGGTACTCGGTTACTCTGATGGGCTGGTGACAGGTACTCGGGTACTCTGATAGGCTGGTGACAGGTACTCAGATACTCTGATGGACTGGTGACAGGTACACAGGTATTCTGATGGACTGGTGACAGGTACTCGGGCACTCTGATGGGCTGGTGATAGGTACTCAGTTACTCTGATGGGCTATGACAGGTACTCTGGTACTCTGATGGGATGGTGACAGGTACTTGGGTACTCTGATGGGCTGGTGACAGGTACTCGGGTACTCTGATGGGGCTGGTGACAGGTACTCGGGTACTCTGAGGGGCTGGTGACAGGTACTCGGGTACTCTGAGGGGCTGGTGACAGGTACTCGGGTACTCTGATGGTCTGGTGACAGGTACTCAGGTACTCTGATGGTCTGGTGACAGGTACTCGGGTACTCTGATGGGCTGGTGACTGGTATTCGTGTACTCTGAAGGGCTGAGGCAGATACTCACATGGACTGTGACAGGTACTCAGATACTCAGATGGACTGTGACAGGTACTTGGGTACTCAGATGAACTGTGACAGGTACTCGGGTACTCATATGGACTGTGACAGGTACTTTGATGTGTGGTGACAGGTACTTTGATGTGTGGTGACAGGTACTTTGATGTGTGGTGACAGGTACTTCGATGGACTGTGATAGGTACTTCGATGGGTAATGACAGGTCCTCTTTATTGGGGGGGGGGGCAATCAGTGTGATTGGTGTACACTGTAAGCGGTAACGAGATGTTACTGCAATCTCCTTCTCACACACGATCGATGTGTGAGGAGGAGAACCCAGTAAGATCTCGTTACCGCTCTGTGTTTACATTTAGTGATTGGCTGTGAAAGGATCACAGCCAATCACGTGGTAAACAGCCGCCGGGCAATGGCTATTTACCAGCGATCGCTAGAGCGCACATGCGCCGTGCAAAGAGGGGAGGTTCCATCTGTGTCACGTGGTAAACAGCCATGCCCAATACCATCATTGGTGACGAGCAGTGTTCCCGGGAATATGCCGACAGTACAGGACTGCGCGCACACAATCGCGCGCATTCCCTGTTTAAATGGACGGACGTCATATGACACTCGCCCAGAACATGAGCCCAGAACTAGCTCATAATGCATTTTCCCTTACAGGTGTGTTAAAAAAAAAAAAGTTTCAGCGGGTTTACTCCCGCTTTAATTAACTCTTTTGATGCTAATCTCATTCCTATTACTTCTAATATATCTTTGAAATGTGTTTTTTCCTATTTTTACTCAAACCTTTCAATACATTACAAAGAACAGAGAAGTGTTTCTAAACCCAATAAATTAATTTATCTTTAAAGGTGACTATACACTGCAATCAGTTAGATCTTAAATAAATTCGATAAAGTGCAAGAGCCTGTTTGATTTCTTATAATCTGAATTCATTGTTCAAGTGCGTCTTCCTATTACCTATTTTGCCAAAATATTGAGTTGTACAGAGAATGGCCAATCAGATTGCACAGTGCATGACCATCTTAAGAGCTAAATTTGGAATGTAGATTACTTATATTTTCCTAACAATGTTTCTTTGGCATTATACAAGGCACATGAGAAACCACCTTTTTCAAGACATGCTAGAGTGATCAGGAACCTTCAAACTATGGCTCTCCAGCTGTTGCGAAACTACACATCCCATGAGGCATTGTAAAACTCTGACATTCACAGACATGACTAGGCATGATGGGAATTGTAGTTCCTGAACAACTGGAGGGCTGTAGTTTGAAGACCCCTGTGCTAGACCATTATTATGCCTCCAGAATTGGGAGTGTGGCATCTACCCAACTTCTCTCTGCTGGTGGACACAAGAAGCTACATCTATAGAAATATAGTTGGGCAGCACAGTGGTGTAGTGGTGAGCACTTTCACCTAGCAGCAAAAAGGGTCGCTGGTTCAAATCCTGCCTGTGACACCATCTATCTGGAATTTGCATGTTCTCCGTGTGCCTGTGTGGGTTTCCTCCAGATACTCCGGTTTCCTCCCACACTCTAAAAACATGCTGGTATGTAAATTGGTTCTAATAGGGACCCACACAAATGCCACTCCATGTTAAAAAAATTATAATATGTTCTTAATTTGCAAATAAGGATCATCTCTTCCTCAGAGAACAGTGCATGGTGGTGGGAAGAAATTAGCAGCAGTACAAGCAACTTCCTGTAGGGGCGTAATGTCATTCCTGTGTGCTGGCCACCGCTTCCGGGAACCAGATATGCGCCACGGGTACATACCTCCACGCACACAGCAGTTCACGCATCTAGCTGCAGGAACCCAATTTTTAGGGAAATTAATAGTAAAGCAGATGCAGATTTCCAGGAATGGACTAACAAATGTTTCTAGTGAAAGGCAACTGGCGTTTTCTATTAAACAAGGTCTAAATGGGCCATTGACATGCGACTCAGTTGAACTTGGGAATATCTCTGCAAAGTTAAACTAATTTAAATACTTTCTTATTTTTGCTTGGGGATAGAGTGCAGAGGGATTAGAAGTCCTGTCAGTTTTTGAGGATGTCTGCACCCCTGATAGGGTGAAGACACCTCCCAAATTTTGCCACTTTCTCCTTCAAATTTATTCATTTCCTGTCACATAGCCAAACAGGAAGTGAGGTTAAAACCCTACCAATGTCTTTCCTTGGGGACACACAGGTCAATCTAAATAGCTTCCCCATTAGGTAAATTGCACTCTAGCATTTTGCTCTGTACACCCCAAATTATTAGGTATCTTGGGTTTATTTACTTGGAAGTGCAGTTGCTGGAGATCGGAGGGGGACATGCAAGGAAAATAAAAAAACAGCATCTTTGCTTCTACATGATTGGATAATAAAATCACCAGTGCTTTCCCTCAGATTTACAGCGAGTACAGAGTAGAGAGTAGATTTGCCTTTAACCACTTCAATATAGGACATTTTCACCCCCTTCCTGCCCAGACCAATTTTTAGTTTTCAGCCCTGTCACACCTTAACTTACAATTGCGCGGTCGTACGACGTGGCACCCAAACAAAATTGATGTCCTTTTTTCTCCACAAATATAGCTTTCTTTTGGTGGTATTTGATCACCTATGCGGTTTTTATTTTTTGCGCTATAAACAAAAGAAGAGCTACAATTTTGAAAAAAAACACTATATTTTTCACTTTTTGCTATAATAAATATCCAATTTAAAAAAAAAGAAAACATTTTTTCCTCAGTTTAGGCCTGGTGCATGTTTCTCTTGTTTAGAACAGTCCCTGACAATAAAAGTAATTTAAAACTGCTTGCAGCTGTAATGTAGTCGGGTCCCGGCAATATGGATGAAAATTATTGAGAAAAACGGTATAGGTAACCCCCAGCCCATTACCAGGCCCTTTGGGTCTTGTATGGATATTAAGGGTAACCCTGCACCCAAATGAAAAAAAGAAAAGGCGTGGGGCCCCCAGGCCATATATACTCTGAACAGCAGTATACAGGCGCTCCCCGGGTTACAAACAAGATAGGGACTGTAGGTTTTTTCCTAAGTTGAATCTGTTTGTAATTTGGAACAGGTAAATTTTTTAAGTGTAGCTCCAGCCAAAAAATCTATTTTAAATTTTTTATCATCACCCCTGTAACATTTGTTTTGCTGTCTGTGCCCCTGTTCAGAAGATTTCATCTCACTTTCTGTCCCAATGACAAATGGATTTTGAATTTTTTTTTTTAGGGAAACAAGGATTGGTGCCCCCTTTAATAAGGGGGCCCCCAGATACCGGCCCCCCACCCTACGTGAATGAGTATGGGGTACGATGTACCCCTACCCATTCACCTAAGGTGTAAAATGTAAAGTAAAAAAAAAAACACCCACACTTTTGAAAAAATACTTTATTGCACTGCTCCGGGGGTCTTCTTCCGTCTTGGGGGTCTTCTCGCCGGACTCCTCCCCTCTCTTCTGCTCTTTTACCTAGCTCTTTCACGAGGGGGGAGTCCGGCTACCTTCTTCGTCGTCGTCGCCGCCGTCGTCTGGGGGTCTCGATCCGCCTTCGGGGGTCTTCCGGGGGTCTCTTCTGTTCTTGCGGCGGTCGTCGTCTTCCGCGCCGCCGGCGCCTTGTCCTTCTTCTTCTTGTCCTTCTTGTTCTTCTTCTTCTTCCGATGTTGACCCGTCGCTGTCTCTGCCCGGAATGCCTGTGCCGATCTGCGCTCGGACTTATATAGGGACATGGGGGACAGGGTCACATGTTCATGTCACATGGTGACCCCGCCCCCTTGTGTTGTCACAGTCCCGGAGGATGCTGGGACTGTGACATCGCAAGGGGGCGGGGTCACCATGTGACATGAACATGTGACCCTGTCCCCCATGTCCCTATATAAGTCAACATCGGAAGAAGAAGAAGAACAAGAAGGACAAGAAGAAGAAGGACAAGGCGCCGGCGGCGCGGAAGACGACGACCGCCGCAAGAACAGAAGAGACCCCCGGAAGACCCCCGAAGGCGGATCGAGACCCCCAGACGACGGCGGCGACGACGACGAAGAAGGTAGCCGGACTCCCCCCCTCGTGAAAGAGCTAGGTAAAAGAGCAGAAGAGAGAGGGGAGGAGTCCGGCGAGAAGACCCCAAAGACGGAAGAAGACCCCCGGAGCAGTGCAATAAAGTATTTTTTCAAAAGTGTGGGTGTTTTTTTTTTTTACAGGAGAGAATTTCCCTTCCTAGGGGTAGATTTCTTCTCACTTCCTGTTGTATCCCTCCGTTTGTAAGTAGGAGTCGTTTGTAAGTTGAATGTTTAAAAGTAGGGAACCGCCTGTATATACTATACTGCCTGCCCTATACTGTATACTCTGCAGAAATTTGGGCCTTAGGTTTTGGTGGTACCAGAACACTGTAAGCCCTCACAGTTATTCTTGGTGGGCGCTGGAACAGGCCCTGCTGTGAAATATTATATCAAGAATTGTAATTACATGCCCTTGTTGAACAGGGTCAGAAAAATTGGGCCTTTGGTGGTGGTGTGGTGGTGTTGCCACAACACTGTAAGCCCTCACAGTTAATCTTGGTGGGTGCAGGAACGAGTCCTGCTGTGAAATATTAGTTTAAAAATTGTAATTACATGCCCCTGTTAAACATGGGCAGAAAAATTGGGCTTTAGGCACTGGTGCTGGTGCCACAACACTGCAACCCCTCACAGATACTCCAGTTGATTGCAGGAACGTTCCCTGCTGCGAAATATCACAGCAAAATTTTTATTTACAGTTAAACAGGGGCAGAAAATTGGGCTTTAGGCACTGGTGGTGGTGCCCAGAACCAAAAAAATTCTTAGAAGCTATCAACATGAACATTGAGTAGGAATAGGATAGTCACTCAGCATAACAGGATAAAAAAATGTATTGGTTACATCAGCATAAGGGGCTTGGTAGCTGGTGATCCAAGACTGATTCCTTTTTATGAAGGTGAAACGATCAAACAAGTCTGTGGACAGGCACACTCTGTGATCGGTTACAAAGCCTCCAGCAGCACTGAATGTGCATTTCAGATAGAACGCTGGATGAAGGACAGGCCAGTAGATCAATTGCATACTGTGCAAGCTCTGGCCAGTGATCAATCCTCAAGACCCAGTAACACAGTGTATTTTCGGTTGGAAAGGTCTCCAAGTCAGATCTTGCCCCAAGGTATTCCTGCACCATGTAAATTAGACGCTGGCGATGGTTGCTGGAACTGATCAGACCTTTGAGCTGCTGACTAAAAAATTGCCTGAACGCATCGGTCTGACGCTTGTTCTGTGACTGACCGAAGCCCCAGCAACACGTTGTCCAGGAGGACCAGGAAATTGTAACCTCCCAGGCTGCACAAACCTTTCTGCAAGGCCTCCCGAAGATGTTTCATCCTCTGCTCCCTCTGCGAAGGCTGGATAAGTTCTGCAACCTTACCTTTGTAACGTGGATCAAGAAGGGTTGCCAGCCAGTACTGATTCCTCTCCTTGATACCACGAATCTGAGGGTCCTTTCGCAGGCTTTGCAGGATCAGGGAGGCCATGCAGCATAGGTTTGCTGAGGCATTCGGTCCAGAGTCCACTAGGTCACTAAGGACGACATGATCCGCAGCCACCTCCTCCCATCCACGTACAAGTCCATGGGTTTCTGGGGACTGAAAACAATCCCTCGATGACTGCTGCTGATGCTGAGTGCCAGGCTTCCTGTGTGTTTGGTGGGCCCACAGGAATGCTATCTGGATAAAGGGGGCCTTGAGAGGTAAGGAAGTCCTCCTCTTCCTCCCTCTGTTCTGCCTCAAGTGCCCTGTCCATTATTCCATGTAGCGTGTGCTCCAACAGGAAGACAAGAGGAACAGTATCACTGATGTATGCACTGTCACTGCTCACCATCCTTGTGGCTTCCTCAAATGGTGACAGTGCCAGGCCACTGGCGTGGTAAAAAAATGGACCCTGTCCTGGTGCCATACTCACACAGGTACTCATTGATGGCCCTCTGCTGCGTGTATAGCCGCTGCAGCATTGCAAGCGTTGAGTTCCACCTGGTGTGCATGTCACAGATGAGGCGGTTCTTGGTCAGGTTGCATTCCTTTTGAAGGTCAGCCAGCCAAGCACTGGCATTATATGACCGGTGGAAATGCCCACGGACTTTCCTGGCCTGCCTCAGGAGATCCTGTAAGCCGGGGTACCTGCACAAGAACTGCTGCAACACCAAATTAAGGACATGAGCCAAACAGGGAACATGGGGGAAGTGTCCCTGTCGAAGGGCGGATGAGGTTGGTGCCATTGTCTCAAACCTCCATTCCTGGCTGAAGCTGGCCTGGCGTCAACCACCTCTGAACCTGCCCCTGCAGAGCTGCCAGAATCTCTGCCCCAGTGTGGCTCCTGTCCCCTAAGCAGACCAACTCAAGCACCGCATGGCATCTTTTTGCCTGAGTGCTTGCGTAGCCCCTAGAACGCCTACGGAACACAGCTGGTTCCGAGGACAAATCTGCACATGAAGAGGCCATACAGGAAGAAGAAGAGGAGGGGGTGGAGGAGAGAGGTGTGGCAGAATCACCACTACCAGCATTTTGAAGGCGTGGTGGCTGAACAAACTCCAACATTACTGCACCATGTCCTGCATTCTTCCCAGCTGCCAGCAGTTACCCAGTGCGCTGTGAAAGAAAGGTAATGTCCCTGTCCATGCCTGCTGGACCATGAGTCAGCGGTAATATGCACCTTACCGCTGACCGCCCTGTCCAATGAGGCCAAGACATTGCCTTCCACATGCCGGTAGAGAGCCGGAATGGCCTTCTGAGAAAACAAATGGCATTTGGGAACCTGCCACTGAGGTACTGCACATTCCACAAATTCTCGAAAGGGGGCAGAGCCTACCAGCTGAATAGGCAGCAGTTGGAGTGCTAGCAATTTAGCCAAACTAGCATTCAGCCTCTGAGCATGTGGATGGCTGGGACCAAATTTCTTTTGACAGTTTAGCAACTGGGGTAGGGAAATTTGCCTGCCACAATCAGATTTAGGTGTACCGCTAGCATATTGCCCGCAAGTGCTTGGGACACATAATTCTACACCTTCATTCCTCTCAGTGAAGGTCTCTGAGAGGACTGAAGGTATAGTGGTGTTGGAGATCCCAGCTGATGAGAAGCAAGGAGAGGTCCGCCTTGTTCTTTGGTGTGGGTTTTTTTAAGTACTGAAGTGATAATATGAATAAAATCACGTTCCGCACTGTGAGCGGGTGTTCTGCTAGCCGGCCGGCGTTTTTCTTACATGTACTCTGCGAACATTTCTTTTTATTGATGTAAGTAGAACTTTTATTTGATACAATAAATTTTATATATGGTTTTACACTATGGGAGCATCCCTCATTTTTATCTATTCACATGATGAGAGTGCATGATTCCCTGGCTTGATACCTTTGGAGGAGTTCGATCCCATTTACACCCCATAAGGGAGATTTGCCTCATCCAGGATTTTTGGTCGCTATCACCAGCCGAACACGAGTTCTAGAGTGGTTTGGTCATACCCTGACGGCTTTCGAGTTACAGGCTTACTAAAGCTTGCCTTCTGGTAAGCACACTATTAGAGCGGTGGTGGATTAAGATCACTTGGTGGAGTTCCTTTCACATCCACGTTTTTGGAAATTATATGTCACCATAAACTTTTTTTTGTGCTTTTGTTTGTTAAGTACTGTTGCCAACGGACTTTGTGGGAGGTCAACATCAAGTCTAGTAGATGTCTAGTCAAGCATGTGGTGCCCAAGCGGCTGCTGTGTTGACTACGCTTGATACGCTTCAAACAGCAATGGTGCGATCTGCTGCACACGTTTCAAAAAAGGCCCACACCAAAGAACTTTTGAAAAAACGCTTGGAGTCAGCAGTGCCCTGCACATGCGGAGCTCTGCGGTGTGATGCAGTCGGTTGGCGGTCCTTAAGCTGGCCCCTGCAGGGCATCCTGCCTCATTGGAGATGTGCCTCCTCCTCCACCTCTCTTCTATCAGGCACCCACATAGAGTCAGTGACCTCATCATCCCCTCCCTCCTTGCCACTGGAGCAAACCTGGCAGTATGCTGCAGCTGGGGGAACATGACTGCCAGTTTCTTGGACACCCCCTCTCTCTGGGCTCACGTTACTGCCTTCAGCCTCAACCTGGGTACCATCCTCACATGAGCTGGTCTAGGAGGAGGGCGGGACTTTTTGTCACAGCACAGCCGAACATTTCAGACTGAGTTGCATGACACAGCGGGAGATGCATGCTGTGCATAATCCAGGCATTGACTGGTGAGGCTACATGGACGGGCAAATTCAGTGTAGTGAGGCTACAATGATAAGCACAGTAAGGCTGCAATGATGGGCATGGTGAAGCTGCAATTAGGGGCACAGTGAGGCTGCAATGATGGGCACTGTGAGGGTGCAATGATGGGCCCAGTGAGGGTGCAATGATGGGCCCAGTGAGGCTGCAATGATGGGCCCAGTGAGGCTGCAATGATGGGCCCAGTGAGGCTGCAATGATGAGCATGG
Organism: Lithobates sylvaticus; assembly: GCA_028564925.1. NCBI lineage: Eukaryota > Metazoa > Chordata > Amphibia > Anura > Ranidae > Lithobates > Lithobates sylvaticus. The sequence goes on along the minus strand of CM053029.1, from coordinate 245,635,033 downwards.
TAAGGCTGCAATGATGAGCATGGTAAGGCTGCAATGATGGGCATGGTGAGTCTGCAATGATGGGCATAGTGAGTCTGCAATAAAGGGCATGGTAAGGCTGCAATGATGGGCACTGTGAAGCTGCAATGATGGGCATGGTGAGGCTGCAATGATGGGCACAACGAGGCTGCAATAATGGGCACGGTAAGGCTGCAATGATGGGTACAGTGAGGCTGCAATGGTGGGCACAGTAAGGCTGCAATGGTGAGCACAGTAAGGCCGTGATGGTGGGCACAGTGAGGCTGCATTTGATGGGCACTGGTGAGGCTGCATTGATCTCTTGTATCATGTCTGCAGTCTCTGACCATCTCCTGTATCATGCCTACATTCTCTTACCATCTTCAGTATCATGTCCTCAGTCTCTAACCATCTCCTGTACCATGCTCGCAGCCTCTGACATCTCCTGTACCATGCCCACAGCCTCTGACATCTCCTGTACCATGCCCACAGCCTCTGACATCGTGACATCTCCTGTACCATGCCCGTAGCCTCTGACATCTTGACTTCTCCTGAACCATGCCCGACCATCTCTTGTCTTATATAATGTCTGCAGCCTCTCAAGGGGGTCTGGAGAGGAGTCGAGAGTGGGAGCACCGCCAGGATGGGGGTCATGGGAGAAGTCAGACGTGTGTGAACTGTGGAGAGGAGACTATAGGAAAACCAGAGCCACCAAGCTGGAGCCAACTGACCGAGTCCTGCAAGGTGCACCTGAGAGGAGGTCAGTGACAGCGCCGCCAAGCCAGTCTGAGAAGGGGGCACTGATGTAAGGGGGGAGTGAATACAATTATGTAAGGGGTCACCGATATAAAGGTTTCCCCTTATATCAGTAACCCCACACCCTTACCTTAGTGTATTCTTTCTGCAGAGGGTGGTCTCTGGTCACCAGAGTCGTTGCCCCCCACATTCCCAGAGTCCCATGTGTCCCCCTTGATGAATGCTCCACTTTTACCACTTTTAACTGGAATTTTTTTTATATATATATATAAATAATCGCTGGGTCCCTGATTGGCCAGCTGTCCGCTCACCCACCGAGCCGCCCAGCTGCTCGCCCGCACTCTCACATGCCCACGAGCCTCCCGTCCACTCACCAATCGAGCCGGCCGACAGCCCGACCCGCCCGCCCGCCTGCGGAGCCACCCGCTCTTTCACCCCTGGTGCTGGGTGGGGAGGTAATTGCCCCCCCTGGATCCGCCCCTGGTTTGGCCAGCCACAGCCCCCAACACATGGCGATGTAGAGTGAGAAAAATGTGTAGTTGAGAACATTTCATTTAGTTATGGACAAGAAGTAGAACAGCTTCATGCTTCCTCCTGGATGTGAATTTTTTTTTTAGGAAAGAAGGCTGTGACATTAGAACATTTCCCCTCCATAATGTAAAATAGGATTTCCTTTTGTAGTGTGATGAGAAAAATAATCTTTTTCACAGATTTCCCCTTTAGCAGTGCTGGATTAAACTCTGTGGAGGCCTCTAGGCACTCAAAACCTTGGGGCCACTCTTACAGGTTTACAGAGGTTCCTTATGCACGCGCTCTAGTGGGATAATATTTAGCTAAGTAGTGTGCACATTGGCCGATGGATGTAGATGTACAATACACGTACATAGGTTGCACCAAAAATGTTCACAAACAGCTGAAAGAAGAGGAGCTTTTAAGAGACAAATTATAATGTGAACCTAATGCCTATGGTTTATGTACTTTAAGTTGTAATTGGGTATATTACATTAATACAGTATTTTCTCCATAGAGTATTAACGTAGAGTTTGAATTTAGTTTGCATTTCTTTGAGTTAATTCATTTTTATATCCTTTGTAATCAATCTATGAAAACGTCATTGTCATTTTCTTTGAAGATTAAGTCAATATTATTTTGAGCCGTTGTCACAGAGTCCTTACCACTTAAGGACCGCCCCACGTACATGTAACAGGGCGGCCCTTAAGCGTAAAATCAAATACCTGTACGTGATTTATTTATTTTTCGCCCGCTGGAGCCTCGCTCCCATTGGACACAGCGGGAACCAATCAGCTGGTCCGGTGGACCCAATGTCTGCCGCAAACCCAGGGACCATTCTGAGAGAGGAAGAATGGCGGTCTGCCTATGTAAACAAGGCAAATCGCCATTCTGCTAGTAATAAAGACAGAGATCTTGTGTTTCTGCTAAGTAGAGACACGGATCTCTGTCTTCCTTCAGTTAAACCATCCCCCACACAGTAAGAAAGCACTCTCAGGAAACACAGTTAACCCTTTGATCGCTCCTGAGTCCTGATGTTATTCCCTTGCCTGCCAGCATCATTAGTGGCAGTGCATTTTTTTTTAGCACTGATCACTGTATTGGTGTCACTGGTCCCCAAAAGGTGTCACTTAGTGTTAGATTTGTCTGTTGCAGTCCTGCTAAAAATCGTTGTTAAAAAAAAAAAAGTCTATAAATCTATCCCATAGTTTGCAGAAGTTATAACTTTTGTGAAAACCAATCAATATACGCTTATTGGATTTTTTTTTACCAAAAACATGTAGCAGAATACATATTGGCCTAAGTTGATGAAGAAATTAGAGGTTTTACATATTTTTATTGGATGTATTTTGTAGCAGAAAGTAAAAAATATTGTTATTTTTTTCAAAATTGTCAGTCTTTTTTTGTTTATAGCGCAAACAACTAAAAACTGTAGAGGTTATCAAATACCACCAAAAGAAAGCTCTATTTTTGGGAAAATAGGGACATCAATTTTACAGTGTCGCACGACCGCGCAATTGTCAGTCAATGCAACACAGTGCAGTATCACAAAAAATGGCCTGGTCAGGAAGGGGGGTAAACCTTCCAGAGCTAGTGGTTAAACAGTGTGACGTCCATAGGCTGGTGCCTACTCTGCCTATTTGCTAATCAGCCACTGTCCTGTTGACATTAACACAGGTGAGTGCATATAGTATACTGAGAGTTAATTTCCAGTGGTCTATTTGTCCTGGATTTCACTTCCAGTATATGTAGGAAAGTAGGGATTATTGACAGTGTAATCTCTTTAAAAAAAAAAAGTGTAATTTTTGGTAGAATCCACATTGCTTTTGCATCCTTGATGAGCATCAAGCTGAGAATTGAGAATTGATAGAAGCAGCACAGTGAACATTTGGAATCTCCCTCCTTTTAATGCATTTTGTAATAAATCATATTCAGACAACTTCAGACAGATCTTGGTTGTGCAGTGCTATACTCCTCTACACTCATGGCCTGAACTACATTGACATTGGAACATAGACACCTGCTGATGGCCTTTCCAGTGACGTCAATGGCGTTTGGGCTGTGTAGGCACAGAGGGCAATACAAATGGATCTGTCTGCAAGACAGAGGCTTGCAGAACTGGAAAGATATTGGCACATGGCAGGTAAGTATGACTAATTCTAAAAGTATTGGCAGAGGAGATAAATACAAGGCTGGAAAGAATCGTGCATTAAAAAGCCCCTTTCCTTAAAGTAAAACTTTATTGAATTTGAAATTGAGAAAAAAATTCAGCTAAAGCTAAAACTTATTAAAGTATAACAAAACAGGAAGCAGTAAAACTTAACTAAAACTAGCTCTGTGTTTTGAAATTGTTTATGGGATTGATCATTCATTTGATATATGATTTATTTTCTATAAAGTACTATCTATTTCTTGCTACATGTGTGTTTTCTTCTGAAGCCCTCTGTTTTCCAAATACGTGTCCATTCAGATTTAGAAAAGGCTCCAGCTGACCATCTGAATAGGGCCAGAGTCAAATGGTCTACAATGCATGTGTATTAAATAATGGCTAGCATTAGGAGCCATTCTCTGTCCCTCTGCATTGATTTCACACTTCTCTATCCTGTTAGCTTTATACCGTTTACTTTAACACTGACTTTTCTGTTAGTATGTCATCTACATTTACTCTGCTTGAAAAGACTTTAAGACTTATTTCAATATCTAAGTTCAGCTGCAGCTGTGAATCATAAAACATGTCTGAAAGTGAGCATTAGTCTGTAAAGCTATGTCTCCCTACTTTCATCACCCATAAATGACTAAACTTGTTTTTCATCATCATAAGTAAGCTCTAATTTCTGTAATCAGATTTCTTTTTGTTTATGAGTTATTTGTTTTTAGGCATTTCAGTACATAAATGTATAAAACAAGTGCAGAGCTATACCCTTAACCTAATGACAACAACTCGTAACATTCAATGTCTGTTTTACAAAACCTTCCTATACATATATAATCAATACCAACTTAATAAAAATTATGTCAGCTACTGTGCGTTATTAATTCATTAATAACCAAATTCAAATGTGAAAAATACATGTACAAAAAATGTCTACATCATACAACAGAAACAGTGATACATCAATAAATCCACAAAAACAATGTGACATATTAAATCTGAACCGGCAAGTTCTTATTAAAGTCAGGACCGTCTTTAACACAAGGCAAAAGGGGCAGCTGCCCCGGGTCCAAGGCAGCTTCCCCTTGAGCCTGCACTGCCCACAAATAGTTGATAAGTGGATTCGGGAGGGCTCAAGAAAATGTTTGGCCAGGATCCAAATAATATTAACAACGGCCCTGATTAAAGTCTATGCAATGTAAACATCCCCTCAATATAAAATGCTTCAGTGCTCTTCCAAACAGGACATGTGTCAATACTTAATGTATGTACTGTACCATGTGGTACCACACACCATACAAATTGTTCCACCTATGGTAATAGGTGTCTGCTTACTTTGGCAGTGGGACCCCTTCATTATAGGAGGTCACAAGAGCTAGATACACCTTCTGGACAACTGCTCCTACACCACTCTCCTCATTGAAAACAGAGGGCTAAGCCCCAGAGAGATATGCAGTGCTGAATGCCCTTACAGAGTTAAACTTCTCCACTCCACCATCAAATATTTATTTGGATGCAAGTGAATAAAAAACAACTCATAGTGCTCTCTGTCAAATCGTTTATTAAAGATAAAAGTAAATGCACTTTTATCAAGTGAGATCATCAGTACACATATAAATGCCACCTTCCTCAACAGAGGCCAATAGTGCCTTCTGTTTTCCAGCAGTTAGCAGGATCAGTTCCATGTAGTGTGATGATGTCACTGATGAGACACCACCTTATGCTTTACATTTATGGAGACTTCTTCAGAGGACAACAGGATGGGAGAGGAAATTTTTCTCACAGCGAGGGAAAATCCAAGACAAGTGTCCCTGTTGGAAAACACCCCCCTTATCTCCTGTTCAAGTGCAAGTGTTCAAGTGACAACTGTAAAATCAGGGTTTCCTATCATTTTCTGTTCTGGTGAGACTGGTCACCAGGGACACAGACAGCAAAAAAAAAAAAAATGTAGAAAGAAACAGCCAGTACTCAGAGAATAAACCTCAAGAAACGTGTATGAGGTTATCATCCAAAAGTTAAAAAAGTGAAACTAAGGGTAATATACAAAGGTTTCAGGACTGTGATGGATCCCTTTCTCAAGGCAATAAGCAAATTAGAACCAACAATGACTAAAGTAAATTTACACACATGCCAGATGAGCAAAATCACAACACCTGATTCCTGTAATAGGCCATGCATATGCATTGCAGTTAAATGTCAGAACGTTATTTCAGTAACATGCAGAGATTTTCAAATGAAACAAATTGTACATATTTTTTCTCACAGAAAAGATAGCTGTCCGTTTCCAGAAAAAAATTGTTTCTGGAGTCAAAGACAAAATGGATTTGGGTTTAGGTATGCAGCACTCGTTATAGACACGTTGTTAAGTTTATATCAGCATGGGTCAGTGAAGGTATATGTTTCTAATTGTTTGCCTGTTTACTTACTAGACTGTTCTAGGTGTTATTTTACCAATAAAAAATGGAAACCTTCCCACTTAATATACCACTTGCTAAAACAAATTTAATTGACTGTGTTTTTTTAACAGGTAATCCTAAAGGCTAAGTTCATATTTTGGAACATGTTCCACATATTTAAGGTATAATATGTAACATGAAAAGGAAAAAAGACACTCACTGGGGATGATATTTTGCTGCTCACCCCTGGGATGTAAAGGGGTGAGGGGTGAGGGGTGAGGGGTGACTAGAAATAAATTGATTTATTTTAGGATCGTCTGTAAGTATATTCCAGTGTTTTTGAATTATATCGCGGATCTTCCTGTGCTGTCGAGTAAACCGCAGAACGATTCGCGATACATTCTCTTTTTGATCGTCGGGTGCCTTTTTCTTAGACAGCAGGTCCGAGCGTGGGCATGCTATTACTCGGTTATAGGCTTTTCGGAGACATGAGCGACTATATCCCCGATCAAGTAGGCGGTTTTGGAGATTTTTTGCCTCCATTTTGAATAGGGACTCATCCGAACAATTTCTCCGTATTCTCAAATATTGCCCGTAAGGGATAGAATCTTTGAGAAACTGGGGGTGTGCACTATGGGCATGGAGTATTGTATTACCCGCGGTGCTTTTGCGGTATAGTGTGGTGGAGATTTTGTTCTCAGGGTTCCGCTTCAGTTCGACATCGAGGAAAGTAATACTCTCCTTGTTAGATGTCAAAGTGAACTTAAGGTTCCAAGTATTGGTGTTAATGCGATCGTGGAACTCTTGTAGGAGTTCCGCCGATCCCTCCCAGACGACGAGGACATCATCTATGTACCGTAGCCACATTTTGATGTGGCTAGTGTACACACGGAGGTCCTCGTCGTCTAGGAGTGACTTTTCCCACTCCCCCAGGTACAAGTTGGCGTAGGCCGGGGCGCAACATGTGCCCATGGCCACGCCCTGCACCTGGAGGTAGTGGGAATTGTCAAATGAAAAAAAATTGTTGTTTAGGATATATTCCAATCCATCTGTAATAAAGTTATTCAACACGCCATCGTATCTACAGCCTGCCCACAAAATGTTAGATATAGCTGCGATCCCCTGGTTATGGGGGATCGAGCTATATAATGCCTCTACATCGATGGCCACCAATAATGAATTATCGGTCAACGATATATTTTCAATTTTTTGAAGTAGGTGTATAGTGTCTTTTACGCCGCCTGGGACCTGGAGTGCACACACCCAGAGAGAACCCCATCACATATAAAGGAGGAACTTATAAGAGAAAAAAACCTACACATCAGGTAAACATTCCACAGTACAATATGATATTATACTATGTGAAAGGAAAAGGTCAATTGGAGATCAATATATGCAAATGAAATACTGTTACAATGCATTGTTCTCACCCCTTTCTTTCTCAAACAGACGAAATTACCTTTGAAGAAGACCCTCCCTATAACGGGTCGAAACGCGTCAGGTTCACTTTTACCCCTAATATTTGTAAAACTACATTGATGTAAAAGCTTTTTGTCTGTTAGTGTAAATTTGTTTTAAAAATTTCTGTATTGTTTTATCCATTTGGGACCCATGTCTCCTATTTTATCTCTACCCATATGTCACATGCGACATCTTTAATACAATAAAGATTCATATTTTTGAATACAACAATACTTCTCAGAGAACTTTCTTTCTAAACGCTGCCTAAAAACCCCACCAATTCCCTCTTGGGGGGACCTTTTCTTTTTTGTTAATATGTAACATGTTCCAGCACATGTTCCCTCACCCCCCAATCCCCCGTCCTGCGATAGCAGGCAGGGGTTCCTCTCCCCTAAGTCGCCGTCACATTTTAAAATCACTTGCACAGCCACATCATTCATTCACAGCAATCTGTGGTTTCAATGGACTGTGAGTGTACTGATAAGCAAGCTTGTAGTTTATTTCCTTGCAGCTTTCAAACTGAAAGCCCGTCAAAGGTATGAACAGAAAGCTGCAGGAGCCTGACATTGAACCCACGATCCACCGATCGTGAGTGCAATGCTTTGCAGGCTCCTGGGGGAAAATAATAAATGCATTTTTTTCCCTGCAAAATTACGTGCATTTATTATTTTTTCCCCAAAGGTAAACTTTAACTTTAAGTAATAATCATTTGGACTGTATAGCAGTTTTCTTTAGTCTTTCTTTTTTTCCCAAACAAGTTTTATTGCTAAATATAAAATATAAATGAAAAAGTAGTTTAAGTTTTACAATCCAAAAAAATAAAAAAACTGGATTGTGTACAATTTAGCATTTATGCAGGGATAATTATATAACGTTAATTACAGCAAGTAAATAGGTAAACTACTTAAAAATTATTAAACATGGCAGTAATAGCAATTTTCGGTTATCTATAAACCTATTAAGATGTGTGTTGGAATGGGGTAGATGAGATTATGAAAAGTCATATACATAATTAGGTAGAGTGTACGTGTCCAGAACATGCGCTGTAGTAACGTTAGTTGGAGTAGATGAGAATGAGTGGGGCAAAGTGAAGAATATGGGCATTGATAGTTGGGAGATGTTGGTGTGGGTAGAGAGGGAAAGGAAAGAAAAAAACAAAAAAAACAAACACACTCCTTGGAGGATATTTTTTGTGTGGGAGATAAAAAAGTGGGGTGAAAAAAATAAGTCTGTGCCTTTATGTGAATGCATTTACAGTGGTTTGTATCTTTTTAATCTACAAATAGAAGTAGAGGCTTAGTATAGTACAGTGATGTCGATCAAATGGGTCAAAGGGTCATTGTTATAAAAGTTTGGGGCTGCTGAAGGAAGAAAGGCCAATGTATGGATTCAGGTCTGCTGGTTATTTAAGAAGTGAGTCCCTACTGTATAACTAAACGTATATCTACGTCAAACCAATATACATTTCTTTCAGGATTTCTGGGAAAAAAATGGAAACAATTCCTTTGAATCTCTTAAGCGAACCATCAGTTTACCTAGAACTGTATCTGACTTTAGGTTTGGGCTGAGTGAGAGAGGCCCATCTCCTGCAAGTACTCATTAGTAGTACCGAAATGTTTCCAGCATGCCCAAGTAGTATATTTGGAGGGAGAGTCTTGCGAGATAAGCTCCTCCATTTCCGCTATTTTGTTTATGCGTTTAACCAGACTGCAAGGGAGGGAACTTTTTAGGTGCCCCATAGGTTATGTATACACAGTTTAGCTGCATTGATTAACATCATGGCCAGGAATTTTTGAAGTAAGGCATATTCCTAGAGACTTGGTGGTGAAGAAGATACTGAGCGGCTGTGAATTCTAAGCAGTATGTGGTTATTGTTTTTAGCAGGTTCCTATGTTCCTTTTTGGAGACCAATCTAAAAAAAAAAAATACAATCAAGAACAATGATTTTGATTTGTTTTTAAAGCCAGTTAAAATAATATTGCATAAGAATACTATGCATTATCTCTTTATTGCTAGTAGGTGGAGCTTTGAGCCCCTATGACATTGTCCAGCTTCCCAACACTGAAAAGGCTAATATTTACAGACCTCAATATCACAAGATTTTTACAGGCCTTTATACACAGCTGTAAATGTATGCAGTTTACATACTCTATATTCCATAAGTCCCTGTCTTCAAAAAGCTTACAATCTAAGGCTCCTATCTCACATACAAATAGGGTAATTTTATCAGCAGCCAGTTAACCTCTGAGCATGTCTATTACGTATGGAAAGAAACCCACGCATGCACAAGGAGAACATACAAACTCAGTGAGGATAGTGTCCTGGCCAGGATTTAAACCAGTGACCCCCGTAATTCAATCAGAAGTGCTAACCCTTTATAATACAAAAGTTATTTAGTCAGGGTAGTGACTTGTTCCCCACTAATTTATGTGTTTCAATATGAAACACATTCTTGAAAGAAGAAGAAGGTTCTACTGTGTTATCCCTTTAACTACTTCCAGATTGCTCTATAGCCAAAAGACAGCTACAGTGTGGTCACAGTCATTCATTGACACCCTCCCAGAGACCTGCCTCCCATGCTCCCCCTTCAGACACAGCTGACCACAGATCGCAGTTAAGGGCCAATCACAGTGGCCTTTTACCATGTGTCTAATCACAGCTGATTACATGTAAACAGACTTGCCGGTTATTGGCAGTCCTTTCCTTCCACACTTTGTCTGTGGGAGGAAAGGAGTGTCATTAACTGTCAATCCTGTCAGTACATTGTTTACACTGATGATCAGGGCACTGATCATCAGTGCAGCCCCATGAGTGCTAATCAGTGCTGCCTATCAGTGACCATCAGTGTCATCTATCAGTGCCCATCAGTGCTGTCTATCAGTATAGTCTCATCAGTGCCTCCTCATTGGTGCCACCTCATCAGTGCCACCTCATCAGTGACCATCAGAAATGAAGAATGACGTATTTGCAACATTTTATAGCAGAAACTAAAAAAAAAATTCCAATTAAACACCACCAAAAGAAAGCTCTATCTGTCACAAAAAATGATAAATATTCATATCGGTACAGTGTTGTATGGCTGCGCAATTTACAATTTACAAATTTACAATTCAAAATTGGCCTGGGCAGGAAGGGGGTGAAATTGCCCAGTATTGAAGTGGTTAAATAACCATTAGAAAGCTTTGCTATAAATACAATTGAAAATCATTATAGTTCTTGAAGTGCAGTGAACTGCATTGGTCTTGAATGCTATGGGTTACTGCATTTTAGAACAAACACTCCTAACTGAATAAGGTGATCTCTGTTTCTCTTTCTTTCTTAAATATTACTTTGATTATCACATTTTTCTTTTCTCTGGGTATTATGCAGGTTATCAAATTGTTTTTCTATGGCTATTATGCAGGAAGCTGGTTCTATGTTGTTTATTTCCATTCATTCACAATGATCTTACAGAAATTCATGCTAATAAAACAACATATTTACTATATGTCTTTTCTCTTTGTATTGAGTTTTTAAGATTTTGTTTCCTTGTTTCATTGGAGGAGAGAAACCTTGTCATGCGTGCTAGCTGTTCCTCTGAATAAACTAGGAGGAAAAAAATAATAAAAATCAATCATTTTAAAAGTCTTTCTTCTGCAATTGTGGGTGAGATATAAAACACTGCCTCACTTTAGGTCTGCACATTTGATTGAGCAAAAAAAGGAGCCAAAGACTCGTGTCATTTGGAACTTCTGTAAGTAAAAAAGAAAAGCAGAAGGTAAGGGATGAATACTTGGGTAAATCAGTAATAGAGCTAAAGGGCGTATGCCTGTAGGGAATATGTTGGCATAAAAGAGCTTTAAGAGAGGCCATTCATGCTGACAAAGAGAGATTTGAAATGCTCCCTTTACAAAAGCATGAAAGGATGGGCAAAGGGTGTTCTGAGACAGAGGGGAAATCATACTGCTATGAACAGCTCTAATAAGCTTTTAACTATTTTTACATTATGGTATTGTTTATCATTTTTTTTCTAGTCAAAACGATTCAGGTATCTCTGAAGTGCAGATATTTCTCCCCTTGAAAACAAATGCAGTTATAGAAAATAGTCTGATTATATGTTCTATAACAAAAAAAAATGATATGGTGCATGACTAGCAGACTCCAGAAGAGAATTTTCTTGTTGCGGTTGTTTTATTTAGTGAAACTTGTCACAAGAGAAACATGATGGTTGCCATTACTAACCCTCTTAAAAATTGGTATATTCTGGCTTTAATATTAATAATAATAATACTAGTAATAGTGACCCAGATCACATATGGAGATAAATGTCTTAGCTCAAACTTTCACGATGCTTGCTCTTGGCCAGTGACTACATTTGTTTGTAAGCTAATCAGTCAGTTAGCTTTATGACGGAGCAAAAATTATTTTTTGTGCTGGGTCTGTAACAGTAGCCTGCATATTTTTCTCAAGACAGGTTTTTTTATTTTTTTGTCTACATTTTTGTTCATATGTAATTTTCGTCAAATATAAGATTTTTCCAATAATTGGTTAATATATGAACCATTCTAACCTTTTCTGAGTGTATTGGCCATTTGTGCTCTAAGATCATCACCAAACTCTATGGGGAAAAAGGGTTCCCAGATTTATCAGACATGATGCCAAAGAGCTGTCCTGTGTGTATATATATATATATATATATATATATATATATATATATATATATATATATATATATATATATATATATATATATATATACACACACACACACACACACACATACACAGGAAGTGGGTGTTTTTGTATTTATATATTGGGACAGTCGCATTCAGTTGTCGGTGGTTCTATGGGACAACTCTCTACCCCATTGCCCCAGATATTGCCATCATATTACATAACCAAGCCATTATAGTGATAATAATAAACAAAATATATGATATATTTTGTTTATTATTATTATCACTATAATGGCTCGGTTATGTAATATGATGGCAATATCTGGGGCAATGGGGTAGAAAAAAAATGTAGTTCTACATGTAGAAATTGAAGCTATAGATTACAAATGTAAACATTGTTGTTTTAATTCGTTGTTAACATTAACATGACGAAAATTCAACACACTACTACCTATGTTTTGGTAATATATTTAACTCATTGAAGATAAAATCGAATGTATTGAGCTATAAAGGAGATTTGTTGGAAAAGCAAGGAATATGTTTGTCTTGTTCCATTAGTGAGTCAGTGGCTGTGTAAAATATATGACAGAGTTAGGCCCAGTTGTCCTAATAAAAGAATGCCTTCTTGACCTTCCAAATGACTTCCTAGACCTACAGCTCTTCAATAAAACGGCCTCCTCTGGTGCTTAACACTGTCCTGGACAAGACAAAAGCCAACAGGAAACTCAAAAGGTTACAGTCGCCATGGTTTGCTGTCGCAATTTTCTTCAGAATTAATACATTTCATAGGATTTATGAGTTTATTTCAGCTAGAATACTCTTTAGACAAAAATTGACCACGTCCAAACTAATACTGCTCTAATATTTCACTTCAGCAGATGTTTAATGCGACATGTTTTCTTCTACCGTGTACTTGTCAGAAAACAATTGTGAATCAGTTAGTAGGTGCAATCTGCAGGTAAAAAAAGGTGCATAATAATATTGATGGTTGATGTAGATACGATGAATGTGTCAAATTATCAATTTATACATGTTCTGTATAAATAGCTAATATAATGTTCTTAAAGTAGAGCAGGTGTTTGTTGTGTTACCAAATTAAGGAATCTGGAAAAAATTTGCAGCAGTAGCTACAAATGATTAAGTATAAGGCAGGGGTATTGAAATAGCCAGAAAAATGTCATTTGTGATGACTCAGATCCTTCACATCACAGCCCTCCTCTCTTCTTAGGCTAGGTTAATACTGTGGGGGTTATTTACGAAAGGCAAATCCACTTTGCACTTGTAGCTTACACTTGTAGTGCAAAGTGCATTTGAAATTGCACTGAAAGTGCACTTGGAAGTGCAGTCGCTGTAGATCCGAGAGGACATGCAAGGAAAATAAAAAACAGCATTTTAGCTTGCACATGATTGGATAATAAAATCAGCAGAGCTTCCCCTCATTTCAGATCTTCCCCTCAGATCTACAGCGACTGCATTTCCAAGTGCACTTTCAGTGCAATTTCAAGTGCACTTTGCACTTGTAGTTTGCACTTGTAGTGCAAGTGGATTTGCCTTTCGTAAATAACCCCCTGTATGTCTGTGGCTGGGGAACATGTGAATCGGATGTGTTCCTGACCCACAGAAAAATTTGCTGCACTTTACCAGATGCATAGGGGTGCCATTAATTCCAATGGCACATTTTCACGTTCACCAAACGGCAAGGTGCTGCAGCAAAAAAATAATTCTTTAGTAGAGCAGCCCACATAAAATAAATTGTCTGTCTTACCTGCAATGTCCACATGCAAAAACGTGCATGCACAGATCTGAATCCAGCCTCATATCACAATCTCGTTCTTACATCAGCAACCTCCGTCCCCACTCCACATTACGTACTCCCCTTCACATCAAAATCCCCCCTTCAGAATTACTGTCCTCAGCCCCCCCCCTTACTTTACTGTCCTTAGCCCTCACATTACTGACTCCTTAGCCCACTCATTAGTGTCTTCAGCTCTCCATTAAGGTTCTCAGCCCCCCATTACTGTTCTTAGCCCCCCATTAATGTCTTCAGCCCCCCATTACTGTCCTTATCCCCTCTCACTTTACTGTCCTCAGCCCCCCTCAAATTACTGTCCTCAGCCCCCTCAAATTACTGTCCTGAGAGACCCTGTTACTACCCTGAGCCCCTCCATTACTGTCCTGAGTCCCCCATTACTGTCCTGTGGCCCCCCCCTTACATTACTGTCTTTAGCCCCCTAACATTACTGTCATAAGGGACCCCATTACTGTCCTGAGGTTCACCATTACTGTCCTAAGGTGCCCCCTAACATTACTGACCTCAGCCCCCCTCACATTACTGTGCTCAGTCCCCCTCACATTACTGTCCTGAGGCCCCCCATTACTGTCCTCAGCCCCTCCATTACTGTCCTCAGCCCCTCCATTACTGTCCTCAGCCCCCTCCATTACTGTTCTCAGGCCCCTCCATTACTGTCCTCAGCCCCCTCCATTACTGTCCTCAGCCCCTCTATTACTTTCCTCAGCCCCCTCCATTACCCTCCTCGGTCCCCCCATTACTGTCCTTAGCTCCCCTCACATTACTCTCCTCAGCTCCCCTTATATTACTGTCCTCAGAGACCCGATTACTGCCCTGAACCCCTCCCATTACTGTCCTGAGTCCCCCATTACTGTCCTTAGCCCCATAACATTACTCTCATCAGTGACCCCATTACTGTCCTCAGCCCCATTACTGTCCTGAGGTTCCCCCTCACATTACTGACCTCTGCCCCCCAAACATTACTGTCCTTAGCCCCCCCTCACATTACTGTTCTGAGCCCCCCTCACATTACTGTCCTCAGTGACTCCATTAGTATCCTAAGCCCCACCATTAATGTCCTGAGGCCCCGCATTACTGTCCTCAGCCCCTCCATTACTGTCTTCAGCACCTCCATTACTGTCCCTGATCCCCTCATTACTATCTTCGATCCCCTTCATCACTGCCCTGATCCTCCCCATTACTGTCCTCAGTCCCCTCCATTACAGTCCTTAGCCCCCCATTACAGTCCCCCTATTACTGTCCTGAGCTCCGCCCTTAACTATCCTAAGCCCCCCATTACTGTCCTCAGCCCCCCTCACATTACTATCCCCGGTGACCCAATTACTGTCCTGAGACCCCTCTCACATTACTGCCTTCACCCCCCCTCACATTATTGTTCTGAGTGACCCCATTACTGTCCTGAGACCTGCCATTACTGTCTGTGGTCCCCCATTACTGTCCTCAGTCCCCATCACTGTCCTTGATCCCCCCATTACTGTCCTCAGTCCCCCCATTACTGTCCTCCGTCCCCTCCATTACTGTCCTGATCCCTCATTACCGTCCTGAACCCCCCATTACTCTCCTCAGTCCCCCTATCACTGTCCTGAGCTCCCCCTTAACTGTCCTCAGCCCCCTAACATTACTGTCCACAGCTGCCCCTCACATTACTGTCCTCAGCGACCCCATTACTGTCCTGAGCCCTCCATTACTGTCCTCAGCCCCCCTCACATTACTGTCCTCAACCCCCCTCACAATGCTGTCCTCAACCCCCCTAACATTACGGTTCTCAGCCCCCCTAACATTACTGCCATCTGCCCCCCTATTATTACTGTCCCTGGGCCCCCCTCACATTACTGTCCTCTGTGATCCCATTACTGCCTGAGCACCCCCCCCATTACTGTCCTGAGCGCCCCCATTACTGTCCTGAGGCTCCCCATTACTGTCCTGAGTCCCTCCATTACTGTATTCAGCCCCCCTCACATTACTGTTCTCAGCGACCCTATTACTGTCATGAATCCCCCATTACTGTCCTCAGCCCCCTATTACTGTCCTTAGCCCCCCCTAACATTACAGTCCCCAGCGCACTCTCACATTACTGTCCTCAGCCCCCCTGTTACTGTCCTCAGCCCCCCCCCCCCAATACTGTCTTTAGTCCTCCCATTACTGTCCTCAGGCCCCCCATTACTGTCCTCAGGCCCCCCATTACTGTCCTCAGGCCCCCCATTACTGTCCTCAGCTCCCCCTCACAATACTGTCCTCAGCGACCCTATTAGTGTCCTACTCCTGAACCCCCCATTAATTTCCTCAGCCCCCTATTACTGTGCTCAGCCCCTCAGTAACTGTCCTTAGCCCCCCTAACATTAAAGTCCTCAGTGCACTCTCACATTACTGTCCTCAGCCTCTTAATTACTGTCCTCAGCCCCCCCCCCCCCATTACTGTTCTTAGTCCTCCCATTACAGTCCTCAGTCCCTCCATTACTGTCCACAGTCCCCATCATTACTCTCCCCAGTCCCCCACATGACTTTCCTAAGCTTCCCCCTTAACTGTCATGGCCCCTCCCCCCCCCATAATTTCTGTCCTTAGCCCCCATTACTGTCCTTAGTCCCCTCCATTACTGCCCTGAGCACACCATTACTGTTCTCAGACCCCCCATTACTCTCAGTCCCCCCATTACTTTCCTGAGCCCCCCTTAACCGTCATGAGCTCCCCATTACTGTCCTCAGTGACCCTATTAATGTCCTCAGCCCCCCTTCACATCACCTGCCCCTGTCCTACCTTACACAGACAGGGAGGAGGATGGGAGGCACAACAGGTTTGGACAGAGGGTGGGAGCTACAAGCTGGTGATTGGTTGCTAGGACACACCAGCATCCTAGCAACCAATCACCTGCTTGTTAACTCAGGCAGCTCCCACCGTCAATCCAGAGCTGTCTGTGAGAGCCACAGTGTTCCAGATAGCAAATTAACTCCTAAACCCCCTATAACTGTAGTGAGGCCCCCATTACTGTCCTCAATCCCCTGATTACTGTCCTCTGCCCCCACTATGACTGTCCTCAGTCCCCTAATGGTCCAGAGCCCCCATTACAATCCTTAGCCCCCTTATTAATGTCCTGAGCCTCCCCATTACTCTCCTGAGGCTCCCCATTACTGTCATCAGTCTCCCTTACATTATTGTTCTCAACCCCCTCACTTTACCGTCCTTAGCAACCTCATTGTTGTCCTGAGCCCTCCATTACTGTCCTGAGGCCCCCCATTACTGTCCTCAACCCCTTCATTACTTTCCTCAGTCCCCCATTACTGTTCTGAGTTCCACCATTCCCCATGAGCCCCCATTACTGTCCTCAGCGACCATATTAATGTCCTCAGCCCAACTTCACATCACCTCTTGCTTCCTGCCCCAACTTACACAGACAAGGAGGAGGACGGGAGGCACAGCAGGTTTGGACAGAGAGCAGGAGATACAAGCTGGTGATTGGTTGCTAGGACCGCCCTGCATCCTAGCAACCAATCACCTGCTTGTTAACTCGGGGCAGCCCCCACCCTCCATCAAGAGTTGTCTGTGAGAATGACATTGGTGACGATGGCAGCTCTGGGCAGAACGGCTCCTAAATGGCAGAACCACAGTGTTTTGGATAGCACATTGACTCCCCATTACTGTCCTGAGGCCCCCCCATTACTGTACTCAGCCCCTCCATTGTTGTCCTCAGCTCCCCATTACTGCCCTCAGTCCCATCCATTACTGTCCTAAGCCTCCCATTACTGTCCTCAGTCCCCCATTACTGTCCTCAGTCCCCCATTACTGTCCTCAGTCCCCCATTACTGTCCTGAGCCCCTCACTACTGTTCTCAGCGACCCCATTAATGTCCTCAGCCCCCTTCAAATTACCTCCCCCTTCCTGCCCTACCTTACACAGACAGGGAGGAGGATAGGAGGCACAGCAGGTTTGGACAGAGGGCAGGAGCTACAAGCTGGTGATTGATTGCTAGGACCAACCTGCATCCTAGCAACTACTGACCTGCTTGTTAACTCGAGGAGCCCCCAACCTTCATGTCTATGAGAATGACAGTGGTGATGGTGACGGCTCCTAAATGACAGGACCACCGTGTTCTAGGTAGGACATTTGCTTGAGCCATTTAGTGATGCATGGTATAAGACCTCGTTCACATGGGTGTACTACAGCATATGCCATGGACATGTTTTACCCACGTGTTTCCGTTTCATGCATTCCCATCCAGGCAATCTCATTCATGTCAGTTGGGAAGCAGCAGATGCATGGACACAGCCGCTGGTCACAATTTGACATCCATGTATGTGCAGTCACGTGACCCTGAATGTACACTGCCTGCGTTCAGGGCTATGCACTCACACCAGCACAGATGTCAAATTTGGTGAAGCAGCTGTGTCCCTGCAGCTACTGCGTCCCAAATGACATGAATGGGATGGCTGTACGGGTGAACACAGCCCTCGCACGGGCTTACGCTATAGTAAACCATGTAAATAAGGCCTATCTGGTACACAGTAAACAGTGAAAGCTGAAGTTTAGTATTTTCTTTTTTTTGTGATACAACACCATGCACATTATTTACATGTAGTGGTTTGTATCCCATGTCCTGCAGGTGGCTGCTTTTGCTAAAAAATTGCCCTGCTTTTCTTCCTTCAGAGCCATTGGTTACTGCCCACCCTGAGCATCCTTCCTCCATCGCTGTGAGTTAACAGCAGCTACTGCTACAGAGAAAAATTGCACTTCTCACCCACCCCTTTCTGCCCCATCTACCATTCACAAAACTCCTATTATTATTGCCCAACAATGCACCACATTGTTGGGCAATATGGAACGGAAGAGGAGCAGTTGAATGATAGGATTTCCCCTGTCCATTCACAGAATGCAATTAATTGTGGAATAATAATAATGGCAGCTCTGCTTATAGCAGAGCATGTAGCAGAAAGGAACAGGTAGGTGGTACAACGTTTCTCTCTAATAAGGGATGCTGTTAACTCTCACAGCTCCAGAAGAACGCCACAGAGGACAGTATCTGGTGGCTCTGAAGGAAGCACAACAGGGAGTATTTTCAACAGAAACAGTCACCAGCAGGTAATGGTACACACACAATTGCAAATATTGTAGATTCCCCCTAAAAAAATACTAAACTTAGGTTTGAATTTGACTATATACTGTATATCATTGAACTTGATCCAGGAAAATAGCTATATTCACAATTGATATACATATAAGTGAACTATTTTACCAGCTAAAGAATTTGAATTCTGTTCAGTCTTTTGACTGGCACTATGTAGGTGGACGAAGGCCTGCTAATTCGTGTCCACATCCTCAGCAAGAGCAATCGTAATGTAAAGGACTAACCTTCTTGGGCATACTAGCCCTTGCTCTGTAACTCCCACTAACCTCTTCTCGATGCGTGGTTGGGGGCCAGTGACTAGATCCTCTGCCCACCCTCCTGTCCAGCTATCTCCTCCCAAACTATATAAGAGATCCTGCCAGGAAGCAAGTGTATTCTGAACAAGTGTGGAAAATCTGACAGGGCAGTTACACAGAAGTCGATTAGTAAATCGACCTCAGTACAACCACAGTGCCCATACATGGATCACAATTCAGCTGCTCCCTGCTAAATTCCTATTCCAGACAGTTTTACAGTGTGAATGGTCACTATTGCTGCTCAGCTAGATGCTAAGACACAGATGGTTTATGTCATCTGCATACCAGAAACAAAAAACGCCAATCCTGCCTCCAAACAGGCAGTCAGTTCCCATCAAGTTTGCTCTTACGGCTGGTTTGAGGAGTTGTTTCTGCCTCTGTGTGAAATTTGATTGGCACAAACAATCAAATTATTCATAAGCAGAAATGCCTTCTCCCACCAGCCATCAGGAGCAGACCTGATGGGAAAACTCAACACTGTAAAACTATTCTGATTCCACCCACAACATATCCCATCAGGTTTGCTTTGACAGCTAGTGGCAGGAGCTGTTGGCTTGGCCAATAAAATTCTACATAAGCTGACATATCGGTTCTGAGCAGAAGCAGTGGCCAATATGACTGCTGTAGGGGATCAGGGGGTGAAGAGCTGGCTCAGAGACAGTCCAGTAAAATAAAAATGGCTTTATTCAGCAAAACAGCAAACAAAAACTCGGTTCGCCCTTAAAGCGACAGTCACTCCCAGCCTTGCTAGGATTTCTGCTTTCAGGAGCTTTTAATCGCGTGCTGATTCAGGGGCCAAGTCACAGTATGCTTGTTGGGGGTCTGCGGTCAGGAAAGGAGCCAGTACATCTGCCCAGTCTTTATCAGGCAGACCTTCCCTTGCTGCAACCCGCTCAAACATAGCTAGGTATGCTTCCACATTATCTAAGGCCGTCATCTTTTGCAAGGGTCCGCTGCACTGCCTTCCGGGGTTACTCTTTACAGCGGGGTCACCTTTCATCATTTCAGCCTGCTGGGTCACCACCTTTTGTAATCCTGCTATCTGTTCACTCAGTAAGCGATTTGTTTCCTGTTGTACAGCGACTGTCTGCACCAGGATCTGCTCCTGCCGAGCCTGTGCTTGTACCAGGGCCTGCTGAGCCTCCTGAGGGCGGCCTGCGCTTGTGTATTAGCCAGTACCAGCTGCTTAACCACATCCTCCATGGCTTGTTCAGAAGTTTTCACTGTCTGTGCAGCTTTAACCCAGGACATGGGATTAGACTGAACCCCTCAAACTGCCCGATGCACGCTCCACCAATTGTAGGGGATCAGGGGGTGAAGAGCTGGCTCAGAGACAGTCCAGTAAAATAAAAATGGCTTTTATTCAGCAAAACATCAAACAAAAAGTAGACATAAGGCCAGACAGACTTGTCTTATCACACGGATGTGCGCACAGGTACAGCTCACAGTTCATGGCTCAAAATCAGAGCTACAGTCTTTATGTGGTTTTTATAAGCTCACCCAGCAGGTACACCGTCCAGCAATGGACACTTCCACACAGCATGCTGCTGTGTCTCTCTCTCCTACACAAACAGCTCCTCGCTGACACTTTCAGCACACCTGATAATAAGCAGGTCTGAAGGGGAAGTACCTGCTTTCTTCGATTAACCCCTTCCTAACCCTGCCCCAGGCTGACCACCCTCTACACTGCTTTATGCCGGTATGCATGTAGATGTTGCAAAAATGTTTAGATGCATACATTGTTATGGTCGAATGTGCAAAATGCAGCAAAACTTTGAACTGAAAATGAAGCTGTGTGTATTGGCCCATAGGCTTTTATTAGTGAGATTCAGTTTTTTATTCAGATGTGTTAAAAACTATACGCTTTAGTGCTGGGTTCACACAGGGGCAACCCGACTTACAGCGCTACTATGTAAGGCGATCTGCACACAACTTCAGTGGTGGCTTGCAAAATGACTTGCAAAATGAGACGCTCCTATTAGAACGGTTTCATAGTACAAAACAGAGAGCGACTTGTCAGGCGGCTAAGTCGCCCCTGTGTGAACCGACACTTGTGCATCCACATGCAGCCTTTTCTACTAGTGAATGAGCCCTAGATATTGACTTTTGCAGAAAGTCTCATCTTACACACTGTTAGACTCTGACATTCATGTGACATTGTAACACTGCTCAGGTCATCAACAAGTAAATGCTGTGCTTTGACCAACCCAAACTTAAGAAAAAAGGCCTTATCAACACAAAATAAAAGTCAACATACCCTCAAATAAAAGTAAAAAAAAAAGCTACTTTTTTTTTTACAGGAGCCTCGCAGCAGAAAACAAAAACAAGAAATAAAGGCAAAAAAGGAAGTGACTGCCCAAAGAGCTAGCAGATAGAATTAAAGCACAGTACACAGCCTAGGAGTATCATTCATAGGGGCTACATTGACCGGATATATGTCCCCTTTTTTCTCTCATCACGATTAATAACAATATGTCATGGCGATTTTAATGTATACTGTAACTAATAATCTGTTTGGAATTTTCACTCTTCTTTATGCTGGGTACTGATGTTTGTATTATTTTACATATGTTTCCCAGCTTGTTCAACTCCAGGGGCCCTTCTTTGCTACCTAAGAGGTTCCTTTTTGTGGTTGCGATTTTCAAATTTCCCTAGAAGTGCAGCTCATCAAGTTACACATTTCCAGGTATAGATACATGTCTTTATAATATTGATTTACCATTTTTGGAATTGTTTATATACTTTTATATTCCTATAATAGTTACATAGTAGGTGAGGTGGAAAAAAGACACTAGTCCATCAAGTCCAACCTATAATGTCATAGTGATTAATCCCATGTTTTGGGTTTACAGATTTGTCTTGACTAGGGACTAGCTGTATCCCTCCTTGCATACTATCTCACAAGATCTATAGTGCTTTCATAAACATCCTATCTGCCTTGAGACATTCTTGGATGTGTCTGTGTCATATGTAAGTTTTTTTGCTCATATATTGGGTGATATATGTTTGTTTGAAGTTATATTAGTGATTTCATCTTCTTGATTGGTTATTTTTGGTTTGCGACATCTTGTCCCTTGAATTCTTCCCCCTGCTGTGTTTGAGGTCCTCATGGGATCTTGAAGTGTTCTATAGTTGGGTTGGTACTTCTCATCACCAACATTGTAAGTTTGATTATTCATTGTTATGTTATCTTATACTATAGAAAAAATACATGGGTTAGCCATATCTTTATACTAGTTGGTTAATATATTGTCTTTTGTAGAACCTACCCTTTTGCTATAACTCCCTGAAGAAGACAACGAAAGTTGAAATGCGTCGGTGTGCACTTCCACACTGATCCCAGTGTGGCCTTGGGGTATTCATGTATCTACATGTGACCAATTTGTACAGGGGATTTACATGTTTTTAATCTTTGTACCTGTTTTTAATGTGATGTGTAATAAACTTTTTGCATTTGTATGGCTGTAATGCTACCCTGGTACTCTTAGAGATGTGGCACCTTTCACATTGGGCATTCATCTATCTATCTGTCTGAGATAATTTTCTTTAAAGCACAGTAACCAATCCCTATGCAGTTTGTCAGCTTTCACTATCCCTTCCTTATGCAAGCTCCAATTCACTGACACTTTGACTACACTGTGCCCCCATCCCACCTTTTACAGTGAGGGAGCTGTCTTACACAAAATGTCCTCTATTGGCCATTCTAGTCCTGCTGGCTATGCTTCAAAGGCCATACAGTCATTATGGTGTAAGAAAATTTGCTCAAAAAAATTGACACATCAATTTTCTGAGACGACAAATCTGAACCTCAACCCTATATACAATAGCTTCCCTCACCTTTTCATTAATAATATAAATACATTATCTATCCTGAATTTATAAGTTTTTCACTACTCTGTGTAGATATAGGGGGTGTCTGAAGTCCATCCTCAAGAAAATCTGTTGAATTACTGTTGAGGCTAAATCTACAGACCTTCACAATACTTAGGCCAGGCCATGACTGCTGAAAAACCTTTCCAATCAAAGATCAATGTACTATCAGACACCTTGCAGTGGCATAAACCACATGCTTGTGTTGATAGAGGGGATAGGGATATTGCTCAACAAATATCCCTGATTCTGTCCTCTCTCAGGAGAAACCAAATGGTTATGAGCCAGAAAAAAAAAAAAAACAACAACAACCCAGCCAATCGACTCTACCACTGAGAAGACTTGAGTAGATATTACATATGATTAGCTACCATGGGCAACTTTTTAACATTCAGCAACCCCTATATGGGTGCGTTAGCATCCAACAAATTAAAGACTCAGAAAACTATGTGAAACTGAACCATTTGAGCTTGCATATATTTTACATTTTAAAGATAAATATTCTAGACTAAGTTTAATGAATGCAAAGCACCATCAACCATTCTTCTTTTCAGCTCTTATGGCAGCTTTTATTTTGCAGCATCCCATTTGTTTAGCATAATTTGTGGGCTTTTTTATTCAGACTTATTAGGGAAAAGTTTTATGGACATAGGAACAACCTATTTTTAATCTGTCAGTGGGATGACCCTATTGAGATCACACATGAGACCCCTTCATAAAACGAACTATGCAGACAAAAGCGGTTCCACATCTTAACATTGCAGATAATGTATGCACAAGCCATGAACAACTAGAGACAAGTGCCTATTTAAATTGTGTTCACACACAATGTCATTTACATATTTCACAATAGCAGTTAACTTTCTATAATTGGTGATTAATTGCTGTTTTCCAGGAAACTAGCTTGTTCAATAAATTGTAAAAGTAGGTGAAATATTTGTCTAAAACCTATATGGACAAATACAGTTACCGATTGTGATGCAGGCATAAAATAATTATATATGATGCAAGAATAAAAGATCTATACAAAATAGAGTATACATTAGAACATCAGTAAGTTAAATCTCTTAAGGTGTCCACAAACATTAGATCAAAGCTAGGCAACCAATTTTATATTGGGGGGGGGGGGGTAAAATATGTATTTTTTTTCAGATTTCCTATCTACAAAGAAAATGAGATAAAGTTTTGTTTAAAAAGTTAAAGTGAAATATGGATACTACAAGCACAGAGCATACGGATGCTAGATAAAATATACAATGTTGACCTGTTACAGCTTGTAATATAATTCAAAGAGCAGCCCTAGCAGAATGCTTTCAGAGAGAAAAGTGATTTTTAACAATATTACAATTGTACAGCCATTATTAGGACTGTTAATACAATACTGAGAGGCTGAAAGTAGCCCCATTGCCACAAATCTAGTTACGCTGTCAGTAAGGGTCGCCTTGTTACTAAAAACCATAACATTTAAATTAGTTTACAAATACCAACACCCTAATTTTAAAGACTAATATCCAACTACAGCTCATACACCCACTCCTGGGTTAAGAGAGCACTAACAGTACTCCAACAGCCACACTTTCAATTACAGATAACCTTCATATTAATCCTTAGGCCCCTTTCAGAGCAGCCCGGATCCTCCTCTTCTCGGGTCCCTCTTTGCTGCTCCTAGTTCCTCCCTCCTTCCCTCCTTTAAGACCCCCTGCTACAGGGGTCACCTGAGTCAGAGCTCCGTGTATCCAGACATGGAGCTCTGACCTGGCCCCGCCCCTCTCCCCTGATTGGCTGACTGACTTTGATTGAAAGCCGCGGGAGCCAATAGCGCCGCTGCACTGTTTAAGCCAATCAGGAGGAGTTACAGGAGCCAATCAGGAGGAGTGTACAGGATGGCTGAGGGGATCGTGGACATTGCTGGAGTTAGCTACTGATTACAAATCAACTCTCAGGAATTGTCTTTTATACATCATTTCAGATCATAGAGCGATTCTAAAGTACAAAGCCAGAAAAGTAACTGATAATAAACAAGCAAGCCTTGACTCCTGATTCACAGTATGTTAATATCACCTTGTTATTACCTGCTGTAATAGTAATATTTGTGGGCACTTGGTGGATCAATCCTGCTGCTGACTAGTTTTGCATGTAACACCAAAGTAACACTGGTGGAAGGGTTGCTTGGTGAATCTGTAGACTTACAAGGTGACACCGTATGAGCATGTCTGGCTGCTATCTAGTGGTCAGGTTTACAGTGGATACTTTATTTGCCAAAGCAAAAAAAATGAAATGCTTTGGTTGATAATGGTGCTTTGATATTTGCATTTCTGATAGGTGGGTCAATGCTTATTGTAGACTTAGGTTTACGTAAGATGTCTCTATTGTCCTAAATTGTATTAAAATAGAGAACCTGCTCTCAATCATTTGCTGGCAGCAAAAGTCCGATGGAGCATACACACGGTCGCATTTTCCGACCAAAAGCTCTCATCGGTCTTTTGCTGGCCGAATTTTTGATCGTGTGTACGCGGCATTAGAATGGCTATGCTCACTCTCCATTTTATCTATGAAAGAGCACTTACATTTTTAAGTAGGTCCAGAAACCATTTTTTTTTTTTTCCTTTTAGGATAAAAATTATTTAAACGAAATGACCTAAAGCTGACCATTGTAAGGTTCGATTCACACTAATCCCTGTGCAGAAATGCAGGGAAATTTTTTAACATGGGTTCCTATAGAACATGTTCACATCAATGCATTTTTGTGCCTCTGCTTTTTTGGAAAGAGTCAGGGACTTCTTTTCCTGCAAAATGCAGCATTTTGCATATAATAGAATTCAATGGACCCGCATCCAAAACGCAAGTACCGCGTTTTTACTGCAATTTTGGCGTGTTTTGCGTTTTTTTCACTGTATATAGCTGGTTGCCAAGGAGGGGGCCAGGAAGCCGGCCGCCACGTCCGTGAGTGTTACCGGTTTGGCATCTTCTCACCGGGTTTGTTGTGAACTGTTTTTTTGTCCTTTACATCAATATAAGTGCCACTATTTGCATCTGAACTATGTGTGTGTTATTGCCGCTGCACCATACTGCTCCTACCCACAGGCTAGTTTCTTTCAAACTGTTATTAGTTGAACTGTTATGCACATAAAACAGCAGTGTAAAATTTGCCAGCAGCAGAGAAAATTGGCTGAAATACTGTAAACTAGAGAAAAAGAGTACAGGCAGATTTATTACATGAATGATAATGAATGGTATTGCACAGAGTGGCTTCTGAACCTCCTCTTCTGGGGTCTATCACTGTCACTCTAAGCTCCTCCGCTGCTCCATGTGCCAAAATAGAAAGCTGCTTTCCATGGGAGCGCACCTGCTAGCTCACTCCTAAGCTGGGCTCTGTGCAACCAAAAACATAATGTAGAGAATAAGATTTCCTTTCATTTGAGCCCAGTCTTGCCACACAGATTTACTCGAGGCCTGAACAATCGTCTTTTATTGTTCAGTTAGAGAAATCTTGACAAAGTCTTGAAAACTTTGTCAAAAACGCCCCCTTGCTGTGAGTGAAGGTGATTTACATAGCTCATGCACTAGCCTGAGACAGGTTATCATCAGTTATGGCACTGCTTATTGTCCCCCCTTATTCTCAGTTATATTAGGCCAAAATGTGCTCGTGACAAAGAATACAGGCAGGTGTTTTATTATAGGAATTAAAAGACTGTAGATAATACAGTAGTGTAAATTTGGCCAGCAGCAGGACATTTAATGAGCAAGGTTAGGCCACAATTTTCTAGAGACAAGGAGCGCAGGCTGGGGGTTTTATTAAAAGAATTAGGATTTTTAACCGGTTCCCGACCGGCGCACGACGATATACGGCGGCAGAATGGCACGGACAGGCAGGAGGGCGTATATATAAGTCCCTCCTTAATGCCGTCCGTGCCATCGGGAGCGAGCCGGTCAGGACCCCCGTGAGGCCGGTCGACTCAATCGCAGCTGGGACACCCGCGATCGTCTCACGGGAAGGCAGAACGGGGAGATGCGGAAATAGACAGCATCTCCCCATTCTGCCTAGCAACTAGTGACGCCGATCTGTGCTCCCTGTGATTGGAGCAGAGATCAGCATCACTAGCTGACAGCCACGCCCCCCCACAGTAAGAAACACACCCCTAGGCATACTTAACCCCTACACTGCCACCCTCTGGTTAACCCCTTCACTGCCAGTGTCATTTATACAGGAATCAATGCATTTAAATAGCATTGATTGCTGTATAAATGACAATGGTCCCAAAAATGTGTCAAAAATGTGATGTGTCCGCCATAATGTCGCAGTCACAATAAAAATCATTACTAATATAAAAAAAATATTTAATAAAAATGCTATAAAACTATCCCCTATCTGTAAACGCTATAACTTTGCGCAAACCAATCAATTCGCTTATTGCGTTTTTTTTTACCAAAAATATGTAGAAGAACACGTATCGGCCTAAACTGAGGAAAAAAAAATGTTTTTTTATATATGTAGCGATACCCCCAGTTAAGAGGGCCGCTGGTTTGTTTTGGGTCCCTGAGTACAGCTCCACCAACCCCCCGGCAATTTGCTCTACCCGCTCTGGCACAGTTAGTAAAGGGGTACGTATCTATGCACATATAAACTTCACTTATACTCTAAGTGTATTGGACTCAAACTCACAAGCAGACTGCTGAGATAAGAATAACTGGCTTTACTTTGGTAGTAAGGAAAAAAGAATAGCAACATGCATTTAAACATTTATCTTACAATACTTTGGCAGGTCCCTGCAATATGCACTTTAAACATGTACACATATATGTATCAGAATAGCAATGGGGAACGGAGCGCCACGTGCAGCGACCGTCTGCTATGCACCTCTGAGGTGCAACAAATCTAACTGCGCCTACCTAACGGACCAGGCCTGATCCCTAGCAATAGAGCTCAGTCCTTGGGAAAATACAGTATTCTTCACCGGCAAGAGAACTGTAGAGGTGGTGCACATGTAGCTTTAAATGGTGTGTTTGTAATCCACAGAAAGAAAACAATCTGCTGCTCTGAGGTAATTGTGCCTTGGCAGTTCAATAGGCATAGAAGTGAATGTGACAACATATGATGAGTCTTTCAGCTCGCTCACCACTCCTGGGGTACCGTCCTCAGCTCCGGGACCTCCAATGGCGGCGTCCGGCCTCCTCCGTCACAGCCCCTGCGTTCCGGTCCTCTCTCCGACCGACCGACTGTAGGGAAAAGTCTCCGCTCCGCTGCTGCTGACTCTGAGGGGTGAGAGTCTCTCTCCACCTGCTGCAAGGCCCAGGCTTCAGGCCTTCAGCAGTCCCGGTCCGCACAGGTGTCTCCTCAATTGCAAGTGTCTGCGTCACCAGCCCAGTCAGAAGAGGAAGAGGCGGTCTCTCCTCTTCCCTTTTATCACCTCCCCCAGCAGCCTCTCGGGCGGAAACAATCCTCCCGGGAGCCTGGGGAATTATGGGAATGTAGTCTTTTCCCCTAAAAGGGGTACGACCCCGCTACACACTCCCCCCACTTTGAATCTTTGGTCCCCAAAGACATTGTTCAAACTACAAGCCTTCTTGGAGACAGACAACACGTTCACATAATTCAGACAGAGGAGCTTCCCACCAATTAGCATAAGATGGGGAGCTGTCCTGTCTACAGGTCACTTCAGTGTGGGCGACCTGTTTAACTGTGCCAGAGAGTGAGCTGGGGTTGCCCTCCACCAAATGAACAGTGGAGGGGTCAGGGCGTTCAGCACTTCTCCTTGCTGTGGTAACAGAGTCCTCTGAACTTTTTCCCATCTTGGGGTAAGTTAACTTCTTGGGAGGCCTCACAACTCTGCGAGCTCTCTGTTCTCTTGGGACTTCTTCAAGAACACATTCTGGCAACATCTCTGGTTCTGGAACATCTACTTCTTCTTCTTCTTCTGAGTAGAGACCAGGGATATCTTCCCAGCACTCAGGCACAACACTGAATGGAACAAACTCTGTAGCTTCTGGGTTCAATGTTTTATCTTCCACATCCTCTGTAAGTGGAAGATCTATGGCGGGATTTCCTGGAGTTGAGGAAGGCCATAACCATTCAAGTTCTCCTCTTTCTTCTTCTGCTGTTGGGGGGTCCTGTCCATCCCTAGCTTGGGATGTTTGAGACCGAGTATTAGGCCTGGGGGTATCCAGAATGGAAGCAGATTCGGGTGCGTCTCTTGCTGGAGGTATTCTGACTGCTTCAGTGAGTGGGAGCAAGTGATTCCTATGCCAGGTCTTCAAAGGCCCCACTCTTCCTTCTGGCTTTAACTTGTTCACAGGCAATCCTGGAAGTTTTCTACAGATGATATATGGTTCTGATCTCCATCTATCAGAAATCTTGTGTTTTCCAGGGATCCCTAGATTGCGTAACAGTACACGGTCCCCAGGCTGTAGGTCCTGTACTCGAACCTTCAAATCAAAGTTCCGCTTGTTTCGGACCCCCCTCTGGTCAGAGGCCGCTTGAGCTTTTTCATAAGCTATCTTCAAACTGTGCCTCAGTCTGTCCACATATCCTTTGTGGGAGGCAGCAGAGGCATGGTCTAAGGAAATCCCAAAGGCCAAATCCACTGGCAATCTTGCTTCTCTCCCAAACATGAGCCGGTAAGGGGAGAAACCTGTCACATCACTGGTTGTACAGTTGTAAGCATGTACTAGAGCTGAAATGTGTTGGCTCCAATGTTGCTTCTTCTCTGTTTCCAAAGTTCCCAACATGTTCAATAGGGTCCTGTTGAACCTTTCAGGCTGGGCATCACCTTGAGGGTGATAGGGTGTAGTTCTAGTCTTCTCTACTCCCAGAGAATCTAGTAGCTTCCTGATCAGGCGACTCTCAAAGTCCCTTCCTTGGTCTGAATGGATTCTCTGTGGTAGTCCATAATGAACAAAGTACTTCTCCAAAAGTACCTTGGCTACTGTAGAAGCCTTCTGGTCCTTGGTTGGGAAAGCCTGAGCATAACGGGTGAAATGGTCGGTTACCACCAGAACATTTCCCAATCCACTCAAATCGGGTTCAAGGCAGAGAAAATCAATGCATACCAGATCCATTGGGCCTTGACTCTGTAGATGGCCCATTGGGGCAGCTTGATGGGGTAAAGTCTTCCTCTGAATGCATCTTGCACAGGAATGGCAATACTCCTCCACTTCGGCCCTCATGCCGGGCCAATAAAACCGGTCTCTGACAAGTTGGAAGGTTCTCTCTGCTCCCAAGTGACCATGCTGGTCATGTAAGGCAATCAGCACAGTCTCTCGATGCTTTTCGGGGAGAAACAACTGCCACTTATCTTCTGGGCCATCAGAGGGGCCCCTTCGGTAGGCCACCCCCTGATGCACCTGTAACTTGTCCAACTCTCTCCTCAGTAGGCGAGCCTCTTTGGAAGGGTGAAGTCGGAGTCCCTCTGGACTCTTGTCTTCCAGTGCCTCCAGGACCAATTTCCCCATGGGGTCTTCCAATTGGTCACACCTTAACTCCTTCTTGGACAGCTTCGGTAGGCACTCTTCTTCTAGTTGAGTTACCCCACAGTAACACTTTGGGACTCCCACTGTGGTAACTCCTATCTCCTCGGCTCTGGATCCTCCTCTGGCTTGGAGTTCAGCCCCCTGACAAAGGGCTCGCACTCCTTCTGGTGCCACTTGGGTCCAGTCTTCCCAGTCATCGACCATGACATGGGATCTTCGGGACAGGGCATCTGCATCTCTATTTCCAGCCCCTGGCCTGTACTTGAGGCTGAAATTGAATCCAGACAACGCCGCCAACCATCTGTGTCCAGTTGCATCCAGCTTGGCGGTGGTGAATAGATAGGTCAAGGGGTTGTTATCTGTTTTTACAGTAAACTCGGCCCCATAAAGATAGTCTTTCAATTTGTCAACTACTGCCCATTTGAGGGCTAAGAACTCCAAATTGTGGGTGGGGTAGTTCTTTTCGGAGGGGGTCAGGCTCCGGCTCACATAGGCCACTGGTCGCAGCTGGTCTTCATACTCCTGGTAGAGTACTCCACCTAGGCCCTCATGGCTGGCATCAACATGTAGCTCATATGCTCTAGTGGGGTCAGCATAGGCCAAAACTGGGGCTGTGGTGAGACTTCTCTTCAAGGTCCTGAAAGCCTCTTCACACCTTGAGTTCCATTGGTCTTGAACCGATTCACCGGGCCTCCTAGGCCCCAACCCATCTTCCTCTCCTTCTGTCTTGAGCAGCTCGTTTAGGGGCTTTGCAATGCGGGCAAACCCATCCACAAACCTGCGGTAGTAGGAGCAGAACCCCAAGAAAGACCGAAGTTCTGTAACTGTTGTGGGCCTTGGCCACGAAGTAACTGCCTCCAACTTCTCAGGGTCTGTGGCCACTCCTTTTTCAGACACTATGTGTCCCAGATAGTTCACAGAAGACTGATAGAACCAACACTTCTCAGGAGAAAGTTTGAGTCCCTCTTCACTGAGCCTCTTCAGTACTTTCTCCAATCTGGCTTCATGTTCTTCCAAAGTCTTTCCAAAGACAATGACGTCGTCCAGGTACACAAGGACTTCTATGAGGTTCATGTCTCCAACTGTCCTTTCCATAAGGCGTTGAAATGTAGCAGGAGCTCCAGATAGGCCCTGAGGCATCCTGTTGAACTCAAAGAACCCTACTGGGGTTATGAAGGCAGTCTTTTCTCTATCTTCTGGATGCATGGGGATTTGATAGTACCCACTCTTGAGGTCCATCACACTGAACCACTTAGCTCCAGATAAACTCTGTAAGGCATCTTCTATCCTTGGCGTGGTGTACTGGTCAGGAATGGTCCTCCTGTTGAGAGTTCTGTAATCAATGCAGAGCCTCAATGACCCATTCTTCTTCCTGACCACCACTATTGGGGAGGCATAGGGGCTTCTGGACTCCCGAATCACTCCCGTCTTCTTCAATTCCGCAAGCTGCTCCCTCAGATCCTCCAGATCTGCTAGCGGGACTCGCCTGACTCTCTCTCTGAATGGCTTGTCCTCTTGCATGCGGATTCGATGGGTGGCACTCCTCGCACACCCCACATCAAACTCATCTTTAGAGAAAATCTTCTCCCATCTGGTCAGCTGGGCCTTGGCTCTCTCTTTCCAAGCTCCAGGTAGGTTAGGGTTTTCCATGGAGAGTTTCTTCCAAACATCTTCTCCTTCACCCGTCCCCTTCACTTCTGACCAGCCAACTGGGACAGCAGGACTCACCTGTCCCAGAAGCATCCTGGCAGGGATCTCCACGGGCCGCTCCGTGGGGTTCCTCACACTGACAGGGACTCTTCCTCTGGCTTTCTTCAGGTCCTTCAATGAGATCACTTCTGGTATCACTTCCAGACCTGAGTGACCCTCCATTGGGTCGGGTTCCAACATTACAAAGGGGCCAGGCTGCTCCCAATTAAGTTTCACCGTGGCTCTGATGCAGGTTACCTCTCCAGGCTGTAACACCGCTCCTTCTTTTCCAAGCCTCCATACCCTTCCTATCCCCTCACTTGGGGTCTTCTGCTCTAGGACCAACCGCTGGTAGGCTGCCTTCAGCATGGGATGGATCTTGGGAGCTGAAAAATTCTCTTTCTGTACAAGGGGGGTCAGAAGCCTTCTGACTAGGTCCGTGTTCGTCCCTATAATCAGGGAAGTCTTGCTGGTTCCCGGTGGACGAGGGCACACCACTGCTAGGGTGTCAAACACTTCCGTCTTCCCAGCTACGGATGGGTCAAAGGTCAACCGTATGGGTAAGTATCCATCATAGGGGAAACTCTGAGTTCCCAGTCCCCTTATTTCCAACTCTTCTATCTTCCGTATAGGCAGATGACTCAGGTATCTGTCATAGAAGTCCCTGTACAACAGGGTCACTTGGGCTCCAGTGTCCAAGAGGGCCCTCGTGTACACTCCTTCCACCTGGATGGGTACAGTAGGAGATGGACCAACTAGCTCTTCTGGGTAGGGCCGAGTTGATGCTGTCCTCTTCTTTGGACTCTTTTCTTTACCAGCACTGGATTTGCGCTTGCTTCTTTCCTGAGCCTGGTATGCATTAATTTTCTCCCTCTTAGTGGGAGTGTGAACCCGTTGAGGGACATTGTTATCTCTCACTTTTAAGGGTTCTCGCTTGGGAGTGCTGTGTTTCTTCGGAGGGGTCTTGCCCCCTTTCTCTGGGGTGTACCTTGGTTGAGGATCCCTGGGTTCCTTCCGAGGGGTTTGATCTCCTCGCTTTCTCTTCCCATTATACTTCTTGGAGCTCACTGAAGGCGATGGGCACCCGGTTGACTCCTTCACCGGGGCCCTTTGGCGTTTCCCGCCGGCTGGCGGCTATCTGTTTTCTTCTTCTTGGGACTGGAGCATACTGCTGCAATATGGCCCACTCCCCCGCAGTTAAAACAGATCATCTCCCCGTAGTCAGGAGGGGATGCTGGTGCTGAAACAGCTGGAAACAATTCCCTCCTGCTTGCTTCTTTCTTGGGACTGGGCGTCTCTTTCGCCACTAGAGATGTCAGTATCTCCATCATCTGGGACATCTGCAACTTCAGGGCATCTACCTCTGTCTCTCTTTCAGGGGTTAAGGCCGACCTGACCGTGGCCACTGGAAGTTTTGTAGACCCCATCACCTGCTTTTCCCTTTTCTCTTCCAACATGGCCTCTTCTTCTCTGACCATTCGAATGAGATCGGGGTAGTCCAGGCTCTTCCCATCTTGCCGGGTGCGTAGTATTAGTGCGACAGGGTCTAGGGGTTGGGCTCCCCTGACCACCTGCTGGGCACGGGCTTCATCTACCTTCCCCGGATCTATCCCCTTCTTCAGGATTATCCTATGCAGGATCTTGTCTATACGTCCCATGTATTCCGACAGCTTCTCCCCTGTCTTCTGGTAACAGTGTTCCAGTTGATAGGTAAGTTCTGTGACTTTTTCTGTCCCACCAAACACACTTTCCAGGATGTCTATGTAATCCTGGGCAGTGCAGTCCTTTTTGCTTGTCTTCAAGTTGCGTATGGCCTCTAAGGCAGGCCCTTTTAGGCTCTCAACGATCCTTTGCTTCTTTCTACCTTCTGGGACCTCCCATTCTTCTAAGGCCTGCGTGGCACCATCTAACCACTCTTCAAATCCCTCTTCTCCCGAGGGTACAGGTTTCCTCCCAGAGAACATCCGGAGTTTTCTGTATCCCGACATCGGGTAGTCCCCGGGGTCTCCTCTGCACTGAGTCACAATCTCCCCTAGAACAGCACACAGTTCTGCACTAAGAGTAGTTTGTGCGGGTGCGGGACTTTCCGCGCCCCTCTGCTCTTCCTTCTTTGGGGATAGCATGGTTTTCATAGGAGAACCGTCTCCCTTGCGCGGCAGCGCATGCAGCAACTGATAGGTCTGACCGTCCAGTGCTTGTATGCTTTGGCTCCTGAACTGCTCTGGAGTCTCTTCCTGCCATTCTACTAGGGCGTATGTATACCCGGCATCAATTCTCATGTCCATTATCCGTGACTTGTGGCATGGGGATAGGGACATTATGAGCTGCTTGACTGCCTCTTCCTGCCATATCCCTGGCAGTTCAATGACTGCTATTTCGGCTGGATCAGTGCCCCATATTGTGGCGGCTTTTCCCACTGTCTCAGGATCCCGGATTACGAGCCCCCACGTGTAGCGATACCCCCAGTTAAGAGGGCCGCTGGTTTGTTTTGGGTCCCTGAGTACAGCTCCACCAACCCCCCGGCAATTTGCTCTACCCGCTCTGGCACAGTTAATCAAGGGGTATGTATCTAGGCACATATAAATATCACTTATACTCTAAGTGTAATGGACTAAAACTCACAAGCAGACTGCTGAGATAAGAATAACTGGCTTTACTTTGGTAGTAAGAAAAAGAAATAGTAACATGCATTTAAACATTTGACTTACAACACATTGGCAGGTCCCTGCAATATGCACTTTAACAAGTACACATATATGTATCAGAATAGCAATGGGGAACGGAGCGCCACGTGCAGCGACCGTCTGCTATGCACCTCTGAGGTGCAACAAATCTAACTGCGCCTACCTAACGGACCAGGCCTGATCCCTAGCAATAGAGCTCAGTCCTTGGGAAAATACAGTATTCTTCACCGGCAAGAGAACTGTAGAGGTGGTGTACATGTAGCTTTAAATGGTGTGTTTGTAATCCACAGAAAGAAAACAATCTGCTGCTCTGAGGTAATTGTGCCTTGGCAGTTCAATAGGCATAGAAGTGAATGTGACAACATATGATGAGCCTTTCAGCTCGCTCACCACTCCTGGGGTACCGTCCTCAGCTCCGGGACCTCCAATGGCGGCGTCCGGCCTCCTCCGTCACAGCCCCTGCGTTCCGGTCCTCTCTCCGACCGACCGACTGTAGTGAAAAGTCTCCGCTCCGCTGCTGCTGACTCTGAGGGGTGAGAGTATCTCTCCACCTGCTGCAAGGCCCAGGCTTCAGGCCTTCAGCAGTCCCGGTCCGCACAGGTGTCTCCTCAATTGCAAGTGTCTGCGTCACCAGCCCAGTCAGAAGAGGAAGAGGCGGTCTCTCCTCTTCCCTTTTATCACCTCCCCCAGCAGCCTCTCGGGCGGAAACAATCCTCCCGGGAGCCTGGGGAATTATGGGGAATGTAGTCTTTTCCCCTAAAAGGGGTACGACCCCGCTACACTTACCTCCTCTGTGCAGTTGATTTTGCACAGAGCAGCCCGGATCCTCCTCTTCTCGGGTCCCTCTTTGCTGCTCCTAGTTCCTCCCTCCTTCCCTCCTTTAAGACCCCCTGCTACAGGGGTCACCTGAGTCAGAGCTCCGTGTATCCATTCAGACATGGAGCTCTGACCTGGCCCCGCCCCATCTCTCCCCTGATTGGCTGACTGACTTTGATTGAAAGCCGCGGGAGCCAATAGCGCCGCCGCACTGTTTAAGCCAATCAGGAGGAGTGTACAGGATGGCTGAGGGGATCGTGGACTTTGCTGGAGAGAGAAGGAGCTCAGGTAGGTAACTGGGGAGGCTGTTACACACAGAAGTTTTTTTTAGCTTAATGCATAGAATGCCTTCTGCCT
Source organism: Lithobates sylvaticus (assembly GCA_028564925.1). Taxonomy (NCBI): domain Eukaryota; kingdom Metazoa; phylum Chordata; class Amphibia; order Anura; family Ranidae; genus Lithobates; species Lithobates sylvaticus. The sequence goes on along the minus strand of CM053029.1, from coordinate 245,599,000 downwards.
TTACAACTCCTTTAACTGGAAACATCAGACAAAAAATCTAATATAAAGCAAAAACCTCACGCTATTGTACATATTGAATAATGGTCCCACTGTATCAATAAATAAAATAAATTCATGGGTATGATGTTACAATAGTCACCGTTAGCTACTGATTACAAATCAACTCTCAGGAATTTGTCTTTTATACATCATTTCAGATCATAGAGCGATTCTAAACTACAAAGCCAGAAAAGTAACTGATAATAAACAAGCAAGCCTTGACTCCTGATTCACAGTATGTTAATATCACCTTGTTATTACCTGCTGTAATAGTAGTATTTGTGGGCACTTGGTGGATCAATCCTGCTGCTGACTAGTTTTGCATGTAACACCAAAGTAACACTGGTGGAAGGGTTGCTTGGTGAATCTGTAGACTTACAAGGTGACACTGTATGAGCATGTCTGGCTGCTATCTAGTGGTCAGGTTTACAGTGGATACTTTATTTGCCAAAGCAAAAAAAATTAAATGCTTTAGTTGATAATGGTGCTTTGATATTTGCATTTCTGATAGGTGGGTCAATGCTTATTGTAGACTTAGGTTTACGTAAGATGTCTCTATTGTCCTAAATTGTATTAAAAATAGAGAACCTGCTCTCAATCATTTGCTGGCGGGAATTCGGCCAGCAAAAGTCCGATGGAGCATACACACGGTCGCATTTTCCGACCAAAAGCTCTCATCTGTCTTTTGCTGGCCGAATTTTCGATCGTGTGTACACGGCATTAGAATGGCTATGCTCACTCTCCATTTTATCTATGAAAGAGCACTTACATTTTTAAGTAGGTCCAGAAACCATTTTTTTTCCTTTTAGGATAAAAATTATTTAAACGAAATGACCTAAAGCTGACCATTGTAAGGTTCGATTCACACTAATCCCTTTTTTGATGCATTTTGCATTTTGCAGAAATGCAGGGAAATTTTTTAACATGGGTTCCTATAGAACATGTTCACATCAATGCATTTTTGTGCCTCTGCTTTTTTGGAAAGGGTCAGTGACTTCTTTTCCTGCAAAATGCAGCGTTTTGCATGTAATAGAATTCAATGGACCCGCATCCAAAACGCAAGTACCGCGTTTTTACTGCAATTTTGGCGTGTTTTTTTCACTGTATATAGCTGGTTGCTAAGGAGGGGGCCAGGAAGCCGGCCGCCACGTCCGTGAGTGTTACCAGTTTGGCATCCTCTCACCAGGTTTGTTGTGAACTGTTTTTCCTTTACATCAATATAAGTGCCACTATTTGCATCTGAACTATGTGTGTGTTATTGCCACTGCACCATACTGCTCCTACCCACAGACTAGTTTCTTTCAAACTGTTATTAGTTTAACTGTTATGCACATAAAACAGCAGTGTAAAATTGGCCAGCAGCAGGGAAAATTGGCTGAAATACTGTAAACTAAAGAAAAAGAGTACAGGCAGATTTATTACATGAATGATAATGAATGGTATTGCACAGAGTGGCTTCTGAACCTCCTCTTCTGGGGTCTATCACTGTCACTCTAAGCTCCTCCGCTGCTCCATGTGCCAAAATAGAAAGCTGCTTTCCATGGGAGCGCACCTGCTAGCTCACTCCTAAGCTGGGCTCTGTGCAACCAAAAACATAATGTAGAGAATAAGATTTCCTTTCATTTGAGCCCAGTCTTGCCACACAGATTTACTCGAGGCCTGAGAAATCCTCCTTTATTGTTCAGTTAGAGAAATCTTGACAAAGTCTTGAAAACTTTGTCAAAAACGCCCCCTTGCTGTGAGTGGCAGGTGATTTACATATCTCATGCACTAGCCTGAGACAGGTTATCATCAGTTATGGCACTACTTATTGTCCCCCCTTATTGTCAGTTATATTAGGCCAAAATGTGCTAGTGACAAAGAAGACAGGCAGGTGTTTTATTATAGGAATTAAAAGACTGTAGATAATACAATAGTGTAAATTTGGCCAGCAGCAGGACATTTAATGAGCAAGGTTAGGCCACAATTTTCTAGAGACAAGGAGCGCAGGCTGGGGGTTTTATTAAAAGAATTAGGATTTTGCAGAGGATACAGGAGCATAAAACTGCTCAGCAGCAGGACAGTTTTATTCTTAACTGGTTCCTGACCGGCGCACGACGATATACATCGGCAGAATGGCACGGACAGGCAGGAGGGCGTATATATAAGTCCCTCCTTAATGCCGTCCGTGCCATCGGGAGCGAGCCGGTCAGGACCCCCGTGAGGCCGGTCGCGGGTCCCGTGGACTTGATCGCCGCGGGGACACCCGCGATCATCTCACGGGAAGGCAGAACGGGGAGATGCGGAAATAGACAGCATCTCCCCGTTCTGCCTAGCAACTAGTGACGCCGATCTGTGCTCCCTATGATTGGAGCAGAGATCAGCATTCACTAGCTGACAGCCACGCCCCCCCACAGTAAGAAACACACCCCTAGGCATACTTAACCCCTACACTGCCACCCTCTGGTTAACCCCTTCACTGCCAGTGTCATTTATACAGGAATCAATGCATTTAAATAGCATTGATTGCTGTATAAATGACAATGGTCCCAAAAATGTGTCAAAAATGTCCGATGTGTCCGCCATAATGTCGCAGTCACAATAAAATCGCTGATCGCCGCCATTACTAATAAAAAAAAAATATTAATAAAAATGCTATAAAACTATCCCCTATCTTGTAAACGCTATAACTTCTGCGCAAACCAATCAATAATCGCTTTTTGCGATTTTTTTACCAAAAATATGTAGAAGAATACGTATCGGCCTAAACTGAGGAAAAAAAAAAATGTTATATATTTTTGGGGGATATTTATTATAGCAAAAAATAAAAAATAATGCGTTTGTTTCAAAATTGTCGCTCTTTTTTGTTTATAGCGCAAAAAATAAAAACTTCAAGGGGGATCAAATACCACCAAAAGGAAGCTCTATTTGTGGGAAAAAAAGGACGTAAATTTTGTTTGGGAGCCACGTCGCACGACCGCGCAATTGTCAGTTAAATCGACGCAGTGCCGAATAGCAAAAAGGGGCCTGGTCCTTTGGCTGCAAATTGGTCCGGTCTGAAAGTAGTTAAATAATAGGCCTAAATGGAATATACCTAACATGTATTTTATCTATAGAGGTAGGGGGTGCAATGAATGTGAATGGTATCATGGGAGGTGGTTTGGTTACACACTGTTTGTTTATTTTTTCAAATGATGCAGCGATGTACTGTGAATGAAAGGCATCTCCAAGAACAGATGGTCAGTAACCTAAAATAAAGGCTGTATCAACAAAAAATATGAACCAATATACCCCCAAAAATGAAAACCGAAGATACCACCCCCTGAAACAAAAATTTATTTTTTAATCACTTGACGCCAGAAGGTTTTCATGACTAGGCAATTTTTAGTGATACAGCACTGTTACTTTAACTGACAATTGCGCGGTCATGTGACACTGTACCCAAATAAAATTTATGTAATATTTCTTCTCACAAAAAGAGCTTTCTCTTAGTAGCATTTGTCACCACTGCGTTTTTTTAATTTTTGCATTATAAACCAAAAAATTACTAAAAATTTTGGAAAAAAAAATATTTTTTTTTTACTTTATGCTATAAAACATATCCATTAAAATAATAAAAAAATAAAAAACGTCTCCATAAATTTATGCCAATATGTGTTCTGCTACATATTTTTAGTTAAAAAAAATCCCAATAACGTATATTGATTGGTTTACGCAAATGTTATAGCTTCTACAAACTATGTGATATATTTATGGATTTTTTTTAATCTCAATAGTAATGGTGGTGTAATAGCATCACTAGTAATGGGCTGTGATATTGCGGCGGACATTCTGACACTGACACTTTTGACACTGCCGGAACCAGTGACGCTAATACAGTGATCAGTGCTAAAAATATGCACTGTCACTGTACTAATGACACTGGCTGGGAAGGGGTGAAACATCTACAGTGATCAAAGGGTTAACTGTGTGCCTAGCCAGTGTTTTTGTGTACTGTGTTAGGTGCTTTTACTAGGGGAAGAGATGGATTTTATTTCCTGGGAAACAAAATCCATCCCTTTACCCCAGTCAGAACAGAGATCTGCCTTGATAACATAGGCAGATCTCCGTTCTGTGTGTTTTACCGACGACCGGCGGGTGCTGGCGGACATCCAGTGCCCGTCACCTGCAGATTGGCTCTTGTTGTGATTAATCACAGAAAAAGCGACCCACCAGTGGCACAAGTGCGCAACTGCAGCTGGAAGTGCATAATTACATACATACACCATCCTGCACAGGAGAGCTGCCTTGTAGCATTAAATCTGCTATGGGGCAGTCTTTGTTCGGTCCTGAAGCGGTTAACCACTTCAGCCCCGGAAGGATTTCCCCCCTTAATGAACAGGCCATTTTTTGCGATACAGCACTGTGTCGCTTTAACTGACAATTGTGTGGTTGTACGACGTTGTACTCAAACAAAATTGATGTCCTCTTTTGGTGGTATTTGATCACCTCTGCGATTTTAATTTTTTTCACTATAAACAAACAAAGAGCGACAATTTAAAAAAAAAAAATAATTTTTTTACACTTTGCTATAATACATATCCAAAAGAATCTATAAACAAAACAAATGTATTCATCAGTTTAGGATGATATATATTCTTCTACATATTTTTGGTTAAAAAAATCGCAATATATATATTGATTGGTTTTCGCAAAAACGGTATCGCGTCTAAAAACTGTGGGATAGAATTAGGGACTTTTATTTGTTTTTACTTGTAATGGCGGCGATTTGCGACTTTTAGCAGGACTGCAACATTGCGGCAGACAAATCTGATCCCAAATAACACTTTTTGGGGACCAGTGACGTATAACGACGATGGCTGGTCGGCAAGCAGTTAAAGGGAAGTCTTGCAGCAAAAAGAAAAAAAAAAGTTTGCTTACATTGGGACAGCAGCAAGAAGTCACTGCTGACCTCAAATCAACCACAAAATAAAATGAATGACTAAAAGGCCACATTCATAGGAAAAAAGGCAGCAAGGAGGTTGATTGCCCACAGAACTAGTTATGCCGCGTACACACGGTCGGAATTTCTGATGAAAACAGTCCGATGGGAGCTTTTCATTGGATTTTCCGACCGTGTGTATGCCCATCGGTCTTTTTCTGTCCGCATTTCCGACGGACTTTGGATTGAGAGCCTGTTCTTAATTTTTCCGACGGAAAACCTTTCTATCGGATTTTTCGATCGTGTGTATGCAATTCCGACACGCAAAATTCCGACGCATGCTCGGAAACAATTCGACGCATGCTCGGAAGCATTAAACTTCCCTTTTTTAGTGCCGTTGAACATGTTGTATGCCGTGGTGTTATTGTCCGTCGGAATTTGGTGTGACCGAGTGTGACAGTTTGAGTGAAATTCCGTCGGAATTCCGACGGGAAAACCATCAGAGCTTTTTCCAATGTGAATTCCGATCGCGTGTACGCGGCATAACAGTATTTTTTTAACTGACCCTAAACTCTCCCTGTGTGATTTGTCAATTTTCCCTATGCTTTCTCTACATTAATTCACTGACAATGTAGCTGCTCTGTCTCCAACTTTTATAGAGAGGGGGCTGATTTATCCAAAAGTTCCCTTATTGGCTCTTTCAAGCTTGCTGGCTTTTGATCAAAGGTCACGCAGTGCATTATGGTAAAAAAAAAAAATCTCCAGGTCGAATCAGCATATCAATTTGCTGGTGCCTTGACTTTCAAACTCCCAGCACTTGCCTCAAACCAATAGTAGTAGCAAACTTTAATTTCATCCCTAAACTCTAGTTGCAATTGCATAAATTATTTACTGTTTCATTTATAAATTGAATGGAGATGGTCTTTGAAGGGTTGGTTCTACTGTTGGAATCTAGGCAGATATAAAAGGCACAAATTAATGCAGCTCTGTTATATATACATCATTTTTTTAATGCAATTCCTGCAAAAGTACTGCAAATCCTTGACCTGGTATCAGCCTTTTGCAGTCCCTTTGTACAACAGGGCTGCAGTGTGGAGGAAACAACAGCGCAGAGAGCCAATCGGTTCATATGCTGACACGAAGCATGCTGATAGGAAGAGAAAGCAGAGTGGCAGAGAGATGATCTCATCACTGTGCTGCTTCTTCGTTCACTGTCCAGTCACAAGATAGGACAGTTACAAAAAAAACTGGGCACAGAGGTAATGGGTTGAATGATGCTGACCATTTTATGTTTTAATGGGCTATTCTGTTTTATCTTGTTATTTTTGGCCTTAGTTCTGCTTCAAATTTGCATAATTTGTCTTTTTGTTCTATAGGTCATTACAGATATAGCTGTTAATTATAAATGCCAGTGCTTTCAGACATTTTCAAATATATGCAAAAGTGCCTGAAATGATAGCTATGTTATCGGGATATATGTTTTCTCTATGTATTAATACTTAAAGCTGCAAAAACAAGACTCTCTTTCATGCTGCCATGTTGTGATTTTTTTCCCTATAAAACACAGCAGAGTACACATTGTTTCTTCTTTTGTTAGTAATGGGAGGCATGCAACATAAAAGCGAATACAGGGTCAGAAGTGTAATATCCATGTTCAGTCTACCCATTAAACTCAAAAGTCATTTGGACTGAGACACCATTGTTGATCTGGTCTATAGCTGCCTCTCCTGCTGCTCCCTTTAAGATTTATTATGAAAAAGCCTGTCTGCATACACATCATGGGAACACACTACTTATGGGGCAACGTTTATTCTGATTAAAGTTACCCCTATAAATCTAACATTCAAAGGATTTACAGATGTGGATTTACTGTAGATGGAATAGTCACTATGGTAGTCAGCAGTCACAAAGGTGATCACTCTATTATGTTTATTTATTTTGATGGTTTTTGACAGGTAACTGTTTAGCTGTGCATCCACAGATGATTTATTTTAAAAGTATAAAGCTGAACTGCTCTGAATAATGTTCTGAAATAGAAGACAGCAGGGATAAATTTGTTTGAAAGATCTTATCAATATGTATGGTTGTCCATATATAGACCAAGTCATATATTCAGATAGAGTTGGCATAATATGTAATGCTTGCTATAATATGTTATCACCTTTCATTAACCACTTTCTATGGTAAATTGCAATCTACTGTCTTCATGGCTGCTGTTAGAAATCGCAGGGCCCCTTACAGCCTACTTGACAGGGCACCACCCTCCGAAAACATCAAATAATATTTTTGCTAAAATGCCACAGCCGCGATGCTATGCTTCGCAACCATTGCAGAAAAGATACCAACATTGAATAAGACCCATTCAAGTTACATAGTTACATAATTACATAGTTACATAGTAGGTGAGGTTGAAAAAAGACACAAGTCCATCAAGTCCAACCTAAGTGAAGAGTGCTGCTTTGCAAATGCCCAACAACCACGTGCAAAGCTCCTTATTATGAAACATAATCTGGACAACAGATTAAAGGGGGTGCAGGTCCAAGAACAGCTCCCCTTCAGCGCAGCCCAGGGGGATAAAGAGGAGGAGAAGCCAACAGCACTGCAGGGGGATCCACAAGAGTCAACAATAAGGCAGTACAGCCAGCCTTCCTGCTCGGCAAGTGCCCGGGCCCACTTTGAACTGATGGGGCCCAGGCCCAGTACAGAAGGGCTGACTGCCTTATCAGCGGTCCTGATTTTCTTTACAACACAATCACCTACACCAGGGGTCGGCAACCTATGGCCCGTAGGCCGCATCCTGGCCTGCCGCAGCTAAAAGTCTAGCCCGTCAGTGTATGTGATTAATTCACGTGCACCCGGCCCATGGACATTTTAAACCTGGTGGACGTTCTTGGGATAATGACCGATGCAGCAAAAAAGTTGTTATCCCAATCAGCAGGAAGGCATGTCCCGCCCCCCCTCCCGCCACTTTCCATGGCTTGCCCATGCTCTTCAATCCTACCAAGAGGCCTGAGCAATCCGCCGGCTGGCTGGAGACCCGAACGCAATCGCAATCACTTCTGGGTTTACAGAAGACTTAAAGGTGCCAAATAAAAAAAATGACAGCCAAACTTGGCATTTTGAATTCTTTTAAGTGCAAAGGAGGGATTTGGGATCTTATAGACCCCAGATCTCTCCGTAAAGAGTACCTGTCACTCCCTATTACTGTCACAAGGGGTGTTTACATTTCTTCTGACAGCAATAAAAGTGATCAGAATTTTTTTTTTTTAAAGGAACAGTGTAAAAATAAAAAAAAATTAAATAAAATAAAGAAAAAAATAAGAAAATTTAAAGCGCCCCATCTCTCCATGCTCGTGTGCAGAAGCAAACACACACGTAAGTCGCGACCGCAAATGTTCAAAGCACACATGTGAGGTATCGCCATGCACATTGGAGCGAGAGCAATAATTCTAGCACAAGACCTCCTCTAACTCTAAACTGGTAACCTGTAGAAATTTGTAAAGTCTCGCCTAAGTACCATAGTTGGTCGCTATTCCACAAGTGTGTGCAATTTTAAAGCATAACATGGCGGGAGGAGTCTGTGAAAAGTGCAGGGGGGCTGGGTATGGGGACTGTGTGATATGCAGGGGGGCTGTGTAATGTAAAGGGGTCCAGAGGTGCTGGGATGTGTAATGTAAAGGGGTCCAGCAGAGCGGGGGCTGTGAAATGTAAAGGGGTCCAGATTTTTATCTTCATTTATTAGCAGGTGAACGTGGCCCTCCATGCATTCACATACATTGAATCTGGCCCTTAAGTGGAAAAAGGTTGCTGACCCCTGACCTACACGATATAGTTTTTAATTAGGCAGAACTCAATCAACTAATTACATTGTACATAGTTAGGATTCATGTACACCCTGCCTACATTTACTGTGGCCGTGGGAAAATGCAAAATGCGGCAAAATCATTGGAAAATCACACCGCAATTTTGAAGTGGTTTTGCCACATTTTTCGTTTTCCCGCGGCCGGCGTCAAAACTTTTCTATCCTGAATGTGATTCTTCTGCGTTCAAGAGAGGGGGGTTGAGCGACGCTGAACCTCATGTAACTGCAGCAGCCCCTAAACTCTGATAAAAACCTATGTGTACATGGCTACAGCCTTTGATGGAGTTGAGTTTAAGAGCTTTGTATGCTAGTATCTTAGCATGTAGCTAAGGTATGCTTAAATTTTTTTTAATGGTGAATATCTGAATCCAAGTTTTCTGCATGGCATGCAATTTTTGTCTTGTATAACATGAATTAGACTATAAACAATTAGGTATTGTATATCAGTTGTGACATGTTTACAGGTTAGAGAAATGGCATATTATGTGATTTTGGGGCTTCCTGTTTTGTGTTTTTTCCTCTTTTTACAACCCTGAGAGGTTCAGGCTGGGTCAAGGTAAAATAAAGAAACTGAGGTCAAGTTGGTTCCTTTCCCCATTTACTATCCTGACATCTCAGCTAAAAGAAGCATAATTAAAGCCTGGTCTGTTACATGCCATAAAAGCTTTTCTGTAAAATATGAGCACATCTAGACCTGATGCTGTTGCCTGAAGCAGGTGCAAAAGTACCTGGGTTATCTTTCATTGTAAAATACACATCTGTTTATCTTTTAGGTCCTCTGTATTACATTTCCTTGATTTTTATCTCTTAGGAGTTCTTTCAGGGAAGAAAAAAGTGATTCTAGTAGTAGGTAGTCAGAGAATGTATACATCTGCTTTCCTCTTCATTTGATTGACATGTGCTTTAGTGAGACCAGTGCATCGGATACGCTTCTGTAAGCTTCCAAGCATCTGAACAAGTGCTCCCCATTTAGCATGTGACAGGGAGAGTGCCGCAGGTGACGATCCGCAACAATTCAGGTAACATGGACTCTGCTTTTAAAAACACTTGGTCTAATTAGCTGCCACTTGACTTATCAACAGACCATTGTTGTCTCACAGTAACATTAGAATGCTGCTACAATGTACTAGAATGGCTGCTAGAGAGACAAAAAAAAAGATTATAGAACATCTCTTCAGATGGTTGACTAAAATGACTAAACACAAATTATATATATATATTTGTTTTAGAAATTGATTTATAATGTTAGAATATAAAAATGCCTATAGGTGTCAGACTTCACCTACCATGAGCATCTAAAGTTTATGGGTTGGAAGATCATTTGGCAACCAAGCCATCTGTATACGTGCATTAGACTAGACACCAAAATTGAAAATTTTCAGAAATCTAATTGAATGACATTTTATTTGCTAGGGCACTTTATATCATAAACAATTGCATTTTTTGTAGAAACACTGTTTTTTTTTTAAATCTCAACGCTGCTAAACTTCTCCAGTCTGTTTGCAGCCACTTAATGACTACACTTGCGTGTTAATATTTTAGTGATTGGGTGTACAGATACTTTAACCACCAGGTTTACCCCCCTTCATGACCAAGCCATTTTTTTGCGATACAGCGATTCATTATGTTAACTGACAACTGTTACAGGTCATGCGAAGCTGTACCCTAAAAAAATGTATGTCCTTTCTTTCCCCACAAATAGAGCTTTCTTTTGGTGCTATTTGATCACCGCTGCGGTTTTTATTTTTTGCGCTATACACAAAAAAAGAGCGACAATTTTGAAAAAAAAAAAAAAACTTCTTTACTTTCTGCTATAAAACATATCCAATAAAATAAAAAAACAAAAATCAAATTTCTTCATCAATTTAGGCCAATTTGTGAACTGCTACATGTTTTTGGTAAATAAAACTCAATAAGCATATATTTATTGGTTGGCTCAAAAGTTAAAGCGTCTACAAACTATGGGATATATTTATGGAATAAAAAAAAAAAAGTTTTCACTAGTAATGGTGGCGATCAGCGAAATATAGTGAGACTGCGACATTGCGGCAGATAAATCAGACACTAAGTGACACTTTTGGGGACCGTGACACTAATGCAGGGATCAGTTCTAAAGATATGCACTGTTACGGTACTAATGACACTAGGGGTTAACATCAGGGGTGACCAATGTGTTCCTAGGGAGAGCTTGCTAACTGTGGGGGAGGTGCTTTTACTGTGGGAAGGCAGAGATCTGTGTTCCTGCTTAGCAGAAACACAAGATCACTACCTTCCCTACTGACAGGACAGCAATCTACCTTATTTACATAGGCAGACTGCCGTTCTGCCTCTCTCTGGAATGATCGGCGGGTCTCGACCCCAGACCCGGAAGTGCAAAATCACGTACCTGTACGTGATTTTGCACAGAAGAGTCACCTTACTGTACTGTATACGGTTGGCAAGCGGTTAAACTGTACCCTCTTTCTTTTTAAATGCAGCAGGTTTTCCTCCTATGTTTTTTTCTGTAGTATATACTGTACATCATTCAAATTTCTCTATCATAGCCCATGTTGCCTTCTTTCATTGAGAATTTGCACACAGAATAGCTGCTAAAGATGTTATTAGTGGGCATGTGGTCAGGTTGCATCCTTTTTTTACAGCAAGGCCTGGCAGTATGGCCTGTTACACAACATATTAAAAAAGTAGGACAAACGTTTGCAAATAAGGCCTCTTTCACACGGACGATCCATTCAGGTTCGTCTGTCAGTTTTTTAGGTGGACCTGAATGGATACTCCATAGACCTCTATGGAGCGTCGGATGTCAGCGGTGACATGTCTGCTGACATCCGACCGGCTCTCATCTGAAAAAGTGTGACGGAGGAAAAACCTACTTTTCCATCCGTCTGCGGATCGGATCAGGGGACGACGGACTCTACGGTCCGTCGTCATCCGATCCCCCATATAGGAGAGCGGAGATCTGACAGGGCGGTCCCTGCACAGTGTGCAGGGACCACCCTGTCATCCGCCGGCTCAGCGGGGATCAACGGAGCGATCCACGCTGAGCAAGCGGATGTTCATCACGGATCCGTCCCGTGTGAAAGAGGCCTAACACTGCTAAACACATTTTTTTCAAGGGTTTTGCTTCCTAAAAAACCTTTGGTGAATATGATAGACCCCTTCAAGCTGAACACAAATATAATTTCCGAATAAATATATCAGATAGGATTCTTGAGAAATATGAAATTAACTTTTAATGACTATGTTGTCTATGGTTTTATTTGTATGTTTCTGACATGCTGCATGAGTGCAACAGAGATAAAATAGTTTTGCTGCTGATTTTTATTTGTACTTAGTGTCTGGTGAAACTCACTGCATTGATGGATTCCAGTTGCCCCTGTGCCATTTTTCCATTGTGGCAATGTCTTGGTGAAAACTTGCACCATGTTTGTCACTGACTGCAGATAAAAAATTTGTTGGGCAGGAAATTAAACTTCAGTGACATTCTGCACTTCATGGTCTTGTATGCTGTAAGAAGTTTGTCAAGAATGTAGTTTGGCACTCTGAAATTGTCAACATTGTCAACCACATCCTTAAAGTGGAGTTCCACCCCCAAAAAAAATAAAAAAATTCATTAATGTACATAATGGAGAAAACTTATTTTTTACTCACCTATAAATACCTGTTGCTAGGGGTTCCCTCGTAGTCTGTCTCCTTCAGTACATGGGCTCTAGACATCACTTCCCTCAGCGTAGGAAGGGAGATCAGCTCTCCCCCTCCCTCTAGGCAGTCATCTGGGACACGTCACAGGTCCCAGATGACTCCGCTGCCAATCACGGCGCACTGCGCAGCTTGCGCATGTGCAGTGGGTGCCTGGCTGTGAAGTCACAGCCAGGCTCCCACAGTTACAATGCCAGCGCCGCAGAGCAGAGGGGGGGACGAACGGGGCTTCGATCCCCCACATCGCTGGACCCTGGGACAGGTAAGTGTCCGATTATTAAAAGTCAGCAGCTGCAGTATTTGTAGCTGCTGACATTTAATTTTTATTTTTTATGTGGAACTCCGCTTTAAATGCTTTCCAGGTGATACTCTCTGGCTCAAATAACAGATCTTCAAATCACTTGTCATTAATGACATACAGTATCTGATCTGTGGACCAACAAAAATGTCTTCTTTAATCTTTCTTCAGTTATTCTTGGAAACATATGTTTAAAATAATGAAATCCTTCACCTTCCCCGTTCATCACTTTCACAAAATTTTTCATTAGCCCAAGTTTTATGTGAAGTAGAGGCAAAAATATCCTTGTAGAGTCAACAAGCAATTCATGTGCCAAATTTTTCTGTTCTGGAAGCAAACAACAGTCCTTTGGTATATCCGAGCTGAATTCCAAGAAGCAGAGCCACAACTTTTAGATCTTCACATACAGTATATTCCAGTTGTTCTGCATGCTCTAGATCTGCTTCAACAATATTGCCATGTTTTAGTATGTTTCTTTCATGTGTGCAGCATAGCCAACAGGTACTGTAAATTGAAAAAACATAAGACTTCTATAATACACTACATGAGAGTGTAAATTGCAGGTTATATTTGTGATAAGTGCCCAAAAATCTATAAAGTACACCAGAAGGTAGACATGTGCTTTTGTTATCGTCCAAATTTATTTTCGTCTGAATTTCAGGGATTTTAGTGTTCTTTTTAACAAAATGAACGCGCAGAATCCGAAAGATCCAAAATAAAAAAATGCTTTATTTTCATATCCATTATATTTTTGCATTGTTGCAACAACAGTTCGATATAGATAGATAGAAGATTCGTGACGGTGACAATATCAGTTTGTGTCTATCGAACATGCGGTCGAATGTGCCTACCTAACTCTATTAGTCCAAAAATTTTCGACATAGAGATAAAAGACTTGATGTTATAGAGACAATAGCAAAAGAGCTGTTAGTGATCACTGTTGGAATGGGCGGGGGAAGTAAAATGATAATGATGATAATGAATGTTATTGGTTGATTGTAACCAAAGTGGAGGCGAGGTAAAATTGCTAGAAATTAAGTACACACGTACAGCCAACTTACTTTCACTTACGATTGCTAGCAGAGACACACTGAATCATTTCAGACAGTCAATCTTAGCTGGTCCATTTTTTTGTTAACAGAGAACCTGAATTATTAAGCATTAAGCACAGCAGCAGAACAGATAGTGAAGCAAGCTATAGTTTAACTTAGCTTTTTCATTTCATCTGCTATTAATCTGCTATTGTGTTATGCCCTGTACACATGGTCGGATATTCCGATGGAAAAAGTCTGATCGGATTATGTTGTCGGAAAATCCGATCGTGTGTGGGCTCTAGCTGGCTTTTTCGGAAAAATTTGAGAGCAGGATGTAAAATTTTCCGACAACAAAATCCGATCTGACTTTTTCTGATCGTGTGTAGAGAATTCTGACGCCCATGTGCCACGCATGCTCAGAAGAAATTTGGAGATGAAAGCTATTGGCTACTGGCCTCTACATAGTCCCGTTGTACGTGTTGTATGTCACCTCGCTCGGAACGATCGGATTTTCCAACAACTTTGTCTGGTCGGAATGTCCGACCGTGTGTACAAGGCATTAGTGTTGAACTTGATACTGAAACTAGTGTTGTTAGTTTTGTGATAGCCTCAGAGGCTCTCCGTGTTTTGCGGGGGGGATTTATTATTTATTTCAGATTCCCTATTATAGATTCTATATAGATTCTATATGCCCTAATTTGTTACCTGCTTGCAGGTAGTTTTGCCAAGTTTTGCCCATATTTGTTGTTTTTGTTCTATTTCTTGTGATCTTTTTTTCATTTTATTTTACATCGTTACCTGCTTGCAGGTCTGATCACTATCACCAGTCCATTTTCTGTTGGAACGGTACATTGCAGTATATTTATTTGTAACGGAAAAGTGAAGGCAGGTAGAAGTCGTGGTCGTGGTCATGGTGGACGCCTTGCTAAAAAAGTGGCAAGGTCTCTGCTACTATTTCTTCCTTAGGTACTGCTGACACTTCTGCCGCTACAAATATGTCATCCACAACTGTGAGTGTTACCACCACTGCCACTAGCAAAGCTAGTTCCACCCCCACCAGTTCTACTAGTTTTCAGACCACCATCTGCTGCCGCTTCCACTGCCAGTGCAGCTCCTTCTACTTCTACAGGTGTCATGACTTCTTATTTTTATGGCATTGGCAAGAAAACTAGTATTAAACAAGTGGAGTTGCCTTTACACTCACCACCACCAATGCCACTGCCAGTGCCACTGCCCAGCCCCCAAAAGAAGCAATTGAGGGAGACAGCAGCAGAGACAGAGAGTGAGACTTTTTTTCGTTGCCCCAAGAGAAAAGTTCTACTGAGGTAGACGACTCTATGCAATAACTGGTTTTGGTGGTGATGATGATTTTGAATGTGATGCTCCTCTTTCCCCAACCACTGTAGAGGTATTATACACTCTTACCCCACAAGACTTACAGTATGACCTAGAGGAAGTGCAAGAGGGATATTCTGTGAGGAGTAGGACAGGTAGCAGTTCACTCTGTTATTATGGAGGAAGAATCCTGTCATGATAACACCGTCCTCCCCAGCGCCCCTGCTATTAGCACTAGTTCACCAAGTGGAACTGTAGTGGCAACAGCTTCCACCACTGGTGTGCTACCTGCTGCAGCTACATCAGCCCTAAATACTAGAGATAAACAGGGTCAAGGGGCTGCATCACGACGCATCAATGCTTGCTTGGAAATACTTTCACAGATTGGAAGGCGGGTTCTTTGGAAAGTGCAAATTGTGTGGGAAGCAAGTGAGTAGAGGGAAAAAGTTGGGACATTTAACCAATACTGTTATGAACTTACACCTTAAAAATTACCACCACTGTACTTTACTGCGGGCAGAGGCAGAAAAAGAGGTGGCAGCGCAGGAAGCAGCATTGTTACGGACTTTGACTGTACTGGTGGTACCGCCTCAACCACACCACTTACTCAGAGCACAGCCAATAGAGAGGGTTCAAGTAAGACAAAGCGTCCACGTGCAGTAGTTCCACTGCAGACCCAATCAGGCTCCTCATCCTCCCAAAGACATCATCAGCCTACCCTAGATAGCTTTGTTGGCTTTAGTTCCAAGGGCATGTCAACACAGCAGGGCAACAAGGTCACCCGCCTCATTGGCCAATTCATTGCTGTTGGAGGAGCCTCTTTTTGCATGATTGAAGGGGCTCCATTTAAACAGCTAATGCATGCTCTTTGCACCACAATATGTTGTTCCTGCACTAACAACTTTCATAAGAAATCATTGTTCCAGCACTATACCATTCGTGCGTTGCAGTATTGAAGGAAAAAATGGCCAAAGCAGAGGGTCAGATAATTCATTTGACCACTGATTTGTGGACAGCTCCCAGCGATCAACATGCTTCCCTTTGGCAGGCCACTGTGCCTGTTGGTGGTGGCACTAGTGTAAGAGGTCAAACTTCATCAGGAAGCAAGTCTGCAGCGCAAGCATCTTCTCAACTTTTTGGGAGATCTCCTTCCACTTCTCCTGCTCCGAAGTGGTCTCCCTGGAGTGGGTGCCACACAGCTGCATCCATCAAATAAGTGTTTCCCTTACAAGGACCTGGGACTCAATCAGTGGCGTCACTAGGGTTGGTGCCACCTGGTGCGGTAAAACATGGTGTGATGGAATCAGGGGAATGAATGGAGCTGGGATGGAATCTAGGTAATGAATGGAGCCAGGGTGGAATCAGAAGAATGGATGGAGCTGGGATGGGGTGGTGGATGGAGGTGGGATGTGATCGGGGGGTGGATGGAGCTGGAATAGGTTCGGGGGGGATGGATGGAGCTGAGATGGAATCAGGGGAAGGAATGGAGCTGGGATGGAATTAGGGGAATGGATGGAGCCAGGATGGAATCTGGGGAATGGATGGAGCCAGGATGGAATCTGGGGAATGAATGAAGCTGGGTTAGAATCAGAGGAATAGATGGAGCTGGGATGGGGTGGTGGATGGAGCCAGAATGTGATCGGGGTGGATGGAGTGGGACTAGGATGGGGGGATGAATGGAGCCAGGGTGGGGTCAGGGGAATGGATAGAGCCAGGATGGGATTGGGTTGTGAATGGAGTGGGGATGGGGTGGTGGATGGAGCTGGGATGGGATCGGCGATGGATAGAGCTTGGATGGGATGGGGGTGGTGGATGCAGCTGGGATGGGATCTGGGAAATGGATGGAGCTGGGATGGGATCGGGGATTGATGGAGCTGGGATGGGATGGGGGTGGCGGATGGAGCTGGGCTAGGGGGGGATGGATGGAGCTGGGATGGGATGGGTGGTGGATGGAGCAGGGATGGGATGGGGGTGGATAGAGCCAGGATGGGATTGGGTTGTGAATGAGATGGGATGGGGTGGTGGATGGAGCTGGGATAGGATCGGGGGGATGGATGGAGCTTGGATGGGATGGGGGTGGTGGAGGGAGCAGGGATGGGATCGGGGATGGATGGAGTGGGGATGGGCTAGGGGGGGTGGATGGAGCAGGGATGGGATCGGGGAGATGGATGGAGCTGGGATGGGATGGGGGGATGGATGGAGCAGGGATGGGATCAGGGATGGATGGAGCTGGGATGGGATCTTTGATTTTATGGGGTTAGAGGACATGTGCTAGGGGTTGCTTTGGAAGGGGAGAGGAATTGTGCTGTTGGGGGTTAAACTTTAAATCTGCCCCCTGCTTATAGCACAAGCCATTTCTAAACCAAAACAAAGCACCACCGTTGGATGCTGCCATCGCCAGTGTGAACCGTAACCGTTAGTAGCCCAGAGCGAACAGGAAGGAAGTTATATGCTTGAATTTAGATACAATGCAATTCCATTGGCTGTTGGGGTAGACCGTTCGCCATGAACAGAAACAAACAAGTATCGTATCATTCGATACATTCAAAAATATGTATAATACCTTTTGACATGAAGATTCAACGAAAGCAGCTAAAAGCATACGATTGCCATGATCAGACATTTACAGTCAATTGCTCTTTGATTTTTGTGCACAGATCTTTGATCTGCTGCAACATAGGATCCCGGGACTAAAATGTCATTCCATAAATGTAACAGAAAGAAACAGCATGGTCAAATATGATGACATTAAGAATTTGTAATTTTATCAGAATATCACAAGGAAAAATTAGATGGGTAGGATGATGAGAAGAAGTACCAAATACATGTTTGACATCTTGCCCAGTGATCTCTTAGATTGACTCAGATAGAGCTTTAGATTGCCTGGTAGTGAAGAGGTGAGTAACAACTGTATATAAAGTTGTGAAAATTAAAATAACTTTTTTTAAATGCCCATCTAGGGTTATTAGCTTATTTTTTAAAAAAAAACACATCTATGTAAAATATAAAATTATATTAGCATAGGTACAGGACTCTAGCTGTGGCCTAGGGTTCACAGATTTTTTTTGTGCACAAAATATTTCCCCTTTAGATATTTACATGTGTTGATATCCCCTGAATGTGACACTAGATCTTGCACTTAAGGCCCAAAGGAGGTAAAATTTGAAAGACAAATACAACTTGAGGACTGGCAAATCAATCAAAGTGCCTTTTTGCCACTTGTTGACCCACCTGCATTCAAGTAGAGATAATTTTAATTTGGTCTAGATATCTTTAGATAGATAGATATCTATCTGTACCTTTTGGCTGGACCCTCCATTGCATCACGTGTAGTTAAAACTAACACAACAAGTTTTGAGCCAAATTTCTTATCAGACACAGGATAATTTCTTTAATAGCGGGTTGTCAAACAATTACAATGAGTGTAATGCATAGTCCTCCCACTTCAGAATTAGATCTTGATAAAAATACAGAGATTGGTTAATGAGATAACTGGCCTTTTGTGTGGACAATGGGGTCAAAACTGAAAAGACAAGTGCATCAACAAAGCATCCACTGTTATACCCCGGAAGGAACAAACATGTGAGAGGTGAATGTTCTTTACAACCCTAAATCTTGTATTGGTTGGAAAACAAGTGCTGAACTCAGCCTTTATTTGTTGGGTTAAAGAACATAATATTTTAATTTCAGCTGCTACTGGGCAAGTACTGTAGGTATTCTAGTATTTGCCTCTGTTTTTGAAAAATTTTGAGAGCATTACAATAGTTGAATTGCTTGTTTTCTTTCTGAGTATGGATTGACAGAATACAATAGAAGGCTTGAAAGTCATCTATGGATGATTTCTACGAACATTAGTTGAATAGAAGCTCAGTTTGTCTGTTCAGCCTTCCAAGGAAAATGGCAATTCTACTACAGGTCTACAGGTCAAAAAACACCACAAACAAGCTTTAGGATTAGCATCAAGGGACATTAAAAAGTATATAAATCAACTGCAAAAGAACACAATCAACATACTTATATATGTAGAACACGTTGCTGGGAAAATACTGTACATCCATCATTATAATACTGCTAAATATAAAATAATAAAGATTTAGTCTGTTATGTTTTCACACAACGTATCCATACACCAAAGTCAAAATCCTTGATAACATATCTATGCATTAGTTTGCAGACATTACAAGGCCTTGTGATCATAAAATATATGTTCAAATATTAGGTAAGGAGATTGTCTGGTAAGAAAAAACAGAAGGGGCTTACTCTGCCTTTCTCCTCAAACTAGGTAATTCTTGGGAGTTTAACAAGACATTTTTTGTGTTTGATTGTTTTTGCCTGGTTTGGGAGCTGCATGTGTCTTTTTGCATTTGTATTTCTGTGTGAATAATCCTGAACCTCTTTGAAAAATTGTTACAAGTGATGATAATTATCAAATACTAATTACATTTTAAGACTTTCTGCAAATCTGACTTTCTTCTGGTTACTTATTAATGTTGTCATAGCAGAGAGAGTTGTAGATTTGTCAGAGAGTAGGGCATTATCCAAATAGAATTTAGGCTCTTTTCATATGTGGTAAATTACACTTTATTCCTATTCTAAACCCTTCCTTCCTTCCTTTGTTGCATGTTCATTCTAGATAAGAGATGCATAAATCAGTGTGCCAACTTTTAGATTTGGCCCCAATTGTGTCAAATCAGAGATTCATGTGCGGCTCTTGTTCTGGGACGACGTCATATGACTAGCAACATGACCGCCGGCCGTGTTGCTAGGACACGGCGCGACCCCGATCTTTGTAAAGAGCCAAGTCCGTGGCTCTTTAAACATGTGATCGGCTGTGTCCAGTCACAGCTGGTCACATGTAAACTCGGAGATGCCGGTAATCGTCTCTCCTCGCCTCACACTGACAGAGTGTGTGGCGAGGAGAGCCGATCAGCGCCATCTCCACGCAGGGGGACATCTAGTGCCCTGATTACAATATAGCAATATAGTGTCACCAACCAGTGCCCACCATTGCCTACCAATGCCAGCAATCAGTGCCCACCAGTGGCAGCAATCAGTGCCCACCACTGCCCACAAGTGCCACCAATCAGTGCCCATTAGCGATGCCAGTCAGTGCTGGCTATCCGTGCTGCCTATCAGTGCTGCCCATCAATGCCCATCCCTGCTGTCGATCAATGCCCATCAGTGTCGCCCATCAGTGCCACCCATCAATGCCCATCAGTGCCCATCAGTACTACCTATCTGTGCCGCCTATCAGTGCCTCAGTGTGACATATCAGTGCCGCCTATTAGTTCCCATCAGTGCTACCTAACAGTGCCCATCAGTGCCACCTATCAGTGCCCATCATTGCCACATATCAGTGCCACCTATCAGTGCCACCTATAAGTGCCCATAAGTGCGGCCTATCAGTGCCACCTAATCAGTGCCACCTAATAAGTGCCATCTCATCAGTGCCCATAAGTGCTACCTCATCAATGCCCACCAGTTCAGCCTATCAGTGCCCATCAGTGCTTCCTCATCAGCGCACATCAGTGAAGGTGAAAAATTACTTAGTTACAAAATTTACTGACAGAAAAAAGTAAAAAACATTTTGTTTGGTCTTTTTTTTGTAAAAAATAAAAAACCCAGCAGTGAATAAATACCACCAAAAGAAAGTTCTATTTGTGCGAAGAAAATAATAAAAAAATGTGTTTGGGTACAGTGTAGCATGATCGTGCAATTGTCATTCAAAGTGTGACAGTGCTGAAAGCTGAAAAATGGCTTGGGCAGGAAGAGGGTGTAAGTGCCCTGTAGGCAAGTGGTTAAGCAAATAATCAAACCTACAAAACAATGAATCAGTGAATTGGATTAGGGCTTCCTGAAAACGAAACCACCATTCACAGTGCTTACTCACATATTGTCACCATGAGATCTAACACTTCAGCAGCATTGCTCCCCACAATCTGATTGTCTTCTTTTACTATTTTTTTAAATTTCAAGAAAGTCTTTGACAGTCACATTTACTATTGCTAATTGACATTTCTAGCTGTGTAACGATTTGCAGCCACCCCTGCCTGAGGGAAATAATAGTCACCATAACATCAACAGTAACTAAAACCATCAACATATGCCATGCCTGCTTGCCTATAGACTTTAGTGGATACAGTTTTCCTTCTTCTAGAGACTTTGACATTATCCATTTAGAGCAAAGTGACTTTCTCTTGCTATTCCACTTCCTGACATATTTATACTCACCTTTTACAGTGCTCTAATTCCTCTGTTGGAACCATTGCAAAATATTATTTGCTTCCTTGCATGGTGGAGTGTGTGATTTAATGCAGTACTCAGGTCAAAGTAACCAATCACTGGGCCCACACTTTATCAGAATCAGTACCTCACTTTAACATTACCATAGTGCGCATATTTACCGGAATGTGTGTGATTAGCAGAGCAATTTTTTTGCATGGGAATTCTTTAAAAATTTTTTTTGCATGGGACATTCTTTACCAAGGGCACCGGGGGGCAACGGGAGAGAGGGGCAGCGACACACCTGCGATAGAGAAACCCCCGGATCAGATCAATGTATCACCATGGATATATATATATTAACCATAAGGAAGGAGTTTGTATTTCAATCCATAGGGGTGTTGACCTCAAATATTTAATTCCATATATATACTTTGAGTTAGATATATGGGAATGATATTTCTAGTTTTATTCATAGGGACTTTACATTAAATCCATAACAGTGAGATTGCCCTACAATAAGGTGGATATAGCTAGTTTAGGATGTATACATATAACTATATCTCGAAAGTTCATCTCGTAAGGGTATTAACCCCTAGGGGAGGACCGTGAGTGAATCTTGTAGTCATTAACAAGATCCACAAGGATTGGCCTGAATGTTGGAAAATGTGAAAGAGGCAGGAAAAGAATGGGGAAAGGGCAAGGAGAAAAGAGGGAGTGTGGGAACATGAGTAGGAGAAATTAAATATGGCGCGCACATATGAAAATCCAAGTACCATGTACTAGGTAAAAAAAAGACAGAAAGTGGGAAGGGAGGAGGAAAGACTGACATGGGATGGGAATAGGAAGGAAGAGAAGGGAAAAAGGAAAAGAAAAAGAAAAATGAGCGAAAGGGGAAAAGAGGAAAAGAATGGGGAAAAGGAATAGATTGGGGGAGGGGGGGAAGGGGAAAGGGGGGGGGGGGAGGGAAGGGGGTGACAGGTAAAGTTAAAGAAGGGGATGAGTGAAGTGGGTGAAGGTGACAAAGATAATGTGTGTGAATATGATGTCATGGGTGCAAAATATGTGGGACAGACGTGTACTATGTATGTGAGAAAAGAGGGGGGTACAGAAAAGGCCATTGGGGCGTGAATGATGAGTGATATGGGGGATGTGAGAAATGGGAATGGGAGAGAAGGGAAGTGGAGGTGAGATGGCATGTGCTAAAAGAGACACAGGTAGAAGCAAAAACAAAAAATAAAAAACAAAAAGCAAAAACCAAACAAACAGAAGTGGAAACAAGGGGTATGAATGTGAGATGGACTGAGATGGAGCAAGTGATGCAGGATCAAGCTATGAGTGTGCTGTGAATACAGGGGAATAACCAAACAACTATTCTAACAGGTAAAGAAACAGTCAGGATTACCTAAAACGATCAGGTTTGTTGTGAACCCAAGTGCTGATTATCTTGGGTTAGGGAAACCCATGTCCCAGCCAAAAATGAATCCCGGATCGGGTCAGAACACAATGGGTAATCAAATCTGCCAAATAATGGGATAAGTATTAAAAACGGATTCCCGATGTCATATTTGGACAGGTTGTCCAGAATTAAAGAGTGGGGAAATAATACTCACTGTTTGGATCAGTGTGGCGTTCCTACACGGCCTCATGGAGAGATGGAGTACTATGCTCCACTCCATGAGATTATATCTGTATATGCCCGTTGGTGATTGGCCGGTCCGGGGGCTCGCAGGTGCGCCGAATTTACCCCGCCCACCCCATGGTTACCCCTAATTGGTGCCTTACGATGGCGGTCATGGCGGCCATACAGGTCCGCCGCGTGTGACCCCCCTCGGCGTCCACGGAGGCGGAGCCCCGCAACTGCGTCACTCGCGTCACAAGCGTGTGACGTCACAGCGTTGCGCGCACGCACGGGGCCCCGCGCATGCGCAGCGAACGGCGACACTTCCGCGAGTGCCCGGGGACGCGGGTACACATGGTAATTTTTGGCAAATGGAGGAAGGAGGAACAGTGGGGAGTGCTGCAAAAGTGAGTATAAGTGGGTATGGAGCGTGGACTCTAAAAATTGTATTTTACCTTGTCCTAAATGGGCAAAGTGACCCCCTCTTTCTAATCATCAGCCTCTTGCTAATAATAATCAATGTCGCACCTCACAATAGATAAATTGAAACTTTCTTATGCCCCGTACATAGGGTCAGAAATTCCGACAGAAAATGTCCGATCGGACCATGTTGTCGGAAAATCTGACCGTGTGGGGGCTCCATCGGACTTTTTCCGTCGGAATTTCCTGCTCTCAAATTTTCCGACAACAAAATCCGATCAGACTTTTTCCGATCGTGTGTAGAGAATTCCGACGGACAAAGTGCCACGCATGCTCAGATCAAATTAGGAGACCAAACCTATTGGCTAATTGCCTCTACGTAGTTCTGTCGTACGCAACGAACGTCACCACGTTCATAATGATCGGATTTTCCGCCAACTTTGTCTGACCGTGTGTATGCAACACCAGTGTCGGACAAAATTGGTCGGAAAAAATCTGACGGATTTTGTGTGTACGGGGCATTATACTATATAACATTTGTATCTTAATTGGTGTGTGTTCAGGTTAAAAGGTGGGATAGGTGGGTGGGATATGAATGGTAACTTAATTGGGGATTTTTGTTTTTTTATTAAAAAAACATAAGCAAACTCTAGGGGCATATTTAAAAAAACAGTAAATCTGACATCCGTTAAACATTCACTGACTCGTTCATGTGCATGTATTTTAAAGGACAGATTGATTCAAATCAACACTAATGTATGTTTGCTGCGAATATTTATATTTTGTGGCTGAGAAACTATATCATCCAACATAGTAAAGAAATTCGGGAGTATATTGTGCAACTATTTAATTTTTTGTAATACCCTAAGCAGGATCACTCTGAAACATCACAAAACAGCACCCAGGTTGTAAGGGAACACCAAAGTGCTCCCAGGTTGTAAGGGGATGCCAAACTACTTTGCTTAGCTGACTAATTATGACCAGCCTAAACATTTCAGATATCTTAATTTTATTCACCTTGAAAACCAGTAGATGGAATGGAAAACCCTGGCTGCCGATTACAAAACTCTATGAAATATTTTGCAAAGTTAGTTCATACTGTGAATGCATGCCTAAAAAGGGCACCAGGCTATGTGCATGTTGCTGTTATAAACATGCTGAGAAAACATTTTATTCCTCATAATAACATTTAAATGACCTATTTTTTATAGAATTGTCTTTATTTATGCTTTAAGATCTGGTACAAGTTTTCAAAGTGTGTGCCTAACTTTATTCCTGAACTAAATTAATTTCCCAGTAGTAGTATGTGTTCGAACTGTAATACAGCACAAAGAATCAGCTGACACATGCAAAACTGTCCACAAACTGTTTTAAAAAGTGTCCTGTCATTTGCAAACAAAATGCCATGTTATTGCAGTGGGTGGACAACTTTTGTCTACAGCGAAGACAGAATGACCAAGTTGATTTTTGCCTGTACATATAACATTTGTACAAAGCTGTGCAAAATGCAGACTGTTCAAAAGAGAACGTTTTAGCTGCAGGGGTTAGTGGGTGGATGGCGTTTGTCACAAGAAGTGTGGAGTTGATAGACAGACTTGATGTCTCTAACTTGGGCAGAGTCTAGGGAGCACAATTCTTAGCTGAAAATTAAAAAAAGACATCCCCCCACTTACATGCTGATGGACATTAACAACTCCCAGAACAATTAGATCAGAACAAAACATAATTTCAGGGACATGTACAAATAAGCTTCTAATAATTGATGCATGTAAACTTTGCATGATCAGATTGTATAGTATAGTGATTGAGGTGTCTTACAAGCTGTGATACGGGCAATCAGAAGTTAGAAAAAATGCACAAATTCCTAATACCTACATTTGTAATTTTTTTTCTTTATTTACTGATATGAATCTGAGAAAAACTAAACAAAATTATTCTAACAAATGATTGAAATACTAAAAAATAAGAAGATAAATTCATTCATAAAATGATACAAAAGTACCAAAGGTAAGAGCCAAAGCTGTGACCTAGATAATTCACAACTTCAAGCAGAGGCAAGATGTCCATATACTTCAAGGCATGTAACATCAGTCAACTAGAGTAGGTTATATTAGACCTGGAAATTAGTACATATACCGTGTAAGGCTAACATCACTCTTGAAACACATTCTAATTGGTAAAGTAGAAAACATGGTTGTACAATGCGATTATGTGCTCATATACTAGCTCATTCATTATTCATTGGTTTAGCCTGAATCTTTCGATGTATAACAGTTTAACGATAAAACAGAAGAAATCTTTTAAATATAAGCCCACTCATTCTTGAACCCAAGTGTGTTAGAGTCCTTGCATTTATTAATAAATTAACATAAACCTTACCGCAGTCACAGGGAGCCACTTGGCAGGTAACACTGCCATACATTTTGCCATAACTGTTATGGGGTTATACGTCTGTGCATATGTACAGTATATAGTGTAGCAGAGTGTAACACCATGCTCAGGTGAGGATGTGGGCCTCTCTAACTCTATTTACCACAACTTCCTGGGTTCCTTGATTCACTAAGGGAAGATACATTTCTCTGCTTTCTTCCCACTGGACCATATCTGGACAGATCTGTACAGATTTAGCTGGGCAAGTGATCTGCAGCCAGGTGAACCATCCGAACCAGAATGTGGGCAGCCAGGCCAGAGACTAATAGCAAGCAGATTCTGCAAAAGACCCAGCTACTGTGGGAATTACTAATTCACATGGGGAGTAGTGTCTGGGTGCCCCTGTATTGTTGGTGAGTGCTTCCAGATGCCCACAACCATCGGGTCAGGGTTGTGGGGAAGATGCCCTTGTCCTCCTTAACACAGGCACATGTTGAAGGCATGTGGTCTGGTATAGTTGAGGAGAGGACACATGTTTGCTCCTTACCCACTTTTCTTGCCAGCCAGGCTGCATGCTTGGATTAAGAGTCTGGCATGGATTTCCTGGGGTATGCCACACTTTTTTTGTTGTTTTTTTGTGTGGGGTACCCCCTTAAAGGTCATACCAGACTAAAAAGTCAGGTATGTATTTTGGGGAGGGTTCTATTGATTTTTTTCATTCTTGCTGTTTGTTGTACTAGAGCAAAAGTGACATTTACAAAGAAAAAAAATGATACAGATTATATTGTCCGCAAATGAAATTTCATTGTTGGTTTCTTGTTTTTTTCAAAAAGAACACAAACTCCTCCCAAGGTCCCCCCAAAATACACAGCAGACTCTTTAGGGGACTACCTTGTATTTTGAAGGACCTTTGTGATCTGTGTGCCATTTCTTTTTTCAGAAATGTAATTTGCCAGCAATTTAAAACACGTTTTTTTTTCCTTTGTAGATGTCAGTGTAAAAATAAAAATCACTATTACTGGCCAAATTGAATTTTTTTTTAAAATATTTTTTTGTATTGGTACATGTTTCATTGGGCAGTATCCACCACCATGCTATTTTTTATTTTTTCATAACCCTTTGTCTATTAGCACAGAAAATAGGCATTTTGATTTGACAGATTCAGCTTCTATTGACTTCAGTAGGGCACGGGTTTGACATCTGAACTCCTTTGAAGTTTGCCAAAATTCGCTCATTTGAGGACAATTTCTTACGCTTGTTGTTATATGCTATGAAGTCACATTGAAGGGCATTGCTGTGAAGAGTCCATATTTGTGCAGTTTTCATTATTTGGCAGTTTGTTTATGGTTTTTGCCATCTTGAACCAGTTTTGCATTATTACTTCTAAATTTGCACCTGTTTAGTAAACTGCAAGTTACAGTTTCCATCTGTCTGATCATTTGGCTGATTAGCCATCCTGTTACAATATAACATGGTAGAAAATATTTAATGGATAACCATGAGAAACATGTTTTGCTTCTACAAAGCTCTTTGGACTTTTTTTCTGAATCATTGTACTATAATAGAGAAATGTTATTTATGTCACACTCTATGCTGTGTCCATATACCATATTATACCACTTTTGTACTACTAAGCATTTTCTAGTACCATGAAATTCCAGTAATTGAAGTGTAAGTAACACTATGCTTGTTTAAAGTGGTTGTAAAGGCACAAGGTTTTTTACTTTCATGCATTCTATGCATGGAGATAAAACAACCTTCTGTGTGCAGCATCAGCCCCCAGCCACCCAATACCTACCTGAGCCCCATCGTGATCCAGCAATATGCATGAGAGCCTCGGCTGTTCTGAGTCTCTCCCTCCTCATTGGCTAAGACAGCAGGGGGATTAGCTCTTGCTACTGTCAATCACAGCCAGTGAACCAATGAAGAGAGACAAGGGTGGGGCCGAGCCGTCGCTGTGTGAGAATGGACATAATCAGAAGCAAGCCTGCTCGGGGGGCCTCTACAGCAAGCTGCTTGCTGTGGGGATACTTGGCAGGAGGGAGGAACCAGGAGCGTCGGCAAGGGACACGAGAAGAGGAGGATCAGGGCTGTTCAGTGTAAATCCACTGCACAGAGCAGGTAAGTATGACATGTTTGTTATTTAAAAAAAATAATATCACTTTAATATATCATTTTGTTCTGGTTTAAGTGTTTTATTGTATGCAGCATTGTAGATGTGCTCTTGCACAACATCAACAACAACACGAGTATTCGTTGTTTCTGCACTTTGTGCATTGTATAGTAATTGTACTAATCTTTTATTGTAAAAAATGTGGGCAAGAACAATTTAATTAGGGTATCTACATGGCAGGTCAAACATGAAATTATATATATTATATGGGAAGGATATATTCCTGGATTAGTTAATAATGTCTTTAGTTTGGCCATAATCTTTGTGTACAGATGCCCATATAATATGATTACATTACTAATAGCTTTTTTCGGTATATAACATTATTTAGAAAAATTTAACCAGGAAATAAACTATATACCCCTTTATCAGTACTCTGGATATCCAGGATTTTTAAGAGTAATAATTTTTAGGACAAATCCTCAGAACAAAAAATTACTAATAAAATAGTCTGTACTGTAATAAGGACTTCAATTGAGTCAGAGACAACTATTCCACTGGTGACAAAGGGACAAATACGCCTAGCATTGAATTCCTTCAAGTGAAAGCAGGACACCTGCAACCACAATAAGGTATCCCTTAGATAGAATATCCCTTAGGTAGAATAAAGGACATCCCATTAATTTCTTGTAGGAAGTGGTCATAGATGGAGCAAAGGAAATAGAATATCCGTGAGAACTGCTGTAAATTCACTAAATCTATGCTACCAATAGCTTCCTTTTTGTTTTCATTATTTAACATTATGATACAAATTCTGTCTGCACCTAAACTCACAAATGTAACTAAGTAACAGTAAATGACTGCTTCTTAAATAATATGTTAGCACAGAGAGATTAGACCTGTTAGTTTTTGGAACAGAGCTCTCAGCAAATGTAGTGATTTCCTATCCTAAGGCCCCCATTACACTAACCTGACTCTAAAACCAACCCTTCCTATAGTAAACTATATCCTTGTATGCAAACACTTCTCCTGCTCTGGGATCTTCTGTTCTGAGGACTAACCATCCTGTACTGAAGTCCTATATTGCTTTTGTTCTTATCTTGCTTTATTTTTAAAGGCTATATCCTCATAGAACATAAACAAAATAATGTTGGTTGGGTCTTGGTACACCCAAAACATGTCCCAGATGGTTAAATAATTTGAGGCTCCATCAGCCACATCTTCTGCCTGTTACAAATCTAGTGTGTTTTGTCTGTTAGGGCTATTTTGTTGTAGCATAATTTCTCATCTCTTTTACCATCTAACAGGAACAATACACAGTGACGTGCAATTGTTCTTTATTTAAATAGCCAGCGGGAACAAATGCTGATGCATTTTGTGCTTGGCATAGCTGAAAAAGCACTGTATCTAGCCCAAAATTCATCAGCGGGAATTTGTTCCTGCTGACTAATTAAATCAAGAAAAAAAGCAACATTTTGTATCTTGGTGTGCAGTGTTCCTGTGAGATGGTGAAAGTAAAAGTGATTGCTTAAGTGGAGACGAGCCAATCCAGCACCTAAAATATGGCTATGGAGTGTGGAGTCTAATCTCACTTGGAGTGGTATATGGAAGGTTTATCATTCATTCTTAACTTTTCTGTGCTTTTGGCTATGTGTGGTCTAATCCCTCTCCAGCCAATGACATTCTGTCTGAGGTTGCCCAGTGACTGGGCAATCCTTGCTGCTACACAAGTTCATCTGTACCAGGCTATAGCAGCTCTGGTGAAAACCAAGCACTCTTGATTCCTGTCCCCTGGTCATAGCCATTTACCATAAGTAGGCAACATGATGTGCTACTGTCTCCTCAGATCTGGTACCTGCTCTCTTGTGTTCCTGCTTTGCCTCTGATTTATACAGCGCTCTGTCAACAAGTTCCTTCGATCCAGGGGTTTCCAAAATACCTAGATACAACCAGAAGTCTCCCAAAACCCATATCTTCTCCCTTGGAATTTAAATTCCAGGCAAATAGCTAAACACACAGAAGGAATTAATATATCTGAGTAGTTTTACCGGTCAAAAGAATTGCAATGGCTAGTAATTGTAAAGGCTCCCTTTTTTTTACTTAAAATAAGAAAAGAGGTTTATACTTACCTACTCTGTGCAATAGTATTGCACATAACTGCCCCCTACCTCCTTTTCTTGGGTCCTCTGCTGGTGCTCTCCTCTCCTCCTCTTCACGGTGCACCACCATAGAAAGCCACTTCATATTGTGGCACACCCGTGGGCTTGCTCCTGAGCTGGGCTGTGTGCATCCATTGACATGCACTGCATGGCTCAGCCCCACCCCTCACTCCCTCCTCACAGGATTTAATTGACAGCAGCAGGAGCCAATGGCTCCCACTGCTGCCTAAATGCCCTGTGAAGGGAGAGAGAGGAGAGAGCCGCTGCAGACAGTCACAGTGCTGGATCGAAATAGGTAAGTATAAAAGGGGTAAGGGAGTGATACAACAGATGGGACATTTTTTATGCAGGGAATGAATTAAGGTAAAAAAAATGTCCTGTCTTTATAACCACTTTAATATTAATATTTTAATATATATAATATTAAATTAAATAATTATTTATTCTTTAGGAGTTAAACCTCCCTTGAACAAATATTCATTCACATAACAAAAAATACACAATTTAAGTGTATTATCCAAATTTAAAGTAAGATCTGAACAAAGCTTCAAATTCTTTCCTACATTTACAAAAAGTTAATTAATAAATGAAATGAAAATTTTAAATGATCTATACTTTTATTTGTGGTTTTCATGTTATTGGTTGCTCATGTATATATACATGATGCAATTATTGTAACCGCATACTAAATGTTACTATTAGATAATGGTCTAATTAGTGATATACTGCATATTAGATTGAATATATTATACAGGTCCAATCTATTTGTCTTATTGCTATTTATGGCTATTTTACAAGGTATTGTAGAAAACATTTCCTATCTCAGCCAGCAATTTATTTTTGCCCAAATTGCCCACCACCATATATGTGATCACATGGTTGACTGAAAGCCATTTAGGAGTATGTGCCTCTGAATGGTCATTACTTCCTTCTACTCAGAGATTATCTAAATGGTGTACTGTGCTCAAGTAATTTGATCTCTGAAATCTACAAAAACATTTGAGTAAAAGTTGCTCCAATGCCATTGTGTTGCACTCAAACAATATCCCAGGTGTAATATAAGCAGTGCATTTCTTGTTCGGGATGAATTGGCTTATTGTAATATCCAGATGTTAAGTCTATTGTGATAAGCAAATCATTCTCACTAGAGGAAGCCTATGCACTTACTTTGGGAGATAAGAGATACACATCTTTTGCAATACATATGTTTTAGAGGTACCTAATGACCTAGGTACTTTACCCTTCAAACACATTCACTTTCGGAGTTCCTAACAGTTTCCCTATTTTTTTAGAATCCAAGATTTTTATCTATCAATGAAACTGTTTTGAATCCCCCCTTTTTTTTTACTACATAACAATGGTTTGCTTAGGATATAGTTTTTGTTGAATGTAGGACAAAAATGGAAAATGTATCCTGTAGAAATGTATCATATACCTCTACATATTTTGAATTGTTTTATCTAATCTGAAGTGTCATGAAACAACTTTTGAATTAAGATTTATGTTAAAATATACTACTGTGCAAAAATCACAGGCACCTGTGAAATACGTGGCAACAGAATAATACTTTCAAGAATAATGCCATAAATAGTTTTATTAATCAATAAACTTTATACAAGGTGAAGTAAACAGGTAAAACACATACATTAAATCATTTGGTGTGATAACCTTGATAAAGGTATTTGTGTGGTAAGCAAGGAAATGGATGTACAAGATTCCATATGCTGATCCCTGGAATGGAGTTTCTGTTGTTAATTACTTGTACATACACTCATTTTTTGTGCCCTGATAGTACATTGTACAGATTTTTTAGAACTGCTACTGTGCATGTGAATTTGCTTAGCAAGTGCATTGCTTAGCTATCTGGTCTTTTTTTTTTTTTTTTTTTTTAATTTTGAATAGAATAGGGAAGGGTTAAACCCCTATATGGTTATGTATTGTCATTTGTGTCCTGTTGGGGAGATTTTCCTTCACTTCCTGTCTTTGAGATGCAACAGGAAATGAGAGGAAATATTCTCAAAGTGAGAGGAATTCCCATCTCAGACAGTTGTCACCAGAATATTTGCCCCATTAGAAGAACATCACAGAGTGCTTCACACAAGGGCATTTTCTGTGTTTGCTAGCAGATCTCCGGATCTGGTTAGGAACATTTCAACCATATAGTTGTCACAATATGCCATCAGGTCCACATCTGGTATTCCACACATGGATATGTTGAAATCCTTTTTAAATCACTCCTGTGGTAACAGGAATAATCAAACCAAGACAAGCCTTTGTATGGTTTTGAACAAAGTCACAGCATGCTACAAAGAAAAAGATCATTTTATCAAAGGAGGATCCAAAGAGTATTTTTTCAATTTAAATTAGATGAACTAGAGATTTTAAAAATGTATTTGATGGGCTGGACTGTCTTATATGCCGAGTCAGTAAGGGAGTGTGGAGGTTTCTTAGAAATAATTTCCTTGCCCAATTGTAAATCCCAGTCCATAGCCAGCTGGAAGATCTAGACAGAAGCAAACACCAGTTAGAGTAAGGACTCATCTGCAAAAGCAAAAAATCTAGAGAGGAATTCCAATAGTTTCTTCATCTAATACCAAAAGGAAGTGGAGTTAAGAATGAGAATACCCATCACCTTGTTAGGGTGAGAGACAGATGGACCAACTGAAGGTTGTATAGCACTAAGTTTAACCAATTTATTAAAGTATTACTAAACCCAGAACTCTGCATTCACTATATCTGGTCTCCCACAGTACACAGAACATGAAAATGCAATTATTTTAGTAAATATAAAATGCTAAATACGTTTTCTCATCAGCAGTATATTGTAGTCTTATGACTTCTATGAGTGTCTGTTTAAAGCTTGTAGGAGGAGTTTTCATTCTACGCTGACTGTCCTGCAGGACTCCTGACTCTCTGTCTGGATAGTGCTGATTTACCCTGTGCTAATCACATGCACCCCCCCAAGAAAAACAAAACAAAAACTCTCTAGCAATACACACCAGACTGAGCATGTACAGAGTGCCACCAAAGCTCTGTTCCATCAGGAGATGTATTAAGGACAGTGGAAGAAGGGGAGGATTAGAGAAGACAGGATAAAACAGCCTTTCTACACAATGCAGATGATTAACCCCATAGGTTCCACAGTGAGTATAACAAGCATGCTGCTTTACTGCATATACAGACTGATTTGACTGTTGTGGATTTAGTAACACTTTAAGGCAGGAATAAAGGGTAGAAAACAACTTGTAAACAAAGTAAAGCTGATTGGGACGTTTCCACCCTTTAGTCACCAAAATTGCTGATGATTAGAGAAGAGTTTATGAGAGTGTTTTGGTCTACAGGAGCCCAGAATAGCCACAGAAGCCTTAGAGAATGGGGTATAATCTTCCACTTTAAAAGTGTCAGTAACCATCCAAATTAAGTAACAATGACTTCTTTCTGCTATTCTCAGGTACTGTAGTTCTCCAGAACTGTGCATTTTGGATGCGACCACACAGTCTGAATCAGAGTATGAAATCAGGGAAGGAGTGAGAAAATTCTAATGGCCCTTATGGCCTGGGTAGGCCCTATGACCATTCTAAAATTCCAGACAGTTGCTGGTGATATACCTTGACTCTGAAAGCTGATGGGTAGTGTAAAGGTTAAATGGATAGGCTTTTGACCCTTGAAGAAGTAATAAAGCCATCAGCCCATGCACAAATCACTGCACTATAGAGTAGAGCCTTGCTGTTTTCTCATACAGACAAGTGCACAGTGACAGACAGAATGGGGCAGGAAAAATCCACATGTGGCAAGAACCACTGTTCTCGACACTGCAGCACACCTCTTACCCCTCTGTAATGTATTCAGCTGAAATTTGAGAAAACTGAACCTGGTATGGCTGCTGCAGTAATGATCGATTAGTATAGGATTCGCTACTGTAGTTAAATATCAAGGTGGTGGTCCAGATAAACACTATAAATAATTATAAATGCACTGAATCTTGTGGTCCAGTTACAGAAGCAGCTTAAAAAGCATCTAAACCCAAATATAAAACTGTAATATATTGCAGCTTAGTAATAGTTTTTTAGGCTTTTTTCCTTTATTTTTACCCAGTGATCTTGCCAGTAAGTTTTCCTCTACCAGATTACGCTGTCCAACAAAGTAGCAGTTGGAGAGTTGAGACAAACCACACTGGCAGAGGTGCTTAGGTGCTTATAATGATTAGTTTTTATGTAAAAACTTTATCTCAAAAGTAAGAAAAAACTGCTGCTGTAATCGCATAACAGGAGTTCAGCTTTAATTTGTTAGTTAAGTCCATTTAAATAAGTTATTGCATCTAACACTACCCTCTTCACGGTTTGACAAAGCTGCTGTTCAAAGGTGATTCCTTCGCTGCCTCTTAAAGTGGAGCCAATCTAAGATAGGAAGTGTGTTACTGGCAAAACACCAAAGGAAAAGAAAAATCCTAAAAAATTTAATTGTTTCAGCTAACACATTTTGGGATTGTATGCTGCAGTATGTTACATATTTTGGGAGTTTAGATAAGCTTTAATATAGGAATCTGCAGAAGAAGTCAGAATTAAACATAGTTGTAAAGTGATGCATAACCTCCTATGGCACTAAGGGTTGATCTACTAAAACTGGAGAGTGCAAGATCTGGTGCAGCTCTGTATAGAAGCAGTTTTTTTTGTTTTGTGTTTTTGTCAAAGCTGAAGTTAGAAGCTGATTGGCTACCCTGCACAGCTGGACTAGATTTTCCATTCTCCAGTTTTAGTTAATCAACCCCTAAAGCCTGATACACATGGGCCGAATATCAGCCGGTATCTGTCGGTTCAACAGAAAATGGGCAACATTTGGCCGTGTGTACACCGGGAGAACAGAAAACCAGCATCCAATTGTCATCTGATCAGCGCTGACAGCAAATAGCATTGTTCTGGCGGCGAAGAAATTATAATTGGAATTCTAAAATGCTCACTTTTCTGTTTACACTAACCCAGAAGACATAAAAAAAAATCTAAGACTTTTTTTTAACTAAGTTCTTAAGGATGTTGCCAAATACTATATATATTGTTCCCTGCACAATACAATACCATCTTTGGAGGTAATTATAGGTCTGGAAACAGCAAAAAAATGATATATACTCCTCATGTAAGTGATATATACTCCCATGAACCCAGAGGTTCATGGGAGATGTTTTTTTATAATAAACAATACATGACATTTTCAATAGGGGTTCCCCTCCCTGGATGCATCAGCTCCACAATCTCCCCTGCAGATTTTTGTAAGTTTTCAGTTATTGCATGTGATCTGTATAAATTACATCTAATATGTGTAGTTATTTGTGTATGTTAAAAGATTATCATTTCAATATCTGTCTAAAGAGTTCAAATGTGAAACGTTGCTAGCCATCCTATGTCTAGATGCCAGATAAGTGATTGTCTTGTTGAGATGACATTGAAATAATTTGACAAAACTCGTATGGCAATGGTGTTATAGGAAATGTATTAAAAAAATGAAATCTCAGAGATACATGTATTACGGTCTCTTATTTTTGTTTTTTTAAGTGTATATAAAAAATAATGTAAGATTTTTATAAAGTTCCTTCAGGCAGGTAAAGAATGTTTTGGTTATTTAACATATATACTGTACACCTCAAAAATCCCCCTGTACACTGTGCTATAATTGTATACCATATACAGTATGTAATTCCTGGTAGCATTAAGGCCCCTTTCACACTGGGGCGTTTTTCAGGTGGTACAGCGCTAAATATAGCGCCTGTACACCGCCTGAAAAAAACGACCCCATTCACTCCAGTGTGAAAGCCGGCGGGCTTTTATACTGGAGCGGTGCGCTAGCAGGACGGTAAAAAAAGTCCTGCTAGCAGCATCTTTGGAGCGGTATAGGAGCGGTGTATTCACTGGCGTACAGGCGCTATTTTTAGAGCTGTACTGCCTGAAAAACACCCCAGTGTGAAAGGGGCCTAAAGCAGCGCTAAATATAGCGCTGCTTTACCGTCGCCGCGGCTCCCGCCCCAGTGTGAAAGGGGCCTTAGGGATTCCCTCGCATCATGAATGAATTTCCATTCTCTTCTGTGTTTTCTAATACTTCTTACTCTTAGGGTTTGTGAAACTTTTATTTTACTCATACAGCCAGCAAGCAATAGAACGGTCTTTTGTAGGATTTCTTAGTTACCAAGCTGGAAAGCAAAACAAGACAATATGAAGTTATGAGGGATATTTGAATCCACCTTTATATAGTTCTATTACCCTGACTACAGAATTTATCATTGAGGTGTTTTATTTTTGGAAAAGTGTGCTTTTCCCCAAATCTGTAACACAACTGTAACACTTTTCATTTAAGACTATACATGATCTCATTTAACTGCAGTGACAAAAAAGTATTTCTGCAGTATTGATAGTGCAAGCTGCCCTTTAAGGTTCAATTTTGGAGTGGACAGGCCAACACAATAACAGGATAATTAGTGTACAAACAATAACATTCACTAACAGATATATCTTTGACATTTTAAAATTATTAGAATAAATATGGCTTATTAGTTCTTTAAACATGTTGAAATGCATGTGTATGGTGGTTCGGCATTAATGATATCACCATGATATGTCATAAAGAATTTTGTAGCTCTTCAGATGTAGCAGTACTTATGAAGAACAAATATAATGAGCAGTTGTATTACCTGTTCACTCAATAACACAATACTTATGCTTTTAGGTGCCATCTCTATTAAAACAATGCTTTTGAATGGCTGCATCCACTTCATTTAATAGGACACAGATGTGTTTGTGTTTGTATTGTCTATCATGTTTTTCAGTGGAGTTTCACACTAATGATTGGAATACTGTAAACAATGTTTCTCAGCCTCGGTCCTCAGGGGTCAATAGTAGTACACATTTTAATTATATACTGACTTGCTTTACCATACACAAGTTAATCTGTGCAAGTATTTAACCCAGCTGTCCCCAAATGCTGCTATGCTTAAAGAATGATCTGTACCTCCTATACATGTCTCCCTAATTAAATGCAAGCAACATTATTTTTCTCTACACAGCACAAAGTGATGAAAAACATCAAAATGTTCTGTGGTCTTCTGCCTGGATGGAGTGTTTGAAAACACTATGTATATTTTATGGCAACTACGTTTTTTTTTTTTGGTTTTTTTTTCAGCACTTCTCAGCCTAGTTTCAGATTTGCAAAGAACGTCACCAATGTTAGAATGAATGATCACAGAAAGCTCCAATGTAGCTCTCAAATTCCCAAGTGGCTTTTATTTACATGAACTACGTAAGATTTCAAAGCCACAACCTAAATCTGGAGAGATTACTGAACCTTGCATACATGTGGGAAGCCGAATATACTTTCTGTTTCTCTTGAACTTTGTTCAGTACCTTGGACAGTGAAAATCTGTCTACTGAATTATACTTGAAGTGATTGTAGCCGTATTAGTGCAATTGTGACAGAGAAAATTTTTACAAAATTTTCTACTGAATTATACAAAACACATATACCAAATACGCATCATTATTGACTATTATCCTTGGACTGAGCGACAACAAGATACAAAGATTTTCATCCTACCACTTACTACACAGATTATATTACAGAAAAAAATGTTTTTTTTTTTTAATTCCTCTGTCCAACCATCTATCTTTACTTACAGTATATACAATAAAAATTTTGGACAATGTTTACCAGTCAAATGGCGGAGCACAGTCATACTACCAACAATGTAAAATACAACTTTTTGCAGTGAAAGAACTTAAATAGTGTTTATAGTGCTTCCATCACAATAAAAAGCAATGCCCAAATAAAAACTGTTAAATGTCTTGGGCTGTTTGGATTACCAATATCTTACCAGAATGAAAATGACAACAGATTAAAGGACAAACCAGACAAGAAATCAGAAGACAGAGAAGAGTGCATACATGAATATTGCCACCACGATTCTCTCCTGCACAATTAATACTACCTAAAGTGTTAGTTCAACTTTACAGAAAAAATGTAAAGGTGAACTGATACCATACACCCCCCCCCCCCCCCCCATGGTCCTTACTGTACTTACCTCCGGGGATGCTGAGTAGTCAGTGCCCATGCAGCCATTTCAGATGTCCAGGGAATGGAATGCCTGCTCTTCTCCCTGTCGATCCAGAGCAATTCTGATTGGTCAGCGCCTGCACAGTGAATCAATCTAGTCTGTCCTGGAAGGTATCACAAAACTACATACACATGGGAGCAATACAGGAAAGAAATATTAGAAGAATATATCCCTAGGGGCTTCTGTGGCTATTCTGGGCTCCTGTAGACCAAAACACTCTCATAAACTCTTCTCTAATCATCAGCAATTTTGGTGACTAAAGGGTGGAAATGTCCCAATCAGCTTTACTTTGTTTACAAGTTGTTTTCCACCCTTTATTCCTGCCATCATTCCAACCACTATATACTATATGGAGAAACAAACTGAAAAATGGCACTTTAAATATGTTCCCCTGGGACTATTCAACACACACTGATAAATATCAGTTAAAAATTATATTTTAATTGTACAAAATTTATAAATTACCTCCCAACATATAAAAGAAATGCGTGGGGCAGGATCTTCTTAGTAGCAAATACAAAAAAGGTAAATATATTGTATATGTAGTCAGCAATCACAAAAACCCTAATAATTCATATACAAATCAGTCTACGCATTTTGCGGTTGTTGTCACTACCTTAGGACTGTAATGGTGTACATTGGTAACGAACAAAGATCCGTCCATGAAAAACAAAGACAGCAGTTTAAATATAGTCCAAGTAACATCAAAATCATATTGTTTATCAAAAAATGAGTGTTGAAAAAGAGGAAAAAAAAAAACATAAAACAGCACCACAAACACTGAACCGCAACATCTTACCTCACATAAAAACATCCAAATCTCCCATCCAGTGGTGGATCTAAAGGTTAACCATTCTCAGGGTTAGGGTGGCCTATATGCGTATATGTCAGGATTGGATGGCTTACGTGTGTAAATGTCATGGCAACATGTAAAATGATAAAAGTTTGGATGGCTTACATGTTAGAATGGGGTGCCTTCAGATTGTGCATAATTTTAAAGAGTGTCATGACAGAAAAATGGTAGAGAAACACTGGAATATAGGAGTGAGGTGTTGCAAATAATCTGCCATATATGCTAATATGCTGGGTACACAACTGGCAAAAAAGGTAAGCCTCATGATTACTTCATTTTAGGATGATTATTATGGATTTAATCTCCCACTGGCTTGTTGAGAATTTTACAGATCATAGTAGTATCTCCCAGGACATCACAGCTATAGCCCTCACTTTGTGTTCTAGAGCAAGACAGGTAATTCTTGGCAGTAATATCAAGTTGGTAGCATCAAATCTTCATAAATACATATATTTTACATCTATAGAAGAGGTAAATGTGTGATCTAGTAGTACAGTCGGTTCTGAGTACGTATGGCATATGTACAGCACAATAGGTATATGAAATATCTCTAAAGACACAGATGTGAAGTATTTCTTCAAGTCTTTGGGTTATGTAGTTGCACATTTTCTTAAAGAAAATAGAATTGTTTATATCATGTTTTATATTGTCTATGGTACACCAAATAATATCTGCAGAGGGCAGTTGCACTGACAAGCTCAATTAAGCTCAATTAAGTTTTGCCAAATGAACCTTAAGCCATTATTTGTGAAACAAATCATTAGGGTTGCTAATTGCAGTTGTTTCTCATTTCAGGGACAGTTATTGTGGTACTTTACCATTAAATGTTGGAATGGAAAGAATGTAGGTTTCCCTGCCTGGAGCAACTGTAAACACTTCAGGATTTACTCAGTCCTTATTTAAGAAATATATACAAAACACAGTCGCAAAACAAAAATGAATTTAATCAGCTGAAAAATTACAAAGGCATAACCTGGCACTGAAACATTACAAAGTCATTACCTGCCACTGTATGAGATTAGTATCAATCAAAAAATAAAGGAACAATGTTAAAACACAAGGAAAATAAAAATAGATTGATGAAAATATTATACACTGTAGATTTTTAAATTCAGTAAATGCTTATAGTAAATTAGAGCAGACTGGACAAGATTTGTGATGGCCACTTTTAAGGACTTGCCCTAAACTGTGAAATAAAAGATTTTTAGACTTAATCTTCTACTAATTAATGTTAGGTTAACACTGCTGTAATCCAATTTCGATCTGACTTTCAGTGAGATTATATAGTGTAACTTGGATGTGGTTTGCTTTTGTTTATTGGGGCCAAAAATATCCCTGGAATTGCACCAGAGTAGTACAGGAACCTTTGCCAAAATTGTGCCATGCTGAGTTGCACTGTGAACAGCACCATTGAAAACAATGTGGTTTTACATTGTCATGCGATTGTGTGCGACTCAAGCCACATCTGAAATTGCACTGGTGTGAACAGAGCCTAAAGAAATTCCCATATTATTATAATTGTGTTGTTATGCTTCAGTACAAGACTTTACACCATTATTATAATCACTGTGACATTTGGGTCCAAGAGTCGA
Organism: Lithobates sylvaticus; assembly: GCA_028564925.1. Lineage (NCBI taxonomy): Eukaryota > Metazoa > Chordata > Amphibia > Anura > Ranidae > Lithobates > Lithobates sylvaticus. Next base: position 245,558,394 of record CM053029.1, on the reverse strand, counting down.
TCGGTACCTCCAGTAATACTAAGCTGTGAGCAAGAAGCTGAGCTGAAGCCACAATGGTACAAGCCTACAATCAGTTAAGATACCGCTGATTCTGGAGCATTCAGGTTGGTTTTCTGACAGAGTACAGCTTATCTGTACACGCAAGACATGACTATTGTGTAGGGATGTGTGAAATCAAGAGTTTTCATTCTCTTTCACTCTCGATCATTGCAATTTCACCATATCATCAAAATGCATTAGTTGATGAAAAAGGTGAAGTTCAGCACTGGGTTTTAAATAAATTCTGAGGGTTAAAGAACGCTCTCAGCTATCCTGGACATGTACCTTTGCCAAAAAACGACTGGTCATTATCATTATTATTTAAAACGGTACCCATTGGACAGCAGCATTCTCAGTTTAGGGGGAGGGGAGGAGTAGTTTGAGCTGACTTGAATGACTATCGTGCTTCTGCAGTGAACTTTGGGGTTTATTTACTAAAGGCAAATCCACTTTGCACTACAAGTGCACTTGGAAGTGTAGTCGCTGTAGATCGCTGTAGATCTGAGGGGAAGCTCTGAAATGAGGGGAAGCTCGTCTGCTTTTATCATCCAATCATGTACAAGCAAAAATGCTGTTTTTTTTTTCCTTGCATGTCCCCCTCAGATCTACAGTGACTGCACTTCCAAGTGCACTTGTAGTGCACTTGTAGTGCAAAGTGAATTTGCCTTTAGTAAATAAACCCCTTTGAGTATGAATTACTCTACAGTAAAAAAAAAGTGGCAACCACCCCAACCTATAATCAGTCTTTGCAGTTAGGTGCACATGGAAGGGCAACGTACATCACAAACAAACTACAGATTTCCCTGCAGACTTACCAGTCAGTCTGCAAAACAACCAAACTGACACTGTCTAACAATTTACGGTAAAAACATAGGCTTTTGTTTTCACACATTTGCAAATATATAAGTAAGCTGCAGTGCCCACATCGAGTCTCCTCTGTAAACTGCAGTCATAATTCTATCATTTCCAGAGCTTCCTAAATAGGAGCAGTGGATAGATTAGAGGCAGGTGTGCCTGGAGGGTGCCCACTCCTCCTTCAAGGCACAGGAATGCACATAATGTCCAGCAAGGACACAATGGTAGCAAAGGCATCCAATGCGTCCTGGCACCCATTTTAACCAACTGTACAAAAAAGTGGCAACCACCCCAACCTAAAATCAGTCTTTGCAGTAAGGTGAACATGGAAGGGCAACATAAATCACAAACAAACTAAAGATTTCCCTGCAGACTTACCAGCCAGGCTTCAAAACAACCAAATGTACCTTGTCTAACAATTTACATTAAAAGCATAGGCTTTTGTTTACATACATTTGCAAATATATGCGTTACTTGCAGTGCCCACGTCAAGGCTCTTCTTCTAAAAGGCACAGGGATGCATGTGATGTCCAGCAAGGGGCGCAATGGCAGCAAAGGCATCCAGTTCATCCCCATGCCCAATTCAACCAAGCGTGGTGTTCCACTTTAAATTCCTATTAGGCCTTTATCCAGGCATACAACGTTTATCACTTTTACTAAGCTCTGATGGAAATTAGGCAACTGCACTTCCAAAGTGCACAGTCTATTTGCCTTTAGTAGATCAACTCCATTGTCATTTATATCAACTAGTCAGTATGGGGGGCTCAAATATGCATCTTGATTACCTCTGAAGCATTGCAAGTAACATAACAATGATGCAATCAGGAAAGAATCTTACTGATATTCCAATGCTAAAACTACCAGCACAATACATCTCTAACATCAGATGTCTGTGAAATACTAGACTCCAGCAATGATGCCAAATAGAAATGAAAATTTAATTTGCATTAAAAGGGATTTGCCTTGGGTCATGTTAATTAACATGTGGCTCGTATTTATAAAGTTTTTTTAAATCTGCAACAAGCATTTGAACATAGTGAAATTTAGCAGGCTATCCCAGGTTACTCATCGTCCTTAGTGCAAACCATCAGATTAAACACAAGATGAAATATCTGCAGGAGCCACTCATAGCCACTTTAAAGACATGAGATTTTTGGATATCTCTTTAAGCTGCTCACTACTTCATAATCATATAAAGTTTGTTTACTAAATTGTCAGTAAATCTCATTTAATGCCATCAGAGGTTATGATCATTCATCACTGTCACAGACTGTGCATTTGCTGATTAGCAGTGTATTTTACAAGCTGACGTTTCTGCTCACTTCTCATTTACTCTGTGTCTCAGGGCTGCTGCCACACACAGACATTTGGTTAGTTTGATTTGTGAGGATCAGACTAGCATTAAAACTGCTATTTATTGGGGCATAGTGTTAGTTTCCAGTTTTTCCACTATTTGGTTTACCATAAAAAGTCTTGAATCAATATTTTATAAAATGATCTATATATTTATTTATAGTGGAGAAAAAAAAATCCTACAATTAAATTAATTCTTTAAATATTCTGTAACAAAATGTGATTTAAATTGACTTCAGTATCAATTTTACTTCTTTGCTAGCTTTTTTATTTTTAAAGTAAAAATCGTAATGACAAGCGTATTAAATCAGCTAACTATGTCAGCCAACCAACTAACCCAGTTATCAAAACTTGGATTATGAAAGTCATGAATTAGGAAAGAGTAACACACCTCAAAAGTATTCACAACAGGTCCTTCTTGAGAAAGGACCATTTGTCCAGAACAATAATGTTTCTATGGATGATCAGAAGTGTTGAGTAGCACATTTGTATATTGTTGAAGCTTAAAAATATGTGCAGTTTTATAATGTATATTCACTGACAACCATCCAAAAATAAAAAAAATAAAAAAATACAGTTATATCTCTTAGAGGTATGGGTGGCTACAAGTTGGCCAGTGGCACAATCTTATTTGATGACCAAAAAGTGGACAAAAGCCACAGCAAGATTGCTCCTGGTTTTGACAGCTCACATTTCCAGGTAAAATCACTGCAGCGATCTATGAGTATGTTCGCCCCCCCCCCCCTCCCCCGCTGCCTTCTGGGACACACACAGGTCCCAGAAGACGGTGGGACGCATTCATGCGCAGTAGGAAACTTGTGTTGCCTGAAGGCTTTGCTGCCGGTGTCCCTTAGTGAAGATGCCAGCGCCTGCAACCGAAGCCGATTGGAGAATCAGCATGGGTGCTGACATTGCAGCATTTGTAGCTGCAGACTTAAATTTTTTGTGAGGGAGACTGAAGCTCCTCTTTAAAGTGATTCTAAGTGATTTTTTAAAAATAACAAACTGTTATACAGTACTTACCTGTTCTTTGCAATGTTTTTGCGCAGAGCATCCATAATCCTTGCCTTCTCGGGTCCTCCACCAGCACTCCTGGCCTCCCTCCCCTGCCGAGTGCCCCCATAGCAAGCCTCTGAGCTACTTAATTACTGTAACAAAAATAAAGTAAGAAATATATTTATTTGTACTTGTTTGTAGCCTAAATACTAAAATGTGCACTTAAAACTGTAATTGTGTAACTTTTGGAAATGCCAGTAAAAACTTGGTGGTGCCAGTAAATTGTGGGTGTCGTGTCAGTAAATTTCAATCTGGTACGTTGGCAACACTCATTACTAGTAGAATGTGCTATTGGAGGCAGTTGTCTGATTTATATTTGCATGTACATTTTAAATACTTACGTGTGATCAATAATAGTTTCCTGAACTATAATGAGTGATCTGACTTCATTCTGTCAATATCCCTGACACAAAATTTCCACTAAAGTTAATTTGTTGAAATGATCACAAATGTCCAGGGATAAACAGAAGAGGGAAAAAAATAAGCAAATAATACTATCATTTTTTAAGTTTGGGGCTTGTTTCTGCCTTAGGCACTGTTACAATGTACCATTATGGAAAGCAGAGCCCTGTCCCCTTTTCAGTAGCTGACAACAGAAACCATGCTGTGCTAATCAATGAGGTGTGAGAAGTAAGAAGAAAAGCTGACAGTGAGTAGTGAACACTGGCAATTAGCAACTGTAGTTACTAAAATGGCTAATGATAATTACATTACCTGACTCAGTAAGTGGTCTAATGCACTGGGAATGTGACATGTCATGCCCCCCCCCCCCCCCCCCCCCTGTATTGTGATTCTAAATATGGCACTGGGAGAAAGATGATCAATTTTATTGTAAACATAAATTGTCTAAAGTCATCTATCACTGATGTTTTAATCATGTGTGTCCCAAAAAGAATGTGACATTCATTTCAAGTTGTGTGGGTGCTGTTACTAATGTAAAAATGTGGAATTCCCTTCCACAGGCGGTGGTCTCAGCGCGGGGAGGGGGGGGGGCATCGATATTAACTAATTAATAACTATTAGATAAGCACCTGAACGACCACAATATACAGGGATATACAAGGTAATACTGACATATAATCACACACATATGTTGGACTTGATGGACTTGTGTCTTTTTTCAACCTCACCTACTATGTAACTATGTAACTAATACAAGAGTATTACTTTATTTAAATTTTTTGGGATAGCAGTATACAGTATAATTTTATTTTCAGATGAAATGGTAATTCTTAAAAAAAAAAAAAATGTATGCACCCAATAGTGAATTGAACCATCACTTATGTATTTGAGGTACAATGTTTTAATTATGGGGGTTGTTGTTAATGTGTTGAATTATCAGTCCGAGATTTATATCTCTTAAAATACCCCATAGGTAAAGGAGAAATATGGCCAAAGCTTTTTGACTCTACTTCTCCTATGGATCACAGGAGTGCAGTTCATTCTGCACTCCTGTGTCCCATTTTATTCAGCAGCTCCAGGCTGTGAAAAGATCCCAACTTTACAGTGATCAGTGGTGTTTGATCTTTCAGTTCTCAGTGCAGAGGCGCTTATTTATACCCCATACTTCTCTTTTAAGTTCATATTGAGGGGCTGAGATGCTGACACTGCGGAAACTCTAGTTCCCTCCTCCCCTCCTCCCTTGTATTATTCCCTTCCTCTCTCTTACCTCTCATTTTGCACTGTTATATTATTTTATCTCTTTCCTATTTCAATCCTCCCCACATTTCCCCTTCTTACTTTGCTGGATCCGGCCAAGTCTGACCCTGCTTTGGATATAACTCATATGTCTGGAGGAGGACTGACTACTGCTAACCTTTTGATATTTGTGCTTGCCTTGAGTTATTTTTATGAAAATCTGTCATGAGGCAAGGAAGTTAGAACAGTTTGTAATTTTCTCCATTGGGGCTTCAGATTTTTATACAAACGGCGATGTACATTGGCTGTATTCATCTAATGTTGCAACAAAAGTCCTGACAGTGGCCTGAATCACATGTTCTGTAACACCATGCCTCATTTATTGAAAATAAATAAAATATAAATTAAACAAAAGCCCCCTTAGTTGAGATGTCTCCTTTTTCCTTGCCTTTCCCATAAGACCATAATGAGGGTGTCATTTGATTTTTTTTGATTTACCATATGGGAACTGTCTGTCACTTATCTTTTATATATATATATATATATATATATATATATATATATATATAGTTACATAGTTAGTCAGACACAAGTCCATCCAGTTCAACCATAAAAAAATAAATTAAAAAAAAATATATCGTACAATCCAATCCAGAGGAAGGCAAAACAAAACCAGCAGAGCATGCTCCAATTTGCTACAGCAGGGAAAAAAATCCTTCCTGATCCCCCAAGAGGCAATCGCATTTTCCCTGGATCAACTTTACCTATAAATGTTATTACCCTGTTATAATATGTACATTTAGGAAAGTATCCAGGCCTTTCTTAAAGCAATCTACTGAGCTGGCCAGAACCACCTCTGGAGGGAGTCTATTCCACATTTTCACAGCTCTTATGCCCCATACACACGGTCGGATTTTCCGATGACTAGTTCCGTCGGATCATTTCCGCCTGAATTTGTCCGATGCTGGTGTTGCGTACACACGGTCGGATAACGTTGTCGGAATTTCCGGTCTTCAAGAACGACGTGACGTAAGCCGTCTTCCACGAGACTAGAAAAGGGAAGTTCAGCACCACGTCCGGAACCCGTTGGGCTCCTTCTGCTGATTCCGTGTTTATCGCGTGTTAGTAGAAGTTTGGGGACTTACGATTTGCGCTTCTCAGTTTTCTGACTCAGATCGTTACTGCTCTTCAGTTTGTGCTTGTCGTGCGTATCTGTTTATCGGTGCGTGTAGTCAGTTCGCATTTGTTGGTCATTGCGGCCTATATCTTGATATAGGACGCTTTGATTTTCACTGCTTATTGTCTGCTCGTTTCTGGTATTCATTTTGTTCTTTCAGGCCTTGCTGTTTATCGGTGCTTTCTGTTTGTCCGTTATGACCAGCCGACCGTTTGTGAGCTATGTTTCCTGTACGTACTCTTTGCAGAGTTCGTGCTGTACAGGGACTTGGTGTCCGGCTTGTAGCTTTGACCCAAGACCCGTCCATGAACAGGGCGAGGAGGAGTATGTGGACCAAGAATTGGTTGCTTCAGCGTGACCAATTCTCGCACATGCCTTTGCTTCGTGAGATCCGGGAGAATAATCCTGATGGTTTCAGGAACTTTCTCAGGATGATTTCACTGTCTTTTGGCTTTGCTGACCCCTTTTATCAGCCGGCAGGATACCTTCATGAGACAAGCCATCACTCCGGAGCAGAGGCTTGTTGCCACGTTGAGGTACTTGGCGACAGGGAGAAGCCTTCAGGATCTGAAGTTCTCCACAGGTATCTCTCCCCAGGCTCTGGGAATCATTATTCCAGAGACCTGTTCTGCTATCATCCAGGTCCTGCAGGAGGAATATATTAAGGTAACATTTCTCCTTTACTATTCCCTTCTATGTATGCTCTGTTTGCTAATGACTTGTATTTTTGACCTCCCTCCCTAATTACCATGATTGCAATATGCTCTAATATGCTGTGCCCCTTTTGTCCTTAATGCATTTTTCCCTTCACTTACCTCCCCAGCATGCTCTTCTGGTCCAATATACACCTATGGCCTAGTCACTTAAGCAATGTATTTTGTCTGCTCCATAGTATTGGTTTCCCCCAAACACCCCCTAAAATATGCACAAATGTTTGCTGTGTGTTTTACTTCATGCAGAGTCCCTTTGAATTTATGTTTTTTTTTTTGGGGTGCCAAACTCATTAGGAACCCCCCTCCCCCAACTGCTCGGTCAGATGATACCAATCCTCTATCTGCTGGCTTTGCCAAGCTCAATACACACTATATACCTACCTCTTTATAGTGGTCATATTTAGGGATGAATTCAGCAAAGCATGTAGTGCAAGGGGCTGGCTCAATACTTTACATTGTTTGTTTTTTTAGTTTTTTTGATTTTCCTCCTATTATTAGCTTGATAGGTAATTGCAGAACGTCAAAATGTGTTTCCCTTTTTTTTTTATTTTTGGGGGGGGGGGGGGATTAGGAATCTTCTTTTATCTTTCCTGTGGGCTGCCAATAGTGTTAAGTAAGGAGGGTCTGGCCAAACTAGCACACATTATTGAGCCATTTGGCTATCAATGAAGTGGAGAGGGTTACCTGTCCAATCCCCCCCCAAACCCCTAGTTATTGTCAATGGCCCATCAGAAGTGGGGGGATTGATGGGGGGTGAGTAATCTGCTAAGGGGACCTTGTACTTTGGGGTGCAAATACTTTAAAGGTTAAAATTTAAGTCTGATCTTGTTCCAAGATGTTAGTGTCTAATCTGCTTGCAATGTTTATGTGCAAAGTGACTAATTCTTTTTTCTTGTTTGAATCCACAGTTTCCTTCAACGCCACAGGAATGGCAGACTGTGACCTCCCACTTTGCCAGCCGTTGGGACTTTCCTAACTGCGGGGGTGCAATTGATGGGAAACACGTCCGCATCGTCCCACCCCCCCAACTCGGGGTCATACTATTATAATTACAAGGGGTTTAATAGTATAGTTATGTTGGTGGTGGTGTCGGTGGTGTCGGCGACATACGAGTTTTTGTATGTGGACGTGGGGAAGAATGTCCGGATCTCGGATGGTGGTGCTATTGCGCACACGGAGTTCTACTGGCATCTCCAGAGTGGCAGTCTGTGCTTGCCACCTCCAGAGGAGAATGCTGAAGGACTCCCCTTCGTCTTTGTCGCGGATGAAGCGTTTGCGCTGACAAGCCATCTGATGCGCCCCAGACCAGAGGGTCTTCAATTACCGGCTGTCCAGAGCCCGCAGAGTGGTGGAGAAAACCTTTGGGATCATGGCCAGCCGCTTCCGCCTCTTTTTGACAGCTATGAACTTGGCGGAATATAAACTGAACCACATTGTGCTTTCCTGCTGCATATTGCACAACTTCCTAAAGCGACATAGCACCAACTATGTTGTGCCCGTTGGCCCTGATGTCGACATGCCTTCCAATGCCAACCTCACAGCCCTTCAAGCTGCACGTCCTGGCTTGCCCCCTCTAAATGCCCGCGAGGTCCGGGAGAGATATATGGACTACTTTCTGGGTAGGGGGGCCATTGATATGCCTGACGATGTGTGAGAGGCATTTTTTAATAAATATATTTTTTTACCAGACCTAAGATTTCTTGTCATTTACTGCTTGTGTTTCTTGTAGGTGTGTTCTAGCTTATTTGTAGTTTTCTTTTTGGGCCTTTATCTTCAACAGTGGGAATGCACTTTCTTGGCGAGAGGAGGTTACAGTCTCTTCTTCCGAAAAAGAATCTTCTCATGTTGTGTGTGTGATACCTAATATTTTGTCTAGGTAAGGTTTGTAGTGCATAACTGACACCCAAAATACTCCTTTTCATCACCATGACAGAAATGTGTGTATTCATGAAAATGGCGTGATACGTGTTTTATTACAAAGCACTGTGGGTGTCATTTACAAAAGACAAATCCACTATGCACTACAAGTGCACTGCAAAAGTGCACTGGAAACTGCACTTGGAGTGCAAACTGGAATTGCCTTTAGTAAAAAACACCCATTGTCACCAAAATCCTTTACTTTTGCCGTATATAATGCTTTTGTGGTTTGAAATAAGGAAGCCACACATTTTTTAGATGTTAAAATTTTACTTCCAACACATTCACAAGTGCCTTTCAAAAATGCTTTGGTAAACTCAAAAGATCTTTGGTCTTTAGAACATTGTTTACTAACATGGCACTTTTGTGAAAACCAGGCATGTATCAAAACCAAACAGACTGAGCATAGGAACTTACAAAGTTCAAGTTTGAAAAGTGAAGACACGATCAGACATGACTATGTTCAAAGTGTGTTTGATCGTGCCTTCATCACATGGGGTGTCACCCCTGGAAAAGGTAAATTTAGAACATGCACACAATTTGGGGATCAAAATGGGCATTTGAGGCAAGAACACATGCCTAGAATGTCCAAATGTGCAATCTCCCATCATGGGGATCAATGGACGTGTTTTGGGGGTGCAACCCCTTCACCTCACCCACTTTAGTAGTTAGTAAAAAGGTCGCACCCCCAAAACTTTGTCATTCATCCACCATGATGGGAGCTAGCACATGTTGACACACTGTGTGCATCTTCCAAATTTGGCACAGTTATTAAGTTAACATTTTTTTGATAAACAGCCACAAATGTGTGAAAATTACTTTGTGCGTTTTCAGATTTTCGCTAAAACATCAATGATGTTCTTCATTTTTTGTTGAACATCATTGATGTTTTTCTTGATATCATCTAGATCTCGATTGCACACCATTATCTCCCCGATGAGTATGTGTGCACTTTCAGTGGTAAAGTGCGATTCTTCTTCCACAACATCCACATCACCTAAAAAAACACCCCAAAAAAAATGGCTATTGTAAAAGAGGCAGGCATACATTGATTAGCTTACCAGTAGCGGTGTTCTCCCACACTCACCTGTTGTGGTGACAAGTTCTCCAAGTTCTATTATCTCTCCTTCCTCCTCCTCCTCCTCTGCTTCTGGTGTTGTTGGTATTTCCCCTTCTTTGGGAGGTGTGGGTTTCCTGGTGTCCTCAGATGTCCCGAGTCTTCGCTTCCCTATGAGAATGTACAAAAGGAAGACTTAGCACAACAATCTATTGAGGGCAGAAATAAGAAATGTCAAACATTGCTTGGAAGTGATGGACAATAGTTGTTTGTGGCCAGGTTCAAAGGACAACAACATTAATGTAGTCACTTTGTAAAGGTGCAAAACTTACTACCTTTTTGGTGGAAGTTTGTCAGATGGAGACATCCCTATAGTATCCACTGGAGCACATGTGTGGAACAACATAATAAAAGGGTGTTTGGGTGTCCCAGCACTAGTGCTCTAGAGTCCAGATGGGTAAACAGCTACTGAGTAACCTCTCCTTTACATTGAAGAAATTTTCTTTACATTCTTGATGACATCTCTATTGACAACAAACTTCCTTTCACTAAAAACAGGCCAGAACCAATGTATTTCACTCCAACTTCACCAAACATCGTATTATAAGTGGCCGAACGATTGAGGTTGAGTACGATCGAATGGACACACGAACATGAAAGTGGCCGAAAGATCGAGGTTGAGTACGATCGAATGGACACATGAACATGAAAGTGGCCATTTTCAAATGTACAACATAGAAAAAACAACCACATGGAGCAGTATGCAAGCAAGAAAAAAAAAGCACAACACACGACAACTACTTACTTTTTTGAAGAACTCGCTTGATCTTTCTGTACTGACTGGGCTCCCTCACTTTCAGGTCTGACCAGCGTTTCCTCAGTTGTTCCTTGGATCATTGTACCCCAAAATTATTGTACAGCCTCCTCACAACTTTAGACATGATCTTGGCCTTTCTGACATTTGGGTTGAGGTAAGGCCCATACTTCCCATCATAGTCGATCCTCTTCAATATGTCCACCATCTCCAACATTTCTCCAAAAGACATATTGGAGGCCTTAAATTTAAGCCTACAGGATCGGGACGTTTCTGCCTCCAGCCTTTCCTCGTCCTCCTCCTCGTTGCTGTAATATTTAGGGCGCACCTGCTGTGTCCCAGCCATGTGCTCTCCCCACTGCGCCATAAAGAGAAGGGGTGGGGAATAGACGAGAAAGATCGTCAGGGGCGGGCGGAGTTTCACGCATGCGCACTGTATATAAAACGTCACACGCGTGTGTCGTAGCGACGATCTGTGAGCAGAGGGGAGAGAGAGCTGACGCACGAGACAATCGCTATAATGAAGGTTCAATTTGAACTTGGTACATCACTAGCCTAGACTGCTTATACATTGAGGCTTATTTATGGAGAAGATTAGGAGAGTTTAGCCTGACATTATTTAGTGTTTTGTCTGGTGTTGTGTCTTGCAGAGAATATGGCTGGCTTCAATGACGTCAGCTTCCTCCCCCTCTTCATTGATAAATATAGAGAAATGCCCCTTTTGTGGCAGGCTAAGCACCCGCTATACAGCAACAAACCAAAGAGGCAGGCAGCGATGCAGAAACTTCTGGAATTTGTATTGCCGGTGATCCCCACGGCAACCGTTGATAAGTTAAGAACCAATATTGGCAGCCTGAGGAGTACGTATTTCAGGGAGCGCAATAAGGTCCTGAAGTCCCAAGCATCTGGAGCTGCAGCAGATCAGGTCTATGTCCCCAGGCTGTGGTACTACGACAGGCTCCATTTTATCAAAGACCAGGCTGATGTCAGGGAGTCACTCCCGACTCTTCCTTACACGTTTCCTTCCACGCATTCCACCCCTGATGAGGCTTCTGAGGACCAACCTGGGCCTTCCAGTCAGGAAGAGGTGGAGGAGCCCAGCTTGAGCCAGGTATAGTATTTTTGTACCCATTTTTTTTTAAATGAATGATGTTCACTTAATTCAGGATCCCCAATTGCTTATTTTCTAAAGTGTTTGACATATCAACAGACAGTATTGTTGGAGTGTTGGGCAAGAATCTAAACTGCTGGGCTGAGAATTGTATGGTTTTGTATTGGTAAACATTTTGCAACAGTCAATAGATGAAAATTGTGTGTGTTTGATGAACAAATAACTCAAACTATGTCCCTTTTTCATACACAGGAAGACCTCAGCCAGGAGGTGGCTGTGGAATGCGGGAGCCAGGAGGTGGCTGTGGAATGTGGCAGCCAGGAGGAGGCAGGGGTTAGTGGCAGCCAAGAGGTGGGTAGGCCTAGGAGCCTGACTGTATCCCAAGTCCCTCCCCTCCGCCTTCCCTACAAAAGGGCGAGAAAAGGGGGGGAGGTGGGGGAGTCAGCGCTCCGGCTGATAAGGGAGGCTTCAGCGGCACTACATGCCACACCCACCTACGAGGAGGCTTTTGCCTCCTTGGCTGCCACTAAACTCAAGGAGATGGAGACGGAGCAATGCAGCTAAATAAGGGGGTGGCTGGGGAGATGACCCCAGCAACACATGTTTGCGAGAGTCACCATGCTCCTCCTCCTCCTTCTGCCACATCTCCAGCACCACAGCCACAGCCTGGAAGGAAGCGTGGAAGGAAGACCAGAGTGTGATGACCTGGATTCAGTCTGGTCTGAGAGAAGATGGAGCCTCTCGTATTACCACAGCCTGGGGACATAGATGGCATCTGCTGCAGTTCCGGATGTTTTGGACTTCAGGACCACATTGCACTCCCTTATTAAGATACGTACTCCTCAGGCCACCAATTTTTGAACATAAAAAAATGATGTCTGCCGTGGGGGGTCAAAGGCTTTGCAAATTTCCCAAGTTTCTCCATCGCTGCCTTCCTCTTTGGTTTGTTGCTGAGACCTAAATAAAGGTATTTTTGATTTCAAGAAATCCTTGCCTATGTGTTTTACTTTTCAACAATGACAGTTTATATGTGAGTAGGCAGGTACATTTCACAAATCATAAAGTCCAATTAACAAGGGTCACCAACAACAAACAACCTACGAGTGAATTTAGGCTAAAAATACAAATGATAATTATGGTGTTTGGATAAGTTGAGACACACAAAAAATTTAATAAAGAAAAATCTGGATTTAAAAAAAACCCACTAGAAATGACAAATCCTCAAAAACATATAAAAAACATTCTTAAGATCTGACGAATAAAAAACATCTAGCCAAGAAATCATGAAAAATAATAAAGAAAGAAGTTTGTGAGAAGTCAGTGTGAATAGGAGCAGCTAAAACACGTCATTCTTCTTGCATTGTAAAGAAAAAGAGAATGCGCTGCATTAAACACATTTTAACATTGCAGCGTGACGTATGTGCTGTGTCGATTAGGAACGGTAGTTTTACCTGACCGAGCGCTTCCGTCACAGAATTTCTTCTGAGCATGCGTGGCACTTTGTCCGTCGGACTAGGCTACACACGATCGGAATTTGCGTGATCAGACTTTGTTGTGGGAAAAATTGAGAGCAGGAGATAAAACTGTGTCCGTCAGAAAATCCGATGGAAAATGTTCGATGGAGCCTACACACGGTCGGAATTTCAGACAACATTGTCCGATAGGACATTTTCCGTCGGAAAATCCGACCGTGTGTACGGGGCATTACTGTGAAGAAACCTTTCCGTATTTGGAGATGAAATCTCTTTTCCTCTAGACGTAAAGAGTGCCCCCCTGTCCTCTGTGTTGACTGTAAAGTGAAAAACTCAACACCAAGTTCACTATATGTACCCCATATATATTTGAACATGTTGATCATATCCCCCCTTATTCTCCTCTTCTCAACAGTGAATAAATTCAGTTCCTCTAATCCTTTCCTCATAGCTCCATGCCTCTTATCAGTTTGGTTGCCCTTCTCTGCACTTTCTCCAGTTCCCCGATATCCTTTTTGAGAACTGGTGCCCAAAACTGAACTGCATATTCCAGATGAGGTCTTACTAATGATTTGAACAGGGGCAAAATTATATCTCTCTCTCTGGAGTCCATATCTCTCTTAATACAAAAAAGGACTTTGCTCGCTTTGGAAACAACAGCTTGGCATTTCATGCTATTATTGAGATTATGATCTACCAAAACCCCCAGATCCTTCTCCACTATGGATCCCCTCAGTTGTACTCCCCTTAGTATGTATGATGCATGCATATTCTTTGCCCCCAAGTGCATAACTTTACATTTATCAACCTTAAACCTCATCTGCCACATAGTCACCCAATTAAACAGTGGATTGAGGTCAACTTGTAAATTGGAGACATCCTGTAAGGACGTTATTTCACTGCATAGCTTGGTGTCATCTGCAAAGACAGAAATGTTACTTTTGACCCCAGACCCAATATCATTTATAAAGATATTAAAAAGTAAGTGTCCCAAAACTGAACCTTGGGGTACACCATTGATATCCTTAGACCATTCAGAGTAAAAATCATTAACCACTACTCTCTGAATTCTGCCATTTAGCCAGTTTTCTATCCTTTTACAAACTGATATTTCCAAGCTTGTAGACCTTACCTTACACATGAGCCATGTGTTGGGAACTGTATCGAACGCTTTAGCAAAATCCAAGTATAACATGTCCACTGCCACCCCTCTGTCCAAGGTTTTACTTACCTCTTCATAAAAAAGAAAGGTTTGTCTGACAACTTCTGTCTTTCATGAATTCATGCTGTCTGTTGCTTAAAAAAATTTTTTCCAGCAAGAACTCGTCTATGTGGTCTTTTAGTAAACGCTCCAGTATCTTCCCAACTATAGAAGTTAAACTAACAGGCCTTTGGTTACTTGGTAAAGACTTTGTTCACTTTTTAAATAGAGGCACCCTGTTCGCCCTGCGCCAATCCAGTGGTACTATTCAATATTGATACAATATTTAATGAGTCCCAAAAAATTAAATACAATGGCTTTGAAATGACAGAGCTCACTTCTTTTAGGATCTGTGGGTGGATGCCATCAGGTCCAGGTGATTTATCCACCTTTATTCTGTCTAAATATTTCTGGGCCATATCACTTTTGAGCCATTGTGGATCATTTGGGGCTGTGTCACTACCACCCCCATTATGGACATGAGCTCCCCCATGCTCCTTTGTATACACAGAGCTGAAGACTGAAGAAAGTATTTAATAAATTAGCCTTCTCTTTGTCCCAGTCACCCACTCTAGATTATTTTGCAAAGGGCCTACATGCTCAGACCTGACCCTTTTACTATTAATATATTTGAGGAATTTTTTGGGGTTTGTCCTACTATCTTTTGCAATCTGTCGTTCGTTTAGAATTTTTGCATCCTTGATTTCCTTTTTACATATTCTGTTAAATGCTTTGTATCATTTAAACAACACTAGTGTTCCTTCATTTTTATATTTTTTAAAAGTTCTTTTCTTATTGTTTATAGCTTTTTTAACTTTGACCGTGGGCCACATAGGTTTTATTTTTAGCCTTTTAAACTTAGTGCCCATGGGAATATACTTTGCAGTGAGGTCCCAAACAGTCATTTTGAAGAATTCACATTTCTGTTCTGTGTTTATCGATGCCAATATTCCCTCCCAGTCTAAGTCCTGGAGAGCAGCCCTCATCCTTGGAAAATTTGCTCTCTTGAAGTTGAGTGTTTTTATCTTTCCCGTATGTATTTCTTGCTTACAGCTAACATCAAATGAAATCATGTTATGATCACTGCTACCCAGGTGTTCCTTTATCTGAACATTAGTAATAAGCTCCCCATGGTTTGAGATTACCAGTAATAGGTTTATACATTTTTGCCCTTTAACTGTCCCAGCAGTGCCATTACTCCAGTCAATTTCTGGGTAGTTAAAATCCCCCATTATTATCACGGTCCCAGCCCTTGCAGCTCTTCCATCTGTGCAAGGAGCTGAGTCTCCACCTCCTCGTTAACATTGGGTGGTCTATAACAAACTCCAATGATTAACTTTGAACTACGCACATCCATATGCAGTTCCACCCATAATGCTTCAGACTCATAAAACTCTCCATCAACCAGGTCCTCTTTCACACTTGCTTTGAGATCACTTCTCACATAGAGACAGACCCCACCACCTTTCCCTTTTACCCTGTCTCTCCAAAAGAGTGCATAGCCAGGAAAATTAATAGCCCAGTCATGTGAAGATTGAAGCCAAGTTTCAGCAATACCGATTACATCATAGCTCTCCTCATGCACCAGAGCTTCCAACTCACCTATTTTGCTTGGCAGACTTCTGGCATTTGTGGAAAAACACTTTAATGCATTATTACCTTTTGCGCTGGTGTTTTTCATATCATTTTTAGTAGTACAAATAGCACTATAGTTTCCCATGGCTGTTTGCAACATGGGAACTTTCTTGTCACCTGCCATAACCCTCCCCCATCTATCCCCATTCCACCCTCCATTAATGTCTGACCCCTAACTGACCTGTCTGCCCAATGTAATTCTAGTTCACCCTCCCCCTCAATCCTAGTTTAAATACTCCTCCAGCCTTCCCATAAACCTCTCCCCCAGCACAGCAGACCCCCTTCCATTCAAGTGCATGCATTCAGCTCTCTAATCACCCCCTGGCTTTCCTGTGTTGCGCATGGTACAGGCAATATTTCAGAGAATATCACCTTGGAGGCCCTTCCCTTCAACTTGCAGCCTAGTTCTTTAAATTGATGCTTAAGGAGCCTCCACCTTCCATGTATACTGTCATTGGTTCCAAAGTGGACCAAGACAGCTGGGTCATGCCCAGTCCCTCCCAGTAATTTATCCACCCGGTCCACCACATGCCGAAACCTAGCACCAGGGAGACAGCAAAACATTCGGTAGAGGCAATCCTGGTGACAAATTATTCTATCAGTCCTTCTGATTATAGAATCCCCTATTACCACCAACTGTCTAGGCCTACCTGCACTCCCTTCACCACCTCTACCAGATGGGCTGCTCTCCCGGATGTTAGGGGTAGCAGTGACATCTAGGGCTGCCACCTCTGTGTTTGCCACCTCCACATCTTCACCCAACTTGGCAAATTTGTTTTGATGCACAAATACAAGACTGGCCTTCCTTTTCTGCGAGCCCCTTCCACTCCTTCTAACAATTATAACCCATCTTCATATCTGATAATCCTGACTTTCCCCTCCACATCAACCTTACTGACCACCTGCTTAGCGAGCAGAGGACCCCTTTCAAGGTTGTCCTTTCTGCCCAGTGTTGCAACTTGCTCCTCCAGATCTCTAATTCGAGCTTCCAGAAGGGCAACCCGCTCACATCTGTCACAGCGGTATTCATCCTGGAGCTGTTGAACCAATTTTGCATACATGCAGCACACTGTGCACTGAGCAAAACCTCCAATCCTGCTAGCGCTCATTTCCCAGTTACAATATAATTACTTGTAGGAATTTTAAGATGTTACTCACAGGTTAGAAGACTCCTGTCTTCAACTATGGTTTTAACTCACCACTTAGACCAGTTCCACTTGGACGGAGTTCCAGCAGACTCAAAGATGAGCAGGCTCACAATGAGCTCTACACAAGGTTATATAGGCCTCAAGCACCTGTGACCAATTAACCACCCCCCTTAATTAGTAGGCTGAAGGAAGCAAAGAAAAAAACTGTTTAACCGCCTCACGCCCGCCCAACGTTATATGACATGACGGACTTTGAGTGGGTATATCTGAATGATGCCTGTAGCTACAGACATCATTCAGATATTGCCTTTTTCAGCCGGCGATTCCCTACACCATAAGAATGATCATAGTGGCTGTTCCACCGCTTGATCGTTCTTATGGGAGGCGAGAGGGGACGTCTCCCCTGTCCCGCCGCCCTCCGGTGCTTCTACCAAATCACTGCTACAAACGGTGAGTCAGACAGAGGATCCGCTGGCCCAGGATGTTGATCATAGAGATTTCTGGCGGACCAGATGGTCGCCGGAGTCTCTATGATCGTCGGAGGCCGGGCATGATGTTATGACGTCACGCCCGCCCGCCCTCTGCAAAAAAACGGCACCTCTTCGGCTAGGAAGTGGTGATCGGTTTATTTCTTTTTTATTTCAGGCTTCCCAGCCTAGTGGTGAGATGTGGGGTCTTATTGACCCCATATCCCACTATAAAGAGGACCTGTCATGTCATATTCCTATTACAGGGGATGTCTACATTCCTTGTAATAGGAATAAAAGTGATCAAAATATAAATTCTTTTCAAAAAAGAGTCAAAATAAAAAAAGAAAGTATAATTAACATTAATAAAAAATATTTTTTTTTAAAGTGCCCCTGTCCCCGTGTGCTCGCACGCAGAAGCGAACTCATATGTAAGTCCTGATTTTTACATGAAGGAGAGAAATGTCAGAATTGGCCTGGGTGGCAATTGGTTAAAAAGTGTCAGAAAAGGGTGTTAAAAAGGTACAAGGAAAAGGCCAAAAAGAACCTAAAAAATGCAATCCAGCAATAACCAGCAGTCAAAAAGCAAGACTTGTTCACCCTCCACTCAAGGTCCCCACTGTTTATCTTCCAACCAGAAGATATATATGTAGCACTAACCCCCGAAGGAGCTGCTGGTATTTGATTGGGCTTACCGTTACCTCACCGATCCACCGTGTCCATCATAGAGGTCCCATTAAAGAGTTGCTCACAGATTTCAGCTCCAACACAGTCTTTTTTTCCAATGCTTTTTTGACAGAAAAAAGTTCAAATGGAGGGATGGAGGGTTAAGGGGAATTCAGGTGCCTTATAGTGTCACGGGTACTTCTTGATCCAGAGGACAAAACAACTCCACAACTGGATCCAGCAACCACCGGATAGGCCTCTCTCACTGACCTAGCAGCCGATGCGATGCTCGGTCATAGTCTCTTCCACAGACTTGAAGGATTAGTAGAACCGTTGCACAATCCTCAAGAATGTGTAACCAATATCTTTTGTAACATCAAAGTACAGTCACACAGTACCAGTTTCTTTCAGTCAATCCGGCGATACTGTGAGGTGGATGACCCGGGATGCGTCCTCCAATTGAGTTTCCAGGCTCTTCTTGAGGTACCAGCAGTGCCGCTTAGTTCTCTCCCTAAAGAGTCCTCCCCTGGTTTCTCCAATTGCTTGGCTTCTCCCCGAAGACAAGACAGCACAGGACCACCCCTGGGTCGGTAGGCCCCAGGAGTTCTGGGCCTACCTTTCAGTAACGAAGCCTCGGGCCAGCTGGCCCAAGATAATTGGATGGCTACGGTACACCTTAGGCCAGGAGGGCCATCAGGTCGGAATACACTCTACCACAGGGTCTGTTCCTTAAGTACCCTCTCCCAGAATTCACAGCGGGCAAGCCACTCTCACTGACCGTTTCCGGGCAAAGAGGCACTCAATACACTCAGCCTGTTGCAATTTCCAACCCTGGCCAATGATGAGAGTGCCACCCCTCGCCAAGTGGAAACCCATGCAACGCAACTTAGCTGGAACAGAAACCAGAAATTTAACACAATCAGTCTGAGCTAAACTACGGCTCAGACAAAGCTACATTTTCACTTATAGCGTCTGCCCATCAGGAGCAGGGCGCTATATATATATATATATATATATATATATATATATATTCATTATCATTGTTCTCCATTATGCCATTCTATATAACCCAATGCTGACCCTTTGTTAGCCACATGGACAACCCTTATGATAACAATTTTTAAATCTATTTTTATCTGCTGTGATTTTTCACCCAACTAGACACCTACATGACCCAACTTTGGGCATAGAATTGTGTATATAGAGGTTTTCTATACTTTTGTTTTTCTGTTGGTTGGACTAGATGGATTTAAAATACTTCCAAGATAGAAAATGGGACTTTATAGTGCTAAATATCCTAGGAATGAACATACAACAATAATAATTGGTTAAAAATATATTTTATTGTTCCAAATAACATTTAAATAACATAAAACCAGAGCACATAATTGTAGCCTGATGTGTTTAACAACAGAGTTATACCAGATGCCAGACACAATGCTACCCTTAACCCACTTTTTGTTTTTCTTTTATTTGTATCTAGGGAGTCACACAGACCAGTCCTTGGCAGTGGTCTGTCCCTTGCTTCTAGCAGGTTGTCTATCTGCTATGTAGCTTTTGTGTTGCCTTGGTGACCAGATGTCCTCTCAGCATATGCATGCCTTGTGGGCATTCAGTTGCCTTGTCACGAGGCGCTATGGATTGGCATTGGTTCAAGGGGTGGGTTTCGTGGCCGTACATTTAAGAGCGCACTAGGGTTTGTATTGTGTGTGGCAATATTGCTTTTGGGGAGACAGCTTTGCCATCACTGCAGGATCTAGCAAGTATAAAGAGAGTATCTTTTTTGACTGTCTTCTCCTCTTTGGGCTCAGACCCCTTATATGAATATTTTTTTCTATCCTTATCTTGTTTTTTTGTGGTTTTGTGTTTCTTATGCCACGTACACACGATCGGACTTTTCGGCCGGACTACCGTCGGACTTAGTCCGCCGGACTTTCCGAACGTGCGTACTTGCCCACTAACACCCGGACTTTTCCGGCTGGCAAACCGCCAGAGTTTTACACGGAGTAAAGTCCGTTCATTTATGTAGAAGGGACTAGCGAAGGAAGTCAATGGCGCCGCCTCGATCAACGAGATTGACACCTCGCTAGCCCCGTCACCTGGTATGGATTTAAAGGGGAATCCCTACGCCGTGGGGGTTCCCCCCAAATCCATATCAGACCCTTATCCGAGCACCCAGCCCGTCAGGAAAGGGGGTGGGGACGAGCGAGCCCCCCTCCTGAGCCGTACCAGGCCGCGTGCCCTCAACATGGGGGGGTGCTTTGGGGAAAGGGGGGCCCCGTGGCCCCCCACCCCAAAGCACCTTGTCCCCATGTTGATGAGGACAAGGGCCTCTTCCTGACAACCCTGGCCGTTGGTTGTCGAGTCTGCGGGCAGGGGGCTTATCGGAATCCAGGAGCCTCCCCCGGCCCCCAGATACCGGCCCCCACCCTATGTGAATGAGTATGGGTACGATGTACCCCTACCCATTCACCTAAGGGAAAAAAGTGTAAATAAAAAACACAACACAAGTTTTTAAAATACTTTATTACACAGCTCCGGGGGTCTTCTTCCGTCTTGGGGGGTCTTCTCGTCGGACTCCTCCGCTATCTTCTGCTAGCTGTTTTACTAGCGGAGGAGCCTGGCTTTCTTCTTCGTCATCGTCGCTGCTGTCTGGGGGTCTTGTTCCGACTTCGGGGGTCTTGTCCCACTCTTCTGTTCTTCTTGCCGGGCCTCCCCTTTCTACTTGCAGCTCTTTTACTAGCGGTGGCCCGGGCTTCTGTCGCCATCGCTGTCGCCGCCGCCCTCTGCTTCTGCTTCTTGTTCTTCTTTCTTCATCAGATGTTGAGTTTTTTATTTACACTTTTTTTATTTTTTGTTGTGTTTTTTATCTACACTTTTTCCCCTTAGGTGAATGGGTAGGGGTACATTGTACCCCAAACTCATTCACATAGGGTGGTGGGCCGGTATCTGGGGGCCCCCTTATTAAAGGGGGCTCCCGGATTCTGATAAGCCCCCTGCCCGCAGACCCTGACAACCAACGGCCAGGGTTGTTGGGAAGAGGCCCTTGTCCTCATCAACATGGGGACAAGGTGCTTTGGGGTGGGACGGGCTGCGTGCTTGGATAAGGGTCTGATATGGATTTTGGGGGGTCCCCCACGGCGTAGGGATTCCCCTTTAAATCCATACCAGGTGACGGGGATAGCGAGGTGTCAATCGCGCCGAACAAGACAGCGGCATTGACTTCCTTCGCTAGTCCCGTCTACCTGGAGTCACTTTCTAAATGAACGGACTTTACTTCGTGTGTGGGCAAGTCATTTCAAAAGTCCCTCGGACTAGCCCACACACGGGCGGATTGTCCGGCGGACTCTAGTCGTGTGTGTACGGGGCATAAGAGATACTTGGAGGTCTTAGAGGAGAAGGACATTTTTTAACCGGTGGGGGATTTACTAAAACTTGAGCGTGCCAAATCTGATGCAGCTCTGCATAGAAACCAATTAACTTCCAGGTTTTATTGTCAAAGCATAATTGAACAAGCTGAGGTTAGCAGCTGATTGGCTACCATGCACAGGTGCATCATGCATTTACAGTTACTTATCTATCAATTTGTTCCACACCTTAGTATCTCTATATTGAAATGATCTCATTAGGCTTATGTTCTTGGTGAAGTCCTACTCCTCTTTATATATGTGGGCCTGTAGCCTGTGGCTGTTGCCATTTGTAAGAGTTAAGCCGAGTCCTCCCTTTACTGGCAGTGATGGTGAGAGATTCCTCCATTGATATATGCTAGGAGTGAGTACCTGATTGGATATATGTAGTTCTGTTGCATTTGATTTTTGTACTTATTGTGTATGTATTTTAACATTTGTTATACTCTTTATTACCAGCACACAAAGTTGTCCCGATGAAGCTGCAACAGTGAAATGTGTAGAGATATTATACCCACCTTATCCCACTATTGTGGGTTTAGGGTGGCATTGTGCTTGGCATATGGTTGTGTTTAATCACATCGGGCTAAAAGCATGTGCCTTGGTTTTATACTGTTATTTTTTACCATTTATTATTGTTTTATGGTCATTCCTGCGATATTTAGCACCGCAAAGTTCCATTTTTTTGGTTGGAATTCTTTTACGACTTTATAGGGATGTGGTGCTTTATTTACCCACTAGAGCCCTCATTTCTATAAATGTGAACTAGATGGACTTATGTCTTTTTCCGATCTGACTAACTATGTAACTATGCAACCTTGAACAGCTGTCTCTGTTGCTCTGGTGCTGTCTTTAGTCACACCTCTCCATATCAGGAATTTTTGTAAAAGATCAAGAATTACTGAAAATTCTCAGAATAAATAATTTGTTAAAAACTCATTAAGGTAGGCCTTAACGAGTTTTTCAGTGGGAACTGGAAAAGCATTCTTAATTTATAATAATCATGATGTTAAAATACAGCTTGTTCTTATGCACACCTAGAACCACTGTAACCACTATTAGAGCCAAGGATTAGAGGGATTATATTAATTTTCCAGCCACTTTTTCTTTATTTATTTCTGTTATAATCTCAGCTGCTAGGGCTTTGAATCCTGACTTCAAAGCAGTTAAACCTTTTAGTGCTGGAAGGATAAGTCAGATGGAAGGATTAGTGGCCACATTTGGTAAACGATGCTATTCTATAAGACTAATTCGGGCTCTGGAGGACCCCTTTCAGCCTATTGAATGAACGGGCAAAAAAGATGTCTGGTGCTCAGAGCTGTGCCATTAATTAAACAGAGCTACTTAGCAGATATTGCCCTAGAGCTCTGAAATAGTTTGAATCTTTTCATACAAGAATACCGAACAAGAGAAATATGGTAAATATGAAGTTGAAATTACACCACAAGCATGAGTCTGATTTACAAACGTGTGAAGGAGATTAATTAAAGTGAAGCTGTGTTCACCATGAGACCAAGAACCTGTATTATTTAAAACACTTTACCCCATGTGATGTCACTGCCATGAGAGCTATATCTTATGTTACTGTATATTGATGTGAACCATTTCATAATGTTTAGCAGAGAAAATAGAACCATTCATATCAGTCCATGCCCCTGAAATTTTATAATGTTGTTATCAAATCACACAAATGCATACCCACTTGGCTCAATTTGGACGGAAGATTGTTAATCTGGCAGTTTCATTTCAGACAATTGGAGGAAACTAGAAAATCAAGAGGAAATGCAAAATTAATGAATGACTCTTATGCCCCATACACACGATTGGACATTGATCGGACATTCCGACAACAAAATCCATGGATTTTTTCCAACGGATGTTGTCTCAAACTTGTCTTGCATACACACGGTCACACAAGAACGTGGTGATGTACAACACGTACGACGAGCCGAGAACAATTAAGTTCAATGGCCAAGTTCAATAGTTCTTCTGCTTGATTCCGAGCATGCGTGGAACTTTGTGCGTTGGAATTGTGTACACACGATCGGAATTTCCAACAAAGGGATTTTGTTGTCGGAAAATTTGAGAACACTCAATTTCCGACAAAAAGCTCCCATCGAACATTTTCCATCGGAAAATCCGACTGTGTGTATGGGGTATAAGAACGTCATGCACATGTTTATGTTAATGGAATACATGACCATGGTGCTTCAAGGCCACAATGTTAATAATTGAACCAGTTTTCTTGCTGGAAGTCTACCTGGCAGCAATATTTTCACACAGTGTATTATTAACGAGTCTGCTCACATAATTTGTAAAAAAATATATATATCTTTGCCATTTTGAAGCTTCCCTCCAACCACTTTGCATATTATTTTATATATACTGTGATTCTGTACTTGCCAAATATGCTGCAGAAATCTCCCTCCTCTAAGTCTGGCTGCATCCATATTAACTGTGCCTGTTCCACTCCCTGGATTTACACAGACACACACCTCCAGCTCTGCAGCTCTCATTGGCCCTCTTATGACTCACCCCCCCCCTTCCTGACAAACTCCCATGAGAGTGAGGGAGAGAGCTGTGCATACTGTCATAAACCTAGGCTAATGATCAGACAAGAAACAGGAAGTGGGCTGTATAAGGCATTTACTGACAGAAAAAAAAAGGTTTTACTATTCAAAGTGCAGAAGATTTATTAGATGGAAAGTTGAAAAAATGACTGAAGATTTGCTTTAATATATGTAAGGTGAAGGTGTAATGAGGAGACATATTTATAGATTGTAAGCTCCACGAGCAGGGCCCTCCCGTCTTTTCTGTTTTGAACTGTCTTGTAATTGTACTGTCCCCCCTTTACATTGTAAAGCACTGCACAAACTATTGGCACTATATAAATCCTGTATAATAATAATAATAATTGCTACACCAGTGTTTTAGGACATCTTCGGATAAAGATGGCATTAGAATGTGCAATTATCAAAGTGGATGGATTGTAATATTTCACACAATTTAGTTCTATAGCACCTGATTAAACTTAGGTAAGTGGGTGCCATGCATAGCTTATCCTCCTCCCGCCCGCGCTATAGCTGAAAGAAGGCTACAAAAAAAGCTCATTACACTCTGGAGTAAACAAGACATTGGTCTCCGCACACTCCAGACCCCCTGCTGCTAAACAGCGCCCACCAGTGCCACCTACCAGTGCATATCAGTACTGTAAATCAGTGCCTCATTATCAGTGCCACCTATCAGTGCTGGCCTATCAGTGTCACCTACCAGTGCCTATCACTGACCATCAGTGCCACCTATCAGTGCCATCTATCAGTGCAGCCTCATCAGTGCCCACCAGTGCCACCTCAACAATGCCCATCAGTGCCACCTAACAGGGCCCATCAGTGCCACCTATCAGTGCCACTTTATCAGTGCCTATCAGTGCTGCCTATCAGTGCCCATCAGTGCAGCCTGTCAGTGCCGCCTCATCAGCGCACATCAATGAAGGAGGAAAATTACCTGTTTGCAAAATATTATAACAAAGTATGAAAAGTTTTTTTTTTTTTTCAAAATTTTCTGTCTTTTTTTTGCTTGTTTAGCAAAAAATAAAAACCCCAGTTGGGATTAAATACCACCAAAAGAAAGCTCTATTTGTGTGAAAAAAATTATAAAAAAATGATAAATAATGTCGTATGGGTACAGTGTAGCATGACCGCGCAATTGTCGCTCAAAGAGTGACAGTGCTGAAAAGCTGAAAATTGGCCTGGGCAGGAAGGGGGTTTACGTGCCCAGTAAGCAAGTGGTAATGGAGTGTTTTCTTAACATGCCCTGTCCAGCAGACAGTTGGCAAAATTGATCATTTACATTTTCCTGACAAAATAATATTTTGTTGAAATTTCGACATTCTGCTGAAATTCTGCAGTTGAGTATGTCCCTATTAACCACATTTTTTACTTTTTTTTACAAAAAGAAAGAAATAGCTATCAAAAGTAAAATAAAGATTTAACGCTGCAGTGCAGGAATAACAACAGTAGACACAAATAACAAAAAAAATGCAAAGAAAACTAAATTAAGAGAGCTAAAGTAGAACTATAAGCAAAAACGTTGTATTTTTCATTTTGGATCATAACCTCTGTTAGTTTATATTTTGCCATTTTTGCCCCATTGGGGAAATTTACCTTCACTTCCTGTCCCATTAAACTAAGAGAATCTTTTGGGGAACCCCAGGCCACCAGAACTAGTGTCTCAATTGGAAGATTTCCCCTCTATTACTTTTCTGGGGACAACCCAAAATTTGTGATTTTCTTTTACTTTCACTTTCAATGCTAATGGTAGACAGGACAAATAGAGAGGGTGAATCTCATTAACAGAGAGACAGACAACAATAAAAACTGACAGGTGTTCTGATTCCTCTCCACTCACTCAAGAAAAAGTTTTGCTTTTAGTTATACTTTAATGCTTCAGCATAGTTTTGCTGATGGCAAAATCAGTAACTTTGTGGCAAATTAAATTTATGCAGAATTACTACACTTCACATCATTTCTAATGGTTGCGTCATGTTAGAGATTCTTTTTCAAGGCTCTACTCAGTAAGTATCAATAAAATGATCAGAAAGCATAGTTATAGCTAAGATTAATGAACATGTGTTGATTAGGAGAAGTTAAAAGGAAAAAAATGTAAAGATCTTACACGTTGGTTAGTAATTAAAATCCCAAAATGTAATATTGAATGCTTTTGTCTCACTTCCAAGACTTATCATTGTGTCACTGATCGTGTGATGCAAACAGCCAATGGCTGGTGGAATTTATATATTCAATTTCTTGATGTCTATATCAAGTAAAACCAAAAAGCAAACCACAAATTTTCTGCTGTTAACTTTTTTAGCCAGTTTTCTAAAACTAGTTTCACTTTGTAAGTGTTCATGCCAATGGCCTAACTAAGGCCTAAGTCACACCAACTGCTACGCCCCCTAAGAGTACCAGAGAGATCAATATGGGCATCCCCACTCGACCAAAGATAGCAGCTGGTGGGACACAGCCCAGGAGTCACAGTAATCAGCCCCCCAGTAGTATTTTTGTATAGAATTAGAGCTCATCTTTTTGTTTTATAACTGCTCAGTAAGTATGGCCTAAATTCAGATTTTTGCACATACACTTGACAGTTAAAATAAAATGGACACCATAAACTTGTAGCTATTTTTATGAAACTGTTACATTTGCCTAAACTAGTTTTCAGGTATGGGGTCATTTATGTTCAACTGTTCTTAGGGAATCAGTCTTAATCAAGTTACTCAAGTTCTTTTGTAACCATTTTACTTAAATGTGTTTTATATCTTTGTGTATTTTACCATACTTGAAACACTCCATTTAATTTAATTTGTAGATCCTTGGGTTATGAAGTCGGTTGCTTTTGGTGTTCAACATAATAACCTGATTTTGACCTTTCAGCACCAGGATTATGCGTGTGCTATCTCCGAGCTAGTCTAAGACCCTGAATGATGCTTGAACAAAAACAATGCTTCCGTCTAGCGATGAAGATACTGTCAATGGGAGTACTGTGACCTCTGTGAAAAGTATGAAGGCCTCTTGATCCCTTTAGGGAAAGAGAGCCTTGACTGATGGGGGCATGGCCAGTAGCTGAAGTAGTCACGGAGGATTGGGTGTAGGTCACAAGGATGGGCCTGAGCTCATGAAAAGTTCTGCCCCAAGGAATTCTGGGCCTTTTTGAAGACCTCGTGGCTCAAAGAGCTGCCCACCCTCCTGCCCCTTTTTTGAATGGTCTGACACAGTTTTAGCTGCATTTTTTTGACCTTGCCAGTATTTAAAGTTGCTGTAATTAGCTATGCCCTTGATTGAAGTCGGAATTAGTCTGTCTGTCCAGCACTGGTAAGGACAGACCCCCTTTGGAATTTTGTCTAGTTAATGTTAAAACATGCTCACAGTACAACTATAACTGACACTGGTTAAAAGTGTTTACCAACCCAATGGTTGTGAGTGTGGTTTCTTTATGAAGGGGGCACGGTGTTTGTTATTATGTTAACAGTTGTTTTTTCCTAGGCCTATGCGCATCAGCAGTCATGAAATACCTGTAGGTGTTACACACACCTTGCAAGCATGGTTCATGCACTTATGATGAAAAAATGTCTGATGCTAGGTACACTTTAGGACTCAAATGCTTACAGTGACTATCTGATGATGTCTCATTCTTCCTAAGAATCGCAAACACTTTCATAATCCATGGAGATTCCTAACTTAGGGATATTTTGGGGGTAATTTGGATCTCTAGTCTGGAGGCTACAAGAAACTGGGTTTTACCAAGTGGTTGTATTTCTTTTACATAGATAAAGCCTGAGTTAAATAATTCTCACAGCCACCATTTAAATTCAAACCTCTTTGGATGAGATTGGTGATACAGAAAGCAAAGAGAGAAGTATTTACAAAGCACAAGCTTCAGGAAGTATGCTCCCACTGACACTCTGAGGTACTGTCTAGATTCTGGTAATTATGGATTACCTAGAACTCCCATTAATGTAAATGGATTGAACATTATAATTTTAGTGCAGTTACAGTGTCAGCTGGATATAATTAATATTTCATTGATTTGGTTTTATTCAACACCCATAATTGCTAGACATGTGTGGCTCGTTACATTCCGAATCAAAATTCAGACAAATCTTTTGTTATTTGGAGATATGAAAACAAGAATAGAATAAAAAATAATAGAAAATAAAGGAATAAAATAGAATACAAAATAATAGAATAGAAAAGGAAAAATAGAGTGAAACAGAACAGAATAGAATAGAAAATGAAAGGATAGAATACAATATAATAGAAAATCAAGGAATTTAATATAAAAGGATAGAATTACAATTAAATAATAGAATAAAATAGATTAGAAAATAATTGATTAGAAAAGAAAATCATAGAGTAAAACAGAACAGAATAGAAAATAAAAGAATAGAACACAATAGAAAAGAACAAATTAGAGTAGAAAATAATAGAGTACAACAGAACAAAATACAATAAACGATTAAACAATAGCATAAAATAGAATTAGAAATTAATGGAATAGAAAAGAAAAGAATAGAATCAATTAGAATAGAATGGAAAAGAATAGAATAGAAAAAAATAGAATAGAATATTTGAATATTCAAATCTTGAATACAATGAATTTGAATAGAATAGATTAGAATATAATAGAAAATAATAGAAAATATTAGAATAAAAAATAAAAGAATAGAATAGAAAAGAATAGAATACTTTCCAAAACAATAAAAACCGTGAGCTGCGCTATGGTGACATGAATAGTGATCAACAAAGGCAATGTAAAAATTTTGCTGAAAAAAAAATTCCAATATGGTCACGCAACTATTCATATAGCCCACATACCTTCAAAAACACATATGTATTGTAGATTATAGATTGTAACATACAGACTTCTGCAAATCCTGAGTGCAGAGAAGGCATATTAACACCTGGTGGGAAGAACATTGTTGTTTTTTTTATGTGAATTCATTAATAAACTACCTGCTCGATACTTGACATTAATCAATCTGGCACTGGAGACGTCATATCCACACTAAAGGATAAATTCACCTTTTTAGGCAAAATTTCAGTTTTCATAATAAATAGACCCATTTTCCAATGCCATTTCTGGCTCAGCTTTCCCAATGTGCTTTTCTATCTTACCATATCCACAGGAGGTTTAAAATGTTGTCAGTTTATTTTATTTTTTTAAAGAATCACACACTTGATGGGACTTTAATTATAATTTTCTTGATGGTATATGGGCTATCAAACTGTTGGTCAGCAAGTCTCACGCACCTAAACTTGATGTCCCACCACTGCGCTCATGCAAATGAACTACACTAGAGCTGCCACTTACAGTGATAATATATGTAAAACGTATTTAAATGAAGAAATAGTGGCGCTAATATCACAATGTTACAGTGAAAATTACTACAACGATGCAAATAACACCATGTGATAGTGACTACTGATCATAAAATAAACCAAATCACATACAATACAAAAATCCTAAAAGAACATTTTTTTTAGAGTTATATATATATATATATATATATATATATATATAGTGAAAACAAATGTTCAAATAAAGTCCATAAAAATGATAAACTCCAAGAGATTAATTCGGTGACAGATCTTCTATGTTTAATATTCAAAAGTGAACTTCCTTCGACCACACCGTTTGTGACAGTGATTCCGCTCCCCTTAAGAAACTCACTCACCAAATTTAAATGCCTCACATTCTCATGCTCGGCAACAACACTTTTATACCCACCAGGCTTAACAGTACTTCCGATTCCTGACCGTGTTCAACAGAAGAGGATTGCTCCACAAGTGAATAAACAAATAGTGTAATAACGTAAAACCATTTTTTGTAAAACTAAATCTTCAACTATTCAACTCACATTAATCCAATCACAAACAAGCATCAAAAGGCAAATTCCTGTTAGCACACTGTAGCGGTGCATTGTGGTCACGGCGGCCCCACGACAGTATCGATACACCACCGGATGTGGCATTTAAATTTGGTGAGTGAGTTTCTTAAGGGGAGCGGAATCACTGTCACAAACGGTGTGGTGGAAGGAAGTTCACTTTTGAATATTAACCATAGAAGATCTGTCACCGAATTAATCACTTTGAGTTTATCATTTTTATGGACTTTATGTGAACACTTGTTTTCACTATATATATATAATAACTCTAAAAAAACATTTTTTTTTAATGACTTTTGTATTGTATGTCATTTGGTTTATTTTATGATCAGTAGTCACTATCACATGGTGTTATTTGCATTGTTGTAGTAATTTTCACTGTAATATTGTGATATTAGCGCCACTACTTCTTCATTTAGGTATATGGGCTATATAAAGAGTTGCACGATCATACTGGAAATTTTTTTTTTTTCAGCAAAATTTTCACAGTGCCTTTGTTGGTCAATATTCATTGTACCATAGCGCTGCTCCCAATATTTATTGTTTTGGAAAGTTAGTATACCAGGCAAATAATTTATCTTGTCCTGGGGGGTTTTGCTGCTGAGGGAATTGTTTGTTTTGATTTAAGTTTCCTGGGCACAGGGAGTGAAAGGTTGAAAACCACAAAAGAATAGAATTGAAAAAAAAACAATAGAATACAATAAAATAGAAAGAATATAACCGTCTTCTGAAATTTGAATTTCAAATAGAATAAATACGAAAAGATTAGATTAGAAAAGAATAAAATAGAATAGAATAGAATAGAAAAGAAAAGAATGCAATAGAAAAAAAAACAGTAGTATAACATTCTGTTTCAATTGTATTTATTCAAGTTTTCACAAAAGAGTATACAAAAAATTGTTACAAAGAACACTTACAGCATAAAATATATACTAAATAGATAGATTACCGAAAAATTTTGAGGCATGATATTACACCTACAATGTGTGTTCTTCCAAGTAGAGAGCTCTACTGGCAATATAGTTTGTATTATCTGTGTCTCCATGGGGTAGCCCCAGTACTCATTTATTATTTTGAATGTGACATTATCATAATGCATCTCAATCTCCATATACAGTTAACGATAAAGTCTCTACCCCTTACTAATTCAAATTAAAAGGCAGCTTATAACTGTGCGCTTAAGATCTACTGTATACATCAATGAAAGGGGTCTACACCTTCATAGAGAAGATACCAAATTTCTTGTCACCCTGAAACCAGATTTTACCCTAATGGAATAATCACTGTTCAGGGTTTTTAGGAAATAGGCCAAAATACCCCCCTTAGATTACAGCGAAGTCCAAAAAGAAAGAGAAAGAGAGAGAATAAAGATTGAAAGAAGTAGGGAATGACCTCACGCTCCGAATCCCACCACCCTGAAACCGCTCTAATCAGGTATAGATCGAGGATCTCCAGTCAGATACTTGACCCATGGTTCCCAGTCTTTTTCAAACATCTGCATTCTATCATTTAAGATCGCTGTCATGCGCTCATAAATAATAATCCAGGAAAGTTTGTGCTTGAGCTGTTTGAATGGCACTTCCACCGATTTCCAAGATTTTGCGATTATAATTTTTACTTGGGTGAGAGTGTAAATGAAATTATACACCCTAATCCAATACTGCCTTACCCTAGGGCATTACCACCACACGTGGTACATTGTTCCCTCCTGTCCGCATCCTTGGAAACACACGCTTCCGGTATATATGTTGCCAGCCTGGCTAGGACCATGTACCATCTCAGAAGTAATAGAATATAATTCAATAGAATAGAATAGGTTAAAATAAAAATGTAAGACTATAATTGTCTTCCGAAAAGGCGAATTCTGAATAGAATAAATTCAAATTCGAATAGAATAGATCAGAATAGCATAGAATAGAATTTAAGAGAGTGGAATGGAATAGAAAAAACAATGGAATATAATAAAATAGAAATAATATAGCCATCTTCTGAAATTCGAATTTTTAATAGAATAAATTCATATTTTAATAGGATAGATTATATTACAATAGAAAAGAATAGAATGGAATAGAAAAGAATAGAATACAATGTAACAAAAAACAATAGAATAGAATTGAATAGAAAGAATATAACCATCTTCCGAAATTCGAATTTCAAAAAGAAAAAAAATTTATTTCAGTTGAATAGATTATAATAAAAAATAAAAAAGAATAGAAAATAAGAGAATAGAATAGAATAGAAAAAACAATAGATCAGAATTCAGTAGAATAGAAATAATATAATAATAATATAATCGTCTGAATATTGAATTAAAATAGAATAAATTTGCATAGAATAGATTAGAATAGAATAGAAAAGAGAATAAGAGAATAGAATAAAAAAAAATGGAATAGAATAAATTAGAACGACTATAACCATCTTCCGAAATTCTAGTTTAGAATACAATGAATTCAAATTAGAATGCCAATTCTCGCATTCGATTCAAATTTTTAGAATTCAGTCAAATTTAATTCAATTCGACCGAAGTAGGAAAATTTGAATCGCACTTGAAAGCAGATTAAACTCATTTAAGGAATTTAATTAACTAAATTATTTAAGTAACAAAATAATTTTTTTTTCTGTTCTGCACATGTCTAGTAATTGCTCTTTAAATGTTGTTTAATTCTTACTTCAGTCAGAACGTGTTATTTTTTTGGATAGCATTGTAAAGTGATGAAGCCTTTGTCAAATTTTGATTGCTGTTTTTGCCCCTTTTGATAATGATGAGATAGCGTTACAATGAGGATACAGTCAAAAGTATTTTTGGTAGAGTTGGAAAGGACTAGAACATCTTACAATGTTTTTACTGCTGTCTCTTTGTTCTGGTGACAACCATTCAAATTTGCAGAGGCTTGAAAAGTAGACTCCTCTGGGTCACACAGGAGGACAGCATCTGAAATGGAACTTCCTCCTCCCAGCCACGTACTACACTCAAGGGTCCTGGGGTTGGAAAGCCATTGCTTACAGATTGACGCATGTCTTCCTCTTCTTTGAAGCCTATGAAAGTGAGATTTTACGGCTGACTGCTTTGCCCAATGATGCCAGAACATTCCCTTTCACATGATGGTAGAGAGACGGAACAGCTTTATGTGAAAAGTAGTAGTGACTGGGAACCTGCCATTGTGGTACAGCACATTGTGCGAATTCACGGAAGGGGGCAGAATCCACCAGGCTGAAAGGCAGAAGTTGGAGAGCCAACAGCTTTGACAAGCTTGCATTCAGATGCTGGGCATGTGAGTGGCAGGGACTGTATTTTTTTTCCGCTGCAGCAGATGGGGCAGAGAAATTTGCCAGCTACAGTCTACAGCTGGTGGTGTGCTGCTGGCAGATGTGCTGCTAGGACCTGGGACACCCTGTGCTATACCATCATCCCTGTCAGTGGAGGCTGCTGAGAGGTAATAGTTACATAGTTACATAGTTGGTTGAAAAAAGACACAAGTCCATCCAGTTCAACCACAAAAATGACTCGGTATAGCAGGGGCAGACTGAAGTGGATAAGGAGGAGGGACAGATGTGTGCCCCTTTTGTGTGACTTTTAGGTGCTCTTGCCAACGGGCTGAGTGGTTGGACATTAAATACCTTGTTAAGCATGTGGTACCCAAATGATTGGTGTTTTTACCACGTTAGATGTGCCTGAGACACAGTTTGCAGATAGCAACAGTGCGTTCTGCTGCAGATGTGCTGAAAAAGGCCCAGACAGCTGAGCTTTGGGGAGTGGGCCGGGAGATAACAGCTGCAGAATGTGATGAAATAGGGTGGCTGCACTCTACTCTTTCTTGATGTCAGCCTCCTTGGGGTTGTGCTGCCTATCTGGCTCCCTAGTCGCATCAGTGACCTCATCATCATCATCATCTCCATCTCCATCTCCTCCATCTTCATCATTTCCACTGGAGACAACTTGGCAATACGCTGCGGCTTGGGGAACATGAATGCCAATTTGTCTACAAGTGTGTCTCCCTCTTTCTAGGCTCAGGTTCCTGTCATCCTCAACCTCAGAACCAACATCTGAATCTAGTAATGGCTGGGCATCATCAAGTTGCAAGTAGCTGATGCTGTGGTCAAATAACTCAGCTTATTTTGATGTTGGGGCTATGGCAGGAATACATGTGGACAAGGAGGCAGGTTTATCCACTCTGGCAACTGCAGGGGACTGCACACTTGTCTCTGCTTGCGTGACAGAGGATGAGGGGGATGAGGAAAGTTTAGTAAGCCAGTCCACCACCTCCTCTGCATGCTGTGGCTGAATAGCACGGGCGAACTCACTAAACAGAGGAAATGATGCCCTGCCTGAGGACTGACCACCATGTCCACCTTTGCCTGTGGACACATTGTTGCTGGCTCCCTTACAGTGCCAAGGGAACGTCTGCCTCTCCTTGTTGTCCTGCCAGACAATATTGTGAGGGAGGGGGGCGGTGCTTATAAGCAAATGTAAAGAAGAAGTTGAAATCTGTACGTAGATGCACTGTAACCACTTCCGGACCGCCCACCATCGTTATATGTCAGTAGTTTGAAGAGGAATATTGTTGTTATGGCAGCAGCTAGCTGCCATAACCCCGGTATCCTCTTCTTCAGCGCGCGGTCCACTTCAAGATAAAAGTGGTCTCTGCAGCAGATTCGCCGCAAGATCACTTTTATCGGCAGTGAGAGAGGCAGAGGCAATCGGATCCGTTCCCTAGTCTGACATGGAGACGAGTGTGGGGAAGATGGCTCCCACCCATCTCCATATCATTGCAGGGCAGAAGCGACGTCAAAACATCACTTCCGCCCATAGTTCTTAAAGGCCCATTTTTTTTTGTATTTTTTTTTAATTACAATTTTTTTTATTTTTTTGCATTTTAGTGTAAATATGAGATGTAAGGTCTTTTTGACCCCAGATATCATGTTTAAGAGGTCCTGTCATGCTTTTTTCTATTACAAGGAATGTTTAGAGGTAGAGTGAGAGCAATAATTCTATCCCTATACCTCTGTAAAAAACATGCAACCTGTAGAATTTTTTAAACTTTGCCGCTGCGCAAATACGGTGTGACAGAAAGTATTTATTCTCTAGGTTGTTAGGAAAATAAATGTATAATGTTTGGGGGTTCTAGCAGAAAAAAATGTTTTAAAAAAATCTCAAAAAGAGGCTCGGTCCTTAAAGCGGAGCTCCACCCTAAAGTTGAACTTGCACTCATCGGAACCCTCCCCCCCTCCGGTGCCACAATTGGCACCTTTCAGGGGGGAGGGGGTGCAGATACCTGTATAATACAGGTATCTGCACCCACTTCCGGGCATAGATAGCCACAGATTCTGCGGCCATTACGCCACTTCGCGCGGGGCCCCGGCTGTCTGCTGGGAAACACACGGATCCCACAGACAGCAGGCACCGTCCTTATTGCGCAGAGCGACTCACGCATGTGTAGTAGGGAACCGGGAAGTGAAGCCGCAAGCACCCTGCGGCAGCACCCGAGAGCCGATCGACAGAACGGCTTTGGGTGCCGACATCGCAGGCGCGTTGGACAGGTGAGTGTCCATATTTTAAAAGTTAGCAGCTGCAGTATTTGTAGCTGCTGACTTTTAAAAAATTGTTTTTTTTGCCAGACTCCCTCTTTAAGTGGTTAATCAATGTAAAGAGGTGTTTGGTGCACTTTAATTTGAGTACTCACACTACACAGACACACTCCACGCATACACTATAATATACTGTAATATAATGCGCCAAACATACAGTGAAGCACAGAACTATATGGCGTTAAACTGGCAGTAACGCACAAATCTATATGGCATTAAACTGGCAGTAACGCGCATAAAACTATATGGCGTTAAACTGACAGTAACACACACAAAAGTAAATGGCGTTAAAATGGCAGTAACGCACACAGAACTATATGGCGTTAAAATGGCAGTAACGCACACAGAACTATATGACGTTAAACTGTCAGTGACGCACAAAACTATATGGCAGTAAACTGGCAGTAACGTACACAGAACTATATGGTGTTAAACTGACAGTAACGCACAAAACGATATGGCGGTAAACTGGCAGTAACGCACAAAACGATATGGCGGTAAACTGGCAGTAACGCACACAGAACTATATGGTGTTAAACTGGCAGTAACGCACACAGAATGATATGGCGTTAAACTGGCAGTAACGCACACAGAAGTAAATGGTGTTAAACTGGCAGTAATGCACACAGAAGTAAATGGCTTTAAACTGGCAGTAATGCACATAACTATATGGCGTTAAACTGGTAGTAACATACACAAAACTATATGGCGTTAAACTAGCAGTAATGCATACAGAACTATATGGCGTTAAACTGGCAGTAACGCACACAAAACAAATAGACAGTGTTCAACCTTCACTACACTGACGCTATCTGAACTGTCCCTACTCTAGCTATACACTAATGTAAAGATTACTGACACGGTCTCACTACATTACACTGAAACTATCTGAGCTGTCCCTACTCTAGCTGCACCCTATGCAAAGCTGAATGATGGTCCTCCTCACTACACTCACACTATCCCTAGGCTGACACTAAACTAATATTCTACATTGACAATTGAAGCAAAATAGCACAGTTTAGCACACAAACTAACTAATAGCACTGAACAGAGCCCTGTTCTATCTCTCTCCACACCAAAATCACACTGAAAATGGCTGCCATTGAAAGAATACTTTTATACTGTGGGGCGGGAATGAGCCATGATTGGATAAAGTCATGATGACAGTGTCCAGTCATGACTCTGACACTGCTCTGTGCCCTGATTGGCTGAAGCTTTCACTGCTTCAGCCAATCAGGGCTTGCAATGCACTGTTCAGCGCCACAATATGCATTGTGGTCGGTTTGGGGGGCGCACAGTTGGCCGAACCACCTGTTTGTTTGGCTGCATTAAATGTCCGAACAGCGAAAGTTCGGTCCCAACCTATTTCTCGGGCCAAACCATTTGCCCATCCCTACTGGTGATCTGTCATTGCAGCAAGAGCCAATGGGGAGCAAGATTGTCATGTGCAGGTCATCCTGTTTCTGTCATCGGGCATTGTTCATCGTGATCGACAATGAATCTAC
The DNA here is from genome assembly GCA_028564925.1 of Lithobates sylvaticus. NCBI lineage: Eukaryota > Metazoa > Chordata > Amphibia > Anura > Ranidae > Lithobates > Lithobates sylvaticus. The sequence goes on along the minus strand of CM053029.1, from coordinate 245,521,134 downwards.
TGTATATCATGGAATGATTTTTTTTTTATAAACCACAGTGTGGGTGTAGTTTTTTTCCTCTTTTTTTTTAACGAGTAAAAATGGGCAGCATATACTCCTTTCACAGGGTTTGGAGGCCAAACGCCCCCCCCCCCCCTTAGACATGCAATCACAGATACAGGGATGTGGGTAAAATGCCCTTGTTCCCATCATTTCCCAACATTCCCAACATTTTAAGGGAGGACCCACACTAAAAAAGTGCCCCCCCCCCCAAAAAAATCTTTACCAGACCCTTGTCTGAGCATGCAGCCTGCATGGGCAGGACAGGATGGAGCAGGAAGCATGCACCCCCCTCCTGAACCATACAAGGCCACATGCCCTCAGCATATAGAGGGTACCATGATGATAGGGACAAAGACTACTTTCCCCCATTTCGGGGCTAGTGTGTGTGGTAATCTGTGGAGGGATGTATTTAAATCTGAAAGTCCCCTTTTAGAATCTAGATTGATTTATGAATTCAATGGCAGTCCCCAGCTACCCATGTCCTTTTTTTTTAACAAGAGCTTGCAAACTGGCCTTGAAAAAGGGCAGAAAAAAATTACAAGATTTGGTTCCCATAGACTTCAGTGGAGCTCCTATTCTATGTTTAGAGTTTGCAGATTTTTTCATTTGTGCAGCAAACTTCCAACAAACTTCCAGCAAACCAAATTTTGCTTGGTTCGCTCATCATTACTTATGAATCACATTTAACAAATATCCAATAGCTGAGAGGGAAGACAGCACTTGCTAATAGTATACATAAACAAGAACAATATATAGCTGATCAAAAAAACACCAAAAATGACAGAATAGTTGACTAGTCCACATGTGTTTGTGTTTAGTGTTTATATCATTCCATATAAAGTTTTGTGCAAAAAAGAAAAAGTGCTGATGAAGGTGGTGTTCCCAGGTGGGGTATGTTCCAGACAAAGGTAGAATCCTGAGGATAGGGATAACACACCACACTCACTGGATTATATTGACCACTTGTTTTACTAAGTGAGTCAGTATGCGCTCTGTAACATCCACTCCTGAGTAGGCGCTGTTCTGCTTCTCTGACAATGCTAAGCCATATGCATCAAATATTATTTAATATAATAGACCCAGCAACTTCTAACACAACCACTAATATGCAATCCAAGAATATAAAATATGTATAATATTATGTACACAATAAATACATAGAATTTATTTATTATATGATAGTATAAAATATGATCATGATTTGCCATACACACTTGGTTCCTAGATGATTAGTCATCAACTATTTTTTTTGCACTTTCACTCTGTTATATTCTTTTGCCATAATGCATTTTGGCTCTTTTATTAATTGCTCCTTCATATGAAATAGTCAGTGCTTTCTAATGACAATACCATATTTTTCAATGTCACAAACATCTATGATTATCATGTAGGAATTCCAGAGAAAACCGTGCGTTCCTATGCAAACTAAACTGCACAATATAGACTCTAAACATAGAAAAGGTTGCACAGTGAGAACGTTTAGGTGGAGAGGCAGACATGGCTTGTTACAAATGCAGGACATGTGGAAACCTAAATAATTAAAAATATAAAAGTTTAAAAGAAAGTACCCAAAATGCCAATAGGGAAATACTGTATACCCCTATTATATAACAATATTTGCAATCACAAATAGAAGATGTAGTACTTTGATGGTTCATTAAGTTTGTTTCCTCCTCCTCTTCCTCCTCTATTTCCCTTGCTGCTGCTACTTACTGGGATTTCAGTGCATTGCCTATGAAGTAAGCTGATATGACACATAATTCTAAGATCAACAGAGGAACTTCATGGATTTCAGCTTTCCTATTTGGATGGAAAATATAACTATCATTTTACATCCAGGTTGCAGTCATTATCCTTCATCCAGCACAGTTCATAGTTTTAAGTAAATAATAAAAACTGCAACTGTTTTTATTCAATATTCTAAATCTGTTGTTGGAAATCTCAGGATCCTCTCACCCCATTACTATAGGTCTGAAGAAAATCACAACTTAGTTCATGTATTTGTTGTCCTAGCTAGAATGTGACCATCCCGGTGCTATCTATTCTATATGATAAAGCTTTAATAAAACATTTCTAATGGTCTGTTGGGGTATTTTTTTTAATGATTGTTAGTTATGATCGCCCTTTTGCTATTTTATACCAGTCTATTTTCTTGATTCCATCTGTCTGAATCCTGGTCAAACACCTGTCTGTTACTTACTGTATGCCACATTATTTATTGCCAGCCTTATCCTCTGTCTTTTGTACATATATGCCTGAATGTACCCACCCAACTATTTCTTAGGCCGCGTACACACGAAGGGACTATCCCGCGGGATTATCCTCTGGACTGAAGTCCAGCGGATAATCCCCTCGTGTGTGGGCGTCAGCGGACTTTTTGGCGACAAAGTCAGGCGGACCAAAGTTTTAAGTTTGGTTTTTAAATTATCCGCTGGACTTGGCAGTCGGCGGACAATCCCGCCGTTAGTAGGCAAGTCCGCGGGACTTTTGAAATGAACGGACTTGACTCCCCACGCCGAAAAAACGGCGTGGGGGTTCCCCCCAAATCCATGTCAGACCCTCATCCGAGCACGCAGCCTGGCAGGCCAGGAAAGGGGTGGGGACGAACAAGCGCCCCCCCCTCCTGAGCCGTACCAGGCCGCGTGCCCTCAACATGGGGGGTGCCCTGGGGAAAGGGGGGCCGTGCGGCCCCCCCACCCCAAAGCACCTTGTCCCGATGTTGATGAGGACAAGGGCCTCTTCCCGACAACCCTGGTCGTTGGTTGTCGGGGTCTGCGGGCGGGGGCTTATTGGAATCTGAGAGCCCCCTTTTATAAGGGGGCACTCAGATACCGGCCCCCCACCCTATGTGAATGAGTATGGGGTACGATGTACCCCTACCCATTCACCTAAGGTGTAAAATGTAAAGTAAAAAAAACACCCACACTTTTGCAAAAAATAGTTTATTGCACTGCTCCGGGGGTCTTCTTCCGTTTTGGGGGTCTTCTCGCCGGACTCCCCCGCCATTTACCAAGCTCTTTTACCGAGCGGGGAAGTCCGGCTACCTTCTTCGTCGTCGCCGCCGTCGTCTGGGGGTCTCGATCCGCCTTCGGGGGTCTTCCGGGGGTCTCTTCTGTTCTTGCTGGGGTCGTCGTCTTCCGCGCCGCCGGCGCCGCCTTCTTCTTCTTGTCCTTCTTCTTGTTCTTCTTCTTCCGATGTTGACCCGACGCTCTCTCTGCCCGGAATGCCTGTGCCGCGCTGCGCTGGGACTTATATAGGGACATGGGGACAGGGTCACATGCTCATGTCACATGGTGACCCTGCCCCCTTGTGTTGTCACAGTCCCGGAGGATGCTGGGACTGTGACATCACAAGGGGGCGGGTCACCATGTGACATGAGCATGTGACCCTGTCCCCATGTCCCTATATAAGTCCCAGCGCAGCGCGCCTCTGCCATTCCGGGCAGAGAGAGCATCGGGTCAACATCGGAAGAAGAAGAAGAACAAGAAGGACAAGAACAAGAACAAGAAGGCGGCGCTGGCGGCGCGGAAGACGACGACCGCCGCAAGAACAGAAGAGACCCCCGGAAGACCCCCGAAGGCGGATCGAGACCCCCCAGACGACGGCGGCGACGACGAAGAAGGTAGCCGGACTTCCCCGCTCGGTAAAAGAGCTTGGTAAATGGCGGGGGAGTCCGGCGAGAAGACCCCCAAGACGGAAGAAGACCCCCGGAGCAGTGCAATAAACTATTTTTTCAAAAGTGTGTGTGTTTTTGTACTTTACATTTTACACCTTAGGTGAATGGGTAGGGGTACATCGTACCCCATACTCATTCACATAGGGTGGGGGGCCGGTATCTGGGGGCCCCCTTATTAAAGGGGGCTCCCAGATTCCGATAAGCCCCCGCCCGCAGACCCCGACAACCAACGGCCAGGGTTGTCGGGAAGAGGCCCTTGTCCTCATCAACATGGGGACAAGGTGCTTTGGGGCAGGGCACCCCCCATGTTGAGGGCACGCGGCCTGGTACGGCTCAGGAGGGGGGGGGGGCGCTCGTTCGTCCCCACCCCTTTCCTGGCCTGCCAGGCTGCGTGCTCGGATGAGGGTCTGACATGGATTTGGGGGGAACCCCCACGCCGTTTTTTCGGCGTGGGGAGTCCCTTTAAATCCATGCCAGCTTACGGAGCTAGCGCGGCGGCATTTACTGCCTACGCTAGCTACGTAACCTGAAGTTACGTTCTAAATGAACGAACTGCTCCGTGTGTGGGCAAGTCCGTTCAAAAGTCCCGCGGACTTTGGCCGGCGGATTATCCTCCGGAGAAGTCCGTGCGTGTGTGGGGCAAGTCCACACGCTCGGAAAGTCCGGCGGACCCAGCTGGAAAGTCCGGCGGATTGTCCGCTGGACTAAGTCCGCCGGCAAAAGTCCGCACGTGTGTACGTGGCATTACTTTACAGATTTTGTCTGTTGAATTGGTACTTTGCTGAGGAAATCTACCTACAATGTTAGTGGTTAAGCAAAAAAAGTAAAAACTAAGGGGCCAAGACCAGAGATGGTCAGGCATCTAAATGCAGCCAGAGTGAAGTCATTTTGGGGGAGCCCTATTACTGGTGAAGCAAATGTTCTACATAAACAATGCAGTAATTGTATTTGTTTGTTTGTTTTTTCAAATTTAGGATTTGTTATTTTGGCTTTTTTTAATAGAAAAACTTTTCAATGTTAAATAATTAATATTTTGGCTAACATCTAGCATTCTACACACAACAGGTCTTATACTTTTATTACTTAAACTGTTTAAATCTAAATTAAAATCATCAGAAATGCTTTCTGCAATAAAAAAATGGATTTTGTAAACGTCTTTCTACATTTTCTTCTTAAAAAAAAAACTTAAGTAATGTTTTTGATGTCAGTTTTTTCCACATTTAGCCAGTAGTGCATTTGCGCTTCTGTATTGATTTTTCAGCTAGGATTATGCTTTTTTTGTACTTCATAGACTGCCAATGAATGAACTCAGCAGGCTGGCGTTTATGTCTCACCTGCCTCTGTCCTTAGAATTTCTGCTTACTATACAAATCAATTTTAATGGGTCACTAGAGTTCCCAGACACTATAATTATAGTATTGCATGTCATGTACTTTACACTTATTGAGGTAGACTGCTGTCTCAAGGCAATGTTAATGGTAAAATGAAATATACTGAAGATTAGCATTAAACAAAAAGCCATTGTGAAGACCCTAAAAAAAGATGGCAGGGTGCTTGAGAATCAAGCCTTAGTGAAAGTGGTAACAGACAAGGTATTTCATCTTCTTGGCTGTGAAGATATAACTTGCATGTATTAGGTGTGAATGTTTTGAAAAGGGAGACTAGATGGCAGAGGGTATTCATCTTTTTGTTCTGCATACAAATTAGCAAGAGATGGTTGCTTGGCACATGAAACCTTGAGCCAACCAGAATGACTGTATGAGTGAGCAAACTGTGGGAACCAGCTTCACGTTTTCCACATTTTGTTATGTTACAGCCTTATTCCAGAATGGATTGAATTCATTATCTTCCTCAAAACTCTACAAACAATGACAACATGAAACAAGTTTGTTTGAAATCTTTGCTAATTTTATAAAAATAAAAAATGAAAAAAATCACATGTGCATAAGCATTCACATTTTCTCAATACTTTGTTGAAGCACCTTTGGCACAAATTACAGCCTCAAATCTTTTTGAGTATGATGCTACAAGCTTGGCACGCCTATTTTTGGGCAGTTTCTCACATTCCTTTTTGCAGGACCTCTCAAGCTCCATCAGGTTGGATGGGGAGCGTGGAGCGTCGGTGCACAGCCATTTTCAGATCTCTCCAGAGATGTTCAATCAGGTTCAAGTAATTTTCAGATCTCTCCAGAGATGTTCAATCAGGTTCAAGTTTGCTCTGGAGCAGGTTTTCATAAGGATGTCTCTGCACATTGCTGCATTCATCATTCCCTTAATCCTGACTAGTGCCCTTTTTTGAGGAGTGGCTTCCGTCTGGCCACTCTACCATACAGGCCTGATTGGTGGAGTGCTGCAGAGATGTTTGATCTTCTGCAAGGTTCTCCTCTCTCCACAGAGAAACTCTGGAGCTCTTTCAGAGTGACCATCGGGTTCTTGGTTACCTCCCTGGCTAAAGCTCTTCTTCCCCGATCACTCAGTTTGGCCCGGCAGCCACTCTAGGATGAGTCCTGGTAGTTAACTTCATCCATTTACGGATGGTGGAGGCTCATTGGGACCTTCAATGCTGCAGACATTTTTCTGTACCAGTCCCCAGATCTGTGCCTCGATACAACCCTGTCTCGGAGGTCAACAGACAATTCATGACTTGGTTTGTGCTCTGACATGTCCTGTTAAATGTGGGACCTTATATAGTCAGGTGTGTGCCTTTCCAAATTATGTCCAATCAACTGAATTCACCACAGGTAAATTCCCATCAAGGTGTAGAAACATCTCAATGATGATCAGTGGAAACAGGATGCACCTGAGCTAAATTTTGAGCATCATGGCAAAGGCTGTGAATAACTTATGTACAGTATCTCACAAAAGTGAGTACATCCCTCACATTTTTGTAAATATTTTATTATATATTTTCATGTGACAACAGTGAAGAAATTACACTTTGCTACAATGTAAAGTAGTGAGTGTACAGCTTGTATAACAGTGTAAATATGCTGTCTCCTCAAAATTACTTATAACACAGACATTAATGTCTAAACTGCTGGCAACAAAAGTGAGTACACCCCTAGGTGAAAATGTCCAAATTGGGCCCAATTAGCAGTTTTCCTTTCTCGGTTTCATGTGACTCGTTAGTTTTACAAGGTCTCAGTTGTGAATGGGTAGCAGGCGTGTTAAATTTGGTGTTATCACTCTCACACACTCATACTGGTCACTGGAAGTTCAACATGGCACCTCATGGCAAAGAACTCTCTGAGGATCTGAAAAAAAGAATTGTTGCTCTACACAAAGATGGCCTAGGCTATAAGAAGATTGCCAAGACCATAACGCCACATATGGCATCGAATTGGTCTGCGTGGCTGTCGTCCCAGAAGAAAGCCTCTTCTAAAGATGATGCCCAAGAAAGCCCGCAAACAGTCTGCTAAAGACAAGCAGACTAATGACATGGATTACGGGAACCATGTCCTGTAGTCTGACGAGACCAAGATAAACTTTTTTGGTTCCGATGGTGTCAAGTGTGTGCGGTGGCAACCAAGTGAGCTTACAGTCAAGCATGGTGGTGGGAGTGTCATGGTCTCGGGCTGCACGAGTGCTGCCGGCACTGGGGAGCTACAGTTCATTGAGGGAACCATGAATGGCAACATGTACTGTGACATACTGAAGCAGAGCATAGTTACATAATTAGCTAGGCTGAAAAAAGACACAAGTCCATCCAGTTCAACCATAAAAAATAAATAAATAAAATAAAAAATATCGTACAATCCAATATACCCAATTCTATACCCACAGTTGATCCAGAGGAAGGCAAAAAAAAAAACAGCAGAGCATGCTCCAATCTGCTACAGCAGGGGAAAAAATCCCTTCCTGATCCCCCAAGGTGCAATCGGATTTTCCCTGGATCAACTTTACCTATAAATGTTAGTACCCAGTTATATTATGTACATTTAGGAAAGTATCCAGGCCTTTCTTAAAGCAATCTACTGACCTAGCCAGAACCACCTCTGGATGGAGTCTATTCCACATTTTCACAGCTCTTACTGTGAAGAAACCTTTCCGTATTTGGAGATAAAATCTCTTTTCCTCTAGACGTAAAGAGTGCCCCCTTGTCCTCTGTGTTGACCGTAAAGTGAATAGCTCAACACCAAGTTCACTATATGGACCCCTTATATATTTGAACATGTTGATCATACCCCCCCTTATTCTCCTCTTCTCAAGAGTGAATAAATTCAGTTCCTCTAATCTTTCCTCATAGCTGAGTTCCTCCATGCCTCTTATCAGTTTGGTTGCCCTTCTCTGCACTTTCTCCAGTTCCTCAATATCCTTTTTGAGAACTGGTGCCCAAAACTGAACTGCATATTCCAGATGAGGTCTTACTAATGATTTGAACAGGGGCAAAATGATATCTCTCTCTCTGGAGTCCATACCTCTCTTAATACTTATTAAAGAAAGGACTTTCCTCGCTTTGGAAACTGCAGCTTGGCATTGCATGCTATTATTGAGCTTATGATCTACCAAAACCCCCAGATCCTTTTCCACTATGGATCCCCCCAGTTGTACTCCCCCTAGTATGTATGATGCATGCATATACTTAGCCCCCAAGTGCATAACTTTACATTTATCAACATTAAACCTCATCGGCCACATAGTCGCCCAATTAGACGCATTGAGGTCGGCTTGTAAATTGGAGACATCCTGTAAGGACGTTAATCCACTGCATAGCTTGGTGTCATCTGCAAAGACACAGATGTTACTTTTGATCCCAGACCCAATATCATTTATAAAGATATTAAAAAGTAAGGGTCCCAGCACTGAACCTTGGGGTACACCACTGATAACCTTAGACCATTCAGAGTAAGAATCATTAACCACTACTCTCTAGCATGATCCCCTCCCTTTGGAGACTGGGCCGCAGGGCAGTATTCCAACTTGATGACGACCCCAAACACACCTCCAAGACGACCACTGCCTTGCTAAAGAAGCTGAGGGTAAAGGTGATGGACTGCCAAGCATGTTTCCAGACCTAAACCCTATTGAGCATCTGTAGGGCATCCTCAAATGGAAGGTGGAGGAGCGCGAGGTCTCTAACATCCACCAGCTTCATGATGTCGTCATGGAGGAGTGGAAGAGGACTCTAATGGCAACCTGTGAAGCTCTGGTGAACTCCATGCCCAAGAGGGTTAAGGCAGTGCTGGAAAATAATGGTGACCACACAAAATATTGACACTTTGGGCCCAATTTGGACATTTTCACTTAGGGGTGTACTCCCTTTTGTTGCCAGCAGAACCAGTTCACCGATATATGTCAGCACTTTGAAGAGGGGTATCTTTGTTATGGCAGCAGCTAGCTGCCATAACCCAGGTATCCTCTTCTTCAGTGAGCAGTCCGGTTTCCGATAATAGTGGTCTCTGCAGTAGATTTGCCACAAGATCACTTTTATCGGCGGCGGAAGTCGGCCACCCACCTCCTGCCACTCTCCGTGCCCTCCACCGCTTACCAAAGCCGTAGGTAGCACTGGAGGCGATCGGGTCCAATCCCTGGCTTGGTATGGAGATGAGTGAGGGGAAGATGGCCCCACCTGTCTCCATACCATTGCATCAAAATGTCAGTTCCGCCCATAGCTCTTAAAGCAACATTTATTTTTTTAATTCATTTTTAAATTACATTTAATAATTTTTTTTATTATTGCATTTTAGTGTAAGTATGAGATCTGAGGTCTTTTTGAGGTCTTTTTGACCCCAGATCTCATATTTTAGAGGTCCTGTTATGCTTTTTTTCTATTACAAGGAATGTTTACATTTACAAAAGTGACAGATTTTTTTTTTGTTTTAATAAAAATAAAAAATAAAAGGTAAAATAAATAAGAAAAAATTTAGTTTAATTTTAAACATGCCCCGTCCCGCTGAGCTTGTGTGCAGAAGCGAACGCATACGTGAGTAGCGCCTGCATATGAATACGGTGTTCAAACCACACATGTAAGGTATCGCCGCGGTCACTAGAGTAAGAGCAGTAATTCTAGCCCTAGAACTCCTCTAACTCAAAACATGCAACCTGTAGATTTTTTTAAACGTCGCCTATGGAGATTTTTAAGGGTAAAAGTTTGTCGCCATTCCACGAGCGGAATTTTGAAGCATGACATGTTGGGTAACAATTTACTTGGCGTAACATTATTTTTCACAATATAAAAAAAAAATTGGGCTAACTTTACTGTTGTCTTATTTTTAAATTTAAAAAGTGTATTTTTTCCAAAAAAGTGTGCTTGTAAGACTGCTGTGTAAATACGGTGTGCCAGAAAGTATTGCAACGACCGCCATTTTATTCTCTAGGGTGTTATGAAAAAAAATTTATAATGTTTGGAGGTTCTAAGTAATTTTCTAGCAACTTTTCTATAACTTGTAAACAACAAATCTCAGAAAGAGGCTTGTTCCTTAAGTGGTTAATGGCTGTGTGTTGAGTTATTTTGAGGGGACAGCAAATTTACACTGTTATACAAGCTGTACACACACTACTTTACATTGTAGCAACGTGTCATTCTTCACTGTTGTCACATGAAAATATATAAGAAAATATTTACAAAAATATGAGGGGTGTACTCACTTTTGTGAAATACTGTAAATAAAATTATTGCCCAGATCTTTCGGTGCTCTCAAGTCTAGCGAATTAGCCTATCATATATTAAAGTTAACCAATCTACAGAAAAACCCTCTGCTAGTCACTTTCACAGTAATTAGCATATCAATTTCTATAGGGATGAATGGACTTTCCGATCTGGACCCTCATTTGTTGAGCGGCTCCTAGAAAAATCTATAAACACCTGGGGCACAAGATTATCGTGGAGATGGGCAGGGCAGAGTTCACATGGACAGTCAAGTGTGGTAGGAGGGGGAGATTGTCATATTTTCAATGATTTTAGATCAGTATTAAACCCGTTTATGCCAATTTCCTGACATGCTAATTGGATGCAGGGAAACCCGCATCCAATTTGCAGTAGTGAGAACCCAAACTCAAACTCAAACTCAAACACTTCAAACCTCAAAGTGAAATAAATTCTCACAATTTTTGTAGTCCCCAGAACAGGAATAGAGGGGACATCTTCCAATGGGGACACTAGTTCTGGTGACAAGGGATTCCACTCACTTTGGAGGAATTTCTCTTCCTACCTGTATTAGCTATAAGACAGAAAGTGAAGAGAAATCTCTCCAATGGGACACAGATGGCAAAATACCTGGCTGGGGTTATAACTCTCCCTTACTCTATTCAACATGAAAAAAAGTGTGGCCTTTAGATCTATTTTGATTCATTACACTTTTAATAAAGCCATTGCTAATATTTTCACAAAAATATCTTACCTAATTTTTCTGATAACAGGATCAACACATATATGTTGGTTCTGATACATAAGATGGGGAAAAAATTACAGTGCATAATTTTACATTTCAAAGCTTAGGCTTTCCTGGATAAAATGCTTCATAGTCAATGGTTCTAAATTGATAATGAATACAAATTCCAAGAAATTCACTCTAAAAACGTAGACACCACATTTCCTTAAGGGTTTACTTTAGAGGAATTATGTTACCTTTTCAACATGCTGATAAAGAAATGCACACCCATATTTATTAAATATTTTTTTATGATTATGGAAATAATTGATGTGTTTTTTTTGTATAGGTATCTTGAACAGTTTACAGTGGATAGTGTCCATTTTAGCCTCAAGTTGTATTGTTTTTTATTATCTTTTTCTGACATTTGCAGTGTCTCAGTAATGCCAAAACTTTCAAATTACTCTGATAAAGAAAGACACTTTTGATTTTTTTTTACCCCTGCCAACCTCAGCTCTCATGTATGCTTACATAAAGAAAGGAAACCACCGCTCCAGGAGAGCCCTCCAGGGCAAATGCTTGTCTTCCTATTCAAGGAGCCCCAGGTGCTGGCTAATACACACACAATAGGCAGGCAATGGCAGGAAAAAACTCTGGATAGCCGCACACCAGAAAAAAGTTAAAATCCTGTGCGCGGCCGGCGCAGTGCATTGCTGGCTGATGATTGGCCAAGCATGCACTGTGACCCCGCATGCTTGGCCAATCACAGCGCCGGAAACTCGAAGAGCCATAATTGGCTACAGGCAGGACGCCTGTAGCCAATTACAGCTCAGGGGCTTTAGTACACGCCCCCTCTTATAAAAGGCCGCCACGCTGTCGGCGCCGGTCACATGCTGTTCCGGCGTAGATAGAGCAGGATCGTTCTGTGTCACTCTGCTAGATTTAGTTAGAGAGATTTACTTAGAGAGATTGAGTTAGATAGATTCATTTAGAAAGATTGATTTAGAAAGAGGGGCTTGTAGTGTGTTCGTGGCAGGCAGGCACTGGCAGGCAGTGGCAGCAAACAGAGCTCCTATATTTTGTTCCCAGAAGCACCTATAGGACTTGTAGTGTGTTCGTGGCAGGCAGGCAGAGCTCCTATATTTTGTTCCCAGAAGCACCTATAAGACTTGTAGTGTGTTCGTGGCAGGCAGGCAGAGCTCCTATATTTTGTTCCCAGAAGCACCTATAGGACTTGTAGTGTGTTCGTGGCAGGCAGGCACTGGCAGCAAACAGAGCTCCTATATTTTGTTCCCAGAAGCACCTATAGGACTTGAAGTTACATAGTTACATAGTTAGCTGGTTGAAAAAAGACACAAGTCCATCCAGTTCAACCACAAATTAAACAAAAAATATATATATATATACATATATATATCATACAATCCCATATACCCCATTCTATACCCACAGTTGATCCAGAGGAAGGCAAAAAAAACCCCAGCAGAGCATTCTCCAATTTGCTAAAGCAGGGGAAAAAAATTCCTTCCTGATCCCCCGAGAGGCAATCGGATTTTCCCTGGATCAACTTTACCTATAAATGTCAGTACCCAGTTATATTATGTACATTTAGGAAGGTATCCAGGCCTTTCTTAAAGCAATCTACTGAGCTGGCTAGAACCACATCTGCAGGGAGTCTATTCCACATTTTCACAGCTCTTACTGTGAAGAAACCTTTCCTTATTTGGAGATGAAATCTCTTCTCCTCTAGACGTAAAGAGTGCCCCCTTGTCCTCTTTGTTGACCGTAAAGTGAATAACTCAACACCAAGTTCACTATATGGACCCCTTATATATTTATACATGTTGATCATATCCCCCCTTAATCTCCTCTTATCAAGGGTGAATAAATTCAGTTCCTCTAATCTTTCCTCATAGCTGAGCTCCTCCATGCCTCTTATCAGTTTGGTTGCCCTTCTCTGCACTTTCTCCAGTTCCCCAATATCCTTTTAGTGTGTTAGTCCCATCACACAGAGCTATATTTTCTTCCCAGAAGCACCTATAGGACTTGTAGTGTGTTAGTCCCATCACACAGAGATCATATATTTTGTTCCCAGAAGCACCTATAGGACTTGAAGTGTGTTAGTCCCATCACACAGACCTATATTTTCTTCCCAGAAGCACCTATAGGACTTGTAGTGTGTTAGTCCCATCACACAGAGATCATATATTTTGTTCCCAGAAGCACCTATAGGACTTGAAGTGTGTAAGTCCCATCACACAGACCTATATTTTCTTCCCAGAAGCACCTATAGGACTTGAAGTGTGTTAGTCCCATCACACAGACCTATATTTTCTTCCCAGAAGCACCTATAGGACTTGAAGTGTGTTAGTCCCATCACACAGACCTATATTTTCTTCCCAGAAGCACCTATAGGACTTGTAGTGTGTTAGTCCCATCACACAGAGATCCTATATTTTGTTCCCAGAAGCACCTATAAGACTTGAAGTGTGTTAGTCCCATCACACAGACCTATATTTTCTTCCCAGAAGCACCTATAGGACTTGAAGTGTGTTAGTCCCATCACACAGATATCATATATTTTGCTCCCAGAGGCACCTATAGGACTTGAAGTGTGTTAGTCCCATCACACAGACCTATATTTTCTTCCCAGAAGCACCTATAGGACTTGAAATGTGTTAGTCCCATCACACAGAGATCATATATTTTGTTCCCAGAAGCACCTATAGGACTTGAAGTGTGTTAGTCCCATCACACAGAGATCATATATTTTGTTCCCAGAAGCACCTATAGGACTTGAAGTGTGTTAGTCCCATCACACAGAGATCATATATTTTGTTCCCAGAAGCACCTATAGGACTTGAAGTGTGTTAGTCCCATCACACAGAGATCATATATTTTGTTCCCAGAAGCACCTATAGGACTTGAAGTGTGTTAGTCCCATCACACAGAGATCATATATTTTGTTCCCAGAAGCACCTATAGGACTTGAAGTGTGTTAGTCCCATCACACAGACCTATATTTTCTTCCCAGAAGCACCTATAGGACTTGAAGTGTGTTAGTCCCATCACACAGAGATCATATATTTTGTTCCCAGAAGCACCTATAGGACTTGAAGTGTGTTAGTCCCATCACACAGACCTATATTTTCTTCCCAGAAGCACCTATAGGACTTGAAGTGTGTTAGTCCCATCACACAGAGATCATATATTTTGTTCCCAGAAGCACCTATAGGACTTGAAGTGTGTTAGTCCCATCACACAGACCTATATTTTCTTCCCAGAAGCTCCTATAGGACTTGAAGTGTGTTAGTCCCATCACACAGAGATCATATATTTTGTTCCCAGAAGCACCTATAGGACTTGAAGTGTGTTAGTCCCATCACACAGAGATCCTATATTTTGTTCCCAGAAGCACCTATAGGACTTGAAGTGTGTTAGTCCCATCACACAGACCTATATTTTCTTCCCAGAAGCACCTATAGGACTTGAAGTGTGTTAGTCCCATCACACAGAGATCATATATTTTGTTCCCAGAAGCACCTATAGGACTTGAAGTGTGTTAGTCCCATCACACAGAGATCCTATATTTTGTTCCCAGAAGCACCTATAGGACTTGAAGTGTGTTAGTCCCATCACACAGACCTATATTTTCTTCCCAGAAGCACCCATAGGACTTGTAGTGTGTTAGTCCCATCACACAGAGATCCTCTATTTTCTTTGCAGAAGCACCCATAGGACTTCTAGTGTGTTAGTGGCATCACACAGAGCTCCTATATTTTCTTCTCAGCAGCACCCACAGGACTTCTAGTGTGTTAGTGGCATCACACAGAGCTCCTATATTTTCTTTGCAGAAGCACCCATAGGACTTCTAGTGTGTTAGTGGCATCACACAGAGCTCCTATATATTCTTCTCAGCAGCACCCACAGGACTACCGAGTACAATGGCTGGAAGACCGCCAAGGGGAGGCAGAGCGTGCAGAGCCAAGAACACAGGGCAGGCAGGCTCTGTTTCTAGTGGACGTGGCCGTGGCCGTGGACGTGGTCGTGCATCGTCATCAGCACGTGGCCATGGGACACGCGCGTCTTTGTTTTCGGCAGCTGGACATGTGGAGCCGCATCATGCTGAAGGCTTGGTAGAATGGATGACCAAGCCCTCCTCATCCTCCTCATCCTCTCTCACCCAGGCTCAGGGTACTGGCAGAGCAGCTGCCAACGCGTACTCAATGGCATCATCAGCCACCCCTTCCCTAGACCCACCATGTCCTCCTGAGGAGTCCCCCGAACTCTTTGAGCACAGTGTTGGGTACATGCTCCAGGAGGATGCCCAACGATTCGAAGGCTCGGATGATGATACCCAGCTTGAGGAATCTGGCAGTACTGTTCCACCAGCTGCAGCTTACTGCCAGGTTTGCTCTAGTGGTGAAGAGGGAGGGGATGATGAGGTCACTGACTCCACGTGGGTGCCTGAAGGGAGAGAGGATGAGGAAGAGGACGAGGAGGAGGAGGATGCGGTGTCACATGTCCAACGAGGCAGGATGCCCCCTGGAGGCCAGGTAGAGGCCAGCACAGCAACTGTACAACACCGCAGAGCTCCGCCTGTGCAGGGCGCTGCCTCTGCACGTTATCAGAAAAGTTCTTTGGTGTGGGCCTTTTTTGAGACGAGTGCATCAGATCGCACCACTGCTATTTGCAATATTTGTCTCAAGCGTATCTCGCGTGGCCAAAACATCAGCCGCTTGGGCACCACAAGCATGACCAGACATATGTCGACCTGCCATGCAGCTCGTTGGCAGGCACACATAAAAGACCCACACCAAAGAACTAAGCGGACCTCTCCTTGCTCCTCATCAGCTGGGATCTCCATCCCCACTACACCTTCAGTCCTCTCTGAAAGCTGCTCTGATCCACATGCCCAGCGGTTGAATGCTAGCTTGGCTAAATTGCTAGCACTTCAACTGCTGCCTTTTCAGTTGGTAGACTCGGCCCCCTTCCGTGAGTTTGTTCAATGTGCGGTTCCTCAGTGGCAGGTTCCCAAACGCCACTTTTTCTCACGGAAGGCGATTCCGTCTCTCTACCGGCATGTGGAAGGCAATGTCCATGCCTCGCTGGACAGGGCGGTCAGCGGTAAGGTGCATATTACCGCTGACTCATGGTCCAGCAGGCATGGACAGGGACGGTACCTTTCTTTCACGGCCCATTGGGTCACTCTATTGGCAGCTGGGAGGGATGCAGGACAAGGTGCAGTAGTGTTGGAGGTTGTTCCGCCACCACGCCTCCAAAACGCTACTACTGCTACTGGTTGTGCCACACCTCTCTCCTCCACCCCCTCCTCTTCTTCTTCCTCCAGTGCTCTGTCCTTGGAACCAGCGGTGCTCCGTAGGCGTACAAGGGGCTACGCAAGTACGCAGGCAAAAAGATGCCATGCCGTGCTTGCGCTGGTGTGTTTGGGGGACAGGAGCCACACTGGGCCAGAGGTTCTGGCAGCTCTGCAGGGGCAGGCCGAGAGGTGGTTGACGCCACGTCAGCTTAAGCCAGGAATGGTCGTTTCTGACAATGGCACCAACCTCCTCTCCGCCCTGCGACAGGGGCAGCTCACCCATGTGCCCTGCATGGCTCACGTCCTCAACCTGGTGGTGCAGCGGTTCTTGGGCAGGTTCCCAGGCTTACAGGATGTCCTGAGGCAGGCCAGGAAAGTCTGTGTGCATTTCCGCCGATCTTATAATGCCAGTGCTCGGCTGACTGAGCTGCAAAAGGAGCTGAACCTGCCCAAGAACCGCCTAATATGTGACATGCCCACCAGGTGGAACTCAACGTTGGCCATGCTGCAGCGACTGCACACGCAGCAGAGGGCCATCAATGAGTACCTTTGCGACTACGGCACCAGGACAGGGTCAGGGGAGCTTGGTTTTTTTCCCCCACGTCAGTGGAGCATGATCAGGGATGCATGCACTGTCCTCTCACCATTTGAGGAGGCCACGAGGATGGTGAGCAGTGACAGTGCATGCATCAGTGACACTGTCCCTCTTGTCCACCTGTTGGAGCATACGCTGCGTGGGATAATGGACAGGGCACTTGAGGCAGAACAGAGGCAGGAAGAGGAGGACTTCCTTGCCTCTCAAGGCCCCCTTTATCCGGACAGTGTTCCTTCTGTCCCACCCATCACACAGGAAGAGGATGAGGAGGAGGAGGAGGAGGAGGAGGAGGAGGAGGAGGATTGTGTGAGCATGGAGGTGGAGCCTGGCACTCAGCATCAGCAGCAGCAGTCTTTTAGGGATGATGTACAGTCCCAACAAACCAGTGGACTTGTACGTGGCTGGGAGGAGGTGGCTGGCGATCATGTCATCCTCAGTGACCCAGAAGACTCCGGACCGAATGCCTCAGCTAACCTACGCTGCATGGCCTCCCTGATCCTGCAAAGCCTGCGGAAGGATCCTCGTGTTCTTCGGATCAAGGAGAGGGACCATTACTGGCTGGCCACTCTCCTTGATCCGCGGTACAAGGGTAAGGTTGCGGACCTTATCTTGCCGTCGCAGAGGGAGCAGAGGATGAGACATCTCAGGGAGGCCTTGCAGAAAGGTCTGTGCAACGCGTTCCCAGAAACTGGGAGGTTACAAACTCCTGGTCCTGGGCGACGAGTTGCTGAGGCTTCGGTCAGTAGCAGAAGGAGCGGTGGGGAAGGTGGACGTCTGACCGATGCGTTCAGACAATTTTTTAGTCCGCAGCCCCAAGGTATGATCGGTTCCAGCAACCATCGCCAGCGTCTGATATACATGGTGCAGGAATACCTTGGGGCAAGGTCAGACTTGGACACCTTTCCCACCGAAAATCCTCTGGCTTACTGGGTCCTGAGGATGGATCACTGGCCAGAGCTTGCACAGTATGCAATTGAGCTACTGGCCTGTCCTGCCTCCAGCGTTCTTTCTGAACGCACATTCAGTGCTGCTGGAGGATTTGTCACCGATCATAGGGTGCGCCTGTCCACCGCCTCGGTTGATCGACTGACCTTCATCAAAATGAATCAGTCTTGGATCACCACCAGCTACCAGGCACCTGAGGCGGATATAACCGAATAATTTATAATGTCACATCCCTTCAAGACTGCCTATGCTGATGCTGAGTGACTGTCCTCTTATGTTCACTGACTATCCTCTTCCTCCTCCTCAATGATCCATGCCACCACACCAGTGCCTAAGGCACAATTTTTCAGCCCCTGTTTAACAGGGGCGTGTACATACAATTTTTATAAAAAAAATGCTTTGCAACACGTGTGACTGCTGTGCTCCAAGTACAGTATCTGTGAGGGGTTGCAGTGTTGTGGCACCAGCACCAGTGCCTAAGGCACAATTTTTCAGCCCCTGTTTAACAGGGGCGTGTACTTACAATTTTTTTAAAAAATGCTTCGCAACACGTGTGACTGCTGTGCTCCAAGTACAGTATCTGTGAGGGGTTGCAGTGTTGTGGCACCAGCACCAGTGCCTAAGGCACAATTTTTCAGCCCCTGTTTAACAGGGGCGTGTACTTACAATTTTTTTAAAAAATGCTTCGCAACACGTGTGACTGCTGTGCTCCAAGTACAGTATCTGTGAGGGGTTGCAGTGTTGTGGCACCAGCACCAGTGCCTAAGGCACAATTTTTCAGCCCCTGTTTAACAGGGGCGTGTACTTACAATTTTTTTAAAAAATGCTTCGCAACACGTGTGACTGCTGTGCTCCAAGTACAGTATCTGTGAGGGGTTGCAGTGTTGTGGCACCAGCACCAGTGCCTAAGGCACAATTTTTCAGCCCCTGTTTAACAGGGGCGGGTAATTACAAATCTTGATCTAATAGTTCACAGCAGGGCCCATTCCTGCGCCCACCAAGAGTAACTATGAGGGCCTACAGTCTTGTGGCAACACCGTCCACCACCACCGCCAAAGGCCCAATTTTTCTGCACTGTTCATCAGGTGCTTGCAATTACAAATCTTGATCTAATAGTTCACAGCAGGGCCCATTCCTGCGCCCACCAAGAGTAACTATGAGGGCCTACAGTCTTGTGGCAACACCGTCCACCACCACCGCCAAAGGCCCAATTTTTCTGCCCTGTTCATCAGGTGCTTGCAATTACAAATCTTGATCTAATAACTCACAGCAGGGCCCATTCCTGCGCCCACCAAGAGTAACTATGAGGGCCTACAGTCTTGTGGCAACACCGTCCACCGCCAAAGGCCCAATTTTTCTGCCCTGTTCATCAGGTGCTTGCAATTACAAATCTTGATCTAATAACTCACAGCAGGGCCCATTCCTGCGCCCACCAAGAGTAACTGTGAGAGCTTACAGTCTTGTGGCAACACCGTCCACCACCACCACCACCCCAATTTTTCTGCCCTGTTCAACAGGTGCATGCAATTACAAATCTTGATCTATTAACTCACAGCAGGGCCCATTCCTGTGCCCACCAGTCTTGTGGCTACACCAACATCTAATAGGGCAAATTTCTGCAGAGTATATACGCCAGGCCCCTACTTTCAAACATCCAACTTACAAACGACTCCTACTTGCAAATGGAAAGAGAAAACAGGAAGTGAGAGGAAATCTACCCCTAGGAAGGGAAATTCTATCCTGTTAGATTTAATTTGGGATCTCCTCTCTACTGATACTTTATCACCAATCCTTGTTTCAATTAAAACCCCACTTTTTACAAAAACATTTGTCATTGGGACGGAAAGTGAGGTGACATGTTCTGAACAGATGTGCAAAGACAGCAAATGTTACAGGGGTGATAACCCCTCCCTATGTTCTCCAAAAAGCTTAAAAATAGATTTTTTGGGGATGGAGCTACACTTCATAATGTACCTGTTCAGATTCTACTTAAGAACAAACCTAAAGCCGCAAGTGGTTTTAAATGGCTTCTTTTTTTCCTTTACAAATGTCATTTTGTGCAAGGACAGTTCTAAACACGGGAAACACATGCCACTTCACAGGCATACTTTAGACACCCCCCAGGTACCATATTTAAAGGAAAATTTCACTTTTTTTTTTTCACTTTATGCATTATTAAAATGACTGCTCCCGAAAAAACGTTAGTTTTTAAAAGTTCTTTTTGCATTTATATATGTCCCCTGGGGCAGGACCCGGGTCCCCAAACCTGTTTTATGACATTAACATGCATATTGGCCGTTGTAATTAGCACTTTTGATTTCGAACGTTCGCGTCCATTATAACGTATAGGGTTCGAAAATTCGCGCAAACTTTCGGTCCGTTCGAAGGTTCTGGTTCGAACCGAACCCGGGGGTGTTCGGCTCATCCCTACTTCTGGACACCTCCTGCTTGCCATTGCATGGATGGATCTAACTATGCATGACTTGGTAAAAACAGCATTCACTTATCAGCCAAATTGGAAGGAAGAGGTAAGTGCCAGTGCAAGTCCTTAGAAGATGACTAAATATTAAACTGTCTCTCTCTGAGTAGACTTTTATCCACCCATGGTCATGCTATCAGAACAGGGGGTAAGATTTAATGTTGTGGCTTTTTTTTAGCATAGAAACATGGTTTACTCTATTTTATTTGGAATACTAATCTCCTTCTCTGGAAAAGAGAGAGAGACGCAGTGTTATTTTATGTTGTTGGCAGCGTGAACATTTGTTTCTTGAAACAAACTTTTCCCATGATCACCATAGTTGGTGAGTTGGTGACTCATGTTGATGACATAATAAGAAATCATATATATATATATATATATATATATATATATATATATATATATATATATATATATATATATATATATATATATATATATATATATATATATATATATATATATATATATATATATATATATATATATATATATATATATATATATATATATATATATATATATATATATATATATATATATATATGTTCCATATAGGCAGCTATTTTTATGCTGGGCCCAATATGTAAAGACAATTTATTGCATCTGCCTATTTAGCATCAAGAGGGGAAAAAAAAGAGGAAAAAACAGTGTTCTTTCCCCTCCTGCTGAGTAGGGAAGAGGTGACAAAAAGTTCCTACCTCCAGATGCTTTTGAAGTGGTAAAAGAATCCTTTATACCCCAACCCATTCACTTGAATGCAAAAGGAATCATTAAGACCCAGCAAGGTTAAAAATATTCAGCATAAACAAGACTGCCCACCTTTGTTTGCCCAAGTAATGAAAAAAGTAAAAATGGAACCACTGGTGTCTCCTTTTCTTCTAGGGCCCACATCATACCAGTTCTCCTCTGGTTTAAAGAGAGAATCTAGACTTTTTTAAAAGCTTAATTGAATATAAATGCAAAATGATCAGCAAACACTGTAGCTGCTGACTTTTAATAAGGACTCTTACCTGTCCAGGGAGCCCGTGATGTCGGCCCCCCCGAGGCCGATCGGTCCATCGGATTGGGTGCAGGCGCCGCCACTCCAACTAAGGGAAACTGGCAGTGGAGCCTTGCGGCTTCACTGTTGGTTTGCGACTGCGAGAGTCCCGTGGTGCTTTGTGAATGGCCAGCTTGGCCAGACCACCTCTCAAAAGTGGGTGGAGCTCCGCTTTAAAGGTAGCCAGCAGAGAGAGAAAAGGCTAGCTATCTGGCTCTATCTGACGTAAAGTTGAACTCTGGGCACCACAGGTTTATTATGTTTAGATATGTTCGTATGTTCTTACCTGAGCAATGTGTTTTGCAAGAATTAGCTTATATAGTAGTGCCATTCCATACATCTTCTATTGTATGCTCCTGCCAATGCAGTGCTTCATCAATAACCGGCAACAACACCAGTTTTGTGTCTTCAGCCTATTTCTATTCACAAAATGCAACCTGTGATGACGCCCTTGCACCATTGTGGCTGCAGTAAAATCACAGGCTGTATTTCCTAATGGGGAATATGGTGGAGACACAACACCAAGTTTGGTGCCAACCATAAAAAGGGTTGAGTCAAGCTTGTTTTTCTTTTTGTACATGCTTGCTCTGTATTATACCTCTAAGGAGGCTAATGAGGCTTGTGCAGAGGTTACCATAAGCCAAGTGAATTGATTGGACTGATACCTCCTTTGTACCCCCTTGGATTCCCCCTCATACCCTCTATATCTAAAAAGGGAAAAAAAAAAGGGGGGGGGGGGGGCTTGGGGACTGTGTGGAATTATGAACTGTGGTACTGATTTGTGGTAAATGGTGTGCGATGAACTTCTGTGACTCTGAAATCATTTGAATTCAGTAAAAAGAAGGAAGGAGAAGATAGAGGAAAGTTTGCTACATAAATAACCAGGCCATGAGCCTAGGCTCAGAGGCATGCTTCCCCTTGCTACCAACTGAAAGCAATTGAAAATAGCACTCTATATAGCGGCCCTGGTCTCATTGGTGGCCAAGAAAACTCCTACTGGAGAAATAAAGAGAGCACTCCCGGGGTAAATATATATACCATGCCGTAGAATCGATTAGAGGACTGGGAGTGGTAAACTTGATACAGTGGGCAATACATATATAGCGTCTGCAACGTTAGAAAACAATGAGAGGCAAACCAGTTAGAGGGGCTGGGGTAAACCCCCCAAAGTAGGTGCCAGCCCAGGTACAATTAAGAAATATATGACACAAGAAGGGGGCAAGGATAGTCCTGAAAAACAGTTGGGAGCAAGAGTAAACAAACAGATGGAACGTTTTAAAAATGGGCAAAATAGACAAACTGTGGGAGCAAATAGCTCAATATATGTAAATGAAGAGCATGAGGAAGTGAATGAAGAAGAACAAAGAATAAAAACTTCCAAGTAAAAGCGAAATGGAAGATATGTTCTCAAGACTGGAGCAATCCTTAAAAGGATAATTGTCAACCTTACATGGAGATCTGAGCCAAATATTAAAACGGGTCAAAAAGACAAAGAAAAACTGGATACAAAAGCAGTATACATAAAAGAACTTAAGGAACAGATGAAAAGGGTACAAACGGAACAGAAGGAAAAATGTAAGAATTCTGGGTCTACCAGAAACACAAGAAGAGGACCTACATAAAATGGATAAAGCATTTGGCCCATTGATGGGAAGATCAATAACTGAAAAAATTAAGTTTGAAAGAATACATAGGATCAGAAAACCTGTAGACATGGCTAGAGAAATTCAGAAAAGTGTGATTGCGAGATTTCACAATTACAAGGATAAAAAACAAATATGGGAGTGTCTGAAAGGCAAACACCCTGTAAACTATGAAGGAACTGCACTACAGATATTTCCAGACCTGTCAGCAGAAACTTTGGCAAGGAGAAGAGTACTTACATCTCTATTGGAACAAATGAAAACTCATAGCATCCAGAACTCTTGGGGCTTCCCAGCATGTCTGATAGGGCGAAAGGAGGGTCGCTCAGCAACATTAAGGTTCCCAGAAGAAATGGAAAGATTTTGCAAAAAGTTAGACATACCAAACCCCAGAAAACCCAGGTTAGTTGTAAGCACAGGAAAAAACTATAAACAGTGAACACCAATGGTACTTAATGGCGTCCCTGGGGGGGGGGGGGGCAGAGGGGTCCCTGGCCCCCTCAACATTATGTTGTGCTCCACCATGTGCCCCCCCCCCCCAAAAAGGCAACTGAAAAAAAAGACATCCTTAGGACAGGAGAACAAGCCTTTAAATTCCAAGAGTGGTGACTGCAAGCTGAGCCGAGTGTCAGTCTATGACACTCTTTCACAGCCCAGCGAGTCCAGCCACCCTCTCACTCTCCTCATGTACGTTAGAGCAGAGATGAATACAGCTCCTCCTCCCCCGCCCCTGTTTCTCCTCAGTCTTCCAGTCCCGCCCACACTATCCCTGGCGTGCAGCTGTATCTAAAGAGAGGGGATGTGTGGGTGGGAAATATGAAAGTCAGCAGCATTCCTGGCTGTGTGTCAATGCCTGAGCTTCTAGCCTAGACCCGTGGGTAAGTGTATGCACTGCAGTACACTGTAATCACTGAACTGCATTATCTCCACCCCTTCTCTCCCCCATCTGTCCCTTCCCCTCTCCTGTTCTTTCAAGACCTTCACAACTTACTTTCACTTTCAGTCAGACAGGTAATAGACGGTGCAAATTTCTTTCCTGCATCCACAGATTGCAGGAAAGAAACTTGCACTTGCACTCCCCCATCAACACAGACAGTGGTGACAGGGGAATATCCTTCCTACAGTGATTATCACTAGTGGCTATAGCAACCACTAGTGATAATCATAAGAGTATCTGACAGGCTGGTTGTTCCCAATTTGATCGATCAACTTGGTACATTCAGCCTGCTCATTAATGGTTCAAATCTCAGCCAGTTCCTGCTGAACCAGCTGAGATTTAAACTGCCTATGGCTGGTCTTAGCACTTAGGCAGCCCATACATTGATCACTTTTTTCATTTAACTTGTAGGTTGCATGAAAAAAAAAAATATCCAATTCTCTCATCTACACATTATAGGTGGATGGGGGAATCCTCCCAGTGTGGACCAGTGGTGTAACTACCAGGGTTGCTGTCCTGTCCCGGCTATTCACAGCGTAGGTCTCTGTCTCCATGGCAGCCGCGGCACATTGGAACCCGGTGCTGGTTACTTTATGGGGCTGATGTACAGGAGGGCCAGCACAATTTGTTGTTAGAGATGGGCTGGGCATGTTCAAAATCCCACATGCCCAAGCCCGCCAGGAAGCCCACACTGCACAGCGCTAATCACAGGCAGGGAGACATTTCCCGGTCCGCAGCTGCACAGATCAGGAATGTCTCACTGCCTGTGATTAGCCGTGTGCAGTGTCGGCTTCCTGGCGGGATTGGGCATGTGGGATTTCAAACACACTCGAGCCCATCTCTAATGGTTGTAGAGTAGACAGTTGACCTCCCTGCAGGTTGCTTAGCAGCAGTTCAGCCTTCTCTGACATGTTAATCGTGATGCAATCCAGGTGATGCTCCTAGTCAAATCCTAGTGTTAAATATCATAGTGATTTTATTGATCAAGGCCCACACCTTACAGGCATAGAGCCCACATGGCTGCTGAACATACGATTGATGTGGTTGTACTCTTGATGCTAATAAATACTGTGTTTATTAGATCTGACTGGGAGCATCACCTGGATCACATCCCGATCAGCATGTCAACAGAGAAGGTTATACAGCATTACTGCTGCTAGGTGACCAGCTGTTGGCTCGGCTCTCTACAACCAATAGTGCCAGCCTTTCCCTGCATGCACCCATAATGTCACCAGCACTAGGTCCTAATAGACTGCCGCCGCTGTCAAGGAGACAGATGCCAGACCAGCACTGTTAATAGCAGGGGCAGGACAGCAAGAGGAGGCTGGGGAACACCACAGTGGCAGAACACCAAGGCCCGGTGGCAAGACAACCTTTGCAACCCTGATAGTTCTCCCACTGCTTTGGACCCTTATATTTTCTTGGTATGCTGGTGACATATATCTCTTGTTTTCTGCCCCCCTGGGGGGCCCCAATACAGTAGGAAGGGAGCTCACTGCAGAACATGTGAAAGGACCTGTTGTGGGATCGTAGAAAAATTGCATTTTATAGTTGCCACCCTACTTTTGTCCCTGTCCCCCCATGTGCCCCTCCTAAATATAAAAGCTGGAGACGCCACTTGGTCCCAAAGAAGAAAGTATCACTGAAGAAAAAAACATAGACGGAGAAGAAGATTAACAACTAGGATGGGGGGACTGGACTGGGGGGGGGGGGGGGTGGGAGGAAAGAAGCAAGTAAAGAACAGATGAGGGGACATGGGGAGTAGAGCAAGCTCTAGGTTTACCTATAAGTAGAAGGGTCAACGGCTCTAACTGGGGTGCAAACCCCAGCTCAACCTCAAGGGGAGAGAATCGAAGGGCAGGAGAGAGAGGAATAGCCTTCGATTTATTGGTCATGGGTCTAACAAATTACCCCAAAAGGAAGGGGGGAGGGAAAGAGAACCTCTCAATATTCAACAAAGGAAAAAAAATTAAAAATCTCCCGGGGACCTGGTGACTCCTCTTTGCTTACTGTATACCCATCAAAGCAAATATCCCTCGTAATCAGGTCTAACCAACCTGACCCAGTGGTAGGGTCAAATGAAGAGGGAAGAAATAGGGGAATACAAGGAGCAAAGATGACATCATTACATTTTCTAACTAATAATGTGCGTAGGCTAAATATACCTGTAAATATACCGGAGATCAAACGATAGGCTGCAGAGGTCTTCCTACAGGAGACACATATCTACCATGAAACAAATATAAAATAAAATTCAAAAGATTTCCCAATATGGTTTTATGGATACTTTACAACAAAACGGGCAAAGGGAGTAGCTATCGGGTTTGCTAGAGGAGTGAGGTTTTCCTTAGAGGAAAGGATGGTAGACCCTGAAGGTCGCTACCTATTCCTAAGGGGAAGACTGTGCGACATGGATTGCACCTTGGCATATATCTATTGCTCCAACAAAAACCCAATAAACTATTTAAAAGTAGCTACAGAGAAGTTAATGGAGTTTAAGAAGAGAGGAGTGATTATGGCTGGAGATTTCAACTTTTGTATAGAACCTTAGATAGTGCGTCCGAATGCAGGGGACTGGAAATGTACAACTGAAGATGATAAAAAAGAAGCTATACCAGAATCAAATGATGGACATTTCGAGAGAACAACACTCTAAAACATGAGATTATACATTCCACTCCCCTGTGCAGGGGACGTACTCAAGAATTGATTATATGATGATCAAACGTAGGTTATTAGAGTCAGTGATTAGTACATGTAGTCCATAGTGTTAGCACTACTGACAAACAATCCGCCAATTCACCCCACTGCCAGACTTCATGCATCCTTTCCAGAGACAGTGAACAGTCATTTGCAAGTTTTGTTTTTATTGTTTTATTGGGGGTACAACTTGGATGAGGATTGGGATATGGGATGCTCATAGAATTAATCATCGCCATCATATTTACAGGTTTCAATATACTTTGATCATATTTAGAGCCTGTAGATTGAATGTGAACACTTGACTAAGTAGAAATCTTCTCCTGCAGCTCCCTGCAGACTGTTACTCCCTCTGCATCTCCTATGCAGACTATTGCTCCCTGTATCTCCATGCAGACTGCTGTTACTAATGCCGCGTACACACGGTCGGAATTCTCGTCGGAAAAAGCTCTAAAGGTTTTCCCGTCGGAATTTTGCTCAAACTGTCTTGCCTACACACGGTCACACCAAATTCCGACGGTCAGTAACACAGCCGCATAAAACATGTTCGACATCACTATAAAAGGGAAGTTTAATGCTTCCGAGCATGCGTCGGAATTTTGTGTGTCGGAATTGCATACACATGATTGGAAAATCTGATAGAAAGGTTTTCCGACAGAAAAAGACCGATGAGCATACACACGGTCGGAAAATCCGCTGAAAAGCTCCCATCGGACTGTTTCCATCGGAAATTCCGACCGTGTGTACGTGGCATAAGAGTTCTCCATCCATCACCGTGTGAGGGACAGAAATATCACTTTTGACCGTGTAAAAATAATGGTCTTAGTACTCTTCACCACCTGCACAAACTTGCTTCTCCTTGCACACTTTGTTTCCTCCTGCACAACTTGTAATTACGTTTAAGGTATAACACATCCTATTCTTATGGGTATGAAGAACTCACTCTGAATAAACCCCTCTACTGGCTCTGGTGACTCGCTGCTACTAAGCCTGAGGCCTGCAGAACCTCTCCTAGGAGACCCAGTTGGTTAAAGTCTATGTTTTAGGAAATGGACTACTGCTCCCAGCCAGTCCAACTTGCAAATCATGAGTTCCCTTACAGAATCCTTGGCACATTCTCCAGCCATCCACTGTGCTAACACTCACTGACCTTCCAACCTTCCACCCTTGAGTCCTCGATGAGGAACTTTACCGGACCATGCGTTTCCGACAGTGTTCCGACGGCGTGTGGTGTGTGTGGTGACAGAGACATTGCCAGTGACCATTTAAAGGCAATGTTCCCTCACAGTTCTCCTTGGGCCTCCTCCTGCAATCCCACCCCCCCAGCTCCTGTGGCTGTCTAGCACTCCATTCCTCACGTTACCCAGTCGACTACTCTTCCCCAGCAGCATGTGACCTCAGCATATATAGGAGGTCCGCCCCCTGCCAATGCCAGTTAGGGATTGGTCAGAGCCCCCACATGTGCAGCCTGCCACTCCAGCTCTAGGCCCAGCCTCCTCTTCCAGAACATTCTCCCTGGAAGCAGGGGAGGTGTCTCAGAACTGAAATGCAGGTGATCATACACACTGCTACTCTGACCACTCCCAGACCCAGATCAAAACAGACAGACCTAGCTTGCAGCATAAGCCTGCCTAAATTTGACTGTGCTGAACAAACCTAGTAAAATAACCCTTACTAACACCTACCTTCTTGTAGAGGGTGCTACATATAAATATCGAAGTAACAACTTTATCAGACCATGCTCCAGTGACTATGATAATGAAGATATCCAGAGTCCAAAATAGATATATGGAGAGTACATATATGGAGATTAAATGAAAAACGAATCCAGGATAAAGAAGCTGAGTACAGGATAAAAAGAAAAATTAGAGCAATACTTTAGAATAAATGATATCAGAGAAATATCAGAAGCCACGTTGTGGGAGGCCCATAAGGCCTATAAAAGGGGTATTCTGATAGCCATGGGAGCAGGGAAAAAAAGAAAAGAACAAGAAAAATGAAAACTTTAATAAAATAAATTTACGAACTGGAACAGCGACATAAGAAAGGAGAAGAAATGGAAGTGTACCATGCAGTCATTTTAAAAAGAGACGAAAATAAAATACCGGTAACTAACAGAACAGGAAACACAAAAGATTTTTAATAGAATTAAGAAGGAGAGGTATCAATAGGGGAATAAGACAGGAAAGTATTTAGCTAAAATATTAAAAAAGAAAAAAACAGCAAATTATATAGAGAAAATACAAAACAGCACTGGGGAGATGGTATATACAACAACAGAAATAGCAGGAGTATTTCAGAAATACTACAGGGAATTGTACTGGGTAAAACAAAAGGGAAAATAGGACTCTGAAACAGAAAGGATAGCAAAATTAAAAGATTTTTTAAAGGAACTAAACTAAATAAAATTTCAGAAGACAAACTAGGTGCCCTTGAAGAACCTATAACAGAAGACGAGATCATTTGAGAATTAAAATACTCAGTATCAGGGAAAAGCCCAGGCCCAGATGGGTTTATGATATATTATTATAAAAAGTTTAAAGTGGGGTTGCACACACAAAAAAAAAAAAAATTATATTCCTAAAAAAAAAAAAAAAATTGGGATTTTTTTTTATTTAACTCTAATCTAAATGGCTGTTGCTAGGGGGTCCCTCGTAGTCTGCCTCCTTCAGTGCCTGGGCTGGTGGCATCACTTCCCCTCAGTGCAGGAAGGGCTCAGCTCTGAACCCTCCCCCCTGTCAATCATCTGGGACACGTGACAGGTCTGGAGGTAATGGGAGTAGGCCCAAAGATGATCCATTGGATTAAAGCACTATATAACCATCCTATAGCTAGGATGGGCAAAACTTTTAAGCTGGCCATAGATGGGTCTTTTTTTCTTTCTTTTTTTCCAGAGGGCTGAATGTTAGAAAAAAAACGAACAAATTCCTCCATTCACACAATTGAAGCATATGAAGGAATCCCCCAACTGAGGCATTATACTGTGGTAGTTGGACTCTCTGCTATTAGCAGGGGGGCGTTGCTAGGTCTACAAAAGATTTGGGGCTAGAGCCCATAGCAGCGAAGTAAAGAAAGTCATACGCTTGGGCAGGCATACACATGTATATAATATACGTGTGTGTGTATATATATATATATATATATATATATATATATATATATATACAGAGAGGCAGGTGTATACACAGAGAGGCTGGGTATACAGAGAGGCTAGTGTATACAGAGAAGGTGTGTATACAGAGAGGCTGGTATACAGAGAGGCTGGTGTATATACAGAGAGGCTGGGTATACCGAAAGGCTGGTGTATATACAGAGAGGTTGGTGTATATACAGAGACGCTGGTGTATATACAGAGAGGCTGGTGTATATACTGTACAGAGAGGCTGGTGTATATACAGAGAGGCTGGTGTATATACCGAGAGGCTGGGTATAAAGAGAGGCTGGTATATATACTATACAGAGAGGCTGGTGTATATACAAGGAGGCTGGGTATACAGAGAGGCTGGTGTATATACTGTACAGAGAGGCTGGGTATACAGAGAGGCTGGTGTATACAGAGAGGCCAGTGTATACAGAGAGGCTTGTGTACATACAGAGAGGCTGGTGTATATACTGTACAGAGAGGCTGGTGTATATATAGAGAGGCTAGCGTATATACAGAGAGGCTGGTGTATATACAGAGAGGCTAGGTATTCAGAGAGGCTGGGGTATACAGAGATGCTGGTGTATATACAGAGAGGCTAGGATTACAGAGAGGCTGGGGTATACAGAGAGGCTGGTGTATATACAGAGAGGCTGATGTATATACTGTACAGAGAGGGTAGGTATACAGAGATGCTGGTGTATATACTGTACGGAGAGGCAGGTGAATATACTGTACAGAGAAGCTGGTGTATACAGAGAGGCTGGTGTATATACAGAGAGGCTGGTGTATATACTGTACAGAGGCTGGGTAGTACAGTCCCCCCCTCATGGTCTGCACTCATCTGCTCAGGAGATCATGTGAGAAAGTTCCTACCAACTCTATGATATGGGTGAATCAAGGGAGGAGACTCACTCTCACACACACTGAACTCTGGCTGTCAGTGTCAGTAAAGAATGGAGTGCAGACTCAGTGAGAGTGCCGCAGCTGTGTGGGACAGCGCTGTGTCAGGCAGCCCGCAATATCGGGGCTATGGGCCCCAGATTCGGGGCTCCAGCCTTAATAGCCCCCCCCCTAATGACGCCACTGACTGTCAGAATACACTGATCAGCTGCTGCAGCTGCTGATTAACAAAATGTTTTCAGAATTCCCATTCCACATAAATTTATCAAATGATCAAAATCTGTAGAACCGGGGCGGCCACACATGGATCGAAATTTGGCCTACTAAAAGGCCATATTTTGATCCATCTATGGCCAGCTTTAGGGCTTATGTTGTTTTCCTAAGACTTTGCTTTCCTGGGTTTGACGTGCATTAGTAATGGGTAGTGATAAATGGGGAGTACTCAGAATGATCAGGGGTGGGTAGTGGAGTCCTAGGATGGAAAAGGACCTGGGGGTCCTAGTAGATCACAGGCTCAGCAATGGCATGCAATGCCAAGCTGCTGCTAACAAAGCAAACAGAATATTAGGATGCATTAAAAAGGGGATTAACACAAGAGATAAAGCGATAATTCTCCCACTGTACAAGACTCTGGTCCGGCCGCAACTGGAGTATGCTGTCCAGTTCTGGGCACCAGTCCTCAGAAAGGATGTACTGGAAGAGGAGCGAGTACAAAGAAGGGCAACAAAGCTAATAAAGGGACTGGAGGATATTAGTTATGAGAAAAGGTTGCGAGCACTGAACTTATTCTCTCTGGAGAAGAGACGCTTGAGAGGGGATATGATTTCAATTTACAAATACCGTACTGGTGACCCCACAATAGGGATAAAACTTTTCTGTTGAAGGGAGTTTAATAAGACACGTGGCCACTCATTAAAATTAGAAGAAGAAAAGAGGTTTAACCCTAAACTGCGCAGAGGGTGCTTTACTGTAAGTGTGGTAAGGATGTGGAATTCCCTTCCACAGGCGGTGGTTTCAGCAGAGGGGGAATCGATAGTTTCAAGAAACTATTAACTATTAGATAAGCACCTGAATGACCACAACATACAGGGATATACAATGTAATACTGACATGTAATCACACACATAGATTGGACTTGATGGACTTTTTTCAACCTCACCTACTATGTTACTATGTAACATTAATCACAGGTCAGAAAAATCCCATTGGCTTTAATGAACCAGTGCATATGGCAATTTAGAAGCTGTGTGTTAACCTGCTTTGCATCGCAATGTTTCTTTGGATGCAGCAAATCTTAATGAGGTGTGCTTTAACTAAAGGCAAAGCACAGAATGGAAAGTGCAGCATTTCACATGAACATCCATCTATATGAACCCTTGCTACAGTGTTTGCATTGTTCTTTTCTTCATCATCGCATACACATTTTACCATTAAAGAAGAGTTATGCATTTTGTTTTAATCTACTATACTGTATATTTATACTTGTGTTCCATTTATGTCATCAAAAAGGTTATTCAGTGATCAGATGAAGTTACTTTTTCATTGTGCCCTTATTTATGATATTTTGGAATACAGCATTAAGGGTTTTATGTTTGATCCCTATTATCTTCAGAAGCCCCCGATTCAATACAAGTAATGCTTTAAAAGTTGCCTCAAGATATTATTTTGTAGAATACAATATTTCTTTCATGGAAAGAGGTCGCTCTGCATGATTATGAGTAACGTGGACTGGAATATTCCAGGGAACAACTCAGCTTTGACTGTTACCGTTATAAAGTGATCATTGTTAATGGATAATTTTTCCCGTCATGGTCCATGCAGCATGTTTCACTGTAGCTCGACCTGTGACTGTCCAAGAAAAATGAATATGTTCCGGAGACACATTAAAAAGTATTGACTTTGACAGAAGAAATCATGTATTCTTGACATCACAGCAGAAAGATTAAATGTATACCTACTCAACAGATAATAAATCATATAAATGACGATTCCCTTGAAGAAAAATTTCCGGCTGAACATTGAAGTATGCAACAGCCCTAAAGTTTAATAAAATATTTGTCAATAAAACTTCCATTTCATTTTTACCTTGAAGTCGTTTTAAAGGCCTGGGTGTTTTTTACTTAAAAAAAAAATGCAGATTAACACCCCACTAATTAATCCCCCCCCCCCAAAAAAAACACTTAAAGTGGAATTCCACCCAAAAGCCGCATCGCTGGACCGTGGGACAGGTGAGTGTCTATTTATTAAAAGTCAGCAGCTACACTTTTTGTAGCTGCTGACTTATAATAAATGTAAAAATTACTGGAACTCCGCTTTAACTGAGCCCGTCAGTGATCCAGCATGGTCGCAGCTGCAGTCTTCTCTCCCCTCTCTTCCTCTTCTCACAAGCACTCAGACAGGAGTGGGCTCAATTGGCTCCTGCTGCTGTCAGTCAAATCCTGTGACAAGGGAGCAGGGGGCAACACACTGTCTGTGTCCTAAGAACGCAGGCAATGTGGCTTGGGAGCGAGCCCACAGGGGGACACCCATAAGAAGTGGCTTCCCATGGGGGGCTCACCGAGAAGAAGAGGAGCCAGGAGCCCTGGCGGCAGACCACAGAAGAGGAGGTTCTGGCGGTTCTATGCAAAACCATTGCACAGAGCAGGTAAGTATCAGTTGTTTGTTATTTATTTATTTTTTTAAATTTAATAACACTTTAATTATAATTCTTACAGATTGCACTTAAAGGATTGATTATAATACCGATCACATGAACTCCTGAAGAAAACAAGTGGTTGAAACGTGTAGAGCAGGGATATACAATTAGCGGACCTCCAGCTGTTGCAAAACTACAAGTCCCATCATGCCTCTTGATGCCATGCTTGTGGCTGTCAGAGTCTTGCTATGGTTCATGGGACTTGTAGTTCTGCAACAGCTGGAGGTCCACTAATTGCATATACCTGGTGTAGAGTTTTCATGTGAACCTTATCATCATCTCATAAGAATTTTTGTAGAATTGAATAGTAAATTCTATCATCAACATATGTCATGTTTACAGAGTGCACACAATGATCATATGCATGCTTTATCTATATGCAATAACAAAAAGTGCATATTCATCATTACCACAATCTTTATGTATGTGCCTTTAAAAGTCCATGCTACACATTTGTTTACTTAACATACTTGACAGTAGGTATTTACATTTTTTGTCTCCTCAAGTAAATGCATTTTAGTGAATTTCAAAAATTCCAAAACCTCCGGGGGTTTATACCATTCTTCCTTAGGCTGTCTTTATAACTCCGTCGGTGACTCTGTTACTGTTTAAGCTGGAAGGGGGTGTGTGGTGAAACCTGGGCCCAGTTACCCATTAGCATTATTCTCCGCTTGCAATTTTGGTATAGTAGTACTCTGTACTAGTTGTCATAGTTCTGTATTACCTTGCTTTATTCGATCAATTTGTTCCTAATACTTGGGACAGTGTCAATCTAATCTGGTGTTCATTTAACCGAGTGGGGAAGGGGGGGTCAAAGTGATAAAGGTGGCAGACCAGCTAAGAAGAGAGGGAAACCAGTTTCATTAACCACTTACAAACCAGTCAAGTGGTTAATATATCAGTTGCAGGATGAACTAATACATTAAAATTAGTTTAGGACTTTTTCTTTTGAATACTTATAAGGGGAGAACCACAGATGAATTCTGATTCTTACCCACTCAAGAAATGTCTGGATTAACACTTGTCATACAAATATACCAAAGCACTTTCAATTGTATATTTATCAGATTAAAGGGGAGCAAATTGAGAGGTTTGTTAGAGTCTGCATACACTTTAAAGTAGTTGTAAAGTCCCTGCGTTAAACTCCCATGATAGGTTCTATTAGGCAGTGGTGTATTTAGGTTTTGTACTGCCCTAGGCCTGACTAAACATGTGAGCCCCCTAATTTACATATGACCCACCCCTTCCTCTCGAGGCCACACCCTTTCCTGTTTAAGACCCACCCTGTCAGCAAATATTTTTATAGCATATATATATATATATATCTATATATATATATATATATATATATATATATATATATATATATATATATTCTTGATTGTATTTTAGTTTAATTGAACTAAAAAACAATCAAGAATATATATATATGCCATACAATTATTTTATTTATATATATATATATATATATATATATATATATATTATAACATCTTTAGTGATTTAATAATACCGAGTTTTCACAGTTAGTTGTAGAGAAGAAACATTTATCCTACTGATCTTGGCTAATACGTAAGATATTATCTGGGACTTTGTTTTAGTTAAACTAGGACCTGCTCGCCTATATGTCACTGGATTAGTAAGATTACGCCCATCTTGTTAAATATTCTACCACTGATTAAAATTATAGGATTATTTCACGTATTTGTATAATGACTTCAAAGTCCCTAGTCATTATACAAACAAGTGAAATAAACAGTCCCCTGGCCCAATCCGACACATAAGACTGGCGCTACACTAAAGCTGTATCGTAAACCAGCGAGGACTCTTTTGTGTGGGAGCCAGGGGGAGGCTGTTTTTTTCATGTGGGAGTGGTGGATTTTTTGCTGCCCCCCTGCAAAGTGCCGCCCTAGGCCTGGGCCTTGTTAGCCTAGGCCAAGACTTGTTGGCCTAGGCCAAGATACAGCATTCCTCTCAGGCCTGGCTCACACCTATACATATTTTAGTGCATTTTTCATTAACACTACAGTCCATTTAACATGGTTTCCTATGGGTCAAATTCACATATACAGTGGTGTGAAAAAGTGTTTGCCCCCTTCCTCATTTCCTGTTCCTTTGCATGTTTGTCACACTTAAGTGTTTCGGAACATCAAACCAATTTAAACAATAGTCAAGGACAACACAAGTAAACACAAAATGCAATTTGTAAATGAAGGTGTTTATTATTAAAGGTGAAAAAAAATCCAAACCATCATGGCCCTGTGTGAAAAAGTGATTGCCCCCTAAACCTAATAACTGGTTGGGCCACCCTTAGCAGCAACAACTGCAACCAAGCGTTTGCGATAACGTGCAATGAGGCTTTTACAGCGTCCTGGAGGAATTTTGGCCCACTCATCTTTGCAGAATTGTCCTAATTCAGTTACATTAGAGGGTTTTCGAGCATGAACGGCCTTTTTAAGGTCATACCACAACATCTCAATAGGATTCAGGTCAGGACTTTGGCTAGGCCACTCCAAAGTCTTCATTTTGTTTTTCTTCAGCCATTCGGTGGTGGACTTGCTGGTGTGTTTAGGATCATTGTCCTGCTGCAGAACCCAAGTTCGTTTCAGCTTGAGTACACGAACAGATGGTCGGACATTCTCCTTCAGGATCTCTTGGTAGACAGCAGAATTCATAGTTCCTTTTATCACGGCAAGTCTTCCAGGTCCTGAAGCAGCAAAACAGCCCAGGACCATCACACTACCACCACCATATTTTACTGTTGGTATAATGTTCTTTTTCTGAAATGCAGTGTTCCTTCTACGCCAGATATACTTGGACACACACCTTCCAAAGAGTTCCACTTTTGTCTCATCGGTCCACAGAATGTTGTCCCAAAAGTCTTGGGGATCATCAAGATGTGTTGTGGAGAAATTGAGACGAGCTTTGATGTTCTTTTTGCTCAGCAGTGGTTTTCTCCTTGGAACTCTGCCATGCAGGCCATTTTTGCCCAGTCTTTTCCTGATGGTGGAGGCATGAACGCTGACCTTAACTGAGGCAAGTGAGGCCTGCAGTTCCTTGGACGTTGTTGTGGGGTCTTTTGTGACCTCTTGGATGAGTCGTCGCTGCGCTCTTGGGGTAATTTTGGGCGGCCGGCCACTCCTGGGAAGGTTCACCACTGTTCCATGTCTTCGCCATTTGTGGATAATGGCTCTCACTGTGGTTCGCTGGATTCCCAAAGCTTTGGAAATGGCTTTATAACCCTTTCCAGACTGATAGATCTCAATTACTTTCTTTCTCAATTGTTCCTGAATTTCTTTGGGTCTCGGCATGATGTGTAGCTTTTAAGGATCTTCTGGTGGACCTTACTGTGTCAAGCAGCTCCTATTTAAGTCATGCCTTGATTGTGAACAGGTGTGGCAATAATCAGGCCTGGGTGTGGCTAGAGAAATTGAACTCAGGTGTGGACAACCACAGTTATAGTATGTTTTAACAAGGGGGGCAATCACTTTTTCACACAGGGCCATGATGGTTTGGATTTTTTTTCACCTTTAATAATAAACACCTTCATTTACAAATTGCATTTTGTGTTTACTTGTGTTGTCCTTGACTATTGTTTAAATTGGTTTGATGTTCCGAAACACTTAAGTGTGACAAACATGCAAAGGAACAGGAAATGAGGAAGGGGGCAAACACTTTTTCACACCACTGTATGCATTTTATGGAAAGGGCCAGGGACTTTTTTCAGTTTTTTGGTTCCATAGACTTCAATGGATCAAAATTGTGTATTGAAAAATGCAAAATGCACCTGGAATATGCAAACTGCAACCTGCATAGGTGACAACCAGGCATTATGGGGCAATAGCACCGGCAGTGTGTTTGTTTTTCAGCAATATAATCTCTAAATACCTTTTTCCCAGCAATGTTTCTGTGCAGTCACATGGTTTTCTATGGTCCAACTCCCTAGAATTGAAGAGAGGGGAGGGCAGGGGTGTGGAGAGGAGGGGCTCACACAGACCACAGAAATGACAGGAAGGGAGTGGGAGAGAGAGATACACATGCTGCAGAGAGAGAGCAGGATGATGGAAAGTCAGTTTACTGACAGGAACACAGGAACAGGCAGGATCAACCAGATATTATACTACATGGAAAAGGATGAACAACAATATGCAAAAAATTACTAGCACAAAAGTAATGAAGGAAGAAAGGATCAAAAATAGGAAGGATCGATCTAAACAAATAAGGATTTGTCAAGAAAGAGATCGGTCAGTCAATTGCAGCAAGGATCGGTTGGTCGTAAGGATCAAAGTAAGGAGAGATCGGTCGATCAAAAAAGGATCAAAGTATCAGCCGATTGAAGGAAAGATCAATTGATCACAGGAAGGATCGGTTGGTCAATTGCAGGAAGGATCTGTCGATTGCAGGAAGGATAAGTCGATTGCAGGAAGGATCAGTTGATTGCAGAAAGGATTGGTCGATTGCAGGAAGGATCGGCCGATCGATTACAGGAAGGATCGGTTGGTCAATTGCAGGAAGTATCAAAGTAATGAAGAATGGGTCGATTGGTCGCAGGAAGGATTGGTCAATTCAGTCGCAGGAAGGATTGGTCAATCGATCGCAGGAAGGATTGGTTAATCAGCCGCAGGAAATATTGGTCGATCGCTCAGTCACAGGAAGATGTTGGATTCATCACAGTGGAATGATTGGTCGAAGAAAGGATAGGTTGGTCGATCGCAGGAAGGGTCGTCAAAGGAAGGAACAGTCGGTTGATCGCCGGAAGGATTGGTCGGTCAATAGCAGGAAGGATTGGTTGGTCGATTGTTCATATCTTGGGAAAGCAATAAAGTTGTTAAAAATAAAGTTAGAGACATTTAAAAAAAAAAGTTTTGAATAAAGTAAATAATACAAATAATAAACATTTAAAGCGCTCCCCTCCCCGGTGCTTACGTGTAAAAGTGAATGCATACCTACATCATGCACGCATACGTAAACGGAGATCGCACCACACATATGAGGTATCACTGTGAACTTCAGAGTGAGAGCAGTAATTCTAGCTCCAGACCCCCTATGTAACTCTAAAGTGGTAACGTGTAAAGGCTTTAAAAGCATCGCTAATAGAGGTACCGTAGTTTAGCACTGTTCCACGTGTGTACGCAATTTTAAAGGGTGCCATGTTTGGTATCTAGATAAAGTATGTATAAGGGTGCTCTGAGTAACAAACCAAGCAGATATCAGTCTATGTTGAAATGTAAAGGGATCTTCATACACTTACGGCAGCACTTGAAGAGAAAAGCAGACTGGAGGTAAAATAGAAAGAAAATAAGTTCAGAAGTAAAACTTTATGTATCCCAAAAGGGTTAAAAACACTTACAAAAGGGTAGATGGGTAGGAGCACATCATCATAATAATATGGCAAGTGGTCCATCGTTCTGGTAGTCCCAGGGATACCTGAAGGTGTTACTTTATGGCAGCATGTTCTGAAGTGGTCAGCAGAGGGAAGCCACAGCTCTCCGGATACTGGGGAGAAAGCTAAGCTGTCTAAGACAGCATGGAAACAGAATCCCGGAAGTGACGTCAGCGGGAAGGGACCAGCAACCAGTGTGGACCGCAAGTCAGAAGTGATGTCATCAACATGCAACGCGTTTCGGAACAGCTAATTGGTTCCTTCTTCAAGCAATGACCTTGACGCCACTTCCGGAATTCGGTTTCCATGTTAGTCTTTATCCCTCTCCTAACCCCCTCCGGTGCCTCACAGTGATCCGGCACAGGCAGTTGTGACAGCCTTAAATAGAGGAGTTCCCAGACCACAGATGTCTCCATAAAGAGGACCTGTTATGCTTTATTTCTATCACAAGGGATGTTTACATTTCTTGTGATAGAAATGAAAGTAAAAGTAATACAAATGTTGTGCTGTTACTAAATTAAATGTGTATTAGCTATACATATTTCAATACAAAGGATCATAGTATCAAAAATTAATGTTATATGTGTACCAGCATCATAAATCCAAATACAATGGAAAATTATAATTCAGAGGGAGGCACTGCTACACAATTCCAAAGTGACACAAAAATGAAAAATATCAATTAATAAATCAATAAACATGAATCCTGATGGAAGTCCACCACCTATATGCAAATGCCCAAATGAAATTAGTAGTTATGTGTAGGAAGGTTCCACCACCATTGCAAATCTTATCATATGTTTCCACTTGTGAATGACTGCAAGCAGCCTTGCGAATTCAACATCACCACCAATTGCAGCTTCTTACCAAGTGATAAGACCCCAAATTATAGGTGGTCTGATATCAGCATGTTATCAGTAATCATCCATCCAGCCTAGGAACCATGGGGATATCCCAGCAACAGGTTGTTCAATGGCACTTCAGGAACTACAGGGTACATCAGCAGGGATTCACTGTTTGCACCTCCTCTCCGCCATTTAAGAGAATAGACAAGCATTCCATAGTGCAACCCGCAGAAGTATTTGTGCTCCTACTTACATAGGTGCAAGAATAAATTGCATGAAAACACAACCACCACCACTGCTAGCTCCAGCTGGTGTAATGATGTCCGCACAAGCTTCACCCCCATTGCATTTCAACCAATAGGCCATTCTCAACTCCTAATGCCATGTACACACGGTCGGAATTTCCGATGGAAACAGTCCGATGGGAGCTTTTCATCTGATTTTCCAACCGTGTGTATGCCCATTGGTCTTTTTCTGTCAGAATTTCCGATGGACTTTGGATTGAGAACCTGTTCTTAATTTTTCAGACGGAAAACCTTTCTATCCGATTTTGCGATCGCGTGTATGCAATTCTGACAAGCAAAATTCCGACGCATGCTCGGAAACAATTTGAAATTCCATCAGAGCTTTTTCCGACGAGAATTCCGACCGTGTGTACGCAGCATTAGATCACATTTAATTTAGCAGCACAGTGCAACATTTGTATTCCTTTTTATTTAGGTTTAGCACTGGTATTATGTGTTTGTGAGTGCAGCTATGGCGAGTTTTTCATTTTTGTTTAAAGCTGAGCAACAAGCGCAGTTTTTCTACCATATAGGAATAAGTGATTAAAAAATAAATAAAAAATTAAAGGGATAGTAAAAAAGTTAAAAAAGTAATAAAAAAATGTTGTGGCCCCATAACGCGGACATAGGTCTTGCAAGCATATGTAAACAGTGTTCGCACCACACATGTGAGGTATTGTCGCAAACGTTATAGCGAGAGCTATAATTCTAGTGCTAGACCTCCTTTGTAAGTATCGTAGTTTGTGGCCATTACACAAGCACGCACAATTTTAAAGCATGGCATGTTAGGTATCTATTTACAGTGGTGTGAAAAAGTGTTTGCCCCCTTCCTCATTTCCTGTTCCTTTGCATGTTTGTCACACTTAAGTGTTTCGGAACATCAAACCAATTTAAACAATAGTCAAGGACAACACAAGTAAACACAAAATGCAATTTGTAAATGAAGGTGTTTATTATTAAAGGTGAAAAAAAAATCCAAACCATCATGGCCCTGTGTGAAAAAGTGATTGCCCCCCCTTGTTAAAACATACTATAACTGTGGTTGTCCACACCTGAGTTCAATTTCTCTAGCCACACCCAGGCCTGATAATTGCCACACCTGTTCACAATCAAGGCATCACTTAAATAGGAGCTGCTTGACACAGTAAGGTCCACCAGAAGATCCTTAAAAGCTACACATCATGCCGAGACCCAAAGAAATTCAGGAACAAATGAGAAAGAAAGTAATTGAGATCTATCAGTCTGGAAAGGGTTATAAAGCCATTTCCAAAGCTTTGGGAATCCAGCGAACCACAGTGAGAGCCATTATCCACAAATGGCGAAGACATGGAACAGTGGTGAACCTTCCCAGGAGTGGCCGGCCGCCCAAAATTACCCCAAGAGCGCAGCGACGACTCATCCAAGAGGTCACAAAAGACCCCACAACAACGTCCAAGGAACTGCAGGCCTCACTTGCCTCAGTTAAGGTCAGCGTTCATGCCTCCACCATCAGGAAAAGACTGGGCAAAAATGGCCTGCATGGCAGAGTTCCAAGGAGAAAACCACTGCTGAGCAAAAAGAACATCAAAGCTCGTCTCAATTTCTCCACAACACATCTTGATGATCCCAAGACTTTTGGGACAACATTCTGTGGACCGATGAGACAAAAGTGGAACTCTTTGGAAGGTGTGTGTCCAAGTATATCTGGCGTACAAGGAACACTGCATTTCAGA
Organism: Lithobates sylvaticus; assembly: GCA_028564925.1. Classification (NCBI taxonomy): domain Eukaryota; kingdom Metazoa; phylum Chordata; class Amphibia; order Anura; family Ranidae; genus Lithobates; species Lithobates sylvaticus. The sequence goes on along the minus strand of CM053029.1, from coordinate 245,479,480 downwards.
AAAAGAACATTATACCAACAGTAAAATATGGTGGTGGTAGTGTGATGGTCTGGGGCTGTTTTGCTGCTTCAGGACCTGGAAGACTTGCTGTGATAAAAGGAACTATGAATTCTGCTGTCTACCAAGAGATCCTGAAGGAGAATGTCCGACCGTCTGTTCGTGTACTCAAGCTGAAACGAACTTGGGTTCTGCAGCAGGACAATGATCCTAAACACACCAGCAAGTCCACCACCGAATGGCTGAAGAAAAACAAAATGAAGACTTTGGAGTGGCCTAGCCAAAGTCCAGACCTGAATCCTATTGAGATGTTGTGGTATGACCTTAAAAAGGCCGTTCATGCTCGAAAACCCTCTAATGTAACTGAATTAGGACAATTCTGCAAAGATGAGTGGGCCAAAATTCCTCCAGGACGCTGTAAAAAGCCTCATTGCACGTTATCGCAAACGCTTGGTTGCAGTTGTTGCTGCTAAGGGTGGCCCAACCAGTTATTAGGTTTAAGGGGCAATCACTTTTTCACACAGGGCCATGATGGTTTGGATTTTTTTTCACCTTTAATAATAAACAACTTCATTTACAAATTGCATTTTGTGTTTACTTGTGTTGTCCTTGACTATTGTTTAAATTGGTTTGATGTTCCGAAACACTTAAGTGTGACAAACATGCAAAGGAACAGGAAATGAGGAAGGGGGCAAACACTTTTTCACACCACTGTACTCTGCACATCTATTATATTTTGCACACATTTTTTTTTTATATATTGTGTTTTTTTGCAATAAAATTTATTAAAATTAATTTTTTTCCCCAAAAATTGTGTTTGAAAAACGGCAGCGCAAATACCATGTGACATAAAAAATTGCAACGACCAACATTTTATTCTCTATGGCCTCTGCTTAAAAAAGTATATATAATGTTTGGGGGTTCTAGGTAACTTTCTAACAAAAAAAAAAAATAGAATTTGACATGAAAACAGAAACAAAAAGTGTCAGAATAGGCCTGGTCTTCAAGTGGCTGCACACATTACACATTGTTAGGCACATGGTTAGCCCCTTGATTGCCCCTAGATGTTATCCCCTTCCCAGCCAGTGTCATTAGTACAGTGTCAGTGCACAGTATTATTGCTGATCACTGTATTAGTGTCACTAGACATGCGATCAGCTGTGTAGCTGACTGCCCGTACAGTTACTAAATGACAGGAGAAGGGGAAGTAGTGGCGCGCAAAGGGTTAAAACTAAACTAAAAGCAGGTAAAAGAAATCAGGTGAATAAATCCAGTTAGGGTATGGGGACGTGTTGTGAATAGAATAGTGTAAAAGGATTCACATAAAAGTGTGCCAGTGATTGTAGAGATAAAATCACAAATATGTAAAATACATCAAAACGTAGTTAAAAAGCAAAATGACAGGAAGCATCAATGAATTACATTGAGTGCTCATCATTTAGAACTACAAGCCGTCAGCCGCAAAGGTTGTCGGTACTTGCAGTTTGTTCATTCACAGAACTCTGTGAATAAAGCATGTGGGCATGTGGCGGAGCCATGTTCTCTTCAAATTGTGAGAGTGGGTCCGGGGAGAGGATCCCCAGCGCGCTGTCACATTTAGAAGGGGGATCGACAGGCTCCATGAGCGGGGAGATTTGAAGAGGGGAAAGAAGGGTTTGTAATGGGATGTGAAGGTGTATTTTTGCTGGGAGGGAATTTCTGGGTCGGGTATTTGTGCTGGGATGAGGATTTGTGCTAGGAGGGGGGATTTAGTGGGTGTGAGAAGATATGTGTTTGGGAGAGGGATTTGGGGGAGAGGATTTGTGCTAGAAGTGGAGAAAAGATTTACGCTAGGAAGATCTGTGCTGGAAGAGGGATCTGGGGGGACTTGTGCTGGGGGGGGGGGAGATTTTGCTAGGAGAAGGAATCTGGGGGGGGGGGTGGAGTGTGCTGGTAAGGGGGATTGGGGAAGGAAGGGGGAGATGATTTGTGTTGGGAGGGAGGATTTGTGATTTTGGGTCATGCAAATTAGTGCTGGATTTTTATTTTTTTGGAGGGAAGGGAGTGGGGATTTTTGCTGAAAGGGTCTCCTGCATTATGTGTATTGAATTCCTATCACCTGCACTCTGTGCATTACACTCTCCTGTCCTCTGCATTCTGTGCATTACAGACTCCTGCATGAAAATGCACGTTTGTCTGTGTAGACAAAAATCCTTGCACTGGCCCTACACTTGCCCAGCTACCTCTGCCTCATCAGGTGTGGCATCTGTGAGCTATTGAGGAAGGAAAGAAGAGAAACTTGTCTTTCCTGGAAGTGTCCAGGAGCTCTGAAAGTTGTAGGGAAATGTGACCTGCACCTGAGCAAGGTAAATATAAATAAATAGGCACTGCCAGTTGGGTAAATGTGTGCCAAGTCAGAGGTGGAAGTTGGCCTTCAGCACTCTTGAAACTGAACAGGCCACAGAGTATGGCTAACTTGTTTAACCAGCTCGAACAGAACCATGCACGTGGCTTGTCTCCTAAACCAGGTTACGGTTTTGTGGATTTCACATGGACCCTGACACTTGTAAGACCTGTCAGATCTCTTATACGCCATGGGGGAAATTATTCTGCAGTATAGTATACAATCCTTCAGGATGAGTTGGGGCCACTCACTCAGCATTTTGAGGGTTTATGGTAGTAGCTTTGATGTTTCTGAAGGATTGGGCCACTGCTGTAACTGTATTGCCTTTGAGAGGTGGGCAACCATCCTCACTGTCTCTGCCCATTTATACTCTTTCAGTATAAGGATGAGGTTCACCTGAGGCCTACTCTTAGGCCTTACTCCAGTCAAATCAGGGATTTCTAACACTTTAGCTTAGTCAGCCACAGCTTTGATTCTTGGATGGCTAGTTGTTCACCTTGCTGCCCTACTGCTAGGAGTTAAGCTGTGGGGAGGCAAGGTGGAATTACTACATATCCAAGAACAAAAGATTTGGTTGTTTAACGTTTTTTACCGTGTATAATTCATGCAGTCGCAATAGAGATGGCCCAGTTTAACAGCCCCAGCATAGATATAGTGGACTTGCTCATCTTTGCTGTCCCCAAGGTGGTGTTCACCGTCTCAACAAAGGGACACTGCCACGTTTCCGCATTAAAGGAGTACTACTGTCTGTGCTTCAATGCAGATAACTCTCCCTGGAGCTAAGCCAACCCTTCTGTCAGTTTCCGAATGGCCAATTCCCATGAAGCCTGCTATTTGGTTCCAGGTGAGTTTATTGATTTTCCACCTGTTACTGCCATAGGTGCGCTCTGAGCCTGTACGTCTCTGCTCCAGACATGCTATGGCTTCTTCTACAAAAAGGTAAGCCAATGCCCCCCCAACACACTGCAGCCATTGTGCTATGTGCTGGGTGCTCAGTGTGCCCCTGTGCCTTTAAGAAGGGGTGGGCTCCATTCAGTCAATCTGCCCTCTATCTCTCCATCAGAATGCATGTGCTTCCACTGTGGAGTCACTTATAAGTCAGTGATAGGACTGCAGATACTAGGGTGCCTTGGCGGGGCCTGTAGCTTATGTGTATATTTGCAAACGTGTGCAGAATAAACCCATTTTTAACGCATACTGTTATGGTAAGATACGTTTAAATGCTTTGTGTGTTGCAGTGCACTGTTGCCAAAAATGGTGGAGATGTGTTATTTCAAGCCTTTAGTTAGATTGAGGTACCATTAAAAGTATATGGGCTGACTAATGCAACCTGCATCAACACACTGTGCTCTTGTTAATGCAAGCAAAGGTATGAATGGAACCTTTACCTGTATAGTCCAATATTCACAAGCAAGGCACTTACATGGGAATTTTATTTGAGTTGTGCTTTGAGTTATCTAATGCCAACACAGTGAGGCAGAGGAAGACAGATTTTCAGGGGTCAAGTCCTGGGGAAAAAAGTGTGGGAACTCCCACCCAAGATCCACTCGCCCACCATGCACCAACGCTTCAAAAGTGGTATTTTTCATCCAATTTTCGTATTGTGTGTATGAAGCTTAACTGTTAGTACATAAAAAAAACAATCCCCAATAAACATAAATACGATAATTCTCTGAATAATCAGCATTCATTCAATTGTGCTTCCATGCAAATGTGAACAGCATGTTCTGATCTTTATTGGGGAATGTTATTTTGTATATAGAGTGTTCATGTGGTGAGTTTACACTTTTCATTGAACAGATCACCTCTCTCCCTGCATGTCCTGTGAGCAGAATAGCTGTGCTCCTCCTCTGGGTTCTCTCATCATATGAAACTGAAGATAGAGGAGGGGGGAATTCAGCGGGACACACAGAGCAAGTATGCAGGAGACTGGGGGGGTGAGGAGACAGAAAATCAGGAGGGGCCGGCGGGGAGGAGCGCATCACGAGAGGTCTGACTAAATACAATCTCTTAGCAGCAGGGACCTGATCTACCTGTCAGCTAGCTGTGATTGACAGGTAGATCGAAGCGGAAGCTGTCATGGGGCCCCCTACTGGCAATGCTTGAATGGTCAGGTGTGCAGCATTTAGTATTGCGAGCTGTGTCGGCAGCTGCTGGTGTAGCTCCTGCCACACAGCTTGCATACTTCAAAGTCTTGCAGGACACGGCTGCTAACGGGAACTGAGTTCCTGTTGTGGAAAAAGTACAGGAACTCCGTTCCCATGCGTTCCCGCAGGACTTGAGCTCTGCAGATTTTTGTGACAAAGCGGTATTAAGGAATTCCTGGCCTTTTTAGGAAATAACTGTTAAAAAAACAGTGATCACCGGGTGGGTGTTCATGTGCTTAGCTCTCATTCTTTTCATTGTGACCATAAAGCATTAGAATTGACCTGATATCAGTGCATATGAACAGTTACACTAATGAGCACAGTATTGTCCCCATTCCGGTAATTGTGTATGCTTAAATGGGTTTCATGCAGGGAGGAATATAGAATTGTTTATTAAGAAAGTAAATTTACATTCCTTTCGGATAAAGGTAAATTACACCTCATTAGAATTTAACAATAAAGATATTAAGGGGGCACTAGTGTTCTGATTGTAATGAATGTGCCTTAAACACCAATATCAAATATAATCCTAAAAGGAAAATAAAAAATTAATTAAAAGAAAATACAATAAAATCATATAAAGATGAAAAAATATATAACACAAGTTCTGATATCATTTAACTAACCAAATTCTAAAGAATAGTGTCCATAAATATATCATTTATTTTCTTCAATGTTACCGAGTGTAAGTTTACACAACAGGGTGGCAGCTTTGTCATCACTAGTATTTTTTCACCATCATGTTATATTTTATTCTTTCACGGTTTTGGCACGGAGGGTCAAAAATATTTTTAAGTCATTAGGATTTCGATTTGCAATTAGTGGATCACTAAAATTGATATTTCTGTTATAGATGGATTTGTTTGATTTGTTTATAATTTTTTTTAACCCAATGGCCTTTTGTGCTTCCTTGGGGGTTTAGCAACACAACCACCTGGCTGGAGTACCATTTCCAGTTCTACTCTCTGCTTTCTCTCTTACATTTATGCTGCATTGATCAAATAGGGTAAGCAATGTGTGTGGGTGAGGTGAAGTGTTACATTGGGTCTGATTTAATTCTGTATCTCAACAGATGCAGGTTATAAGTAAACATTTTGAGATGCACAATCTTCATTTTAACATTTAACACACAAAGTATTGGATTTATATTTCTCTACTCCTAGGCCAACTGTCTTGGCCGCTCTTAACCTTTGCTCATGTCAACTAGCTAGCTTTAGTAAGAGTTTAAAAGGTTAGATATCATAAGTGCATGCTGAGGCTTGGGACAGAAAGGCCGAAATAAGTTTACCCATTTGTTGTAGTAGACTGTCAGTTTTAGGTGTACGGATCCAGTAAGCAGTACAGAAATACAAAAATATGCAGGTAGGGTGGCAGTATGGAACTTTTTAGATATACGGTACATGGAAATGTATTGCTATTAATCATAAACGTGATGTGCAGGTGACTTTGTTCCACCCTAAGCAACTCTGCCGCCTTAGGCCATAGCCTCTGTGCTAGCTCAGTCTGCAAGAAGTTCAACTTATGTACCATATATTAAGAACATAGTAACCATGCCTCTGCAAAGCATGCAAACTAAGTCGGTAACTAGACATAAATAAGCATTTATTTCAAATAGGTAATCTTATTTTCACCATGTTGTATATCTTTTGGGAACTGTTGCTAGCAACATAACTGCTTTTCTGAAATGATCCTAGCTGTCTGCGGGTCAGCTCTCTGCTACCACTACTGTAAAGACAAGAGATATATAGTGTGGATCTATAACTTGGTTAGCACTAGGGATGGGCCGAACAGACCCCTGTTCCGTTTGCACCAAAACTTTTGAACACGTGAAAGTTCGGACCCGAATAACGAACCCATTAAAGCCAATGGGACCCGAATGTCAAAAATCAAAAGTGCCCATTTTGAAGGCTTATATGCAAGTAATTGGGCATACAATGGTTACAGGGGTCCGGGTCCTGCCCTGGGGGACATGTGTTAATAAAAAAAAAAGTTTGTGAAAAACGTCACTTTTAAATGAGCAGTGATTTTTTTTTTATTTTTAAAGTGAAAGCATAAAAATGAAAAATTCCTTCCAATATAGTGCCTGGGGGGTCCCCTTCGTCTACCTGTAAAGTGGCAGATCTGTACCATGTCTAGAATCTTCTGCAGCAATAATTGCATTTATAAATCTAAAAAAAATAAAAAATTCCCTGCAAGCTTTTTATTTTGCTCAGTAGGGATGAGCCGAACACCCCCGGTTCGGTTCGCACCAGAACCTTCGAACCGACCGAAAGTTCGCGCGAATTTTCGAACCCTATACGTTATAATGGACGCGAACGTTCGAAATCAAAAGTGCTAATTACAACGGCCAATATGCATGTTAATGTCATAAAACAGGTTTGGGGACCCGGGTCCTGCCCCAGGGGACATATATCAATGCAAAAAGAACTTTTAAAAACTAACGTTTTTTCGGGAGCAGTCATTTTAATGATGCATAAAGTGAAAAAAAAAAAGTGAAATTTTCCTTTAAATATGGTACCTGGGGGGTGTCTAAAGTATGCCTGTGAAGTGGCATGTGTTTCCCGTGTTTAGAACTGTCCTTGCACAAAATGACATTTGTAAAGGAAAAAAAGAAGCCATTTAAAACCACTTGCGGCTTTAGGTTTGTTCTTAAGTAGAATCTGAACAGGTACATTATGAAGTGTAGCTCCATCCCAAAAAAATCTATTTTTAAGCTTTTTGGAGAACATAGGGAGGGGTTATCACCCCTGTAACATTTGCTGTCTTTGCACATCTGTTCAGAACATGTCACCTAACTTTCCGTCCCAATGACAAATGTTTTTGGAAAAAGTGGGGTTTTAATTGAAACAAGGATTGGTGATAAAGTATCAGTAGAGAGGAGATACCTTTTTCCCAAATTAAATCTAACAGGATAGAATTTCCCTTCCTAGGGGTAGATTTCCTCTCACTTCCTGTTTTCTCTTTCCATTTGCAAGTAGGAGTCGTTTGTAAGTTGGATGTTTGAAAGTAGGGGCCTGGCGTATATACTCTGCAGAAATTTGCCCTATTAGATGTTGGTGTAGCCACAAGACTGGTGGGCACAGGAATGGGCCCTGCTGTGAGTTAATAGATCAAGATTTGTAATTGCATGCACCTGTTGAACAGGGCAGAAAAATTGGGGGTGGTGGTGGTGGTGGTGGACGTTTTTGCCACAAGACTGTAAGCTCTCACAGTTACTCTTGGTGGGCGCAGGAATGGGCCCTGCTGTGAGTTATTAGATCAAGATTTGTAATTGCAAGCACCTGATGAACAGGGCAGAAAAATTGGGCCTTTGGCGGTGGTGGTGGACGGTGTTGCCACAAGACTGTAGGCCCTCATAGTTACTCTTGGTGGGCGCAGGAATGGGCCCTGCTGTGAGTTATTAGATCAAGATTTGTAATTGCAAGCACCTGATGAACAGGGCAGAAAAATTGGGCCTTTGGCGGTGGTGGTGGACGGTGTTGCCACAAGACTGCAGGCCCTCATAGTTACTCTTGGTGGGCGCAGGAATGGGCCCTGCTGTGAACTATTAGATCAAGATTTGTAATTACCCGCCCCTGTTAAACAGGGGCTGAAAAATTGTGCCTTAGGCACTGGTGCTGGTGCCACAACACTGCAACACGGCCCTCACAGAGACTGTACTTGGAGCACAGCAGTCACACGTGTTGCGAAGCATTTTTTTTAAAAAATTGTAAGTACCCGCCCCTGTTAAACAGGGGCTGAAAAATTGTGCCTTAGGCACTGGTGCTGGTGCCACAACACTGCAACACGGCCCTCACAGAGACTGTACTTGGAGCACAGCAGTCACACGTGTTGCGAAGCATTTTTTTAAAAAATTGTAAGTACCCGCCCCTGTTAAACAGGGGCTGAAAAATTGTGCCTTAGGCACTGGTGCTGGTGCCACAACACTGCAACACGGCCCTCACAGAGACTGTACTTGGAGCACAGCAGTCACACGTGTTGCGAAGCATTTTTTTAAAAAATTGTAAGTACCCGCCCCTGTTAAACAGGGGCTGAAAAATTGTGCCTTAGGCACTGGTGCTGGTGCCACAACACTGCAACACGGCCCTCACAGAGACTGTACTTGGAGCACAGCAGTCACACGTGTTGCGAAGCATTTTTTTAAAAAATTGTAAGTACACGCCCCTGTTAAACAGGGGCTGAAAAATTGTGCCTTAGGCACTGGTGCTGGTGCCACAACACTGCAACCCGGCCCTCACAGATACTGTACTTGGAGCACAGCAGTCACACGTGTTGCGAAGCATTTTTTTAAAAAATTGTAAGTACCCGCCCCTGTTAAACAGGGGCTGAAAAATTGTGCCTTAGGCACTGGTGCTGGTGCCACAACACTGCAACACGGCCCTCACAGAGACTGTACTTGGAGCACAGCAGTCACACGTGTTGCGAAGCATTTTTTTAAAAAATTGTAAGTACACGCCCCTGTTAAACAGGGGCTGAAAAATTGTGCCTTAGGCACTGGTGTGGTGGCATGGATCATTGAGGAGGAGGAAGAGGATAGTCAGTGAACATAAGAGGACAGTCACTCAGCATCAGCATAGGCAGTCTTGAAGGGATGTGACATTAAAAATTATTTGGTTATATCCGCCTCAGGTGCCTGGTAGCTGGTGGTGATCCAAGACTGATTCATTTTGATGAATGTCAGTCGATCAACCGAGGCGGTGGACAGGCGCACCCTATGATCAGTCACAAATCCTCCAGCAGCACTGAATGTGCGTTCGGAAAGAACGCTGGAGGCAGGACAGGCCAGTAGCTCAATTGCATACTGTGCAAGCTCTGGCCAGTGATCCATCCTCAGGACCCAGTAAGCCAGAGGATTTTCGGTGGGAAAGGTGTCCAAGTCTGACCTTGCCCCAAGGTATTCCTGCACCATGTATATCAGACGCTGGCGATGGTTGCTGGAACCGATCATACCTTGGGGCTGCGGACTAAAAAATTGTCTGAACGCATCGGTCAGACGTCCACCTTCCCCACCGCTCCTTCTGCCACTGACCGAAGCCTCAGCAACTCGTCGCCCAGGACCAGGAGTTTGTAGCCTCCCAGTTTCTGGGAACGCGTTGCACAGACCTTTCTGCAAGGCCTCCCTGAGATGTCTCATCCTCTGCTCCCTCTGCGACGGCAAGATAAGGTCCGCAACCTTACCCTTGTACCGCGGATCAAGGAGAGTGGCCAGCCAGTAATGGTCCCTCTCCTTGATCCGAAGAACACGAGGATCCTTCCGCAGGCTTTGCAGGATCAGGGAGGCCATGCAGCGTAGGTTAGCTGAGGCATTCGGTCCGGAGTCTTCTGGGTCACTGAGGATGACATGATCGCCAGCCACCTCCTCCCAGCCACGTACAAGTCCACTGGTTTGTTGGGACTGTACATCATCCCTAAAAGACTGCTGCTGCTGATGCTGAGTGCCAGGCTCCACCTCCATGCTCACACAATCCTCCTCCTCCTCCTCCTCCTCCTCCTCTTCCTCTTCCTGTGTGATGGGTGGGACCTTGAGAGGCAAGGAAGTCCTCCTCTTCCTGCCTCTGTTCTGCCTCAAGTGCCCTGTCCATTATCCCACGCAGCGTATGCTCCAACAGGTGGACAAGAGGGACAGTGTCACTGATGCATGCACTGTCACTGCTCACCATCCTCGTGGCCTCCTCAAATGGTGAGAGGACAGTGCATGCATCCCTGATCATGCTCCACTGACGTGGGGAAAAAAAAACAAGCTCCCCTGACCCTGTCCTGGTGCCGTAGTCGCAAAGGTACTCATTGATGGCCCTCTGCTGCGTGTGCAGTCGCTGCAGCATGGCCAACGTTGAGTTCCACCTGGTGGGCATGTCACATATTAGGCGGTTCTTGGGCAGGTTCAGCTCCTTTTGCAGCTCAGTCAGCCGAGCACTGGCATTATAAGATCGGCGGAAATGCACACAGACTTTCCTGGCCTGCCTCAGGACATCCTGTAAGCCTGGGAACCTGCCCAAGAACCGCTGCACCACCAGGTTGAGGACGTGAGCCATGCAGGGCACATGGGTGAGCTGCCCCTGTCGCAGGGCGGAGAGGAGGTTGGTGCCATTGTCAGAAACGACCATTCCTGGCTTAAGCTGACGTGGCGTCAACCACCTCTCGGCCTGCCCCTGCAGAGCTGCCAGAACCTCTGGCCCAGTGTGGCTCCTGTCCCCCAAACACACCAGCGCAAGCACGGCATGGCATCTTTTTGCCTGCGTACTTGCGTAGCCCCTTGTACGCCTACGGAGCACCGCTGGTTCCAAGGACAGAGCACTGGAGGAAGAAGAAGAGGAGGGGGTGGAGGAGAGAGGTGTGTCACAACCAGTAGCAGTAGTCGCGTTTTGGAGGCGTGGTGGCGGAACAACCTCCAACACTACTGCACCTTGTCCTGCATCCCTCCCAGCTGCCAATAGAGTGACCCAATGGGCCGTGAAAGAAAGGTACCTTCCCTGTCCATGCCTGCTGGACCATGAGTCAGCAGTAATATGCACCTTACCGCTGACCGCCCTGTCCAGCGAGGCATGGACATTGCCCTCCACATGCCGGTAGAGAGACGGAATCGCCTTCCGCGAGAAAAAGTGGCGTTTGGGAACCTGCCACTGAGGAACCGCACATTGAACAAACTCACGGAAGGGGGCCGAGTCTACCAACTGAAAAGGCAGCAGTTGAAGTGCTAGCAATTTAGCCAGGCTAGCATTCAACCGCTGGGCATGTGGATGGCTGGGAGTGTACTTCTTTCTACGGTCCAGCAGCTGGGGCAGGGAAATTTGCCTGCTGCAATCGGACGTCGGTGTACTGCAAGTACTTGGTTGTGACACACCTAATTCTACACCTTCAGTCCTCTCAGAGCAGCTTTCAGAGAGGACTGAAGGTGTAGTGGGGATGGAGATCCCAGCTGAGGAGGAGCAAGGAGAGGTCCGCTTAGTTCTTTGGTGTGGGTCTTTTATGTGTGCCTGCCAACGAGCTGCATGGCAGGTCGCCATATGTCTGGTCATGCTTGTGGTGCCCAAGCGGCTGATGTTTTGGCCACGCGAGATACGCTTGAGACAAATATTGCAAATAGCAGTGGTGCGATCTGCTGCACTCGTCTCAAAAAAGGCCCACACCAAAGAACTTTTCTGATAACGTGCAGAGGCAGCGCCCTGCACAGGCGGAGCTCTGCGGTGTTGTACAGTTGCTGTGCTGGCCTCTACCTGGCCTCCAGGGGGCATCCTGCCTCGTTGGACATGTGACGCCGCATCCTCCTCCTCCTCGTCCTCCTCCTCATCCTCTCTCCCTTCAGGCACCCACGTGGAGTCAGTGACCTCATCATCCCCTCCCTCTTCACCACTAGAGCAAACCTGGCAGTAAGCTGCAGCTGGTGGAACAGTACTGCCAGATTCCTCAAGCTGGGTATCATCATCCGAGCCTTCGAATCGTTGGGCATCCTCCTGGAGCATGTACCCAACACTGTGCTCAAAGAGTTCGGGGGACTCCTCAGGAGGACATGGTGGGTCTAGGGAAGGGGTGGATGATGATGCTCTGTCAGTACCCTGAGCCTGGGTGAGAGAGGATGAGGAGGATGAGGAGGGCTTGGTCATCCATTCTACCAAGCCTTCAGCATGATGCGGCTCCACATGTCCAGCTGCCGAAAACAAAGACGCGCGTGTCCCATGGCCACGTCCACTAGAAACAGAGCCTGCCTGCCCTGTGTTCTTGGCTCTGCACGCTCTGCCTCCCCTTGGTGGTCTTCCAGCCATTGTAGTCGGTAGTCCTGTGGGTGCTGCTGAGAAGAATATATAGGAGCTCTGTGTGATGCCACTAACACACTAGAAGTCCTGTGGGTGCTGCTGAGAAGAAAATATAGGAGCTCTGTGTGATGCCACTAACACACTAGAAGTCCTATGGGTGCTTCTGCAAAGAAAATATAGGAGCTCTGTGTGATGCCACTAACACACTAGAAGTCCTATGGGTGCTTCTGCAAAGAAAATAGAGGAGCTCTGTGTGATGCCACTAACACACTAGAAGTCCTGTGGGTGCTTCTGCAAAGAAAATAGAGGAGCTCTGTGTGATGCCACTAACACACTAGAAGTCCTGTGGGTGCTTCTGCAAAGAAAATAGAGGAGCTCTGTGTGATGCCACTAACACACTAGAAGTCCTGTGGGTGCTGCTGAGAAGAAAATAGAGGAGCTCTGTGTGATGCCACTAACACACTAGAAGTCCTGTGGGTGCTTCTGCAAAGAAAATAGAGGAGCTCTGTGTGATGCCACTAACACACTAGAAGTCCTGTGGGTGCTTATGCAAAGAAAATAGAGGAGCTCTGTGTGATGCCACTAACACACTAGAAGTCCTGTGGGTGCTTCTGCAAAGAAAATAGAGGAGCTCTGTGTGATGCCACTAACACACTAGAAGTCCTGTGGGTGCTGCTGAGAAGAAAATAGAGGAGCTCTGTGTGATGCCACTAACACACTAGAAGTCCTGTGGGTGCTTCTGCAAAGAAAATAGAGGAGCTCTGTGTGATGCCACTAACACACTAGAAGTCCTGTGGGTGCTTATGCAAAGAAAATAGAGGAGCTCTGTGTGATGCCACTAACACACTAGAAGTCCTGTGGGTGCTTCTGCAAAGAAAATAGAGGAGCTCTGTGTGATGCCACTAACACACTAGAAGTCCTATGGGTGCTTCTGCAAAGAAAATAGAGGAGCTCTGTGTGATGCCACTAACACACTAGAAGTCCTGTGGGTGCTTCTGCAAAGAAAATAGAGGAGCTCTGTGTGATGCCACTAACACACTAGAAGTCCTGTGGGTGCTTATGCAAAGAAAATAGAGGAGCTCTGTGTGATGCCACTAACACACTAGAAGTCCTGTGGGTGCTTCTGCAAAGAAAATAGAGGAGCTCTGTGTGATGCCACTAACACACTAGAAGTCCTGTGGGTGCTGCTGAGAAGAAAATATAGGAGCTCTGTGTGATGCCACTAACACACTAGAAGTCCTATGGGTGCTTCTGCAAAGAAAATATAGGAGCTCTGTGTGATGCCACTAACACACTAGAAGTCCTATGGGTGCTTCTGCAAAGAAAATAGAGGAGCTCTGTGTGATGCCACTAACACACTAGAAGTCCTGTGGGTGCTTCTGCAAAGAAAATAGAGGAGCTCTGTGTGATGCCAATAACACACTAGAAGTCCTGTGGGTGCTGCTGAGAAGAAAATAGAGGAGCTCTGTGTGATGCCACTAACACACTAGAAGTCCTGTGGGTGCTTCTGCAAAGAAAATAGAGGAGCTCTGTGTGATGCCACTAACACACTAGAAGTCCTGTGGGTGCTTATGCAAAGAAAATAGAGGAGCTCTGTGTGATGCCACTAACACACTAGAAGTCCTGTGGGTGCTTCTGCAAAGAAAATAGAGGAGCTCTGTGTGATGCCACTAACACACTAGAAGTCCTGTGGGTGCTTCTGCAAAGAAAATAGAGGAGCTCTGTGTGATGCCACTAACACACTAGAAGTCCTGTGGGTGCTTCTGCAAAGAAAATAGAGGAGCTCTGTGTGATGCCACTAACACACTAGAAGTCCTGTGGGTGCTTATGCAAAGAAAATAGAGGAACTCTGTGTGATGCCACTAACACACTAGAAGTCCTGTGGGTGCTTATGCAAAGAAAATAGAGGAGCTCTGTGTGATGCCACTAACACACTAGAAGTCCTGTGGGTGCTTCTGCAAAGAAAATAGAGGAGCTCTGTGTGATGCCACTAACACACTAGAAGTCCTGTGGGTGCTGCTGAGAAGAAAATAGAGGAGCTCTGTGCGATGGGACTAACACACTTCAAGTCCTATAGGTGCTTCTGAGAAGAAAATGTAGGTCTGTGTGTAATGGGACTAACACACTTCAAGTCCTATAGGTGCTTCTGGGAAGAAAATGTAGGTCTGTGTGTAATGGGACTAACACACTTCAAGTCCTATAGGTGCTTCTGGGAACAAAATATATGATCTCTGTGTGATGGGACTAACACACTTCAAGTCCTATAGGTGCTTCTGGGAACAAAATATATGATCTCTGTGTGATGGGACTAACACACTTCAAGTCCTATAGGTGCTTCTGGGAAGAAAATGTAGGTCTGTGTGTAATGGGACTAACACACTTCAAGTCCTATAGGTGCTTCTGGGAACAAAATATATGATCTCTGTGTGATGGGACTAACACACTTCAAGTCCTATAGGTGCTTCTGAGAACAAAATATATGATCTCTGTGTGATGGGACTAACACACTTCAAGTCCTATAGGTGCTTCTGGGAAGAAAATGTAGGTCTGTGTGTAATGGGACTAACACACTTCAAGTCCTATAGGTGCTTCTGGGAAGGAAATAAAGGTCTGTGTGATGGGACTAACACACTTCAAGTCCTATAGGTGCTTCTGGGAACAAAATATATGATCTCTGTGTGATGGGACTAACACACTTCAAGTCCTATAGGTGCTTCTGGGAAGAAAATGTAGGTCTGTGTGTAATGGGACTAACACACTTCAAGTCCTATAGGTGCTTCTGGGAAGGAAATAAAGGTCTGTGTGATGGGACTAACACACTTCCAGTCCTATAGGTGCTTCTGGGAAGAAAATGTAGGTCTGTGTGTAATGGGACTAACACACTTCAAGTCCTATAGGTGCTTCTGGGAACAAAATATATGATCTCTGTGTGATGGGACTAACACACTTCAAGTCCTATAGGTGCTTCTGGGAAGAAAATGTAGGTCTGTGTGTAATGGGACTAACACACTTCAAGTCCTATAGGTGCTTCTGGGAACAAAATATATGATCTCTGTGTGATGGGACTAACACACTTCAAGTCCTATAGGTGCTTCTGGGAAGAAAATGTAGGTCTGTGTGTAATGGGACTAACACACTTCAAGTCCTATAGGTGCTTCTGGGAACAAAATATATGATCTATGTGTGATGGGACTAACACACTTCAAGTCCTATAGGTGCTTCTGGGAAGAAAATGTAGGTCTGTGTGTAATGGGACTAACACACTTCAAGTCCTATAGGTGCTTCTGGGAAGGAAATAAAGGTCTGTGTGATGGGACTAACACACTTCAAGTCCTATAGGTGCTTCTGGGAAGAAAATGTAGGTCTGTGTGTAATGGGACTAACACACTTCAAGTCCTATAGGTGCTTCTGGGAACAAAATATATGATCTCTGTGTGATGGGACTAACACACTTCAAGTCCTATAGGTGCTTCTGGGAAGAAAATGTAGGTCTGTGTGTAATGGGACTAACACACTTCAAGTCCTATAGGTGCTTCTGGGAACAAAATATATGATCTCTGTGTGATGGGACTAACACACTTCAAGTCCTATAGGTGCTTCTGGGAAGAAAATGTAGGTCTGTGTGTAATGGGACTAACACACTTCAAGTCCTATAGGTGCTTCTGGGAACAAAATATATGATCTCTGTGTGATGGGACTAACACACTTCAAGTCCTATAGGTGCTTCTGGGAAGAAAATGTAGGTCTGTGTGTAATGGGACTAACACACTTCAAGTCCTATAGGTGCTTCTGGGAAGGAAATAAAGGTCTGTGTGATGGGACTAACACACTTCAAGTCCTATAGGTGCTTCTGGGAACAAAATATATGATCTCTGTGTGATGGGACTAACACACTTCAAGTCCTATAGGTGCTTCTGGGAAGGAAATAAAGGTCTGTGTGATGGGACTAACACACTTCAAGTCCTATAGGTGCTTCTGGGAAGAAAATGTAGGTCTGTGTGTAATGGGACTAACACACTTCAAGTCCTATAGGTGCTTCTGGGAACAAAATATATGATCTCTGTGTGATGGGACTAACACACTTCAAGTCCTATAGGTGCTTCTGGGAAGAAAATGTAGGTCTGTGTGATGGGACTAACACACTTCAAGTCCTATAGGTGCTTCTGGGAACAAAATATAGGAGCTCTGCCTGCCTGCCACGAACACACTACAAGTCCTATAGGTGCTTCTGGGAACAAAATATAGGAGCTCTGCCTGCCTGCCACGAACACACTACAAGTCCTATAGGTGCTTCTGGTAACAAAATATAGGAGCTCTGCCTGCCTGCCACGAACACACTACAAGTCCTATAGGTGCTTCTGGTAACAAAATATAGGAGCTCTGCCTGCCTGCCACTAACACACTACAAGTCCTATAGGTGCTTCTGGGAACAAAATATAGGAGCTCTGCCTGCCTGCCACGAACACACTACAAGTCCTGTAGGTGCTTCTGGGAACAAAATATAGGAGCTCTGCCTGCCTGCCACGAACACACTACAAGCCCCTCTTTCTTAATCAATCTTTGTAACTGAATCTATCTAACTCAATCTCTGTAAGTAAATCTCTCTAACTAACTAAATGCAGCAGAGTGTCACAGATCTAGCCTGCTCAATCTGCGCCGGAACAGCATGTGACCGGCGCAGACGGCGTGGCGGCCTTTTATAGGGGGGGGCGTGTACTACAGCCCCTGAGCTGTAATTGGCTACAGGCGTCCTGCCTGTAGCCAATTATGGCTCTTCGAAATTCCGGGGCTGTGATTGGCCAAGCATGCGGGGTCACAGTGCATGCTTGGCCAATCATCAGCCAGCAATGCACTGCGCCGGCCGCGCCGGCCGCAATGCATTGCGGGGCCGCTCGCATCACACGAACGTGATGCGAGCGGCCAAAATAGTTCTGAGCGAACGCCCGGTGCTCGATGCGAACGTGGGTTCGCATCGAGCACCGGGCCCATCCCTATTGCTCAGTAACAGCTGGGGAGACAATGTGTATGATGAGGCCACAATGTAATGCACTGGGAACAAGATTAGAGATTTTTTGGATACATTCTGGTGTCACTTTGACTTTGGATAGAAGTAATGGGTGCGCAAAAATTGTTTTTTGTGTGTCGGTGGTGCCTTCCCACCGTAACCCTATAGAGGTACTCTTGATGAAAGCAAGAATTGGCCTTGCTGTGAAAAATTGCAATTATATGCACCTGTCAAACAGGTGCTGAAAAATTGGGTGTTAATTAAAACCTATACCAAAAACATTCTTCCAGATGAAATGATTGAACACCCTTAAAGCTCTGCCGCCTCGAAGTCCTGCAGAGATTCCACATCCCAAAAACACTTAATCAGTGACATCGGCATCAGGGGCTTCATAGCTGGTAATCCAGGACCGATTCATTTTTTAAAAGTGAAACGGTCCACGGAGTCTGTGGACAGACACGTTCTATGATCAGTAACAAAACCTCCTGCAGCACTGAATGCCTGTTCTGAAAGCATGCTGGATGCAGGGCAGCCCAACAACTCAATAGCATACTGGGCAAGTTCTGGCCAGTGGTCTATTCTCATGACCTAGTAAGTCAGTGGATCGTCAGCTGGAAAGTTCTCCATCTCTGTTTTGGCCCTGAGGTAATCGTCCACCATGTGATGCAGACGCTGCCGATGGGATGTGGAAGCTGACAGCCCTGGGTGGCGAGGACTAAAAAAATTCCTAAAAGCCTTACTTAGGCAGACGCCTACTCCAACGCTCCTCTTTTGACCAACAGTAGACTCAAAACTAAGTTTTCCACGACAATGTAACCTACTGGAGTCAGGAAAAACGTTCAATAAAATCCTCTTTAACGCGTTCTTAAGAGATTTTATCTTCTGCACTCTCTGTGGGGACGGGATAAGTTCTGAGACCTTCCCCTTATAATGGTGGTCAAAGAGGGTTGCCAACCAGTAATCATCCTTCTCCTTTATGCCACATTTTCTTGGGCCCTTTGGCAGACTTTAAAGCATGAGGTTGCCCATGCGCCTCAAATTTGACTTGAGAAGCAGACTCCTCTGGGTCACTCAGGATGACAGTATCTGGAACGTCCTCCTCCCAGCCACGTACTACTCCCAAGGGTCCTGGGGTTGGAAAGCCCTCGCTTACAGATTGACGCATGTCTTCCTCTTCTTTGAAGCCTATGAAAGTGCCAGAATCCTCCTCCTCATCCTCCTTCCCTCTCTCCTCCTGTGTGTTCTGTGACATAGGAATGATGGTGTCTGGATAAAGTGGGCCTTGCGAGGAAAGGAAGTTTTCCTCTTCCTCCTGCTGCTCTACCTCCAGTGCCCTGTTCATAATGCCATGCAGAGTCTGCTCCAGTAGGAACACAACAGGGATTGTGTCACTGATGCATGCACTGTCACTTCTCACCATCCTTGTGGCCTAATCAAATGGTGAAAATACAGTGCATGCATCCTTAATGATCAGCCATTGGCGTGGGGAAAAAAATCTGAGGTGGCCTGAGCCTGTCATTGTGCCGTATTGGCACAGGTCCTTGTTGACAGCCCTCTTCTGCATGTATAGCCGCTGCAGCATTCCCAAAGTTGAGTTTCACCTGGTGGGCATGTCACAAATCAGGCAGTTTATGGGCAGGTGGAATTCCCGCTGAATCTCAGCCAACCAAGCAAAGGCTGTGTATGACCGCCTGAAATGGCTACAGACTCTTCTGGTCTGCTTTAGTACATCTTGCAACCCTGGGTATGTACTTAGGAAACGCTGCACCACCAAATTGAGGACATGTGCCAGGCATGGCACATGTGTCAACTTTCCCTGTCTAAGGGCGAACAGGAGGTTTGAGCCATTATCGGACACCACCATTCCTGGCTCCAGCTGGCGTGGTGTGAACCATCTCTGGACCTGTCCCTGTAGAGCTACAGGAATCTCTGCTCCAGTGTGGTTCCTGTCCCCTAAACACACCAGCTGAAGCACTGCATGGGACCTTTAAGCCTGACTTTGGGAATAGCCCTTTGAATGTTTAGGGGGTACCTGATGTTCATAGGACAAATCTGCAGAGGAGGGCATGGAGGTGGCAGATGTAATAATATGCCCAAACCATTGTGACTCCATTTTGATATGCTTTGATATGCTTTGCCATTTCAACTATGAAAGAATGCTTAGAAAAATGCTTGCACAAGCACTGTACTCTATATATATCATTGTGGGTTGGTTTGTCCTTTCCTGTTCCCTGTTTTGTAGGCCATGGAACAGGATGCATAGCTCATAACCAGATGGTCTGTTGGCTCTTGTAACCTCATGATGAATTTTGATTAAGTATTTTAGGGGTCACAGGCATGTATAACCATATACTTTATACCAATATATCATTTACTAACCACTTGCCTCTTTTAACCACTTACCGACCGCCTCATGTACATATACATCCTGACTTTGAAGAGGGATATCTCGGTAACGGCAGCAGCTGCTGCCACAACCAAGGTATCCCTCTTTCCATGAGGCGGTTCTGTTTACGATAATGGTGGTCTCTGAGGCGGGTTCATCGCAAGATCACCGTTATCGGCGGCGGGAAAGGTGCCCCCACCCCTCCCGCCGCTCTCCCGCGCCTTCCGCCGCTTACCGAAGCCGTCGGCAGCGGCGGAGACGATCAGGTCCTGCGATCGGGTGGGTATGGAGAAGAGTGAGGCTAAGATGGCCCCCACTCGTCTCTTTACCATAGAAGGGCGGAAGTGACGTCAAAACGTCACTTCCACCGCCCATACGTCTTAAAGGCACAATTTTCAAATGTAATTTCCTTTTTTTTTTTTTTTTTTTGCATTTAAGTCCAAATATGAGATCTGAGGACTTTTTGACCCCAGATCTCATATTTAAGAGGACCTATCATGCTTTTTTTCTATTACAAGGGATGTTTACATTTCTTGTAATAGGAAAAAAAGTGATCCATTTATTTTTTTTAAAACAGTGTAAAAAATAATAAATTCAAGTAAAATAAATAAGAAAAACAAAATATAATTTTTTAAAAACAGCCCGTCCCGACCAGCTCGCGCGCAGAACGAACGCATACGTGAGTAGCGCCCGCATATGAAAACGGTAGTCAAACCACACATGTGAGGAATTGCCGCGATCGGTAAAGCGAGTACAATAATTCTAGCAATAGACCTCCTCTGTAACTCAAAAAATGCAACCTGTAGAATTTTTTAAATGTCGCTTATGGAGATTTTTGAGGGTAAAGTTTTGACGCCATTCCACAAGCGGGCGCAATTCTGAAGCAGGACATGTTGGGTATCAATTTACTCGGCATAACATTATCTTTCACAATACAAAAGAAAATTGGGCTAATTTTACTGTTTTTTTTATTCAAAAGTGATTTTTTTTCAAAAAAAGTGTGCTTGTAAGACCGCTGCGCAAATACGGTGTGAAAAAAAGTATTGCAATGACTGACATTTTATTCTCTAGGGTGTTAGAAAAAAAACAATATATATTGTTTGGGGGTTCTAAGTAATTTTCTAGCAAAAAAAACTGTTTTAAACATGTAAACACCTAAACTCCAAAACGAGGCTGGTCCTTAAGTGGTTTTTAATTGGTAAGCTGAACCAAATATAAGATGTATACACACCCAATAAAGGCAGACATTTTACAAATGCACAACCTGCTTCTTGTTTCATTCGGTGTCTCCAGATATCTGAGGGCCCTGTTGGTGTGCCTATAGAAGGGTGGTCGTCCAGAATACCTACTATTTCCTTTCAGCGGAGGGGGGGAGGAGGAGGAGGAGGGGGTAGAGCTCTCAGGTCTGGCATCATCACCACCAGCTGTATGGAGACGTGGGGGCACAACAAGCTGCAGCACCGAGCCCTGTCCTGCATCCTTTTGAGTTGCAAGCAGCGTTACCCAGTGTGCTGTGAACACAATATATCATCCCTGCCCATGCTTGCTGGACCACGCGTCAGCAGTAAGGTGGACTTTACGGCTGACTGCCTTGCACAATGATGCCAGAACATTTCCGGCCTTACGTGAAAAGTAGTAGCAACTGGGAACCTGCCATTGTGGTACAGCACATTGTGTGAATTCACGGAAGGGGGCAGAATCCACCAGGCTGAAAGGCAGGAGTTGGAGAGACTTTTTTTCCGCTGCTGGCAGATGTGCTGCTAGGACCTGGGACACCCTTTGCTATGCCATCATCCCTGTCAGTGGAGGCTGCTGAAAGGTAATGACTCATTATCGCAGGGGCAGACTGAAGTGGGTAAGGAGGAGGAGGAGGGACAGATTTGGGCCCCTTTTGTGTGGCTTTTAGGTGCTCTTGCTAATGGGTTGAGTGGTTGGACGTTAAATGCCTTGTTAAGCATGTGGTACCCAAATGGTGTTTTTTTTTTGCCAGGTTTAATGTGCCTGAGACACAGTTTGCAGATAGCAACATTGTTATCTGCTGCAGATGTGCTGAAAAAGGCCCAGACAGTTGAGCTTTGGGGAGTGGGTCAGGAGATAACAGCTGCAGAATGTGATGGAATAGAGTGGCTGCTCTCTACTCTTTCTTGATGTCGGCCTCCTTGGGGTTGTGCCGCCTCACCTTCATTTTTTTCCTCTGCTCTATCTGGCACCCAAGTCACATCAGTGACTTCATCATCATCATCATCTCCATCATCATCTCCATCATCTTCATCATCTCCATCTCCTCCATCTTCATCATTACCACTGGAGACAACTTGGCAATACGCTGTGGCTTGGGGAACATGAATGCCAATTTGTCTACCAGTGTTCCTCCCTCTCTCTAGGCTCATGTTCCTGTCAACCTCAACCTCAGAACCAACATTTAAAACCAATAATGGCTGGGCATCATCAAGGCACAAGTGGCTGACGCTGTGGTCAAACTGGCAGTAATGCACACAAAACGGTATGGCGTTAAACTGGCAGTAACGCACACTAAATGATATGGCGTTAAACTGGCAGTAACGCACACAGAACTATATGGCATTAAACTGGCAGTAACTCACACAGAACTATATGGTGTTAAACTGTCAGTAATGCACACAGAAGTAAATGGTGTTATACTGGCAGTAACACACACAGAAGTAAATGGCGTTAAACTGGCAGTAACACAATCAAATAGACAGTGTTCAACCATCACTACACTGACACTATCTGAACTGTCCCTACTCTAGCTATACACTAATGTAAAGATTACTGTCAGTAATGCACACAGAAGTAAATGGTGTTATACTGGCAGTAACACACACAGAAGTAAATGGCGTTAAATTGGCAGTAACGCAATCAAATAGACAGTGTTCAACCATCACTACACTGACACTATCTGAACTGTCCCTACTCTAGCTATACACTAATGTAAAGATTACTGACATGGTCTCACTACACTACACTGAACTATCTGAGCTGTCCCTACTCTACACTAATGTATGTATAAATGACACGGTCTCAATACACTACAGTGAAACTATCTGAGCTGTCCCTACTCAGATGCCCCAGTTGAAGTCCATCTAGGACAAAATGAGTAGGGCTTGGTTTTCTCCGCTCCTCATATTGCCCTTTTGCTTTTAAATTTTTACTTGTTAACCGGTTTTTATTAAAATAAAAAAACTATCGTTTTTTACCTGAACCATTGGAAGTGCTTTCCTCCTTTTTTTGCATATATATGTTCCATTTTCCTGCTTGACTGCCCCTTCCCGTCACCCATGGTCCGTGTGCCGTCTCTGCCACTTTGATTTCATCAAGAGATGTTTTGGCTTCTGAGGGCTTCCGAGGACCCCCTGGATCATCGTTTGCTGATTGTGGTATCCATGCCTGTTTGACCTGGTGCTGCTGGCATCCAGGTCCACGTGATCTGGTAAGAGTAACCATTTCTACTGTTCTGGGATATTATTGTTCTGCGGATGTCACATCCTTTCAGCCGCAATCCCATTTCCAGTTTGGGTGGAACTTCCACTGGGTTGGACTGACAGATTTGGAACTTATTCATCGTCCTCACACTGATTTAGTTGGGACTTATTTACATTTTTTTTACACATTTTTTCACTGTTCAATAATTTGTATTATTGTTTGATTTCATTAGTGCTACACTTTCACCCATTGTTTTACCATGATTTTTTGTCACATTTGTGTGTAGCTGCTTCTTCCTTTCTCACACGGTAGCGCAATATTTTTCACATATCACTGTCCCTACTCTAGCTGCACACTATGCAAAGCTGAATGATGGTCCTCCTCACTACACTCACACTATCCCTAGACTGACACTAAACTAATATTCTACACTGACAATTGAAGCAAAATAGCACAGTATAGCACAGAAACTAACTAATAGCACTGAACAGAGCCCTGTTCTATCTCTCTCCACGCCAAAATCACACTGAAAATGGCTGCTATTGAAAGAATACTTTCATGCTGTGAAACGTTTGTTTGGCTGTTCGCCGAACGACCGAAAAACGAAAGTTCGCCCCCAACTTATGCTCGGGCCGAACCGTTCACCCATCCCTAATTAGCACACTCAGGTTTAGGTAGTGTCATCGAGGCACTCCCTAAGACTGCAGGACTGGTGATTGTCACCAATTGGGAGTTACTGGATGGAACCAGCTAGCAATACAATGAATAGGCTAAGTCACCAGCATCTCACAACCCATTGTTTTCCCACTCCTGCTGTTGATTTTTGGCCAAGAAAAAGTTGTTGATCACATTTTAATTCTTTGGCCTGTGTTCTTCACTGAATCTGGGGACCTGTAAGAACCTATGCGCGGATGGCAAACAGTTTTGACTAAATTAATCTGTCAGTGAATAGTAATCTGTTTGGAATGAGTGGCTACAAGGTAATATGAGAATTAAACAGGACAGTCTTAAGCCCCATACACACGGTCGGACTTTTTCATGGATTTGGTCCGATCGGACAAGGTTGTTGAAAAATCAGACCGTGTGTATGCACCATCGGACAGTGTTCGTCGGTTTGTCCGTCGGACAAAGTCTTATCTCCTGCTGGAAAGATTTCCCGTCAACCCGGTCCGATCACACCAAATCCGAGCGTGTGTACGCTTGTCCGACGGACAAAGTGCTACGCATGCTCAGAAGAAATTCTGTGACAGAAGCGCTCGGTCAGGTAAAACTACCTTTCCTAATCGACACAGCACATTCGTCACGCTGCAATGTTAAAATGTCTTTAATGCAGCGCATTCTCTTTTTCTTTACAATGCAACAAGAATGACATGTTTTAGCTGCTCCTATTCACCCGCACTTCTCACAAACTTACTTCTTTATTACTTTTCAGCATTTATACACTACATGTTTATTTTTACTCAGATCGTAATACAATCTTTCTTATTTTTTTACCATGATTTTTTTTTTTTTTTTTTGGGGGGGAATACATATTTGAAGGATTTTTTTTTTGTTTTTTGGAGGGGGTTTGTATGTCTCAACTTAGCAAAACCACATTATTAACATTTGTATTTCTTGCTTAAATATACTAGGAGTTTGTTGGTTGTTGGTGCCCCTTGTTAATTATACTTTAGGATTAGTGAAATGTACCTGCCTACTCAAAGAAAAACTGTCATTGTAGAAAAGTAAAACACAATAGTCAATGATTATTTCAAATCAAAAAAACATTTATTTAGGTCTCAGCAACAAACCAAAGAGGAACGCAGCCATGGTGAAACTTGGGGAATTTGCAAAGCCTTGGACACCCATGGCAACCATCATTTTACACACTTAAACAATTGGGGGCATGAAGAGTACCTATCTAAATAATAAGGGAGCGCAATCTGGTCCTGAAGTCCAAAACATCCGGAACTGCAGCAGATGCCATCTAGGTCCCCAGACTGAATCAAGGTCATCACACTCTTGTCTTCCTTGTACGCTTCCTTCCACGCCGTGGTGCTGGTGCTGGTGCTGGTGGGGTGGCAGAAGGAGGAGGAGGAGGCGGAGCAAGATCACTCTCGCAAACATGTGTGAGGGGAGTCATCTCCCCAGCCATCCCCTCATTTAGTATTTTGAGGATGACCTCCTCACACATGCTGCGTTGCCCCGCCTCCATACCCGTAAATTTACTGGTAACCAAGGAGGCAAAGGCCTCCTCGTAGGTGGGTGTGGCATAGAGGGAGGCTGAGGCATCTTTTATCAGCTGGAGCGCTGACTCTCCCACCTCCCCCATGTTTTTCGCCCTTCTGTAGGGAAGGCGGAGGGGAGAGACTTGGGAGACAGTCAGGCTCCTACGCCTACCCCCCTGTTGGCTGCCACTACCCCCTGCCTCCTCCTGACTGCCACCTTCCACAGCCACCTCCTGGCTGAGGTCTTCCTGTGTCTGAAAAAGGGACATAGTTTCAGTTATTTGTTCATCAAACACACACAATTCTCATCTAGTGACTGTTGCAAAATGTTTTCAAATACAAAACCATACAATTCTCAGCCCTGCAGTTTAGATTCTTCCCAAAAATGTCTCCCACACCACTGTCTGTTGATATGTCAATCACGTTAGGAAAGAAGCAATTGGGGATCCTGAATTAACTGAACATCATTCATTATTCCCCAAACTGGTTACAAAACTACTATACCTGGAACAAGCTGGGCACCTGCACATATTCCAGACTGGAAGGCCCAGGTTGGTCCTCGGAAGCCTCACGCGGGGTGGCGTGCGTGGAAGGACACGTGCAAGGAAGAGTCGAGAGTGACTTCCTGACAGTAGCCTGGTCTTTGAGAAAGTGGAGCCTGTCATAGTACCAGAGCGTGGGGACATGGACATCAGCTGCTGCAGCTCCAGATGCTTGTGACTTCAGGACCTTATTGCGCTCCCGGAAATAGGTACTCTTCATGTTGGTGATCTTCACTTTTAAGTTTGCGACGGTTGCCATGGGCAGGGTAGGCTTTACAAATGCCACCAGTTTCAGCAGGGCTGCGTACCTCTTTGGTCTGTTGCTATAATCCCTGTGTTTCGCCTGCCATAAGAGGGGGAATTGCCGGTATTTATCAATGAAGTGTGGGAGAAAGCTCACGTTGTAGAAGGCCTCCATCACCTCTGCAAGACACAACGCCACACAAAACAATATAAATAATGTCAGCCTAAACTGTCCTAATCTTATCCATAAAGAAGCCTCAAGTTCTAATCAGTCTAGGCTAGTTATGTACCAACGTCAAATTGTACCTTCGTTTGTAGCGATCGTCTCGTGCGTGAGCTTTCTCTCCCCCTCGTCTCCCAGATCGTGGCTACGACACAGGCGTGTGACGTTTTATATACAGTGCGCATGCGTCAAACTCCGCCCGCCCCTGGTGATCTTTCTCGTCTATTCCCCACCCCTTCTCTTTACGGCGCAGTGGGGAGAGCACATGGCGGGGACACAGCAGGTGCGCCCCAAATATCCCCCCAACGAGGAGGTGGACGAGGAAAGTCCGGAGGCACAAACGTCCCGATCCCGGAGCCTGAAATTCAAGGCCTCCAATATGTCATTTGGAGAAATGTTGGAGATGGTGGACATATTAAAGAGGAGCGACTATGATGGGAAGTATGGGCCTTACCTCAACCCCAATGTCCGCAAGGCCAAGATCATGTCTAAAGTTGTGAGAAGGCTGTACAATCATTTTGGGGTACAACGATCCAAGGAGCAACTCAGGAAACGCTGGTCAGACCTGAAACTGAGGGAGGCCGATCAGTACAGAAAGATCAAGCGAATTCTTCAAAAAAGTAAGTAGTTGTGTTTTGTGTTTGATTTCTTGCTTGCATACTGCTCCATGTGGTTTGATTTTTACAAAGTTGTACATTCCAAAATGGCCACTTTCATGTTCGTCTGTGCATTCGATCGTACTCAGCCTCGATCTTTCTGCCACTGTCATGGTCGTGTGTGTGTCCATTCGATCGTACGCAACCTCGATCGTGCGGCCACTTATAATACGATGTTTGGTGTTTTTTTGGGGGAAAGGAAGTTTGTTCTCCCTAGAAATGTCATCCAGAATGTAAAGCCAATTTATTCAATGTAAAGGAGAGGTCACCCAGTAGCTGTTTACCCATCTGGACTCGAGAGCACTAGTGCTGGGACACCCAAACCCACTTTTTATTAGGCTTTTCCACACATGTGCTCCAGTGGATACTAGAGGGGGGTCTCCATCACACAAACTTCTACCAAAAAGCTAGTCAGTTTAGCACCTTTACAAAGTGACTACATTCATGTAGTTGACATTTGTAACTGGCCAAACAAAAATAGTGTCCGTCACTTTCAAGCAATGTTTGTCATTTCCTATTTCTGCCCTCAATAGATTGTGTTGCTAAATCTTCCTTTTGTACATTCTCATAGGGGAGCGAAAACTTGGGCCGTCTGAGGAAACCCCCAAACCAACACCTCCCAAAAAAGGGGAAAGAGCAGAAGCAGAGGAGGAGGAGGAGGAAGGAGAGATCATCGAACTTGTAGAAATTGTCACCACAACAGGTGAGTGTTGGAGAACACAGCTACTGGTAAGCTAATCCATGTATGGCTGCCTCATTTCCAACACCCCATTTTTGTTTGTTTGTGGTTTTTAGGTGACGTGGATGTTGTGGAAGAAAAATCGCACTTTACCACAGAGAGTGCCCACGTACTCATCGGAGAGATAATGGTCTGCAATCGAGATCTAGATTACATAAAGCAAAACATCAATGATGTTCAACAAAAATTGAAGAACATCATTGATGTTTTAGGAAAAATATGAAAACGCACCAAGTAATTAACACACATTTGTGCCAGCTTCTGAACACATTTGCAACTTAAAAACTGTGTGAAATTTGGAACATGCACACATTGTGTCCACATGTGCTAGCTCCCACCATGGTGGATGAATGGCAACGTTTTTTTGGGGGTGCAAACACTTTACGAACTACGAAAGTGGTTGTGGTGAAGGGGTTGCACCCCCAAAAAACGTCCATTCATCCCCATGATGGAAAATGGCACTTTTGAAGCTTCTAGGCATGTGTTTTACCATCTAATGACCATTTTCAGACCCAAATTGTGTGCATGTTCCAAATTTCCACTTTTCGGGGGTGACCCCCCCATGTGATGAAGGCAAGATCAAACTCACTTTGAACATATAGTCATGTCTGATCTTGTCTTCACTTTACAAAGTTGAACTTTCCAAGTTCCTAGGTTCTGTTTTGCTCCATGCCTGGTTTTACCAATTGCTGAATGTTTGTAAACAATGTTGTAAATAACCAAGATGTTGTCAGTTTTGGCGTGAAGATTGTAAACGCACTTGTGAATGTTTTCCTAGTAAACTTTTATTTTTCTAAATGTGTGGCTTCCTTATTTAAAAAACACAATGCATTATGTATGTAAAATGAAAAGGATATGGGGGGCAATGGGTGTTATTTACTAAAGGCAAATCCACTTTGCACTGCAATTTTCTTTCCCTGGGAACTTTTTCAATGCACTTGTAGAGCATAGCGGATTTGACTTATGTAAATGACACCCACAGTGCTTTGTACGAAAACACAGAGCACAGCATTTTGGAGAATACACACATGTCAGACCTGGTGCTGAAAAGGAGTATTTTGGGTGTCAGTTATGCAGGACAAACCTTCTCTAGACCAAAGATTAGGTAGCAAACACACAACATGAGAATAATCTTTTTGGGAAGAAGAGACTGTTACCTCCTTTTGCCCAGAAAGTGCATTCCCACTGTCGAAGGCAAAGGGAAAAAATGTCAAAGTAAAATAAGCTAAAAAGAAGACTGAAATGACAAGAAATCATAGGTTGGTTAAAATATCAGATTTATTAAAAAATGCCTCTCACACATCGTCAGGCAGAGCAATGGCCCCCCTACCCACAAAGTACTCCATATATTGGTCCCGGACCACACGGGCATTTAGAGGGGGCAAGCCTGGACGTGCCACTCGAAGGGCTGTGAGGTCCGCATTTGGAGGGCCCTCCACATCTGGGCCAACGGGCACCACATAGTTCCTGTTATGTCTTTTGAGGAAGTTGTGCAATATGCAACAGGCAAGAACTATGTGGTTCAGTTTGTATTCCGCCAAGTTAAATGCCGTCAGGAACAGGCGGAAGCGGCTGGCCAGGATGCCAAAAGCGTTCTCCACCACTCTTCTGGCTCTGGACAGCCTGTAGTTGAAGACCCTCTGGTCCGGGGTGAGGGTCCTCATCGGGAACGGCCTCATCACATGGGGAGTCAACGCAAACGCTTCATCTGCGACAAAGACGAAGGGGAGTCCTTCGGCATTCTCCTCTGGAGGTGGCAAGCACAGACTGCCACTTTGGAGACGCCAGTAGAACTCCGTGTGCGTAATGGCCCCACCATCCGATATCCGGCCGTTCATCCCCACGTCCACATACATAAACTCGTATGTTGCCGACACCACCGCCAACATCACTACACTATTAAACCCTTTATAATTATAATAGTAGGACCCCGAGTTGGGCGGTGGGACGATGCGGACGTGTTTCCCATCAATTGCCCCTCCGCAGTTAGGAAAGTCCCAACGGCTGGCAAAGTGGGAGGCCACAGTCTGCCATTCCTGTGGCATGGAAGGGAACTGTGGAGTGAAACCAGAAAAAAAAATTAGTCACTTTGCACCTAAACATTGCAAGCAGATTAGACAATCAACATCTTGGAACAAGAGCATTGTATAAAATTGGAGGCTGGAAAGTATTTGCACAGAAAAGTAGAGGCTCCCCTTCACAGATTACTCACCCCCCCATCAATCCCCACATTGGCAATAACTAGGGTTTTGGGGGGGGGTGGTGGACAGCTAACCCTCTGCACTTCATTGATTGGCAAATGGCTCAATAATGTGGGCTAGTTTGGCCAGACCCTCTGTACTTAACACTATTGGCAGGCCACAGGAAAGATCAAATAACATTTCAACCCCCCCCCCCCCCCCCCCAAAAAAAGGCAGGCACAGTGTGACATTATTAAATTACCAAGCAAGCTAATAGGAGGGAAAGAAGAAAAAAAATCGGAAATGGAATGTATGGAGGCAGCCCCTTGCACTACATGCTTTGCTGAATTCATCCCTAAAGATGCGCACTATAAAGAGGTAGGTATATAGTGTGTATGGACCTTGGGAAAGCCAGCAGATAAAGGATTGGTACCATCTGACAGAGCAGCTGGGGGAGGGGGTTCCTAATGAGTTTGCCCCCCCCCCCCCCACCAAAAGAAAAAAAAAGGGGGCTCTACATGAAGTAAACCACACAGCAAACATTTGTGCATATTTTAGGGGGTGTTTGGGGGCAAACAATACTATGCAGCAGACAAAAGACATTGCTTAAGTGACTAGGCCATAGGTGTCTATTGGGGCAGAAGAGCATGCTGGGGAGGTAAGTGAAGGGAAAAATGCATGAAGGAGAAAAGGGGCACAGCATATTAGAGCATATTGCAATCATGGTAATTAGGGAAGGAGGTCAAAAATACAAGTCATTAGCAAACAGAGCATACATAGAAGGGAATAGTAAAGTAGAAATGTTACCTTAATATAGTCCTCCTGCAGGACCTGGATGATGGCAGAACAGGTCTCTGGAATAATGATTCCCAGGGCCTGGGGAGAGATACCTGAAGAGAACTTCAAATCCTGAAGACTTCTCCCTGTCGCCAAGTACCTCAACGTGGCAACAAGCCTCTGCTCCGGAGTAATGGCTTGTCTCATGCAGGTATCCTGCCGGCTGATAAAGGGGGTCAGCAAAGCCAAAAGACGGTGAAAATCGGGGTCCGTCATCCTGAGAAAGTTCCTGAAATCATCAGGATTATTCTCCCGGATCTCACGAAGCAAAGGCATGTGCGAGAACTGGTCACGCTGAAGCAACCAATTCTTGGTCCACATACTCCTCGTCACTCTGTTCATGGACGGGTCTTGGGTCAAAGCTAAAAGCCTGACACCAATTCCGCGTACAGCACGAACTCGGCGACGAGTACGCACGGGAAACATCGCTCAGAAGGTCACAAAAGGTCGGCTGGTCAGAACGGACAAACAGAAAGCACCGATAAACAGCAAGGCCTGAAAGAACGAACTGAATAGCAGCAACGAGCAGACAATAAGCAGTGCAAATCAAAGCGTCCTATATCAAGATATAGGCCGCAATGACCAACAAATGCGAACTGACTACACGCACTAATAAACAGATACGCACGACAAGCACAAACTGAAGAGCAGTAACGATCTGAGTCAGAAAACTGAGAAGCGCGAATCTTAAGTCACCAAACTTCCACTAACTCTCGAAAAACACGGGATCAGCAGAAGGAGCCCAACGGGTGCCTGACGTGGTGCTGAACTTCCCTTTTGTAATCTCGTGGACGATGACTTACGTCACGACGTTCTTCCGGACCGGATATTCCGACAACGTAGTCCGACCGTGTGTACGCAACACCAACATCGGACAAAGTACGTCGGACAAAGTCCGACCGACCTGGTCCGCGGATTGTCCGAGCGTGTGTATGGGGCTTTTCCATCTCTTCCTCGATAGGCTTTTTCTTTATTAGCTAATCCCTTAATGTGTCCCGGAAGGCTTTACCCCCTTAATGACCAGGCCATTTTTTGTGATACGGCACTGCGTCGCTTTAACTGACAATTGCGCGGTCGTGCGACGTTGTACACAAACAAAAATGTATGTTCTTTTTTTCCTACAAATAGAGATTTCTTTTGGTGGTATTTAATCACCTCTGCGTTTTTTTTTTGTTTTTTTTTGTTCTATAAACAATAAAAGACTGACAATTTTGAAAAAAATAACTAATTTGCTTTCTGGTATAATACATATCCCAAAAAAAAATGTATTCATCAGTTCAGGCCAATATGTATTCTGCTACAGATTTTTAATTAAAAAAAATCGTAAGAGTATATTTATTGGTTTGCCCAAAAGTTATAGCATCTACAAAATAGGGGAAAGATTTAGGGACTGTTATTTTTTATTGTTTTTACTAGTAATGGCAGGGATTAGAGATTTTTAGTGGGACTGCGACATTGCGGTGGACAAATCTGACCCTAAGTGACACTTTTTGGTGACCAGTGACACCAAAAAAGTATAAAGGGCACTGACAGGGAAGGGGCGATCAAGGGGTTAAGTGTGTCCTAAGGAGGTGTTTCTAACTGTGGGGGGAGTGGACTGACTGGGAGTACAAAGAGATTGCTGTTCCTGATCACTAGGAACAGTTGATCTCTCTCTCCTCCCCTGTCAGAACGTTCTGCCTCTCTTTACCACGATCGTAGGTGGCCGGCGGACATCAAGTCTCCCGAAACCCGCACGCGATGGCCCCGCGAGCATGCGCCCGCAGTACCACATACACAGAAAGACGTACAGGTATTTAGGTTTGCGCAGCCAAGCCACCTTGCCGCAGTATATATGCAGAAGGCGGGCGACAAGTGGTTAAGGTAGATTTTAAGGCAAAATAACATATTTTTTATTTTATTTTTCATATAGCAAGAAAGTAGCTCAGGGACAGGACAGGAGGGCAATAAATTTGAATGGGCAGGTGTACACACATAAAATTGACTCTCACAGTGACACTGACAGCAGTGTGCAGCAGCACGAATGATGATGACACCTCACTGACATGACACGTCCCCTCCTGAGTCACAGTGACAGTCGCTCTCCACGCCAGGTGGTTCCTTCAGTCCACTTCAGTCCAAATAGCAATGATAATCCCGCTCCCAGCTTGCCTTGCTCCCATCCCACAGATCTGCACATGAGGCTCCAGCCACTCCGCTCGGCTGCCCTGCACCATAACATCACATGACATGCTCCGGCACCACCTCCGCCAAACCCACCCCCCGCTGCCACTGCCTGAACACAGTGTAGAAGGCACTCAGATGGTCTCGGCCGCCTCCGAGCACCATAGCCATATTCTTTACTGGCAACCTTTTCTCAAAGCTCCCAACTGTCCCTGATTTCGAGGGACTGACCCTGATTTCGAGGGACTGTCCCTGATTTGGAGCAATGTCCCTCTGTCCCTCATTCCTCCTCATTTGTCCCTCATTTTGGTCTGATCTATATAGATGTTTTTAAAATTCACTTTTTATATATCAAAAAGTGTTTTCCAGCACTAAACCTTTCATCTGATTTCTAAATTGCTGCATTTGTAAATTCCAAAAGCCAATATAAAGGAATAGTAGTGGTAAAAAAGCACTTGTGGGTTTAACCAATCTTGTTTTTTTTTGTACAATTCTCCTTTAAACTGGCGTGGCAGGGGGTGTGTCCTATGCCTGCATGCTTTTGCTGAAAGGTGTCCCTCATTCCCATCCCAAAAAGTTGGGAGGTATGTTTTCTTGTCACTGGCATTTACTGGCAGGAGAAAAGTGCCCATTTTTACTGGCTGCCAGTAAAAATGCTGACAGTTGGCAACACTGGTGCCAGTGCTTTACATAATGGCATGCATAATATGTAAACTTTTTCGTTTATTCGTATTTGAATTAGAACATCAGTAATTAATATTATTTAGGCATACTGTAACATTGTATATAATATCCTGAATGTACTGTATACATTGTACAAAAACCCTCTTTTGTGCACGGTAAAGGCAATTCGGAGTGTTCATTACCAGTTATAGTGTATCTGAAAAAGAAAGCCTGTGAAAGAAGAGAAGGGGCATAAGCATGATTACATTAGCTTGTCTTGCTCTCTGACCTCATCCTTTTGAGGTAGAAAGCAGTGCATGCTTTGAAGACCTGAGGGTCATGCCTCCCAAGTGAAGAATCAAACTATCCCAGGGCTTGGAGTTAGATTCAGAGACAACATGATGAAAGCTAGTCTTATGGCTTGTGTGGCTCTATCCACCCCCTATGGACCAGAGCAATTTTTGCATTTATGCTGTTTACTTAGCAATAACTTTGTCATTTCTTAAGATAACACACAAATACAGATATTGTTTTATTAAAGGACAAATAAGACTTTCTTTTTACGATGATGTCGTGCAAAAATTATTTTTTTGCAATCCTTAGACAAAAAAATAACAAAACTAAAAGGGGCCCTTTTTTCCAATTTTGACCAGTGTTAGTTAAAGTGGAACTTCACTCTCTCTCAATCAACATTGACTATTTTTAATCCTAATGCTACTAGCATTTGTAAATAGATAGGAAAGTACATTATATTTACTTGTTTTAAACAGATTTTTACATTTCTTTAGTTACTTTATAGTTTCTATGCCTAGGCAAATGATGTCATACATCCTAGAAGTCTTCAGAAGGGGAGAAAGGGTCTCAACTAAGCACACCCTACTGCCTGCATGTCTGAGCTAAGGGCAAATGGATTCCAGAAAGTAATTGCTACATGAATCACCTGTGCTTTCTCAAGATGGCCATGGGCGAAATGCTAGTGAGTGTTTTTCTAATTGATTTCTCAGCAAAATAAAGCATAGAGTTCGGAATGGATGGGTAAGTTTGCTTTGAATATTAAAAATAAATTAAATAGCGCTTTTGGTTGCCATCGCCATTGAGCCGGTGGCGGAAGCTCTCCGTACTTCCCCGCACATTAAGGTACTGCGGATTGGCTGGCTGGAGGAGAGGGTGTCTCTATATGCGGATGATTTCCTCCTTTATCTCAACGACGAGGGACCATCGCTAAAGGGAGCACTGCAGGTTCTAAATACATATTCCCCAATTACGGGCTTACATGTGAACTGGTCCAAGTCCTTCCTGTTTCCCATTGACCCAGCTGCCCAGGAGAAGGCTTCCCCGGATCTACCGCTTTTATCGGTGGAACATTTTGCACCATGGAAAAACACTATCGGGGGGAATTGGATTAAAAATGAGCAGGCACAGTTGAAAGACATACTGACAAGAGGGGAATTAGGCACATATCAAAATTTAAGATTAAAAACAGAGTTGATGATGGTTGATGGATGGCGGTTCCTCCAACTAAAACACTTGGTCGAGAAACTACCACACCCAATAAGGGACGTGGAGGACCTCAGACCCCTAGAGCTTTTATGCACAAAGCAGACATCAAAAGGCAAAATAGCTCGGATTTACAAAATATTATCCAATGGAAGTGTATGGGAGGCCCCGCCATACATCAAAAAGTGGGAACACGAACTGGGAACACAAAGAGATATACACATGATAGATACAATGATCAAATTAACACATAACTCTGCAGTAGACACCAGGACGGCTGAGATGAACTATAAGTGTTTGGCAAGGTGGTATGCGACTCTGGAAAAACTAAGTAAATACCAACATAATAAATCTCCAGATTGCTGGAGAGGTTGTAAGGAGGCACACTTGTGGTGGGATTGTCCCATAATTAAACAATACTGGACTACAGTCCGGACAGTGACAAGAGAAATCACTGGAAGCGAGGTATTAGAAGACCCTTGGACATGTCTGCTCCATGGAACAGACGGTCCGATGAAACAATATATAAAATCTTTGGTACCTATTCTATTAAATGTAGCAAAAAGCCTTACACCAAAAAAATGGCAGGATCAAGAAAGTCCAAGACTACAAGATTGGTTATTTGGTATTGAGGACACCTATAACCTGGAGAGATTAGATCTAAGTAGGGAAGAGGTAGAGAGTAGAGATAAATGGGACTGCTGGAGAGAGTTTAAAAAGATGTGGAGGTATATGGAAGTAATGATCCAATAAATAGAATGGGGTAATGATAGAAACAAATTGGGTGGGTGGGGCGGAGGGAGGAGGGATTTCGGGGGAGAAAAAATTGGTGAATATGCTGTATTGTTTTGTATTTTGAAAATTAAATAAAGAATTAAAAAAAACAAAAAAAACATGTGAACTGGTCCAAGTCATTCCTGTTTCCCATTGACCCAGCTGCCCAGGAGAAGGCTTCCCCGAATCTACCGCTTTTATCGGTGGAACATTTTCATTTCCTTGGAGTGGAAATTTTTAGGAAAGCCACTGATTACATCATTCTGAATCTGTCCCCAGTGGTCCAAGAGGTTAGCCAGAAGCTGAAGGCATGGGAGTCCCTACCCCCATCACTATTAGGCCGAATCAACCTGATTAAAATTAAAGTTCTACCAAAATCTACCTATCTTCTTAGACACGCACCACAATGGATTCCAAAATCTTTTTTCACTCAGTTCAACAGAATGTTCTCCTCCTTAATCTGGGGCCCCCAATCCCCAAGGTATAGGTGGACCACATTGATGCGCCCAGCCTCCCAAGGGGGACTGGCATTCCCAGTCCTATACAAGTAAAAAAAAAACTAAGGGTCCATTGGCTCCAGGACGTCCTGGAACTTGATGGTGATGACTGGGATGATATCTGGGACTTCCCATTCCAGCCCTTAGTTTCTCTTATAGTTTCTCTTGTTTAATACAGTTTAAAATAACCCACAGGGCCTACTACACCCCGTACAGGCTGCACAAAATGAACCCCCACCTCTCCCCGGAGTGCTGGAGATGTGGGGGAACTCCGGGAGACGTTACCCACATCTTCTGGACCTGCCCAGCTATAGTAGGGTTTTGGGAGGAAGTGTTATCATACAACCGTTTGGTCAGTAAAATCCTGTTACAACCCTCCATGTCAGTATGCCTGTTGGAGGGTAGGTTGAGCAGTTCATCCCCACTGTAACGGGGCACACCATGGTGAGTTTGTTACTGTTTTATGCAAGAAAAGCCATCACACTTCACTGGAAGAAACCAGCCACACCCACAAGCATTTTCTGGAAACAGCTAGTTAATAAGAACCTACCCCTCTATAAAGACACATACTTCAACAGAGGATGTCCTAAAAAAATACCAGAAAGTATGGTCTAAATGGTTAGCAGAGCCGTCCACAGCATAATATAAACCTCTGCAGGTGATTGTGGGGTAGTCCTTCCTGAAATACACCCATCATCACACAAAGTCTCCCCTCTATTTAGGGGTCTGGGAAGACTGACCTTCTCCTTCAATTATATGTGTTTTGTTTCTTACCGAGATTTCTACTAGGTGTCTTGATTCATGTGGGAGCAGAAATGATAACACCTCCACTAACATTTATGACATTTGACCAAGGGTTCCGCACCTTCTCTACTCAAAGGTTGCACACACTTTATCAAAGTGGATTTAATTCTGCCATAACCATATATGTCCCATGTGTGGGCCACCTTTCTGTCTGTCTGTTACTTGTCAATCACGTGTATATGTTTATAACACCAATAAAAATATTTATAATAAAATAAAAAAATAGCACTTTTGTTTTGTGGTGCTCAGGCACAGTGTATATCCGCTTAAAAAAGTAATTGTAGATAAAAATGTAGACATTTTATGGTATAATTTGTACTGTTTAGTTTAAAGGCTCGCACACACTATAAGAAAATTGGAGGAACATTTTCATCCAAATAATTTTCGTACAATTTTCGTATAGTGTGTACACAACTTTCGACAGCCGATTTAAAATTTTCGTACGAAAATTCCCGAAGGGACAAACTCCAAACTTTTTCTCGTACGGAAACAGAACAAATGATTTTCATTTAATGTGGACCGTTTTTGTACAATTTTCGTACAAGGAAAAACAGAAAAGAAAGACTGCGCATGATCAGAAACAATAAATAACAAAAAAAAGCCTTTGTTGTACGAGAATTTTCGTATGAAGTTTCGTTCATCGGTTCCGTTTTGCTGTGAAACAACGAGGCAAACCAGACGACCGGTCACCGGATTTTCTTATAGTGTGTACCCCACTTAATGCAAGGTTATTTACCAATTGTTTTTTTTAGGTTTCTTTTATGTAATACCAAAAAAAAGGCTAACAAAACAACAAATAAAAACTGAAGAGAGTTTAAAGAATAGTAGTTAATAGTACAGAAATAAACAAAAATCAGCAGGAAAATAGCAGGGGAAATAGTTGAAAGGAGAAGGGGTGGAGGAGAAAAAAACCTCATCAAAGTACACAGGGCTTGTGTAGTGTGCCCAGCCTTTCTGCCCTGCTGCCTCACTTCCCCCCTTGCACATGCTTGAGACTCTGGGCTTTTAAAATAAAAGCCACGAGTTGTATAAATAAGGTTAGGTTCACACTGCTACGATGAGTGATTAATGATTCGACATTCAGTGCAATTATGTAGTGCTACATGGATACAACCAGGGCTCAAGTCCTGCAGGAACGCATGGGAACGGAGATCCTGTACTTTTTCCACAACAGGAACTTAGTTCCCGTTAGCAGCCATGTCCTGCAAGACTTTGAAGTATGCGAGCTGTGTGGCAGGTGCTACACCAGCAGCTGCCGACACAGCTCGCAATAGTAAGTGCCGCACACCTGACCATTCATGCATTGCCAGTAGG
Source organism: Lithobates sylvaticus (assembly GCA_028564925.1). NCBI lineage: Eukaryota > Metazoa > Chordata > Amphibia > Anura > Ranidae > Lithobates > Lithobates sylvaticus. The sequence goes on along the minus strand of CM053029.1, from coordinate 245,441,028 downwards.
GGGCCCCATGATAGCTTCCGCTTCGATCTACCTGTCAATCACAGCTAGCTGACAGGTAGATCAGGTCCCTGCTGCTAAGAGATTGTATTTAGTCAGACCTCTCGTGATGCGCTCCTCCCCGACCGGCCCCTTACCAGCATACTTGGTCTGTGTGTCCCGCTGAACCCCCCCCCCTCTATCTTCAGTGCCATATGATGAGAGAACCCAGAGGAGGAGCACAGCTATTCTGCTCACTGAACATGCAGGGAGAAAGGTGAGCTGAGGGAGGAACATCAGTTTGGGGTGGTAAGCTGAGCACAATACCTGGCAAAGTTTAATGCCAGGAGGTAAGTTTATGTGGAAATATGTGAAGGGTTGGAATAGCAGCAAGTGTGTGTTGGAGCCCTGCAGAGTTTGCAGCCCCCCAAGCTAACATACATCTCCTAAGCAGGAACACATCACTATCTCCCCAAACATTCCGTCCAGATAATGTGCAGTTAATTTATGACCTTTCCGTTTAACCCTGTGTTATCCAAACTCTGTTCAATGAAAAGTGTAAACTCACCACATAAACACTCTATATACAAAATAAAATTCCCCAATAAAGATCAGAACATGATGTTCACATTTGCATGGAAGCACAATTGAATGCTGATTATTCAGAGAATTACCCTTTTTTTAGTCCGCACCTGAAACAGATCGCATGGGTGTGAACACCCATGCGATCCGATTCCTGTCCAAATTCACAGTTCGCTCTCTATGTGAACCGATCTGGGGGTGTCATTAACTTTCTAATGACACCCGAAGCAGCTCGCATAGGGCAGTGTGAACTGCCTGTGAGTTGTGTGCGATGCAGGAACCGGCACTTGAATCGTGGTGGTGTGAACCAGCACTCAGACTCGAAATAAAGCGATACAAAGTAATGTTACTTTTGAATCGACCCTGATAATTTATCTGCAGTTCAAAGGTTTGATCTGCATATATTATTAAGTCTAGTAAAGAAACTTGACAAGTAAAAATTATTATTTATTATTATATATTATTTAAAATGTCTATAACTCCTTATTAACCATTAGTTTACCCTAATTGGCTCTAATTTAAAGTACACTAGGCTGCTACTGAATAAAGTTGTATATGGGCTGGTTGATTTACCCCTTTATGTAGTTTTATTAAAGCAGAGTTCCAGCCGTTTCTTTGTCTATTAAAAGTCAGCAGCTACAAAAAGTGTAGCTGCTGACTTGTAATAAACACACACTCACCTGTCCCACGACTCAGCCATGAGGCTGCCGAATCCTCTGTTCCCTCCCCCGACTCTCCGCGGCATCACTACTGTGGGCACCCGGCTGTGACAGATTGCGGCTTCACGGCCGGGTGCGGGGGGACCTGTAATGTGTCCCAGAAGATTGCAAGGAGGTAGGGGTCGCCTAGGCGGCCCAAGCTGAAGTGGGAGTTGGGTACCTGTCAAAACTAGGTACTTGCCCCCCTTCCCCCTCAAAAAAAATGACATGCCATGTGTGGCATGTCAGGGGGTCAGGAGTCCTTAAAGCGGAAGTTCCACTTTTGAATGGAAATCCGCTTTAACGCTTTACATTTTTTTTTATTTTATATCTTTCATTTATTATCTTTACATTTTTTGTAACAAACTGGCTCATCTGACTAATAGACTGCATATGCAGTTGGCTAAAGGATAGCTATTATAGTGTCATTGTAAATGAGGTTCATTCAGAACAAAGACCAGTTACTACTGGTCTACAACAGGGCTAAGTCCTTAACCTCTGATGTAATTGAAGGCTTGATGTGCAAGGGTACAATATATATTTTTGCTGTTGACACACAGGTGCATATTAGGGTTGATGTTCCTGGAGGTGCCTGGAACATGGAACAGGTTAAACACAGGTAAAATTAAAAAAAACAAAACAAAAAAAAGGCCAGACTCAATGAACCACTTGTTCTTTTTTTTTCTGTCACCCCTCTATGTTTCTATTATGATCTCTGTCACACTGCTCTCTCCTACAATCAGCATGTTCCCTGTGCTGCAGCACACCAGCACACCAGAACTTTGTGTGCTTATGCTTCCTACCCTTCTCTGAGCTATGATGAGCTGTACATAATTGAGAATACAATAGCACCTTGAATCAAGTTGATGTAGCATAGAGGGAGCTCAAATGCAGGTAGCAAGGAAGTTGATTGCAGGTCAAATTAACCTATGAATCTGCTGACATCGAAAGCAAACTGAATTTACTTGGAGGCAAAATGTATTTGCCCATCATCACAAAAAGCCCATCAACGCTAGATTTTAAAGATTTTTGATTTTTGCAAATTAGCCTGCAAAACATTGGTGGATCATGATTGAAATGCCAGGCTCCTGCAGACTCCTCCCCCAGCTGCCTGTTCACACCAAGGTATAGGCTTTCAGTTGGAGAGCAGGAGAAAGTGTCAATGGATTATGAGTTTAGTGATCACTGAACTTGTATTCCATTGAGAACTTCAAATCCATCTGCCTCGGTCACACAGGACTTATTCATAGATCTCTGTGAATTAAAGCGGTTGTAAAGTAGAAAAATTTCACTTTTACCTACAGGTAAGCCTATAATGAGGCTTACCTGTAGGTAAAAAAAATATCTCCTAAACCTGTATGGTTTAGGAGATATTCCCTGTGCAATGCGCCGCTGACTGCAGTGGCGCATGCGCACGGGGGATTCTCGGCTGAAAGGCCGGCAGAATCCGAACCCTACCGGGAAGAAGTCTCCCGTGCGCATGCGCGGGAGTGACGACATTGCGGCTCCAGCCACTCACAGCGCTGGGATCGCGATACCCGGAAGACACGCAGAGGCAACATGTCAGCGACCTCGGCGTGGACAAGGTGATTTACCAACGCCTCGCTCTAAGGTAAGTATTTCATAATGAGCTCATTATGCCTTTTCCATTACAGGTGTTTAAAAAAGAAAAAAAGTTTCAGCGGGTTTACTACCGCTTTAATGACGCAGCTGTGCGGATGTCCATAGACACACACAGTGCAGCTCTGCCTCACCCCCATGCTCCCTCTGCACAGGATATGATTGACAACACCAGGAGCCAATGGCTCCCACTGCTGCCTCTGTGTCCTGTGAATGCAGTAAGGCCCCTTTCACACTGGGGCGGGAGCCGCGGCGACGGTAAAGCAGCGCTATATTTAGCGCTGCTTTACCGTCGTTTTACCCCCGCGAGCGGCCGGAAAAAGGGTTAAAATCCACCGCAAAGGGCCGCCGTAGCGACGTTATTGCGGCGGTATTGCGGTGGTATTGCGGCAGTATTACCACGGTGTCCCATTGAAATCAATGGGTAGGAGCGGTATAGGATCGGTGAATACACCGCTCCTATACCGCTCCAAAGATGCTGCTAGCAGGACTTTTTTTACCGTCCTGCTAGCGCACCACTCCAGTGTGAAAGCCCGTCGGCTTTCACACTGGAGTGAATGGGGCCGGTTTTTTCAGGCGGTGTACAGGCGCTATTTTTAGCGTTGTACCGCCTGAAAAACGCCTCAGTGTGAAAGGGGCCTAAGACAAGAGAGCTTCTACAGATGGCCATTGCGCTGGATCGATTGAGGGGGTATACAAATACTGGGATTTCTCTGCATTAAGGTAAAAAATGCCCTACTATCTGTCCTACCCCTACCTGTCTCTAAACACTTTCCCGGCTCCATGTCACCACTCCTGTGCGGTCTCTGGTTCCAGCACCAATCCTTTCACTTTTTGCTTTCGCAGGAGAAACTGAGGGAAACTGAGCCATAGGTTTAAACTGCCATCAGTCAAAATTGTGTCAGGAGGGAGCAGGGGCATAACTTGTCAGTGCTGTGCTTGCCAATGGAGACACACAGCCTAGCTCAGGACCCAATGGGATTGCGCACTGGTGGGTGCCTCCTTAGCACCCGCCTTGCTACCAGAGGCACCTAAAGGAGAGAGGAGCTGGCAGGGACTAACAGAAGTGGAGGAAATTTACCTTTTTGTGCAATATTGTTGCACAGAAGAGGTAAGTATAACCTCCAACTTTTTTGTTAAAGAAAATAACCTTTAGTATCCCTTTAATAAGTGTATACAGTTGACTAAATAATTTTTTATATCTGATAGAATTTCAGAATTTCCATTTATAGATTTTATTTCTGAATTTAATTTTTTATTTTACAGAAAACTATTTTTTTTTTTACATAGCAATATACAGGTATGTGTGCGAGTGTGTTTATATATATATATATATATATATATATATATATATATATATATATATATATATATATATTAGAGTTCAGGGAGCTTGATGCTAAGTGCACACAACTAGGGAACACTACCCTCCGCTCCCATATGTAGAGGAAAAAAAATAAATAATAAAATAATAATAATTATATATATATATATATATATATATATATATATATATATATACATATATATATATATATATATATATATATATATATATATATATATAGTTATCTTTGTTATGAGTTGACTGCAGATCTTTAAGTAAGTAATATTCAGAACTAGTGTGACCGTCTTGCATTCAGCAGGCCACCAGTAGCTTTGTTAGCACCGCTGACATGTGTCATGCTTAAAAACACCATTCTTTTTAAATATCTTCCAAAAGCTTAGAACCTGTGGCCAAGCTGTGCACACGGTTAATCTTCCTTTGGCCACCCTTGTCTGCATACAGCTGGTATTTTGGGATGAAATTGGATTGGATTTTGCTTCCAGCAGGAAGCTGGTGCATTTTTGTGGAGTTGGTTTCATGGTGAGCCTCTCCTAAAGATCTGAAATCTAAAGCTATCCCTGGACACGTGCACCGACAGCCCCATAGCCTGTACCCCTTGCTGCCCTCACAAATAGAGGATTTACCCTCAGCTATAGAAATGGCCTAAGCCTCCAAGCAATAGAGCCTAAGTGAGTCACTTCTAGGAGACCTCATACATAATGAGGGATGAAGAATAAGCAACGTATTGCGTGCCCCGGGTGTGTTACCATTCACTCTATACAGAGAAGCCAAAGGAACATACGCTTCTGTGTTTTAGAAACCATTTTCCGTTTGGGGATAATTACTTCCTTTGCTGATTCAACTGCGTGCTAATATTTCTGCAAGGCTGTGTGTTAAAGTAAAAACGTATTATATGTGCTGATGTAAAAAAAAAATAATGATGTATGTAAAGTATAGTAAGTGTTGAATTTATGCTCATAATAACCAGATTGATGTTCGACATAGGCATAATGCTAAGGCTTAGTTTACACATTCGGCACAGTGCTTGCTATGAAAAGTGATCAGCAGTGGAGCTCTTTTCAGAGGCGTTTGTCAGGTGGTGAAGAGGTGATATGTGCCCACCTCACCACCTGTTTTAACCCTCTAAATGCCACACCACCATGCTGCAACCATGTTGAACTGTGGTCTATTCACTTGAATGGGTTGTATTTGGCAGCACTACTGCTTGTTGAACACGACTGAGGATTCAGTTTTGCCATGAAGCAAAGAATCATGACCGCAGCTTCTGTACACCCCAGTCACTTTGAAGCTTATGGGGAGTGGGGGTTGGGGGCAGTTGGAGGGAGGTAAAATGTGGTTCCACCATCTGTTTTTTACCCCCCCCCCCAACTGCAAGTGTAAATGAGCCCTAAAGACAATAAGTAGCTGCACTTTATTTTGTATTTATAACTGTGTTGCGCTTAGAAAAATAAAATATAATAAAGTTCAGTGAGTCCAGGTGTCACTATCGTGACACTATAATGATAGTTCATAGACAGTACACAGCTATCTTTAATGCCACAATCACCAACAGGTTCCTCCAACTTGTGATTACACCACCACCAATTAATGAATGTGCTCTTACCAGAGAGCATTCACCACCTATTACAAGGGTCAGAAGAGGCTCATGTATCTCATATACGCTATTAATGGTCAATATCCAGTATATGGAAGTTGATCACTCCTTACGGAGCTGGACTGGGACAAAAATTTGGCCCTGGACTTAATCCAGACTGGCCCACTTTAATTTTGAGTGTCTCTAACAGCATCCCCCTTACATCAGAGTGTCCCCAACAGCATCCCCCTTACATCAGAGTGTCCCCAACAGAGTCCCCCTTACATCAGAGTGTCCTCAACAGAGTCCCCCCTACATCAGAGCGTCCCCAACAACGCCCCCCTTACATTAGAGTGTCCCCAACAGCACTCCCTTACATCAGAGTGTCCCCATCAGCAGCCCCCTTAAATCTGAGTGTCCCCATCAGCAGCCCCTTACATCAGAGTGTCCCCATCAGCAGCCCCCTTATATCAGAGTGTCCCCATCAGCAGCCCCCTTACATCAGAATGTCCCCCATCAGCAGCCCCCTTACATCAGAGTGTCCCCATCAGTAGCCCCCTTACATCAGAGTGTCCCATCAGCAGCCCCCTTACATCAGAGTGTCCCCATCAGCAGCCCCCTTACATCAGAGTGTCCCAATCAGCAGCCCCTTTAGATCAGAGTGTCCCAATTAGCAGCCCCCTTACATCAGAGTGTCCCCATCAGCAGCCCCCTTACCTCAGAGTGGTCCTATCAGCACCCCCAATACATCAGAGTGTTTCCATCAGCACCCCCTTACATCAGAGTGTCCCCATCAGCAGCCCCCTTACATCAGAGTGTCCCATCAGCAGCCCCCTTACATCAGAGTAGTCCCATCAGCACCCCCTTACATCAGAGTGTCCCCATCAGCAGCCCCCTTAGATCAGGGTGTCCCCATCAGCAGCCCCCTTACATCAGAGTGTCCACATCAGTAGCCCCCTTACATCAGAGTGTCCCAATCAGCAGCCCCTTTAGATCAGAGTGTCCCCATCAGCAGCCCCTTACACCAGAGTGTCCCCATCAGCAGCCCCCTTACATCAGAGTGGTTCTATCAGCACCCCCCAATACATCAGAGTGTTCCCATCAGCACCCCCTTACATCAGAGTGTCCCATCAGCACCCCCTTACATCAGAGTAGTCCCATCAGCACCCCCTTACATCAGAGTAGTCCCATCAGCACCCCCTTCACATCAGAGTGTCCCCATCAGCAGCCCCTTGACATCAGAGTGTCCCCCATCAGCAGCCCCTTCACATTAGAGTGTCCCCATCAGCACCCCCTTCACATCAAAGTGTCCCCCCTCTCCTCCCCCTCCCACATGTACTCACAGTTCTGAAGGCAGCTTCTCGTTCCTCTCTCCAGTCATGTGATAAGTGACAAGTGATAAGGGGAGAGAGGAAGGAAAGTCTGCCGGCAGACTACTCCTGGTAGTCCCGATGGCCAGTACATGCTTGACTCCTTTTGCAGCTGAGAAAATAGATTATGTGATAACTTATGAATGTGTGTGAATGATCTCCCCCCCAGGCGGAAATTTCCTGCTACTATTTCCGGGTATTTTATATAAATATTCTGCCCATATAGCCCCCCATCTCCGTCTATACAGAGACAGCCCGGAGTCTTCGCAGCTCTGTACCGGAAACACGTGTGTGAAGAGGATACATACTTTATTTTGCACCAATGAGGGGCCCTTTTGGAAAACTTGTGCATAAGTGAAAGAATCATTCCACCCAAAACTGGAAAAAAAAGTCAGTATTTTGAGGATGCTGGGGAAATAAACCAGGGGCTTGTTTACACCAAAATCTGTGCAGTGTTTTCATGACACGTGTTTTGCTAAAACTTCTCGAGAGCTCATTCATGAAAGAACTGCCTTAATAAATTAGAAAGAAAATCACACACTTTTTGGCATTTCATTGTAGCACACTTGAAGTGCATGTAAATTCCAACAACACAGTTCTTTTCTTTGTGCTCCCTTTTCGTTTGTTAAATATACCATTAATAAAGTTTTGATATATCTATTTGAAAAGTGCAAAAAAATAAATAGTAGTTCATCCAGCTATAAATCTGATAACTTTCTGTACTCTCTGCCTGTGGGTTGTTATCAGTTAGCATTGTTCCCTGCTACCACAGTGGACTACAAAACACCTCCCATTGTTGTAAAGAAGAGAGGGAGGGGTTATGTAGTCTTAACAGTGTTATGTAGTCCCACTCCACGTCCTAGGTGGGTGAAATCACTGTTCGGCACGATTGTCACCCTACGACATGATGTGTGTTAATGGCAGGAAAAAAGTGTGAAAGAAAACAAATGCAACAACCACATCTAAGGAAGGAGCAGTAAGCCGCAATACTATCAATTTTTTCTTCTTGTTCTTGGGGTTAGCTATGCTTTGATCTAAGTAGCAATGCACTAAGAAAGCACATTACCTGCTGGTTAAGAGGGAACACTGATCTTCCTGCTACATTTGTATTTATTTGATCAAATATAACAGTAGGAGTGGGAAAGTGGGCAGGATCAGAGCCAGAGACATAGACCCCATACACACTATACAACTTTTGTTGTCTGATTTCCCTTAGATTTACCAAAACCGTGTAGTGCAAGGGCCTGCCTGATTGCATACAAATTGAAACTCTTAAAGTGATTGTAAAGCTTCGTTTTTTTTGTTTTTTTTGCATAGGATGCAATAAGGTGAAAAAACAACCCCTTTAAGGTTTGACCTCGTATTATATGGTTTTGGTAATTATGAAGGAAAAAAATCTCCAGAAAATTGTATAGTGTGTGGCCAGCTTTAAGCTGGCCATACACTATACAATTTTCTTACTCAATTCCCTTTATACTATGTAGTGCAAGGACCTGCCTGATTGCTTACAAATTGAAAGTGTTTAGGACTTACCTCATATTATATAGTTTTGGTAAATCTAAAGAAAAATTGTATAGGAGAATTGTATAATGTATGGCCAGCCTAAGAAATAGCTGCAGTTTCCAATGAAATATAAATAGCACACAAGTGACACAGCTCAGGATGTTCCACTTTTAACTTAAATATCAGCTTTTGGTGGATTGACCCTTTAAATTGTTACATCAACTGGTATGTAGTTGCTGGTGATGCTGTATATTTGTGTATGCAATGCTGGTGTACCCTATCAATTTCTACATAATTATGTGTCAGCATGCAAGCCAGCCAGCCTGCCTTTCTGCATATACTTATTAGGGTTTGTGCTAATTGATACTTATTGCTTTACTCTAAACATCAAAGCAATGTGCAAAGTACAGTCATTCACAGCAACAAATGATCACCTATAATACAGAGCTGATGGATGAAATCTGATTGGCCGCTGTTACTTCACTTTCCGATTGTCACTTTTTTTTTAAATGCTGCTATCAAATATCACCTTGCTGCAGTCACCCATCACTGGCAATGGAGTGTATTTAGTCTTCTACTATGGGTTGCTGTATGTGTCCGCACATCAATGTTCTTAAACTCAATAAAGAACCTCATACTGTTATTTTTATTTTTACATCAGTGTGGCTTATATTTATAGCCATTAGTACTGATTGTGATGCAAAGCACTATGAACATTTTGTAGTGGTTCATTTGCCAACAAAGTGTTGCTGGCACGCTTACAAGCTCTTCAAAGTGAAAGTTGCTCGGAGGATGTGGGAACACTAATGTAAAAACTCTCATTTACTCTTTGCACAGGGTCATTGCAGCCTGCACTTGTGCTTCAGGCATCCACCTGTCACTCCTACCCAACTGTCACTCTATCGATCCATTTAATCCCTTTTATTTAGAAATCTGTTGCAGGCTAATGTTTCTCACTATAGGAACATAGCATTCTTTCTTAGCCAGAGTACTTCCATGTGTACAGCCACTGAACACCCCACTGGGGCTAAATCACAAAACCTGCTGCAAATAGCATGGGTGTTACCCTTGACAACAAATCAGATTGCAGCTTTTTTTTTTTTTTTTAATGCACCTTAAAATTTTAAACTAACACCTTGGTTACCATGAGCAGCACAGTTGTAATTTTTTACTTGTATCAACTTTTTTAATTTATACTGTAAAATGTTATTACTTTAATTTATATTATAAAATGGCAACACAGCTTTAATTTTTTTATTGATTGTATCTACTTTTTTAATTAATATTACATAATAAGTATTTTTATTTTATGTATTGTTTTTTATTTTATTATAAAATGGCAACACAGCTTTCATTTTTATTAATTGTATCTACTTTTTTAATTTATATTATGAAATATTACGTAATAAGTATTTTTATTTTATTTGTATTTTTTATTTTTTAATAAAATGCTATTACTTAAGTATGTTATTTAAAAAAAATTTAATTGCAAAACACTGTTATTCGTATTATGTTTGTTTGTTTTTTGTAGGCTTTAACCTTGTCAACAAATTAAAGACGAGTAAATGTATTTCATAAAAATGTAGCAAAAATTTATTATCACATTTGGAAAAACACTTACCAAAAACAATACATAATAGAATAAAAAATCTTTATATACAAAAAAATACATTTTCATATCAATGAAACTTTTCTTTGAATAAATTAAACTCTGGTGAGGCTCCCAGTCTGAGAACTCCCATATTAGCGGATTGAGTCCTACCTACTCTATAGGAAGACAGCAGTAGAGGAGGTCATGATAAATAATGTATGAGCCCAAGGCCTTGTCTCCTATTCAAGTCCTTTCATTGTATTGTCAGGGTATCCAAACCAAATTGTCATGCTCATTTTTCTTCGTGAGAGTTTTACAAATTGTAAAATTGACTTTTCACCCAGTGTGCATCAGAAAAAAAAAAAAAAAAAAACCTACTAACACGATTTTTAAAGAGATTTCTTGGGGGAAAAAAAGGCTATGGTAGGAAAATAATACAAAAGTTGTGGATTTTTTTTTAAAAAAGTGCAAAAATAGTGAAAGCCTTGCCGAAGTGGTTAACTTATTTCACAACGATTTGGGTTTTACAGTGAGTTTAAGAGTCTTGGTAGACCTTACAAAAAGTCTTTTAAGGCAGCATATAGACGTTTAGGTCAAGCCTCTGTAATACACTATAGCACACGTGAATTATAAGGAAGGTTCACATTGTAAGGCAAGAAGAGAGGGGCAGAAGAGAGTCTACTGGTACTGAACATAGCAGGCGGAGTGCTGCATAAAGTTTTGTGGGATGGTGTGTAGTGAAAAGAAGTTCTCTTTATGTGCATAGTAACAGTCTTCAGACATAGAAGCTGGGCTGCTTGGGTTTGAGGTGCATACAGAAAAGGAAGAGGAGGTTGATGATGGAGAGACAGTTGACAGCCAGGATCCAGCATCACTGCCAGGGCTGCATGGTGCTGAAGGACTCATGTAACCAGGGTGCACCATATCATTCTCTGGCTTGTCTTTGCACTGGTCAGCTAGCCTCAAAGTTTCAGAAAGCGCCCAGATGTAGTTATGGGCCAGTCTAAGGGTATCGATCTTGGTCAGCTTGGTGTCATCAGGGAAGCAGGGCAAGATGCCCCTGAGCTCGTCCAAAGCCGAGTTGAGGCTGTGCATCCTGTTCCTCTCTCTATCATTAGCTTTGACCCTCCTGGTCTTTTTGATGGTGTGAAGGACGGCTTGATTTTTCACTCTGCTCCTGCCTCTCCTCTTCTTTTTCTCATCCTTGTGTTCCTGGCACTTCTCGGGAGTTTGCGTTGGAGATGTGAAGTGACCGGTGGAGAAGGACGATGGGGACTGGAGGCTGGAGCAGCCCTCATCCTCTGATGGAGAGAAGGACATCTGACTGGAGGCATCATAATCAGAGTAGACTCTGTCCATGGTGGATGGATTTCTGCCAAGAGAAGAAGAGCGCAATAAGTAACCAAATTCGACTAAAACTGAGTTAGAAATAAAAGCAGAAAATGTACAAAATACACATATTATCTGATGTGTTCTAGCTATCTAGATAAAAAGTAGAAGCATAACATGAAAACAGCTGAGAATAAGTGTAAACACAGGCAGATGAACTCCAATGACGATAAAGCAGGCAGATAGATAGAAGAGAGACATCAATAGGTTGTATGCGGTAAGTGAAGAGGACACTCATACTTACAGTGAAGACTTGGAAAGTTGAAAGAGACACGCGACAGCTCTTGTCTTTGAAGTGATCCTTGCTGCTATCAGCTCGTGTGAGGAGTGAGTTTGGCACACGACTGGCCTCAGACACCTTATATAGGACGCCACACAATGACCCCCTCCCCCGGACCGAGGCATGAATGAATCAAGGCATCAGGTCTGCCCCGTGCTGCACTCTCCGTCATTTGCATAATTTATGTCCCCGGCTCCCATTCTCCCCCGGGAGTGTGCCTATAATTACAGCCGGCCAATCACAGCGCGCGGCCCTATCCGTGACACGTGAGCCCGCACCGCCATAAGCCGACTTGTTTGAGCTTCATTAGTCTATTAAAAGGAGCGCAGGGGGGAGAGGAGAGCACAGGAGAGGAGAGAAGACTGAACAAAGTGATTAGCCTGGAAGGCACGGGCACGTTCCCCAATAAAGGCGCTTTAAGGGGTTATTGTCAGAACAGCGCGCATTCTAGAACTTTCATTGTTACTTCTGCTGACACTCATTCTTTACTTTTAATTCCCTCTTCTCCTCACTTCTGTCTCACCTCTCAGCTGTCCGTCTGTCTGTCAGTATTACCATCTCACTGCATCCACCTAAACGAATCATTCTTTCTTTCAATTCTGTCCTTCCTTTCTTCTTTCTCTAACATCAAACGTGTTAGCTTTTTAGATATTTAATTTTTTTATACGTTACATTCTTTATTTCCATATCACCTATATTAGCTATCTGTCCATATCCCCATTTCCCAGCATTACTCATCCTCTACATATTCATTCTCTCTCTCTTTATTTTTATGTTTCTCTTCTCTTTTTTTTTCTTTCTCTCTGTTTCTTTTTTCTCTCTCTTTTTTTTGCTCTCTCTCTCTCTTTATTTTTCTGTATCTCTTCTCTTTTTTTGCTCTCTTTTTTTTCACACTTTTTATTTCTCTTTTTTTGTTGCACTCTCTCTCTTTATTCTTTATTTTTATGTTTCTCATCTCTATTTTCTCTCTCTCTCTCTTTTTTTTCTCTCTTTTTCTTTCTTTTTTTTTTCTTCTTTTCTTTCTTTTTTTTTTCCTATCTCTCGCTCTCTTTATTTTTATGTTTCTCTTCTCTTTTTTCTTTCTCTCCTTTTCTTTCTCTTTTTTTGCTCTCTCTCTCTCTCCTTTTCTCTCTTTTTATTTCTCTCTTTTTTACGCTCTCTCTGTTTATGTTCCTGTTTCTTTTCTCTTTTTTTAATTTCTCTATTTTTTGTTCTCTCTTTTTATTTCTCTCTTTATTTCTCTCTTTCTTTGCTCTTTCTTTCTCTCTCTCTTTATGTTTCTGTTTCTCTTCTCTTTTTTTCTTTCTCTATTTTTTGTTCTCTCTTTTTCTGCTCTCTCTTTATTTTTCGGTTTCTCTTCTCTTTTCTTTCTTTCTTTTTTTCTCTCTCTCTTTATTACTCCTCTCTTTTTTTTCTCTCTCTCTCGCTTTTTCTCTCTTTGTTTGTTCTCTCGCTCTCTTTTTTTGTTCTCTCTCTCTTTATTTCGCTTCTCTTTTTTTCTTTCTTTATTTCTCTCTTTATATTTCTTCTCTCTTTATTTCTATCTTTTTGTTCTCCCCCCTCTCTCTCTCTCGCCCTCTCTATCTCTCTCTCTCTCTTTCTCTCTGTCTTTATATTTCTGTTTCTCTTCTCTTTTTTTTTCCTTTCTTTTTTTCTTTGTTTTTTTTTTTGTTTTTTCACTCTTTTTATTTCTCTCTTTTTTTGCTTGCTCTCTCTGTTCAATACAATCAGTTTATCACCAGTTTCTTTTCACATTTTGAATATCCTCTTTCTCTTTTTATGTCTCACCTATATTAGCTGCCTATATTATCAATGCAACGCCTCTACCTAACCTGTATTTTTCTTTCTTACTCTCTTTCTTTTTGTCTTCTGTCTACCTAACCTACCTAACCTATATTTTGTCTTTTTCTCTTTCATCAGTTTATCACTACAAGTCTAGAAAAAGGGGGGGGGGGGGGCAAATATAGAAGCACGTAGAAAAGTGGTACCTACGTCCTATCGAATTTAGAAAGAAATGGTTTGAGGCTTTTTTTGACTTTCATGGTACTGTACAAAGGCTAGACATAACCAAGGTAGATATATAACATTTAATTTATTTAAAAAATCTTTAAAACATACAAAACATCTAAAAGTTAAAGATTGGAAGATGTATCTTGCACATTCATCTCTACAAAGCTATATCTGATATTTTGTATGTTTTAAAGATTTGTTTAATAAATTAAATTTTATATATCTACCTTGGTTATGCCTAGCCTTTGTACAGTACCATGAAAGTCCAAAAAAAGCCTCAAATCATTTCTTTCAACAAAAGTCCCCTATTACTGTTAACACTCTATTTTCCTTATGTATAGCTCACCTATTTTATTTTGTAGCTGTCTGTCTATATTACCCTTTAATTGCATTCGCCTAATCTGATATCTTTTTTTCTTTTCTTTTTTTTGTATCTTATCAGCTTTTTAGTACAGTCAGCTCATTACCTGTTTTCTATTTTCTCATTTTTCCTTATATCTGTCTCACCTATATTAGCTTTCTGTCTATATTATAATCACATCTACCTAACCTGTTTATGTGATTTTATAAGGAAAGTTATTGTCCTACCAAACTTGAAGAGAGATCATTGATACATTGCTGTGAATGTGATTAGCACTGTTTATAAGACCTGGTATATTGTGTCCATGTACACATAAAAAACACATACAGTCTACTTTACTAAAGTCAAAATAAGTTGCTCAAAAGTATGTGGTGACCCAGCAAGGCTGCAACAATACCCCAACTGTAAAAGCCTTTATAATACTATATATATTTATATTTATATGGTCGTGGCCCTAAGACCGAGACAGATGTGGATCACATAAACACGTGACAAGACTTACAACATAAATAGACCTGAGGTTTGGCTTTTGGTTGTCTGGTAGGTAAGCCTAGAAATGGGGCCATACCCAAGATAAGTAATGAATAATTGTGGAGGAAAGTGTGTTGAGAAATGTTGTAAAAAAGGGTAATAGGAGGGAGGGTATTGCGCACTGGAACCAACAGAGAGCAAGGGCAAGCAGCGAGCTTACATACTCACTCGGCTCCTCCCATAAATTAAAGCCACCATTAGGGATGGGCTGTCTGTTTAGGTCGAACATGAGTTTGACTCGAACATTGGCTGTTCGCCGAATAGCGAACAATTTGGGGTGTTCGCGGGAAATTCGAAAGCCGCGGAACACCCTTTAAAAGTCTATGGGAAAATCAAAAGTGCTAATTTTAAGGGTTAATATGAAAGTTATTGTCATAAAAAGTGTTTGGGGACCTGGGTCCTGCCCCAGGGGACATGTATCAATGCAAAAAAAAGTTTTAAAAACTCATGTTTTTTCGGGAGCAGTGATTTTAATAATGCTTAAAGTGAAACAATAAAAGTCTAATATTCCTTTCAATTTCATACCTGGGGGGTGTCTAAAGTATACCTGTAAAGTGGCGCATGTTTCCCGTGTTTAGAATAGCAAAATTACATTTCTAAAGGAAAAAAGTAATTTAAAAGCACTAGCGCTAGTTCCGGCTATAATGAATTGTTGGGTCTCTGCAATACACATAAAAGTCATTGAAAGTCATTGAAAAACAGCCTGGGGCTCCCCCACAGTGCATTACCAGGCCTTTTGGGTCTGATATGAATATTAAGGGGAACCTTAAAAAAAAATGCGTGGGGGTCCCCCTAAATTCCATACCAGGCCCTTCAGGTCTGGTATGGATATTAAGGGAAACCCCGCTCCAAAATAAAAAAAAAATGGCATTGGGGTCCCTCGGATAAGGGTCTGGTATTGATTTTTAGGGGACCCCCACGCCATTTTTTATATTTTGGCGCGGGGTTCCCCTTAATATTTAGACCAGGCCGTTTTTTTCAATGACTTTTATGTATATTGCAAAGACCTGATAATTCATTATAGCCGGCACTAGCGCTAGTACTTTTAAATTACTTTTTTTTTCCTTTAGAAATTTAATTTTGCTATCGGACTGTTCGAAACAAGGGAAACATGCACCAATTTACAGGCATACTATAGACACCCCCCAGGTACGAAATTTAAAGGAATATTACACTTTTATTGTTTCACTTTAAACATTTTTAAAATCACTGTTCCCGAAAAATGTCAGTTTTTAAAACTTTTTTTTGCATTGATACATGTCCCCTGGGGTAGGACCCAGGTCCCCAAACACTTTTTATGACAATAACTTGCATATAAGCCTTTAAAATTAGCACTTTTGATTATTCATGTTCGTGTCCCATAGACTTTAACAGTGTTCGCGTGTTTGAACAAATTTTTGGCCTGTTTGAATGTTCTGCTGCAAACCAAACAGGGGAGTGTTCGGCCCATCCCTAGCCACCATACTGGTCTTCTAATTTATGGTCGTGGCCCTAAGACCGAGACAGATGTGGCTCACATAAACACGCACCAAGACTTACAACATAAATAGACCTGAGGTGTGGCTTTTGGTCGTCTGGTAGGTAAGCCAAGAAAAGGGGCCAAAAATAAGCATGTAGGGGATATATCTTTATTGGTTCTAAGCTCATTAAGCAAGCTTGGAGAAGGCTAGGGCCATCTCCACTTGAGAGTTTTGGAATATATCTGGGGAAGCAGGCGGACTTCTGCCTAGCTTCTTGATTACATGCTCTTGTACTCCATGCTGAGATGCGGCTGAGGCTGTGCTGATCCGGAAGTTAGGTCCAGAATACCACCCGGGGTCTAGGCCTAAGCTGGGCAGTAGGACCCTAACATGTTTGATAAACTGACTGCCAGTCAGGGGGTTAACCGGAAAAGGCAGTAACAGGCTGGAGACTGGCTGGCTGGGTAGGTGAGAGAGCAGACGGTCAAGGATGGTTACTGGACACCAGGCGTTGCTGGTCCTGAAGAAGTTGATGTCTACTCCTGGTCTGGTGTGTTACATCTTGGAGACCGTAAGGTGAAGGACATAAGGTTTTGAGAAGCAAGTCAGCAGGTGTCTGTATGGTGTCTGTACAGAACCTGACTACCGGTACTACCAGAGGTGAACTCGCTAGGTCGTAGGAAGCCGTAGAAAGCCAGGTAGATGGCCGCTTGGATTGCCTGGCTGGGCAAGAGCCCAAAGGGGAACATGTAAGGATTTCGGACATGCCCCTGAAGATAGAGCTTGTTATGGGTAAGCGTTTTCCATTGGTAACGGGCTGCTGCTTCTGAATTCCATGCAGCAGGGCTTTCACTGCATGGGCTCTGAACACAGATGGCTGTTCAGGATTCTGTAAGGACAGGAAATGCTGAATACCGGCTAGGTACAGCCTGATAGTGTTATGAGCGAGAGCCAGCTGTGTAGGGCAATAAGATATGAAGGCTAGGACGTAAGTGACGTCGTCTGCTGTGGTTCCGGGACAAGCGAACCTGCAGTAGGTGTTCCAGGATGTGCGGTAAGCCTTAAGTGTGTTGCTAGCTAGACAGTGAGTGGTTGATGAGTCGGGTTGCATTGGCAAGATTTGGCTTCAATCCATTGTTAGTTGAGACCAAGGTGGTATATGAATGGATGATATGTAGGCTCCGGATACCTGCTGGAAGAATGAGACAAAATTGAAGCGCGACAGTGCATCTGTTGCGGCATTGCACTTGCCTGGGATATGCTCACAATAAATATTAAATTGGTGATGTAATGATAATTGCACACAGCCTGCGCAGGAAGGACATGGCGGGGAGCAACTTGAATCTACCCTTATTAATATGTTGGCCGTAGCCGGTTGTCTGTGGTGAAGAGTACTGTCTGACCTGTCCACGTGTGGCCCCAGACTTGGGCTGCTGCTACGATGGGGTACAGTTTGAACAAAGACGAGGATCGAGTGAAACCAGGAATCAAGCAGATTTCTGGAGGCCAGGGACCGGCGAACCAGTGGTGGCCAAAAACAGCAGCAAAGCTGTACAGCCCTGTGACCGGGTAAAATCGTGAATGACTGACCTAACACGGGCTAATTTGTCAGCAGGTAGGCTAGCCTGCATAGCCTGCATGTCCAGTATGATGCCCAAGAAGGTGATGGAATGTGCCGGGCCTTCCACTTTGTGTTTGGCTATAGGCACATTGAGATTTTTGAAGACCACTCTAAAGCCCCATACACACGCGCGGATTATCCGAGGACCAGGTCCGTCGGATCATGTCTGTCATACTTTGTCCGATGTTGGTTTTGCGTACACACGGTCGGACAAAGTTGTCGGAAAATCTGATCATTCTGAACGTGGTGACGTTTGTTGCCTACGACGGGACTACGTAGAGGCTAGTAGCCAATAGCTTTGGTCTTGTAATGTGATCTGAGCATGCGTAGCACTTTGTCCGTCGGACTACCATACACACGATCGGATTTGTTGTGATCGGACCTTGTTGTCCAAAAATCTATCCAGCAGGAGATAGGACTTTGTCCGTCGGACAATCCGACGTACACTGTCCGATGGTGCATACACACGGTCGGATTTTTCGACAACATTGTCCGATCGGACAGAATCCATGCGAAAATCCGACCGTGTGTATGGGGCTTTAGCCTGTCTAGATCTACCGGGGTTATGTCTGGCCGTTCAATGAGCAGAAAATCGTTGAGATAATGGATAACCTTGTGGCACTGGGCCTGGTGTGATAGGATCCAAGTGAGGGACTGGGCGAAAACGTCAAACAGCTTTTAGAGCCAAAGGTCAGCTTGGTGGTAAAATAGTAAGAAATCCCTCCACTTAATGCCGTGCCACCACCATCCGAGGGATGGTTTGAAGGCATCTGCAATATCCGCTTTGGATAGCCAGGCACCAGTACCTATCTTAATAATGGCCTGGATGGCCATGTTGACTGACGTATACTTGAGAGAAAATTCCTCGGAAGGGATCAGGGAGTTCAAACTAGGGATATGTGAGAAATGAGGCGCAGACAAGTCGTAAACTAAGAAGAGTTTGTTTGTAAACTTGCCCTTGACAAGCCCAATAGGGCTGACTCTCCAAATCTGAAAAGGTGACTGTGAGAAGGGGCTGATGATGAACCCTTTATCAAACTCCATCTGTAAGAGGGTGTCTATGGCCTGAGCATCGATGGCTGCTGACTATAGGTTCTTGCACTCGTGAGTGGAGAGAGGTATGGTGATGAAGCCGGTGTGGAACCCGGCCGTGAAGCCGTGCAGCAGGAATACTGCCAGTGAAGGGGTGGGGTGTGTGGAGAGGTAGAAGCTCAGCCACAGGACATTCACCTATAACGTAATGAATCGTAGATTTATGATAGGGAGTGTAACGAATTGAGTGTCGAATACTCGTGATACTAACCATTGTGCCGCCGATGCGACTAGGTTCGGTTTGGAGCATGATGCATGTAGCTGCTGATACGATCTGAATCGGTCAGGATAACGATGTGAATAACGAATCGTAGGGTATGGTACGAGCCTCTACAAATCGGTGCGTTAAATGCGAGTGATGCGAACCGTTGTGCCGCTGGTGTGACTAAGTTTGGTTTGGAGTGTGATGCATGTGGTTGCTGACGATCCGAATCGGTCAGAACAATGATATGAAAACATATCGTAGGGTATGATACAAACTGATACGAAACGGTGCGTGGGATGTGAGTGATGCAAACCGTTGTGCCGCTGGTGCAACTAGGTTTGGTTTGGAGTGTGATGCATGTAGCATCACACTGAATCGGTCAGCACAATGATATGAATAACGACGGTAGGGTTTGGTACGAACCACTATGATCGGTAAGTGGAATGCGAGTGAAGCAAAGCGTTTGTGCCGCCAAGGCGTCTTAGGCTCGAATCAGTGTGATGCGCGTGGCATGAAGTGATATGGACCGGTGAGTGAGACAACAAATCGTTAGTAGGGTATGGGGGGTGAGCGGTATGAATCGGTGCGGGATGTGACCGATGGGAACTGCTGCTGATTTGACTAGGTACGAATCGGACTGCGGTAAGTGTGCCATGCATCCGTTGTGAATCGGAGAAGAAACAGGAAAGGGCCTGTGACTACTGCGTACTGGAGGCCTACAAACAATTTGTAAGCTCCACAGCAGAACCGAACAAGGAATGGGGAAAAAAACGAGAAACAAGCTAGTTAAACGTGATACGACAAGGGGGGTAACGAATCCTACCTGTGATAGCGAGCGAGACTTTGAACGACAAACCACGAATAAGCAGCGTACTGTATTCAGAACAACAGACTCACGAACACGCAGTGAGCTGAAGAGTCGGCCTAGTGACGTAACGAATCACGCACTGGAACCGATAGAGAGCAAGGGCGAGCTTAAATACCCACCGGGATCCCCCCATAAATTCAGGCCACCATACTGGCCTTCTAATATATATATATATATATACCGTATATACTCGAGTATAAGCCAAGTTTTTTTTCAGCACATTTTTTTGTGCTGAAAGTGCCCCCCTCGGCTTATACTCGAGTCAAGCACTTTTCTGCAGCAAAAAAAAAAATTTCCGACCCGACTTTGGGGCCCCGTATCTCGGGGGCCACTTGGGTCTAGGAATCCCAAATTCCAAATATGGGGTTCCTAGCACTAAGTGGCCCCGAGATACGGGGCCCCAAAGTCGGTTCGGAAAATGTCATTCTCTGCTGCAGAAAAGTGTTTGACATTTTCTGACCCGAATTTGGGGCCCCATATCTCAAGGACACTTAGAGCTAGGAACCCCAAATTTGACAGTCAAACCCAGTTGAACTAGCACTACAACATATCCAAAGATGGGGTTCCTAGCACTAAGTGGCCCCGAGATACAGGGCCCCAAAGTCGGTTCAGAAAATGTCATTCTCTGCTGCGGAAAAATGCTTGAGATTTTCTGACCCGAATTTGGTGCCCCATATCTCGGGGACACTTGGTGCTAGGAACCCCAAAATGTTGTATTCCAACCCAGTGGAATTAGCACTACAACATATCCAAAGATGGGGTTCCTAGCACTAAGTGACCCCGAGATACAGGGCCCCAAATCGGTCAACTGTGTCCATCTGCATGGGCACAGTGAGGCTGCAAATGGGCATTGTTGACCCTCTTTTCCACTTACAGTAGCTGCGCATTTCTCACCCTAGGCTTATACTTGAGTCAATACGTTTTCCCAGTTGTTTGTGGTAAAATTAGGTGCCTCGGCTTATACGGTATATATATATACAGTGGGGAAAATTATAATTTGAACCCCTGCTGATTTTGTACGTTTGCCCACTTACAAAGAAATGAAGGGGGGGGGGGGTATTTACTAAAGCTGGAGAGTGCATAATTTGGTGCAACTCTGCAAAGAAACCAATCAGCTTTCAGGTTTTATTGCCAAAACCTAACTGAACCATCTGAAATTAGAAGCTGATTGGGTGCCATGCACAGCTGCACCAGATTCTGAGTGCACCAGTTTTAGTAAACCTACCCCTATATTTGTTATCATAGGTGTAATTTAAATGATCGAGACAGAATATCAACCAAAGATCCAGATAAAACACATGATACAGATGTTATAAATTGAGCTGTAGTTCAGTGAGTAAAATAAGTATTTGATCCCCATACCAACCAACAATAGTTCTGGCCCAAAGACTGGCTACAGTATATGCTCATGTGGTACATAGATTAGTCATGTCAATTTAAAGCAGAGTTCCACCCAAAAGTGGAACTTCCACTTATCTGATTCCTCCCCTCCTCCGGTGCCACATTTGGCACCTTTCGGGGGAGGGAGCGTTTTTGACAGGTACCCTGTCCCCACTTCCATTGGACCTTGCCAAAGTGAGGTATGTCACAAGTTCGGCCCCCTCCTCCTCCCTCCTCCTTCCCCTGCTGCCGGGCCAGTAAGATAGCGCAGTAGGGACCCGGCTGTGAGGCTGCAAAGGTTCCCGTACTGGCAATGGTGATGGCAGCACCCAACAGCCGATGTAAACATTGTCTGGGGTGCTGGCTTTGCTGAATTCCAAGACAGGTAAGTGTCCTAATATTAAAAGTCAGTAGCTACAGTACCGTATATACTCGAGTATAAGCCGACCCGAATATAAGCCGAGGCACCTAATTTTACCACAAAAAACTGGGAAAACGTATTGACTCGAGTATAAGCCTAGGGTGAGAAATGCGCAGCTACTGTAAGTGGAAAAGAGGGTCAACGATGCCCATTTGCAGCCTCACTGTGCCCATGCAGATGGACACAGTTGACCGATTTGGGGCCCTGTATCTCAGGGTCACTTAGTGCTAGGAACCCCATCTTTAGATATGTTGTAGTGCTAGTTCAACTGGGTTTGAATGCCCAATTTGGGGTTCCTAGCACCAAGTGTCCCCGAGATATGGGGCCCCAAATTCGGGTCAGAAAATCTCAAGCACTTTTCTGCAGCAGAGAATGACATTTTCTGAACCGACTTTGGGGCCCTGTATCTCGGGGCCACTTAGTGCTAGGAACCCCATCTTTGGATATGTTGCAGTGCTAGTTCAACTGGGTTTGAATGCCAAATTTGGGGTTCCTAGCTCCAAGTGTCCCCCAGATATGGGGCCCCAAATTCCGGTCAGAAAATGTCAAGCACTTTTCTGCAGCAGAGAATGACATTTTCCAAACCGACTTTGGGGCCCCGTATCTCGGGGCCACTTAGTGCTAGGTTATAGTGCTAGGTCCACTGGGTTGGCACACCAAATTTGGGACTCCTAGACCCAAGTGGCCCCGAGATACGGGGCCCCAAAGTCGGGTCGGAAATGTTTTTTTTTGCTGCAGAAAAGTGATTGACTCGAGTATAAGCCGAGGGGGGCACTTTCAGCACAAAAAAATGTGCTGAAAAACTCGGCTTATACTCGAGTATATACGGTATGTGTTTTTTCGAGGGGGGTGGAAAACCGCTTTAAGAGGGAAGGTGCTCCTAACAACAACTTGTTATGTATATAAAAGACACCTGTCCACAGAATCTATTTCTTCTATTGAAGCCTCACCATCATGCACAAGACCAAAGAGCCTTTAAAGGACACCAGATTGTAGACCTGCACAAGGCAGGCTCTAGCGCTCCATGCTAAATTTTGCCTCAGAGGGTAAGGATGATCATGAGAAAAGTGAGGTATCAGCCCAGAACAACATGGGAGGAGCTTGTGAATGATCTTAAGGCAGTTGGGACCATAGTCACCTTAAAAAACATTGGTAACACAATACGCTGCCATGGATTGAAATCCTGCAGCACCCGCAAGGCCCCCCTGCTCAAGAAGGCACATGTACAGGCCCGTCTGAAGTTTGCCAATGAACATCTAAATGATTCAGAGAAGGATTGGGAGAAAGTGCTGTGGTCAGATGAGACCAAAATTGAGCTCTTTGGCATTAAAGAACACCATCCCTACAGTCAAGCACAGAGGTGGTAACATTATGCTTTGGGGCTTTTGCCACATTGAGGGGCCAATAGATGGGGTCATGTATTGAAAAATCTTGGATGAGAACCTTCTTCCCTCAGCCAGAACACTGAAGATGGGTCATGGATGGGCCTTCCAGCATGACAATGACTCAAAACATACCGCCAAGGCAACAAAGGAGTGGCTCAAGAAGAAGCACAATAAAGTAATACTAAAGTCTAATTTATTTTGGTAAAAATATCAAACATGTCATACTTACCTGCTCTGTGCAGTGGTTTTGCACAGAGCAGTCCGGATCCTCCTGTTCTTGGGTCCCCCGCGGGCGCTTCTGGCCCTTCCCTCCTGACACTTAATGCATTCTGTGCAATAATCGTGCTGTCTAATCAGCATCTTGATATACCACACCTGTGAGGAGGATGGGTTATCTCGGCAAAGGTGAAGTGCTCACTAACACAGATTTAGACAGATTTGTGAACAATATTTGAAAGAAATAGGCATTTTGTATACATAGAAAAAGTCGTAGATCTTTAAGTTCAGCTCTTGATAAATAGGGGCAAACACAAAAGTGTTGCGTTTACATATTTTTGCAGTATATATATATATATATATATATATATATATATATATATATATATATTCAGTTTCTCACAAAAGTGAGTACACCCCTCACATTTTTGTAAATATTTTATTCTATATTTTAATATGATAACACTGAAGAAATGACACTTTGCCACAGGGTAAAGTAGTGAGTGTACAGCTTGTATAACAGTGTACATTTGCTGTCCCCTCACAATAACTCAACACGCAGCCATTAATGTCTAAACCGCTGGCAGCCAAGTGAGTATACCCCTAAGTAAAAATGTCCAAATTGGGCCAAATTAGCAATTTTTCCTCCCGGTGTCATGTGACTTGTTAGTGTTACAAGGTCTCAGGGATCAGGTGTGTTAAATTTGGTGTTATCGCTCTCCCTCTCTCAACGAGAGATCTCTATTGCATGGGTAACCCATTAGGGCAATTTATAAAGATACAAGAAAATGTGAGTTTGGCCATATTATTGAAAATATATGTCTGTGGTAATTTAAAAATTAAATATATGTACTGTATGTGCTAATCTGATAACATTTATTAAAGTGATATTAAAGGTAAATTTTAAATAACAAACATGTTATACTTACCTGCTCTGTGCAGTGGTTTTGCACAGAGCGGCCCCAATCCCCCTTTTCTTGAATCCCTCCCCAGCGATCCTGGCTCCTCCTTTTTTCAGAGTGCCGCTATAGCAAGCCGCTTGCTTTAGGAGACACAGAACAGGGCTTGGCCCCACCCCTGCCCCCTCCTCACTGGCCTTTGATTGACAGCAGCAGGAGCCAATGGCCACTCTCATGCACATCGCTGGGTCAGGTAAGTATTAGGGGGGCTGTGTGGGAAGCTGCATACTGAAGGTTTTTTACCTTCATGCATGGAATGTATAAAGGTAAAAATACCTTCAGCCTTTAGAACCACTTTAAGGGGGGAAAAAAGACAATAGCTCGGTTGTAACTGTTATTCTTTTTTTAGAATAGGCAGTAAGAAATATCAGACAAACAGTAGGAACAATTTTGTCATAAGCTATCCACTGGTATAAAAACAGTAAGACATAAATCCGCATTGTCACGACCATTTCCTCCATGAGAGGACATGATGGTGAACAATTCTAGCATTAAAATGTAGAAAAATTTAAGATTTTGTGGACAGTACCTGCACTTGATGTCTGCAGTATATGACCAGAGCAAGTCTGATCACTTGATGCAGATTAAACTAAGCTATAGGCTTACGGAAGAAAGCAGAAGATGAATCAGGAGATGAAGGAAAGCTTGAGCAGCCATGAAAGAAAACAAAGCAAAACAAAAAAGAAGTTACCAGAGTGACAGTAACATCGCAGGTGTTAGGGGGCCAATGAAAAGTTTCCAGTGGGTAAAAAAGCTCTTTGTGGTGGGTCCCTATGAGGGACATAACTGAACAGGCAGAGCAGAGGGTCAGCAGGTAGACGGGTTGATATGACTTTTTGAGCATATCTCAGGACTTGATCCCAAAAGTCGGACGACTCGAATTACACCAGGGGCACATAGCTGATAGTGGATTAGTCAAGTCCATATAAGCCGGTATAGGCCCTGTGCAGTAGTTTAAACTGTGTCTCCCACCAGCTTTCATTAATTACCAGTTTAAGGATTGTACAGAGCCTTGAAGAAGCACCTCAGGTATGTAAGCACCAGGGAGGTCCCTGGCCCATGCTTTGCGAGAGTTGGTTTGGTGTGATGAAGTTGTCTACAGAGGAAGTTGTGAATATAAGTAAGATATAATATAGTTAAGTTGCCTCACCACCATGTCAATCAGGGATTGTTACAGATGGTCTTTATTAGGGTCTATGCACGTCTTGACATAGTCTGCCAGTAGGTAATGATAGAAAACATGGTGGTGAGGTAGTTTGTATTCCAGTAAGAGCTTGTTGAAGGTCTTCAACTGACCGGTACTTGGGTAAACCAAGGACTTCACTTGTTGCAGACCAATGGACTTCCAGATAGTGAAAACTTTATATTTCACACTTTGAGGGAACATGGGGTTACCAAGTATGGATAGGAAATGGCAGATGGGGAGCGGGAGTTTAAGAAGTTTGTGGGATTCCCTCCAGGCTACTAACTAGTGTATCCCGTATATGGATGTTGTTGCGGAGGGTGGCCGGCAACGAGATGGGTTTAGGTGACTGGTTATTCTGTTTACTATGTCCAATTTTTTCTGTATAGGTTTTTATACTGATCTTAGTATAAATTTAGAAGTTGATCTTGCTAGATTGCATATGATTAAAATTGTGAATACATTTATTTATTTATTTTACTAGTCATGTGTACCAACCATTAAGCGTTAAATATTCATTAACATGGCAAAGTGCAAAGCCTTATTAATATAGTATTCCAACCTCAGGACCGTATCTCCACCTCCCCCACCCATTTGGATCGCCCCCAGAGCACCTTTTTCCCCCCAGGTGTCTGGTGATATCACAGGTCCTAATGCAATGACATGGCACCATGTGCAGCATTCTTCTGTGTGTACAGGTCTGTGACTGGACCCTTGACACCTTGAGCTCATAGTGAGTTAAATAAAGCTGGGAATCATTTTAACCTGAAAAAGGACTGTTGATGGATTTGTGACCAGGTGAGTTTGTGGGGAGCAGTGCCGGAGATAGGGAGAAATTTTATTTTTAGATACTGCCGGACAATTTTTTTTATTTTTTGCCCACACTTGACAAACAACTATGTAGTGACATGATTCACCTGTTTGGATATATTGAATAAATAGACTTTGCACTTCATTGAATTCATTCATTATTGGAAAAATGGTTTAGATTTATTAGATTTATGTAGTAATACAGGCTAAAAGCCATGGTCTTGAGTCCCCTAGAGCCACGAATCTGATTCCAGCTGTCAGCTAGGCAGCAGTTTGAGTGACATGTTAACATGATTTTTTGTTTCTATTAACTGAAGTAAACACTAGTTTTTATTTCACAAGCCCCAATGGATGCCCTTTATTACTAGGGATGAGGTTCAGGATCACCTGCATGTTCGAGGTATGCGGACCTAGCGAAATAATGTTGTCATTTGCCATAATGACCACAGTGCACTGCCTGGCCCTTGAACTTTGTCCAGCTGGCTTAGAAGGGCCAATAAGGTGGCTTTTAGATAAGCCAACCCCCCATCACTATAAAAGGATGAGGTCACAGCAGCCATATTAATAATGAGTTTTTGCTGTAATAAGATAGGCATAGGAAATGCGACTGACAAAAATGCTTAGGAAGATCTGTGTATGGCTTGTAGGCACTCGTAGGTCACTTAAAGTAGATATAAACTTTTAATGAATGTCCTTTAGGTATCAAAATGCTGTGTATCTTGGGAAATTTCGAGGTAAGAGGGATGGAAGGGTTTTTACCATTTTCCTCTTTTGTTACATCCTAATGCTACTGTTGTTCTGCAGGTTCTTTACAGCCAGCTCCTGTCCACATGCAGTACAGTGCATAGGCATGCACACAGGGATGTGCCTGGACACACCCTAATCACTCCATTTGCATACCTCCCAACTGTCCTGGATTGGGCGGTACAATCCTTTTAATTAAATCCCGGTGTCCTGCCAATCCAGGCTGAATCAAAGAGCCCAGTACCGGAGCACGTTCTGGCACTTGGCTCCACTAATTAGCCTGAAGGGGCAAAATGCTGGTCCATTTGGCCTCTCTGTGTCTCCTCTGCAGCTGCGCTTGTCACAGACAGCAACAAAAGAAATATGAGGAGGGGACAGGTGCTAAAGGGCAGCGGGGCAAGGCTATAAGCCAATCACAGTAAATCATAGCCCTGCCACCTACTCCCTGTGCCATTCTTTAGTACCTGCCCCTTCCCTGGCCTAAGCAAACAGTGTTTCCTCTATAACTGCTTGTGGCAAGCACAGCTGCAGGGGAGACCTAGAAATAAGATTGGCTTACTTATTTTCTTCTGCCTGGCACTCTTCACAGTACTCGGGGTACTGCAGCTCTGACTCTTCTACTATTTACTGGTCCAGTAGGCAGGGCTATGAGTAGCTGTAATTTAGCTTTGACTACTGGATCAGGGAATAGGAGCTAGAGAAGAATCAAAGCTGCAGTACTCGAGTAATGTGCAGAGTCCAGGGAGAAGGAGAACAGAGGTAAGCAGTGCAGAGGTGAGACAGATGGTCACTTACTTACACTCTGTACTCTGTGTCACTACTGAACTCTGTCTCACTTAGTACTGACTTCTGAACTTTGCATCACTTTCTGAAAGCGCATCAAAATCACGCTTCACATCAAAATCGTGGGACATAGAAATAGTCTATGGTAAAGTGTAGCTAAACCACACGAAAACTGAGGGTACACTGCACTGCACCCATTGTGTGGAAAAAACACACTACATCAGTGTGAAAGGGCTTTGAGCTTTGGTGTGCATACCCTAATGCAATAAGCTGTGCACAACTATGCTACAGCGATAGCAGATTGCATGTATTTTTGAAAGAACATATTTTTCTAGTTGTTGCTGGCTTCTTTTCTTTTTCACCTGCAAGGCCATTTAAAAATAAAGCTGTTTCCAAAAAAAAGAAAAAAAAATTACCTTAGCTCAACTTCTGAGGTTTGCAGATATCAATCATCCAGCCATTTCCAAGGGGCAGCAAAAATGCAATGTGGTGTCACCTAAGCCTTCTTGTTTAGCAACTGCTTTATTTTTACAATTTTGGGGGATGGGTTTAAAAAAAAAAAAAGACAGCAAACCCTCCATTTTTCTTTTTTTCCGATTATTGCTTTTGGGATGATTGGGGCACATAAGACGGTTGTAGCTGACAATCCACTGAGATGTCAGCTGGTGTCCACTGCCATCTTGGAGCTGCTCTGCCCAGCCACTGTAAAATATTTGTGGCTATCGTCTCCCAGATAATATACTTTAATTCCTATTGCAAGAGAAAACCTGCCTTGTCACATACCTGAAGTCTATATTTAAAACATTTTAGGAATGATTGTGGACACAGAGATGGATGAGGATATGGAGCATGTGAGGTTTGAAATGTTTCTGTGCACTCTGTTTTGACATTTTGATAAACTTGTGCAGTGCGGTACTGTAAAAAAGGGAGCCTTTACCAAACTGCACAAACTGTAATATTATAAATTAAAGATACCTTGTACCACTACACTTGGAAACAAATTGCGTGTATAATAATTTAATAAAGTGCAAATTAAAAGCTGCTAACCAGTAGTGTAGGAATACCTATACTGTAAAGGTGAATAGATGTGTGAGGGGGTGCTGATAATGTGTAAATACTTCAATGGTATACAATAAAGTGCATAGATAAACAAGTGACAGAAGTGACGTGACCGGAATGCTACGTCTCGACATACATTTCGTCGTTCGCTTTCTGATGACGTTGAACGATGAAACGTACATTGAGGCGTAGTATTCCGGTCATGTTACTTCCAGCTCCCTCACCTCCGGTTCTTGCTATTCAGCAGTGGAACTCACGTCGGCCCTTGAGCGCAAGCCGGGCTGTGGCGGTGTCCAGTCAAACCTATGCGGGCAATTCTTAGTGCCGGGTGACAGGCACTTTTAAATGTAAGCAGCCCTTTACTGTTTTACTTTTAATGTTTAATAAACAGTATTACACTATTGGTGCCCCTCTTTTCTTGCACTGATGCGGTGGTATGGTGGAGAGGAGGAGAGTTGTGAATAACTCCTGAGAGGTGCCAGAAGGAATTAAAGGGACAACTACACAAGTGCTATTTGACCCTCTTTTTAGCTAAAAGGGTCATGGTCCTCTCGTGTGTGGACATCCAACTGAGCACTTCTGGGTGGTTTCATTACATTCGAGTTGGTGATGGTTTCCCACAATTTACCACATTGAAGATTTATGATATAGAATAAGTTATGAACTGTTTTTAATAAGGACTTTTTGAGCTTTTTTCCATTGCTATTGTGTTGCACATTTTTTTATAAAAAATGTTTAAGTTCAAGCACATTGCACTTTAATATTTTTTTTACCACAGATGTATGAACTGGCAATTGTTTATCTATGCACTTTTGCACTCATATTGTATATGAGTTATTATTAGTCTACCATTGAAGTATTTACACATTCACACACATCAGCACCCCCTCACACATCTATTCAACAAACTGTAATATTAAACGGTTTTGCCACTGGCCAATTCGTA
Source organism: Lithobates sylvaticus (assembly GCA_028564925.1). Lineage (NCBI taxonomy): Eukaryota > Metazoa > Chordata > Amphibia > Anura > Ranidae > Lithobates > Lithobates sylvaticus. The sequence continues at coordinate 245,411,064 of CM053029.1, read as the reverse complement.
TGATGTTAATGGCTTTAGATTTTTTTTTTCTAATAGTACATTTTCCTATAGCTTTTAGATCTGCTACGTCTACCAGTCATTTCAGGCCTATAAATAATCAGGTATTGCAGCCAAAACCACCGAAAAAATAATAACAATAATAATAATTTGAAATTAAAGATTGGGATGCCGGTGCTGTATGCAGGCCAAACTAAATGTGAAGGTTTCAAAATCAATTGCTCACTCACTATTTGATGCCAGAATATGGTGTCACTAATGCTTTACAGTAACATTGCACTTTTTGTAACACCTTTGTACAGCTTAAAGGCATCTTCAAAGCATGTTATTTAAAGCATTCCTCAAAGCCACAATAAAGGACCCTCTCCCTACTGTACAGTATTTTAAAATTCTATTTTCACTTCCTGGAATGTACCCCATGGCATTGATCAGCTCTTCATACTATTTTATTAATAATTTGTTGATTGAAAATGGCTATAATTTAGCATAAAGCTTCACTCCCTCCATTCCCCTAAGGCTTCAGTGGAGTTCGCAGCTAAATTTGGGCTCCGCAAATTTCAAGCAGAACTCAATAAACCCACTGTGAATTGAACCCTGGAAGTTTGAGCTCATCCTTGTTCATCCGTATTCACAAGCAACAGATCTGGGGTTGTCATAACATCCAATGTAATTATGGTCTTATGAACTGTGTTAGTTAAAAAAAAGTGCAATGTTTCTAGTTATTAAAGCAATGGTGTGATTTTTTTTTTTTGTGCCCAATTGTATGAAAGATTATATCAAGAATCAGTGTAAAGAGGAAGCAGCTTATCAAATTGGAAATATAAAAGAATATGTAAAAAAGCAATATAGCATTTGTAAAAACTTGGTATTGGCTTGCTATAATTGCATCACCACGCAAGAGTGCTTGAAAGGGCTCTTAACATGTTCTGGGTCTAAAAGATAAATTTTGCCATTCTGCACCTAAGCCTAGTCCTATGTCACATGATACTTTTGGCAAATGTAGTACACAGAGCATCCTAGAGTGGGGTTACACTGCTTCACTGAGGGCAAGTGTTAAAGCACTGAATTGTAAACCTTGAAATGGACAGAAGGTGCTTTCCCAGAGGACATATCAACCCCATGATTAAGATTTGGAGTCAGTTTACAGTTCAACTGCTTTAGGCTATAAAGGGTTTTAAAATAAGAAAAAAGCTGCAAAGGAAAAAAATAATCTAAGACTGATCTTTACACCTAATTTTCAAATTTAGTCTCCAGTTCACAATATCTTTAACCATCATCAATAGCTGATTCTTATAATCCATACCTGATTCTTATAATCCATTTTAGAATATAAGCAAACACAATATGTATTTAGGACAAAATACATATACTGTATATTTGTATTCTTTTACATCACTAAAGAAAAAACACTTCCTGGCCCGATGCAGATGTAGTTTTTATTTGCAGCAATTAAAATGTTTTAATGAGACAAGCATAAAATCAACCATTAATTATTTATTTCAAACCCTTCTAGGACCTCTTTTGAGTTGCTTCTGTTTTGGGCTAGTTTAGAGAGGAGCCTGCAGTTTTATTCTTCAGCTCGTATTATACATTGGAGTGAAAAAGTCATTTATAAATAATTACACAATGTTTTGGGTCTCTCAGTTTGTGTAATATATCAAAGCGATTAGTACATGCATTGTCCCATTGTAAAAGCCCCCTTTTTCTCTTTTCTCCATCCTTTCAATTTCACTTGCAATGTCCTCTTTCCTAAGCCTTTTCTAGCAATCCTTTGTCTTCTTCATTCTTTCCCCTTGTTACAGTCCTTAGCCTTTATTTTTATTCAAACACTCACAGCAGGCACAATGAAAGCTACTTCTGTCCCATCCTACTTTATAACATAACTTATCCTTTTAAGACAATCGCTAGGAGTGAAATGCTGCAAATAATCTTTTATTTTTTTGTATCAATTTTGCAAACAATCAGAATAACAGAACTTTGCAGTACTTTGCACTTATGATCACATGTCTATAACTTCTACATTAACTTATACCAGATTGGTTTAACAAATAATCTCATAGTGTAGCATCCTAAAGCAACAAGTATAGACAGATGAGTGAAAACTGATTTTGTAATTTTCTGTCATTGATGCCATTACTTTTTGCACTGCCTTACTAAAGAAATCCTAACGACTACAGTGGCACAATACAGTCAATGGGGTCTGTTTATCAATATTTTCACCCAAGATTACCACAACTTTGACCCAAGATTGAAATTGGTAAATAGACCCCTGTTTACCTTTTAAACTTTGTTGGTCTAGAATTGATCTTGGTTTAAGAAGACAGTCAGTCTTTTGCAAAAATTGGTAAATACAGCACCATTAATCATTATCAATATGCATTTACTACATTTTTGCATTCATGCCTGCAGATTGCCTGTGATCAGTGCATCAATGTTTTCTTTCAGCTTCAGGTCAGTATGAAGGTACAGACCAGACTTGGTAGAAGTGCGATTGGACTACAAGGAGGTGAGGGAGAATGGATTGCTGCCACTACTCTGTACATTCCCTCTGCCATGGTAGAAAATGGGACTAGTAGTATGTTCATGAAGTAATTTCAATCCATGTCTGGGCGTGCTGGTTGTGCACAATCAATCTATCGATCGACTTGTGTACAACCAGCTTGTTGGAAGTTTTTCTCTTGATCAGCACAACTGGCTATAGCCGGCGGTGCTGATCTGTGCAGTCTCCCTTCTGTCAGAATAGAACAGGGCAGCGAGATGGGTTCCTCTCCATCTACCTTGAATTTGTAAATGGGGGAATCAAGTAATTTTCTTTTGTTCAACCCACTGGTTGAACAAAAAAGTGAATAATGTTTGGCCAGCCTAAAACATAGTTGGCCTTTAAAATATTTAATACTGAAATAATAATCTCACTAGAGTAAAGACTATAAGGTCTATAAACATGTTATTATTATTTATAATATGGTTTCCTGAATGAAAGCTAATTTTCAAGATTTTTTGCTTCCTTACTAAAAATAAAACCTATTTGGTTGTCATGGGTGTTAACTCTGGTTTCTATGTTTGCCTCAACACAATTAAACAAAAAAATATATCAAATAAAAAGTGGATGTGTTGCACAAAATTGCTAATCAATCTTTGATGCCATTTATTGTTTTTTTTTGTTTTATAACATACACTTCTTAAATGGCATCATGATTATAAATTATGCAAAAGGAACTTAGCAAAGCAGCAAAACTTCTGTGTGTAGAGGATGAAGGTAATTATAGCTTGGGGTGGTTTCTCTAATGGTCTTGCCTTGTTGCATTTAAACTCATTATCATTTTCCTCAGTAAAGTAATAAAAATTACAACTTTCCAAGATGCTTGGAGCTGCAACTGTGTAGATATTAGTAAAAAGGTTTGGTAGCATATTATGCACATCTACTCTCTGACTCTGTGTCATGGATTAATGTGCTATGGTCTTGCTGCATATAAGAGGATTCTGCTGGGATGCTCCTGTCATAGGATTAAAAGGTCAGGCGATAGAGTCTCATATATTCTTTATAGTGGCACGTGAGAAAATCTTCTAATTTCAAAGTTTGAACACAGCTAATCCATGTTATCCAAAAGCAAAACTATGGCACTTATACTATGGAGTCCCTCCATGCATAGTGATTGAATATAACACAGAACATTAGTTCTAGTAAAACTGACTATATTTGTAAAATAAAATGACTGTATTGATCATCAATGACTGTTTAAAGAGTGGCAGCTTACTCCATAGATTTTAATTATGACGTTGGATATTTACTAGATAGATAGATAGATAGATAGATAGATAGATAAATGTTCCTGCTAGGCATTAAAATATCATGATACCAAATACGGAACTTATTTCTAAACGTACAATTTCTAGATACGGGCATAGAACACATTGCTAATATTCAGTAATAATTAGAAAATGTAACAACTTTTAAAATCTTCTCTGAACAGCTACATAGACAATGAAGAGCCACTGCCTAAATAAAAAAATATTAAAATAGAAAATATTTTAGGGTATAAAAGTGTTAAACAATTCTTCCCTTTTATTGCCAAACTCAAAGCAATGGAAAAAAAAACAATTTATTTTTTATGACCTGTGTCTATTGCTGCATTCCAAGAAGACAAAGCGTTTGATGGGTGCTCTTAATACCTCTCAAAGACAACAAGAAACCCTCTGGTGTTTGGGGATTCATGACAATCTCAGCATCTCTTTATAAAGAGCGTTCAGCAATCTGTCAAGTCTCAGTTCACATTTTCATACGAACAACAAATTCGCATCTACATTTGAGACTGGGTGAATGCACATTGCTGGCATTTTTTTCCCCGTTTTAAAGAAAAGTCTCAAAACTGGGCTGGGATCTATACGAATTTGCATAGCAGGTGTTTGATTCTTGTTCATTCTTATTTAAAGAACTTTTAATATGGGATAAATTACCAGGAATTAGGCGCAGCCTTTGTGAGCTTAAAAGAAAGCAGGGCTCACTGCTGCCTGCCTTTTTATTTTAGGATAGAAGGCTGTGGAGAGAAAAAAAATAATATATGCTTGGAAAAAAAGAGAGGAGAGGCAAGTTTGCCTAATTTGATTTTAAATTCAAGTTTTGTATGTGGTAAACCAATAATCCTGGGGATAGTAATACGATTACTGAGCAAAGATCTTTGAGTCAGAAAGTCTGCTACGAGTTTAAAATGTTAATCCCTGGCTTAATCTCAGCACCCCTCTAATGTAGAAGAGCACAAAACTTGAGAGCGATTTTTTTTGTCTTTTGCATCTTCCGAAGGAAAAAATTGTGCAGAACTATTACTTGTAAATGGTAATTAATTCCTTACTCCATTGCCTCAATTGTGCCAGAATAAAGCTCTCTTCCACACTTTGAGGACTCGCCTTCTTCTTTAGCAAAACAGAGTTCAGCTATGGTAACTGAACTCTTTGTAGCTATGCAGGCATCAGAGACTGGTATCCCAAAGCTTTTATTCCTTCAAGAGCTCTGAGCAAAGTAGAGACAGAAGAGATTTGTGTGTTCTCTGTCATATCTTGATCTTTATATTTTGTGCAAGATCATATCTTGGTGCAAAAGTCAACCTGGACTTTTGGATACAATACATGGGTGTTTAATGTAAGTAGCACAATGCACTATATACTTTTGGAAAAAACATTAAATTAAATAAGTGAACAAAAATAAATAATACATAAAACAAATTGTAGGAACCTTGGCCTGTGCTATTTTATCCCTCAATAACATTAGTGCGTGTTGCTGCTAGGCCTGACAGAAGTTAATCATTTGACTACTGTTGAAGGGACATGCTAGAAAATTTTTTATGATCAGGGCTCAAGCCATTCATCAGCAGCTGATGTTCAGCATATTCTGACAGAGGCAGGTGCAGCTGTCAGAATACAACTTTCCGGGAGGGTTCCTCCATCAGCCTTGTTTATGGCTGGCTTTTAGGGCAGGGGTTCTGTTGTGGAAGTCACGTCCTCTATGTTCCCCTTCTCGTTGGGATTCAAGCAAGGGTCACGTGAGGGTCCTGCCCCGAAGTGGGTTATTTTGGGCTATGCTAGGCACTTATGTCTTACACACAGGTTACCTTTTCTTGAACAGATGGCTAAATTCTAGTAAGCTCTCTCGATGTAATATACATTGGGCTATGCTAGGCAAATAAGTCCTGCTAGCAGCATCTTTGGAGCGGTATAGGAGCGTGTATTCACCGCTCCTATACCGCTCCTTCCCATTGATTTGAATGGGACACCGCGGTAATACCGCGGCAATACCGCCGCAAAGCGCCCCTACGGCGGCGCTCTGCGGGGGTCTTTAACCTTTTTTCGGCCGCTCGCGGGGGGTAAGCTCTCTCGATGTAATATACATCAAAACCGTCACTTATACAATTAGGAGGGACACGCAGAGCCCTTGCCCCCTCCACCTGCCCAGCGTGCCACTGATACCTCACTTCTAGTAAAAGTAAGCGCATCTTGGAGCTAGCAGGATGGTCAAAAAAGTCCTGCTAGCAGCATCTTTGGAGCGGTATAGGAGCGGTGTATTCACCGCTCCTATACCGCTCCTTCCCATTGATTTGAATGGGACACCGCGGTAATACCGCGGCAATACCGCCACAAAGCGCCCCTACGGCGGCGCTCTGCGGGGGTCTTTAACCTTTTTTCGGCCGCTCGCGGGGGGTAAAACCGCACCGCGAGTGGCCGAATACCGCGGCTAAAACGACGGTAAAGCAGCGCTAAATATAGCGCTGCTTTACCGTCACCGCGGCTCCCGCCCCAGTGTGAAAGGGGCCTTAGTGGCAGGGTATTTGAGGTGTACTTAAGGGATCAGTCAGTGCACAGGAGAAGGGGGTCATTAGTAACTTACGGCTTGCCTTTCCCCCCAAAAAATCAGTCTGCTGTGCAATGTTTGTGCGCCAGCCGGCTTTCACACTGGAATGAATGGGGCCAGATATTTTCAGGCGGTATACAGGCGCTATTTTTAGCGCTGTACCGCCTGAAAAGCGCCCCAGTGTGAAAGGGGCCTAACTGAATAACCTGCCTGCTTAACGTAACTCATGCTATCTCTCTGTCCACGCCAACAACACTACACAGGGCCACCGTGTAAGCTGTCTTATAGAGTGTGGGGCATGGACTTAGTCCCCCTGAGTCATGATTGACCAAAGGCACCCTGCCTTTGGCCAATTATGGCTCTCTAAGCAGAGGGCACTGTGATTGACCAAAGCATGCAGGTCAGGTGCATGCTTTGGCCAGTCATCATACAGAAATGCACTGCGATCTCGCAGTGTATTATGGGGCTTTCCGCGGTGCTTGAATTTTCAGCGAACGCCCCATAATGTTCACTGTTCTGCGAACGGGTGAACACCCGATGATCGAGTCGAACATATGTTCGACCCCAACATCAAGCTCATCCCTAGTCCGAGCACACAGCCTGGCAGGTCAGAAACCATACCAGACCACATGCCCTCAACATGGGGGGGTGCTCTGCCCCCCACCCAAAGCACCTTGTTCCCCCATTCCCAGGGTTGTGGGTGTTTGCTGGCAGAGGGCTTAACGGTCCCCATATCCCGCCCTCCCCTGCTATGTGAATGAGCATGGGGTATATTGTACCCCTACCCAATCACCAAAAAAGTGTAAAAATGAATAAAAACAAGAGGCAATTTAAAAAAAAAAATGTTTTATTAAATAGAAAACAGTGTCCCTCAATGTAGATCCATCGTCAATCATGATGCCACCGCACCGCCGGAACTGAAAACGAAAACGAAAGAAAAAATTGCTTCACCTACCCATGAAGGCAAACTGCCAGATGGCTGGCTTGCCGTTTGACAGTTCTTATATACTGTAGGTAAGGGCTGGGCCACCCAGTGACGTTACCTGGTGACATTTCCCCCCCTTGTGATGTCACCAACCGGCTCATGCTATGTCGGTTATGTCACAAGGGGGCGATACCACCAGGTGACATCACCAGGTGGCTCCGCCCTTACCTATATAAGAACTGTCAAACGGCAAGGCAGCCATTCTGCGGTTTGCCTTCATGGGTGGGCGGAGCAATTTTTTTTGTTTTCGGTTCCAGCAGTGCAGCGGCACAGTGATTGATAATCATCTTCATTGGGGGCACGTTTGACACTTTTTTGGTGAATGGGTAGGCCATACTCAGACACATAGGGGGGCCCTTCATAAAGGGGACTTCCAGATTTAAAAAAGCCCTCTGCCCGCACCCACCCCCCATGTTGAGGGCATGTGGCCTGGTTTGGTTCAGGAAGTAGGGGGCGCCTGCTCGTCCACCCCACACCGTTTTTTTAAATTTTTGACATGGGGTTCCCCATAAAATTCATACAAGACCCAAAGGGCAAGACCCAAAGGGCCCGTTTTTTTAAACTTTTTTTATTGCCGACAATTATACATGTAATTTTTCGATTTCTATGTAATGTTCTATACCTGCTACAGATGCGCTACTTTACAGGCAGACTTCGCTCTCTGGTTCTTCTCCCTCCTCCACTGATGTCTTCTCCCTCTGCTGTCTTCTTCTGCTGTCTTCGTCTGCTGCCTCCAGTTCTTCTTCCTCCTGATGTCTTCTCCTGATGCTTGCTTCCACTGTATTGTTAGGTCCGGCATGTGCCATTACTTATATAGCTATGGAGCGTGGCCATCTAGTGACATCATCCGAAGACCTCACCCCCTTGTGACATCACCACCCGGGACATAATGGGCAGGTGACATCACAAGGGGGTGGGGTCTCTGGACTGGAATGAGTAGGGGTACAATGTACTCCTTACTTTTTCACATAGGGTGGGGGCCCCCTTCTTAAAGCCCACCCCCCATGTTAAGGGCATGGGGCCTGGTATGGTCCAGGAGGGGAGGGGGTGTTTGCTCGTTCCCCCCCTTTCCTGACCTGCCATGCTGCATGCACGGATGGGGGTCTGGTATGGATTTTAGCGTGGGGTTTCCCCTCAAAATCCATACCATGCTGAAGGGTCTGGTATGGTCTTGGGGGGGGGGGCGCCATTTAAAAAAAAAAATTGGCGTGGGGTTCCCTTTTAAGATCCAAACCAAACACAAAGGACAAGACATGCCGTTGGGGGTCCCCCTTCAAGACCATCAGAGCACAAGTCCCACCACAAGTCGGATCATCATGATCTTACTTGGATGCTACTTCTATTCAAATCAATGGGCTGAAAGTCGGATTAGTTAAGACTGCTCTTATAGGAAACCATTGATTTTGAATAGAGGCAGAGAAACGCTTCTAGAAGCTAGCACAGCTTAACGCGCATTAATGCCAATGCAAAAAGCTACTAAAAGCTTTTACAGATGCTTTTTCCTGGTGTTGGTAGTAGCTTTGCAGCTCATTTTTTTCTAACGCCCTGTGTGTATGAGGACTTATTTGGTATGCCTATGTGAATATATTTATCTATATGTGAATATGTATTGTTGTTCGTTATTGCAAACTTCAATATTCCAGCCTGTGATCCTGTGTGTGCTGGGGGTGTGTGCATTTTGGGGGGTTCCTTTGTCCACCCTGTGCCAGTTTCTGCAGCCTCCTGGAACGCAAATATGCATTCCAAAGATGGCTGCTTAGTGCCGACATCAGGTTTAGCATGATGATTATACCGCTCCATTCTTAAGTGGCCATTGCTTTGCACCTGCATGATGGGGGATCCACTAGAGGACAGCAGCCTCTCCATTCTCCCCCTTTCCCAAGTTGGATATTGTTTGGGGGTCTAGGGCAGCCTTTTTCAACCAGGTTTCTTCAGGAGTGCCTTATTACAATCCCTATAACTTTACGAAAAATTCTATACAAACCTGCGGGGGGATCAAATCTGCCTTTTAGTTACACAAAGCCACAGGTTTTGATTGTACACCATTAAAACCTTCTAGCCACTGGTGTCATAACAACAAATGATGTAACCGGTGATATGGAGGGTGTTGGACCCTCCTCTGCCCTTCTCTGTCAGAGCTGAGGTCCCGTTAGCTCAGTAAGGGAGTGAAACTGAGGGAGAAGAGAAAGATTGGATTACTAGTCAGTACCAGTGTACAAAGATGTGTTTACTTAGTGTAGCACCCTCTAGGTAGATAGGTGCTAGAAGTAGGATTTTTGTGGACAAGTAAATTTAGGCAGGCCTGGCAGGCAGTCAGGCCTGTTTGTTTTCATTCTGGCTGGGAGTGGCTCAGGGTAGCACCTGGGGAGGCACGCCTGAGAGGACTGGGTGAATGTAGTATGACATGGGTGCAAAACCAGAAGGGTGGACTGTGGTAAATGGGGTAATGGAGAGAGGCAGCTGCAGCCAGGAGGGCTGGCAGGGCCTGAAGGTGGCTTACTGGGCTCAGTAGCCGTGCGTAGGGCAGCTAGTATCAGAAACTTTCGATATGCTACACCATATGGCCTGTGGTCTCTGCCTGCAAAGGGCAATTGCTAAAGGCCTAGCTGACCCAGTGTCAGGCCTAATTTCTTTGTGCTAGCTGTGCCTGGAAGATTAGAGAGGAAGTGATGTGATGGAGGAGAAAGACCTGAAGATTAGAGAGGAAGCAATGTGCTGGAGGAGTAAGACCTGAAGTTTAGACAGGAAGTGATGTGTAGGAGGAGAAATGGAGTGTATATACTGGACTGTATATAGTTTTCCCAAGCAATTGCTACTGATTCTACTGGGCATCCCATATTTCTCTTACCCCATCCAAGTTCAATCTCCTCAACATAACAAAAAAAAAAAAAAAAGTATATGGACTGTTCTATGTCTCTGAGTGTCTGATAGGTGAATGCCAGGCTGGGCAGGGTGACAAACAATCCAACATTTCAGTAGCACCTACGGGGGTACCGATACATTAGTAAGAAAAAATGTTGCGTGTCCTATTTTTGTGGATGTTGGTGCATTTTGTAAAACTATTAGTCCCCCCCCCCAAGTGTACTTTCTTTATAAGACTACATTATTGCAGGTGTGTAACAGACTTACGATTCCACAATTCACAAATTAGTGGCAAGTTATCCTTGCTATTTGGGTGCGCACCAATGCACAAAGCAAGGTCCATAAAGACACGGATGAATGAGTTTGGGGCTGGGGAACTTGACTGACCTGCACAGAGTCCTGACCTCAACCTAATAGAATACTTTTGGGATGAATTAGAGCCAGGCCTTCTCATCCACATCAGTGCCTGACCTCACAAATGCACTTCTGGAAGAATGGTCAAACATTCCCATAAGTTGAAGCTGTTAAAGCTACAAAGGGTGGGCAAACTCAATATTGAACCCTACGGACTTAGACTGGGATGTGATTAAAGTTTATGTGCTTCTAAAGGCAGGCGTTCTAATACTTTTGGTGATATAGTGTGTGTTAACAGAGCCTTAATGAATTTTTTACTGAAATTTCTGATTTGATAAAATGTATGGTTTTAGTTTACAATGCACGTTTTATTGAGCATGTGAAAAACGAAAGTGAAAATGTTACATTTCATTCATGTCAACCACCACCGTGCCCCTGATAGACTAAAAACATCATTTGTTTTGGGCTGCATAGGCTTTAGGTTACATGAGAGAATGTGTTTTTTTTTTTTTTCGTCCATTAAATAAGAATTAGTCTTTTTTTACTCCAAAAAATATAATTTGAATGCGCCTTCTTAAAGCCCAATTGTGGACCCAGATTCCTTCACTGTTCGATTCACCCCCCAACTAATTGAAGCGCCCCATACCATTTTAAAAAGAAGACCAAAATATTTATCTTTTTTTCCAAGTGTCATTGTTCTGGTCTTGTGATGTCACAGGTTTCACCCTCGTTTTACCTTCAGGGATGGGTGATTCCTGATTGGTGCATCGAGTAATGCCCGTACTGATGTTACGACACGCTATGGCATCCTCCTATGAGCCCAGGATGGGTCCCTGAACTAAACAAATGTATTTTGAATAACGCTGACAAGAAGACCAATCATTGGATTGGTGAGTCTTCAGGTGACAGTGCCGGAGCTGCTTTATTATTTCCTAACATCTGCCAGGGGATTCATTCTTTTGTTTATTGTTTGAAGAGGAATCAGTCTTTAATTCATAAGAAGTGTAAATTTTGAAAACCACCTACCAAAAGAAAACAAACTATAAAGCAAATAATATTTGGTAAGCAAGTAAAATGGTTGAAGCAATGAACATTTATAAAGCAATAGTCAAATAACACTTAATTTAGTAATATAAAGTATGAGCATGGACATAGCTGTGATTTAATTTAGGTCAGCACTTTTTATTTATTAATACATGTATACTTGTACTTATTTTATTTGAATTTAGGTTTTACAAAGATTTAGTAGCTCAATTTGATGAGAAACAATCAGAATGGAATTTCTTCTCCTAGTAATTCTGAAAAAGGAACCATATGGTTTAGACAGCAATAACTTGCAGTACACAAACAATAGAGAAATTGAGAAGTAGAGGTCAGTGTCTGAGCGAGCCGGGCTGCAAACCTCCTATTCAGCCTAATAAAGCTGTTGTCTGGGGGTAATGATGCAAATGTTTCAAGCCTTTCTGCCTGTGATAGTCTAGGACGTGATTTGTCATACAATCTGAAACTTTGGGAGGACTTTAGACAGAACATCCCCCAAAGATGGAGATGAGCCATATGTCCACTTGTTTTGCATGTGAAGAGGTGCATGAGTCTATGGAATGCATTCCTCTCCACTCTCCCCTGATAGGAAAGGATTTTAGCCTGGAAAAAGTCTTGACAACAAGAGGTATACATTCACTGATTAGCTACTTAGATCTAAAGCTTTTGCACTGCTTAACCCCAATTAGCCTATAGGAAAGAAGTATCAACACCAGTCTTCTTTAATCGTTGCTTTACAGATATTGTATATGAAGGAGACTTGATGACTGCACTGAAATATTCTTAATATATTAAAAATATATCCTAAATCTAATGTGAAAAAAACACAACAAGCGTTTTCTGCTTGTTGAGCAATATTTGATAAATAAACCTTTACACACTGTATATTTAAAAGATATATCTTCTACTTATAAAACAAAATAAATCAGGAATTCATATTATAAAAATGTCAGCTGTGTTGTACAGTAAATGATTGTTAGTGGCTTAAAAAAGCCATTGAGTTATTTATGTAGCAGCATGATCTGCTAACCTGTTCCTGGCACTGATTGCTCTGTCTTCTACCTGGAGTCTCACTTCTGCTAATGCATTATGTTTGCTGATATAGTTTTGAAGGTAAAAAAATAATAAATAAACATTACAAATACACAATCCTTTTAACATGCTTGGGGGATGCCTTAAAGTGATTGTAAAGGCAGAAGGTTCTTTATCTTAATGCTTTCTATGCGCCCCCCCTCAGCCCCCCTAATACTTACTTGAGCCCCATCTCGAACCAGCGATGTGCACGAGTGCCTCGGCCGTCTGATTGGCAGAGATACGGCTGCTGTCAAAGTCAGTTAGCCAATCATGAGAGGGGGTGGGGGCAAACTGCGTGTCTGAATGTACACATGGAGCTGCTGTTTGGTTTGGGTGCCCCCATAGCACACTGCTTGCAGTGGGGGCACTCGACAGGCAGGAGGGGCCAGGAGCACCAAAGAGGGACCCCGGGAATAGAGTTGGTAAGTATAACATGTTTGTTATTTTTAAAAATAAAATAAATAAAACAAGAATTTAGTATCACATTAAGCCTACATCTGAAGGGTCATCGGAGTTACGTTTATCATGATTGACAATGGGCTTGAAGTGGAATATTCCAATAAAATGTATTTTCTATAGTTTATGTGTGTTTATTCCCTTTACAATTATTTGTGAATGAATAACAACGAGTACTTTGTACTTCTGACTCATTCATGTAGAGGTGGCAGATATTGGGGGGGGGGAGGGGTCCTCTTATCTTAAAGGGGGCTTCCAGATTCCAATTCTGATTCCAAGTCCCCCCTCCCTAGACAAACTCTCACATCCACTGAGCTCGGAATGTTGGGGCCCCCTGGCAAGGTACCCTTCTCATGTTAAGGGCTTTTACCAGGTATGGTTTGGGAGGAAGCATGCTCAACGACCCTTAAATTCCTGGCTAGCCAGGCTTCATGTCTGTATAAGTGTCTGGTATGGATTTTGTGGGACCCCACACCATTTTTGACCCCCCCTAAAAACCCATACCAGACCCTATTCAGCCATGCAGCGTGCATGCAGCCCACCTCCTAAACCTTACCAGACCAGGCCACTGTCTACAAATACTGCCTGCAGGAACTCTACACTTATTCCAATACAAGCTCAAGCCCCCCAAGGAAAGAATTAGCCACTCAAGTTCAGTTTCCTCATTTAAAGGGGTTCATAGTACTTCTTGTTACTCATTAACAAAAAAAAAAATCTACAAAGTAAATAAACATACATATGCTATACAAAAATATTGTATTACAAATAAACATGTCCGACAATGTATTTCAAAACATCAATTACATCATCCAGCGATGTAGACCATCATCAATCACGATGCGTAATGCCCTGACGCAAAACATGATGACCCATAATGCCGATCCTCTCCCACCAGACTGCTACTGCAAATGTCAGCTTTCTGGTTGGCTGCTGAATGTCAACAATCGGTCGGCTGACGTCATTGACCAAATATGGTTATAACTTTATTTAGTCAATGATGTAACACATAATACCTGTTGGCTTGTTTACAATTTGAGACAAAATGGCAAGTGGGTGGCCAAAAGATGTCAAACAAAACCAAAGAAAATTCCCAGCTCAACTTACCGACCAATGCGCAAGTTATTCTTTCTGCAGTATGCTTTAAAAACGGGTTTAGTTTGCACACATTTTGCAAATAAATGCCTAAGCCGCAGAGCCTCTTCATGGCATCACAGTATTATCTGTAGTCCTAACTCTAAATTTTGAGAGCCTCCACAGTGAAAGCACATGCATTATAATGGATAGGCAGAGGGCAGGTGAGCCTGGAGGCCTGTTTCACATATATTCAGGCACAGTTTACTTGAGTTTTTTTTTAAGGCGTCCAGTGCGGTTTTGTTCACCAGTTTAGGTGCGATTTAGGTGCAAATTTTTACAGTGTATGACACTTGAATTTTCATCTGAACTGGACTGAAAAACGTACAGAACTAATTTTAAAAACTGAATACGGTCGGCCCAGACATATGTGAACCAGCTCCATAGAAAGCCAGTTCAGTTCACATGTCATGCGAGTTGGACGTGGTTCAAAATGTATCCAATTCGCATATATGTGAACCGAGCCTGAATAGGTATTGCAGTAATAATGTATTGTAGTGTCATGGGAGGTTCCCGCATCTAATTTCCCATACTCTTACTATTTCCCATACTCTTACTAATTAGTTAATTCACTAAATTAGAATGAAGGTGGTTGCTTTAAATATTGTGTGAAAGCAGTAGGCCACTTTGAGTAAATTAACAAATTATTTTTACATTGTGGGAATAGGGCCATGTGAATATGTAATGAACAGATCTCTGTGAATCTCCATAAGCTGTATATTGGCCTGCTGTGGCTTGAATATTCAACTTTCTTAGCTTATCTCTAATCTATTCATAACAATGATCCTTTGCAACATCTTTAAATCTTTGTATATTTCGCTTGCACAAACCCTTTATCAGTTTGATAACTTTGTACTTTTACAAAAAAAAAACAAAAATAGCAAATTCATTAGTCTGTAATAAATAACCCAAATAGTGACCCAAAGCAAAGTATATAAGGTGGATTTATTCTTTAACACACGTAGTTGTTATCAAAATTTGCCACTAAACAGCAACTTGAATTTTTCACCATAACAACACAACTGTGAGGAAACCTTGTAACAGCAATTACTAAAAAATATTGAATTCAAGTCTTAATGTCTAAAAAAGTTGTCATGGTGGTGTCAAAACTGAAGTGAGTGCAGGGGATAAAGTAAATTGCATGATATGGGAAAAGTATACTTCACTTCCACACCAATCACCAATTACTAGATTCATTGATTTGCCATTATTTGACAAGTGTACTAGCTGGAATTCGACCAAAAACTTTCATAGGTGAAAACAAGTCTTAACAATCTATTGCCAGCATGTCTGTTATCCTACTCTACCCATATACAGTCAGGTCCATGAATATTGGGACATCAGCACAATTCTAATCTTTTTGGTTCTATACACCACCACAATGGATTTGAAATGAAACAAACAAGATGTGCTTTAACTGTAGACTTTCAGATTTAATTTGAAGGTATTTACATGCAAATCAAAATACTATTTCCTCACTCTACGTACCCCCTTCTCACAATTCAAACAGATTTGTATTTCCTCCCCACGAGACAAAGGATTAATTTCCAAAATTTATAAAAATCTAAACAAATTCAATACGCCTGAAAAATCACACCCCATGCTACAATGGGAATCAGATCTAAATGTTTCATTCTCCCCTGAACAATGGGATACCATTTTTGAAAACCTACATAAATGTACCAAAACTACCACCATCAGGGAATCTGCCACCAAACTGCTCTATAGGTGGTATCTTACCCCTGCCAAACTCAACTCATTCTACCCATCAACATCTCCACTCTGTTTCAGGGGCTGCCCCACACATGGGACACTACTACATATATTTTGGGATTGCCTCCATCTTAAAAAACATTTGGCACAATGCTAATCTCATGATTGATCGAATTTCAGGTAGTAAGATCCCACTAACACCCCAAATGTGCCTTTTATTCTCCCCCATACATGATATGCCAATAGCCAGTTCTAGACTAATCCATACTCTATTTAGCTCTATCCACTGGACCATCTGTTTCAACTGGCGTTCACCCAACGTACCATGGCCTCAGGTTCACAACAGTATGGCAAACATCAAATTATCAGAAATAATACACCACACGTTATATGACACCATGCATATATACCAAAAAAAATGGACTCTATGGGAAACCTCACTACTGGTGTAATGTTCACTATTGTTATTTTACTTAAGCACATCCATAGATCCTTCCCCACAAATGTTATATAGACGTATAATCTAATGTGCGTATCTTGTCATATATGTCTTTACTCAGTTATAATGTATTATCTAAATTAATCTTTTACTTGTACATTTTCCACCACTGTCAAAATCTTTACTATGAGCTCACCCATAATAAAAAACGTTTGTAAACAGAATTTTAATTTAAAGAAGAGCATTGATCACTGATTTGGTCTTAATGACAAATATTACAGGGTGGGCTTGTTAGTTCCTTACCCAAATCCCAGCCTTGAAGCTTCCATTATGTCTGGGTTGTCACTGGAGGCCATGTTGGCATACATAGACCCACCAATAGCCATATAGCCATGCCACTACTAGTATAGCTCTTAGGATCATTTGTAAAAACCCGATCTTACACTATGTCAAATTAGGCATCCCTTAGGGGGAAAGGTGATGGTGTGGGGGGGGGGGGGGGGTTCATCTAAACATTCAAAAATATTCCAGATGTCCAATTTCACAATTACCTACTAATCATTTATTTAAGGAAAATCTTTGACAGGCTGAAACAATAGATGAATTTGTTTCCTGGTGGGTAGAGCTCAGCAGCTTAATCAAAAGTATTGATATTTTATTTGTTTACACTATTGTTTAACCTCTAAGGCATTACAGTTTGTGTACTGTTTGGGAAATGACTTATTCAGTAGCAGCCACCCACATTGTATTGACCAGTGCAACATCACTTTCATCCTTTCAGACCTCCAGAGGGGTTCTTTGTAATGAGAACAGTGAACTGCCTGCTTTTCAGGGGAAAAAGCAAAGTACATCTTAATAGGTACAGTGCCAAACACTGGCAACACACAAATCTAGAATAAGTAAACATCATATAGATAATGTTTAAGTTTCATTGTGTACATTTCGGGCCCTTTCACACTGATACATTTTTGCTTTTACCCTGCTAAATACACAAGAAAAACACATTAAAAGTATTCTCCTTTAAATCCTATAGAACTCTTCACACCAGTGCGGTATCCTGCTTAAAAAGCACACCAAAAAAAATGCACCTCCCATTTAAATGAATTGAAAACACATCAACATGCACTGCAATTGTGTTTTTGGTGAGCTTTTTGAGTCTCATATCAATCTTTCACAGGTGCATGCTAGGAGTCAGGCAACTCCTATAGTCGGGAAGACACTGGAGAGATTAATAAAAGACACATACATAAAAAGAAAGTAAGACACTGTCTTACTTTCGGGGAAACACGGTAGATGAGTTCTTGCAGGAAAAAAATATTTTAAGCAGACAGCATGGATTCATGAAAGACAGAAGTTGTCAGACAAACCTGATTTCTTTTTATGAGGAGGTAAGTAAAACATTGGACAGAGGCGAGTCTGTGGACGTTGTATACTTGGATTTTGCAAAAGCTTTGATACAGTTCCGCACACACGGCTCATGTGTAAGGTAAGGTCTACAGGTTTGGAAATATCGGTTTGTAAATGGATAGAAAACTGGCTAAAAGACAGAATTCAGAGAGTAGTGGTTAATGATTCTTACTCTGAATAGTTTAAGGTTATCAGTGGTGTACCCCAAGGTTCAGTTCTGGGACCCTTACTTTTTAATATCTTTATAAATGATATTGGGTCTGGGATCAAAAGTAACATTTCCGTATTTGCAGATGACACGAAGCTATGCAGTGGAATAACGTCCTTACAGGATGTCTCCAATTTACAAGCCAACCTCAATGCTCTGTCTAATTGGGCGACTATGTGGCGGATGAGGTTTAATGTTGATAAATGTAAAGTTATGCACTTGGGGGCTAAGAATATGCATGCATCATACATGCTAGGGGGAGTACAACTGGGAGAATCCGTAGTGGAGAAGGATCTGGGGGTTTTAGTAGATCATAAGCTCAATAATAACATGCAATGCCAAGCTGCGGTTTCCAGAGCGAACAAAGTCCTTTCTTGTATTAAGAGAGGTATGGACTCCAGAGAGAGAGATATCATTTTGCCCCTGTTCAAATCATTAGTAAGACCTCATCTGGAATATGCCGTTCAGTTTTGGGCACCAGTTCTCAAAAAGGATATTGGGGAACTGGGGAAAGTGCAGAGAAGGGCAACCGACTGATAAGAGGCATGGAGGAGCTCAGCTATGAGGAAAAATTAGAGGAACTGAATTTATTCACCTTTGATAAGAGGAGATTAGGGGGGGGGGGATATGATCAACATGTACAAATATATAAGGTGTCCATATAGTGAACTTGGTGTTGAGTTATTCACTCAACACCAAGTCAACAGTCAACAAAGAGGACAAGGGGGCACTCTTTACGTCTAGAGGAAAAGAGATTTCATCTCCAAATACGGAAAGGTTTCTTCACAGTAAGAGCTGTGAAAACGTGGAATAGACTCCCTGCAGAGGTGGTTCTGGCCAGCTGAGTAGATTGTTTTAAGAAAGGCCTGGATACTTTCCTAAATGTACATAATATAACTGGGTACCAACATTTATAGGTAACATTTATAGGTAAAGTTGATCCGGGAAAAATCCTCTCGGGGGATCAGGAAGGAATTTTTTCCCCTGCTTTAGCAAATTGGAGCATGCGCTGCTGTTTTTTTTTGCCTTCCTCTGGATCAACTGTGGGTATAGAATTGGGTATATGGGATTGTATGATATTATTTTTTTTTTATTATTTGTGGTTGAACTAGATGGACTTGTGTCTTTTTTCAACATAACTAACCTTGTAACTATGTAACCAGAAAACACATCAAAAATGGACATGCATTTTTGCTGCATTTTTTTAGTGGAGCAGGGCCACTCATTTTTCTATGCATTGATCAATGAAAAGGTCAAAATGTAATTTATGTCCTTACTACTAACTCACAACTGTCAATTAGCAAGGTACTATTGCAAATTTTTCAATGTAAATACTCTAAAAGTACTTTGCAGCCTAAACATCAGTTATCTTCAAATGTCTACTGGCCATCAAGTCCACTGAGCAGCTCCATATGCCACCTGAGAATGGAGTGGGTACAAAAAAAGTGTTTTGTTAGCACTGAGTCTTTTTCTTCAAAGCTGATTTCAAAAGGGCAAAGAGGAGACTGAAGAAGAGTTTGCATTCTGTTGGCATTCTTATGGACAGTTCTTTATTTGGTAGCAAGTCAGTTGTCACTTGCAGCATAACGAACAGACACAACACAGGGAACACACAGCATGCACAGCACTTTGAGCACATGTAAACCAAGCAGTACAGAGCATACCTATAGCACATACAACACAGCCACCATACCACATTGTACATATAAAACAACAACAAAGCGTACATCCACATATATAGTATAGTATAGCTCCCAACTGCTCCTCATTTGAGACTGTTGACTGTCCCTCTTTTGAGACCAAAAGTGTTTCACTGCACTAAAATTGTATCTATTCTTGTTATTACTGCATTTTCTTATTTAGAAAATTCAATATAAAGAAAAAATAAGTGTCAAAAAAACACTTGCGTGGTTAAGCCAATCATTTTCTGCATACTAGGTCACTGTGATCCATGTAACCAGGACCATGCCAGGGATGTGTCCTTGCCTACATACTGTGTGTTTAAAGGTGTCCCTCCTTATCTTTTTAGGAAGTTGAGAGATGTGTATATAGCAAAAAATGATGCACATCATACCACACAGTGCATAGCATACACAGTCCAGATACAATAGCATATAAAAAATAGAACATAGAGAGCACAGACCATAGACAACATGCATAACACTTGACATACATAGCATAAACAATACAAACTGAATGCAGTATATATAGTATCAGTGGCGGCTGGTGCTCAAAATTTTTTGGGGGGGGGCGCAAACAAACAGCCTCACTGTGCCATCAAACGCTGCCACTGTGCCCATCAAATGCTGCCACTGTGCCCATCAAACGCTGCCACTGTGCCCATTAAACGCTGCCACTGTGCCCCAAGTGCTGCCACTGTGCCCCAAACGCTGCCACTGTGCCCCTTAAGTGCTGCCACTGTGCTCCAAACGCTGCCACTGTGCCCCTTAAGTGCTGCCACTGTGCCCCTTAAGAGCTGCCACTGTGCCCCTTAAGTGCTGCCACTGTGCCCCTTAAGAGCTGCCACTGTGCCCCTTAAGTGCTGCCACTGTGCCCCTTAAGCGCTGCCACTGTGCCCCTTAAGAGCTGCCACTGTGCCCCTTAAGTGCTGCCACTGTGCCCCTTAAGTGCTGCCACTGTGCCCCTTAAGTGCTGCCACTGTGCCCCTTAAGTGCTGCCACTGTGCCCCTCAAGTGCTGCCACTGTGCCCTTCAAGTGCTGCCACTGTGCCCCTCAAGTGCTGCCACTGTGCCCCCTGCCGGCCCTCTGCACTTACCTTCTCTCGGTGTGCAGCGGTGTCTCCTCATCGTCCGATGTCTTCTCCCGCGCTCCTCCTGTCTTCTGCTATGATTGGACGCCTAGCGTCCAATCACAGCGCCTGTGACTTCAGCCAATCAGGTGACAGGTAACAGACCCGGCAACCTGATTGGCTGAGAGGCAGGTCTGTGTTAGGGAAGCGATGTATTCGCTTCTCTAACACAATACTGTGTAAACAGCGAATGTACAGCAGTGCGCCCACTGTTTACACTTATGGAAGCCTATTAGAGCCCACCGCTCTAATCAGGTCCCCTATTAGAGCTTACAGCTCTAATAGGGCGCTTCCAAAAACACCCCCCCTCGCTGTAATTCAGATGCCCGGAGCCCGACAAAAGGCCGGACACCTGAATAGGGGGCGGCAGCGGTGACAATAGATAGATTCATGCTGGGCACTTTCAATATATGGAAATAAACCTCAAGCAGCCTCACACTGCAGCTTTTCCATCCTCTGCTCACATGATTGGTATGAGCAGTGGAGAGAACTGGAGATGATGCCGGTTTGCTGACGGTTAGGGATGCACCAGAACCCGCAAATGGACCTAAAGTCCGTGCGAACATTAGAACCCTATTAATTACAATGGACGCGAACGTTCGAAATCAAAAGTGCTAATTTTAAAGGCTAATATGCATGTTATTGTCATAAAAAGTGTTTGGGGACCTGGGTCTTGCCCCAGGGGACATGTATCAATGCTAATTTTTTTTTTAAAAACGGACGTTTTTTCAGGAGCAGTGATTTTAATAATGCTTAAAGTGAAACAATAAAAGTGTAATATTCCTTTAAATTCAGTACCTGGGGGGTGTCTATAGTATGCCTGTGAAGGGGCGCATGTTTCCCGTGCTTAGAACTGTCCCTGCACAAAGTGTAATTTTTGCAGAAAAAAAAGCTATTTAAAATCACTTGTGGCTAATGAATTGTCAGCTCCCGTAACACAGAGAACAGTCATTCATTGAAAGTCATTGATAAAAAAAAAGTAATTGATAAAAAAACAACAAAAAAAAAGCATGGGGGTCCCCCCAAATTCAATAACCAGGCCCTTCAGGTCTACTATGGACATTAAGGGGAACCCCGGCCAAAAAAAATGGCGTGGGGTCCCCCTCAAAATCCTTCCCAGACCCTTGAGGTCTGGGATGGATTTTAAGGGGAACCCCGGGCAAAAAAAAAAAAAAAATGACGTGGGGTCCCCCTCAAAATCCATACCAGACCCTTATCCGAGCACGCAACCTGGCAGGCCGCAGGAAGACGAGAGCGGCCCCCCTCCCTCCTGAACCATACCAGGCCACATGCCCTCAACATTGGGAGGGTGCTTTGGGGTCCCCCCCAAAGCACCTTGTCCCCATGTTGATGAGGACAAGAGCCTCGTCCCCACAACCCTGGCCATTCGTTGTGGGGGTCTGCGGGTGGGGGGCTTATCAGAATCTGGAAGCCCCCTTTAACAAGGGGACCCACAGATCCCGCCCCCCCTGTGTGAAATGGTAAGGGGGTACAAAAGTACCCCTACCATTTCACCAAAAAAGTGTCAAAAATTACAGGAGACGGTCTTTGACAATTCCTTTATTAAAATCTTCTTTCTTCTGGTCTTCTTCCTTCTTCCTTTCTTCATCCTTCGGTTTCTTCATCTTCTCCTTCTGGCATCTTCTTCCATCTTCTTCTTCCATCTTCTTCTTCCTCTGATCCGCTTTTTCTTGCTCTGGTCTTCTCGTCCGGCATCTTCTTCCATGGCGTCTGCGTCTCTTCTGGGCCGCTCCGCGCAATGGGAGGCTCCCGCTGTGTGAGGCTTTGCTGCGTCTGACAGGTCTTTTATAACGGAGGGCGGGGCCACCTGGTGACCCCACCCCCTCTGACGTCATGGGGAAAGCCATAGGGAATTCCCCATGACGTCCCCGTGCTTCAGAGGGGGCGGGGTCACCAGGTGTCCCCGCCCTCCGTTATAAAAGACCTGTCAGACGCAGCGAAGCCTCACACAGCGGGAGCCTCCACAAGCGGCCCAGAAGAGAAGGGGAATACAAAGACACTGAATTTCGAAAGAGCCAACTTCCCTTAGCTAGGAACCTTGCTAGAAGGCATAAATTGGGATAAAATGTTAGGAACAAAGAACAAGAGGGAAAGATGGGTTTGCTTTAAGAGCATATTAAATAGGGGCATTAGCCAATACATCCCATTGGGTAATAAATTTGAAAGATCGAACACAAGTCCTGGATGGCTTAACTCCAATGTAAAAATGCATATAAAAGCAAAGGAGAAGGCCTTCAAAAAATACGAGGTTGAGGGATCATCATCAGCATTCAGACTTTATAAAGAATGCAACAAGAAATGTAAGGGTGCAATAAGGACGGCTAAGATAGAATATGAAAGACACATAGCGGAGGAGAGTAAAAAAAGTATGTAAACAGTAAAAAAAGTGAGGACAGACCATATTGGCCCCATAAAGAATGAGGAAGGACATCTGGTTACAAAGGATGGGGAGATGGCGAAGGTATTGAATTTATTCTTCTCCTCAGTCTTCACGAGGGAATCGGGGGGCTTCAGTAACCAAAACTGCAGTGTTTATCCTCATGACACATCACAGGAAGGCCCCCTCTTTTCCTGCGGCCTGCCAGGTTGCGTGCTTGGATAAGGGTCTAGTGTGGATTTTTGGGGGGAACCCCATGCTATTTTTCTTTTTACATTTTGGCGTGGAGTTCCCCTTAATATCCATAGCAGACCTGAAGGGCCTGGTAATAGAATTTTGGGGGACCCCCACGCATTTTATTTTTTATTTTTTCAATAACTTTTAATGACTTTTATGTGAATTGTTGGGACTGACAATTCATTAATAGCCGGCACTAGCGCTAGTACTATAAATTACTATTTTTCCTTTAGAAATGTAATTTTGCTCTCGGACTGTTATAAACACGGGAAACATGTGACTCTTTACAGGAATACTCTAGACACCCCCCAGGTACGAAATTTTAATAAATATTTCACTTTTATTGTTCCACTTTAAGCATAATTAAAATCACTGCTCCCGAAAAAACTTCACTTTTTTAAAACTTTTTTTGCATTGATACATGTCTCCTGGGGCAGGACCCAGGTTCCCAAAAACTTTTTAAGACAATATCATGCATATAAGCCTTTAAAATTAGCACTTTTTGATTTTTCATGTTCGCGTCCCATAGACACGACCACAAAATCCGTCTGATTTTTTCCGACGGATTTTGTCCGACACTGGTGTTGCATACACACGGTCGGACAAAGTTGTCGGAAAATGCGATCATCCTGAACGTGGTGACGTTCGTTGCGTACGACAGGACTACGTAGAGGCTAGTAGCCAATAGCTTTGGTCTTGTAATGTGATCTGAGCATACACACGATAGGAAAAAGTCCGATCTCAAACTTTTTCCGTCGGAAATTCCGACGGAAAAAGTCCGATGGAGCCCACACACGGTCGGAATTTCCGACAACATGGTCCGATAGGACATTTTCCGTCGGAAAATCGGACCGTGTGTACGGGGCATAACGTTGTTCGTGTGTTCGAACAAATTTTTTGCCTGTTCGCATGTTCTGGTGTGAACCGAACCGGGGGGAGGGGGGGGGGGGGGTGTTTGGCCCATCTCTAACCATGAATGAATACATACATTAAAAATCAATTAAAAATATATTTTAAAAAAATAACTATACATGTTAATGCATTCCTGCATTCCCTTTAAATCTATCATATTTGTTCATAGCTAATTCTGAAAGGAAGGCAACATAAAACTGCAAAAATCCTATATTTCTGCGCACCATCCTTTTGGTTAAAGATAAAAGAGGAATTCCAGGTATATATATTTTTACATAGTTACATCGGTCCAGCTTGGTCCAACCTGTACCTGTGGGATCCCTTTAGAACAGTGGTTTCCAAACTGTGGCCAGGGGGCCGGATGCAGTCAGTCCTTTGCCTTTATCCGGCCCTTGGGGAACTATTCCTCCCACTGATATGAGACACTCGTCCTCCCACTGACACCAACAATGGGGCATAATTTCTACCACTGACACCAAAAATGGGGCACTATTCTTCCCCCTGGTATTAAAGATGGAGCACTGTTTACTCTTATTGACGCCACAGCAATTTATACCCTCAATGGCCGGAGAGAAAACTGGCCCTTTGTTTAGAAAGTTTGAAGACCTCTGCTCTAGAAACTGGAGATCACCGTTGTAGACATTGCTACTTTTGTGATCTCCACTTGCTTCTGGGTCCCATGACAAGCAGCTCCCTTCTGTATTCTAAACACATGAGGTCGAGACAGATGCCATTCAGAGAATGCTTTGCATTTTCTCAGTGAAAGCATTCTCTAATTGGACAAGAGGAAAATTGTGATGTCACCGTTCCACCCCTCCACATTCTCCAATCAAAAAATGCTTTGCATTCATTGGGAAAATGCAAAGCGATCTCTGAATAGTGTGTGTGTGTGCAGAGTGGAGGACCTCCTGTGTTCAGAATGCAGCAAGGCAGCTTCTTGGCACAAGAGCTGGAAGCAAATGGGGATCACTGGAGTAGTGGTGTCTTCTACAGTGATTTCCAGCTTCCAGAGGGATCCCGCAGGTAAAGCATATATATTATGTGACGTAATGGATAATCAGTATATTTCACCTCGCATGTGTTCTATTGTAAGAGACTGAACCGGGATCCGGCCTGGGTTTTTCCAGCCTCTGTGGCAGGCTTGGTTCGGGTCTGGATGTTGTGGTCCACTTGAGTCCACGCTCAGGTGGACTTTAAATGAGCAGGAAGAGAGCACAGCAGAGCTCTGGCCTTAGACTCAGAAGGGAATCTGAGAGAGGACCTCTGTTTGGATTTAAAAAGAAGGTTTGCTTTACAACATGTTTTGTGGGTGGACCAGCCCCACACCGTATAGAGAGGAGTCAACTGTTTAGTTTAGCACTGGACGGCAAGGATTTACTTTACTGTTTTTGTTTGTTTTCATGACTTTGCCAACCTCTTCTAAGGCCCCTTAACACCGGGGCGTTTTTCATGCGGTACAGCGCTAAAAATAGCGCCTGTTCACCGCCTGAAAAAATCCGGCCCCTTTAACTCCAGTGTGAAAGCCGGCGGGGCTTTCACACTGGAGCGGTGCGCTAGCAGGACGGCAAAAAAAGTCCTGCTAGCAGCATCTTTGGAGCGGTATAGGAGCGGTGTGTTCACCGTTCCTATACCGCTCCTTCCCATTGATTTGAATGGGAAACCGCGGTAAAACCGCGGCAATACCGCCGCAAAGCGCCGATACGGTCAAAGCCGGTCAAAGCAAAATATAGTCAAAGCCTTTTCTTATACTTTCTCCTTTCCTCTCTCCCTATCTCCTTGTTTCCTGTTAAGTGTGGAGGCGAGGATACTGCGCCCTTAGCTCCCCACCCCCTCTCTGTAACACCCCCCCCCCCCAGATAAAAAAATAAAATAAAAAAATAAAAATGTTTTAAATATAACCCCTCCTCATTTCTCCTCTTCACTTCCCTCCTCTCAGCCCTCCCCCTTCCTCTTTAAATTTATAATGTGTTTTTATTTACAACCCCCCCCCCCCACATCATCATTTCCTCCCCGTGTAGTGTCTACCCCCCATCCTCACTTTAATCTATATTGTTTATTTACTAAACACACTCCCCCACTCCTATATTTTCAAATAAGTAATATCTCTTTTATGTATATGTATATACACGCACACGTGCACACCCACTGGTGAATCTGTGATCCTCCCTTACCCCTTTCTTTATTTATGAGGTGGAGAGAATCTTATCTCAGCCACCACTATATATCCCTAATAATGTGCATCTTCATGAGGAGCATAGAGAAGAGGAGAAGAAAGAAAAAAAAAAAAATTAATTAAAAAAAAAAGTTG
Source organism: Lithobates sylvaticus (assembly GCA_028564925.1). Lineage (NCBI taxonomy): Eukaryota > Metazoa > Chordata > Amphibia > Anura > Ranidae > Lithobates > Lithobates sylvaticus. Next base: position 245,384,393 of record CM053029.1, on the reverse strand, counting down.
AACATTGAAATATATAAAAAAAAAAAAAAAAAAAAAAAAAAAGGGGGGAAGGGAGGAGGAACAGAAGTGGGAAGGGAAGGGACCGGGCACAGGACCCTAACCTCCACCCTCAATTCCCATATAACTCCTGTAAACCTGAGATTGTTTAAATTCTGACCATCCTTTCCAAATACTAGCAAATCTTGCTTCAGAGTCATTTTGCAAGTGGATTACTTCCTCCATAAGCCTAGTCTTATCTACCTCCCTAAGCCACTCCTTTATTGTCGGGGCCTTCATGGACCCCCAATGTTTGGGGATCAGTGCCTTTGCCACATTCAGCAAAAAATGAGTAATTGCTGTTCTATATTTCTTCCTTGTGGAATTTGTCGCTTTTTTAAAAGAAATCCAATAAAATCAAATGTTGTCATAAATTTAAGCCAAAATGTATTCTGCTACATGTTTTTGTAAAAAAAATTCCGTTAAGTGTATAATAATTGGTTCGCGTGATCACGGACATATGTACGCAAATCATCATGTACAGATGTGTGCAGGTGATCACGGACATATGTGGGCAGATAATCATTGGCACATGTTATTTTACTGGGACATATGTGAGGGACATGTGTTTTTATTATTTGGGGACATGTGTGTTTTGGGGACATGTGTGTTTTACTGTGGGGACATGTGTGTTTTACTGTGGGGACACTACACTGGTGATCAGTGAGTAAAAGCTGTAAAAAAAACAGCTAATACTCACTGATCACCAGCCGGCTGCAGCGATCCGCTCTCCTCTCCTCACCGACGACTTCCGTGTGAGGAGAGGAGAGCCGATTGCCTAGCAACCGGCTGTTTGTTTACATCACATGACGGCTGTGATTCGACACGGCCGTCATGTAATCAGGAGGGCCAATCACCGAGCCCTCCTGCCGATCCAAGATGCGCCGTGTCCGGGTGACACGGCCGCATCGGGATCGCGCCGCTGCGCGGGCATGCACGTGCGCGATCCCTCTACTTCTGAAAGACGTTCCGGAATGTCCATTCAGAAGTAGACGGCTCCCACCCGGCCGTATATGTACAGTGGCCGGGTGGGAAGTGGTTAAAGAAACTGCCTGCATGCTGACTGCCTGCACGCTGACACTGACTGCGTCAGTGGCGGCCCATCTATAGGGGGCACACGGGCGCCGCCCCCCTCCAGGCAGTCACAAAAAAATTATATTTTTTAAACTGGCCCTGTAAAAAAAAATTTGAAAAAAGGTCTATAAGTGCACTGTGTTCGGACGCCAGACACAGTGCACTTATGGGAAGCGCTATGTCTATGCAATCATGAGATTGCAGACGCGGCACTTCATTTGCAGGCTTTTGTCCCGCCTTGTGGCGCATTCCGAAGTGTCGAGTAGCTTCCGCCCGGCGCCCCTAGTATCGATTACTATGGCCGGGTGGTTTGATTGACATCTGAGTTAGATTTTCTCTCTCCCATTGCGCCCGGCCCTAGAGAGAAAACCGGAAGTATGAGGAGCGGACTCCTCCATCGCCACTGCCAGTACCCGTGTAAAGGGACACCACAGTCCGGACATCCCATGGAGAAGGGAGGGGAGTTTGATGGGACACAAGCTGCATTTGATGGGACACAGGCTGCATTTTATGGGGACACAGGCTGCATTTGATGGGACACAGGCTGCATTTGATGGGAGAGTGAGGGTGCATTTGATAGGACAGTGAGGGTGCATTTGATGGGACACAAGCTGCATTTGATGGGACACAGTGAGGCTGCATTTGATGGGACACAGTGAGGCTGCATTTGATGGGCACAGTGGCTGCATAAGATGGGCACAGTGGCTGCATAAGATGGGCACGGTAGCTGTATTTGATGGCACAGTGGCAGCAATTGATGGCACAGTGGGAGCATTTGATGGGCACGGTGGTAGCAATTGATGGGCACAGTCGCTGCGTTTGATGGGAACAGTGACTGATTTTGATGGGCACAGTGGCAGCAATTGATGGGCACAGTGGCTGCATTTGATGGGCACAGTGGTTGCGATTGATAGGGTTTCTTTTCAGAACTTGTTTGCTTGTTTGCGCCCCCCAAAAATTTTGAGCACCAGCCGCCACTGATCTGCGTGCCTACCTATTTTTAATATGCACTCTTCCAGTCATGTGATCTTGCAGTTGTGTAAGGCAACGCTCAACAACAGCTGTGAATTCTGGGAGCTGTGGCATTATCATAGGCTCCCATGGCCCAGCTATTATCTGCACTCCCTCCGCTGCAGCAGACACTCACTGATACATGGGAAACGGAGCTGCTGGATCACGTGACTGGAGCAAATAAAAAAATGGGCAAATACACAGATCTTTTTTATACAGGGTAGAAGGAGTTGGGGGGAGGGGAATAGTTTTAAGAATATTAAAAGGTAGGCTTTAAAGCGAAATTCCAGGAATTCAGTCACTTTTTAAACCCTGTTGGCTTTTAATGGGTTAAGTGCAACAAGGTGTATGCTACCTTTTTGTATTGTTTTTTATTTATTTATTTACAATTTTACTGTGGGCTGGGAGCACAGCTATTGCTATACTTCTGGTGCTCTGACAAGGAAGATGTGGGTGTTGTGTGACTGCCCGCCCCTCCTCTCAGCTGTCCATTCACCAAAAGGCTTTGTATTTTGTAAATGGGTTCACATGGAGGATGGGGTAAACTATAGTTCAATCTCTGTATTTGTGGACGATACTAAGCTAAGCAGGGCAATAACTTCTCCGCAGGATGTGTAAACCTTGCAAAAAGATCTGATCAAATTAATGGGGTGGGCAACTACATGGCAAATGAGGTTTAATGTAGAAAAATTTAAAATAATGAATTTGGGTGACGAAAATATGAATGCAATCTATACACTGGGGGGAGAACCTCTGGGGGAATCTGGATGGAAAAGGACCTGGTGATCCTAGTAGTTGCAATGCCAAGCTGCTGCTAACAAAGCAAACAGAATATTAGCATGCATTCAAAATGGGATCAACTCCAGAGATAAAATAATAATTCTCCTGCTCTACAAGACTCTGGTCCGGCCGCACCTAGAGTATGCTGTCCAGTTCTGGGCACCAGTCCTCAGGAAGAATGTACTGGAAATGGAGCAAGTACAAAGAAGGGCAACTGGAGGATGAGGATTAGTTATGAGGAAAGGTTGTGAGCACTAAACTTATTTTCTCTGGAGAAGAGACGCTTGAGAGGGGATATGATTTCAATTTATAAATACCGTACTGGTGACCCCACAATAGAGATAAAACTTTTTTGCTGAAGGGAGTTTAACAAGACATGTGGCCACTCATTAAAATTAGAAGAAAGGAGGTTTAACCTTAAAGTACGTAGAGGGTTCTTTACTGTAAAAGTGGCAAGAATGTGGAATTCCCTTCCACAGGTGGTGGTCTCAGCAGGGGGGGGGGGGGGCATAGATAGTTTCAAAAAGCTATTAGATAAGCACCTGAACGACCACAACATACAGGGATATACAATGTTATACTGACATATAATCACACACACAGGTTGGACTTGATGGACTTGTGTCTTTTTTCAACCTCACCTACTTTGTAATACTATGTAATAATACAAAGCCTTCTGTGATTGGGAAAAGGAGAGAAGGGGTGAGCAGGGCAGCCGAACATGACTCTGAAGCTATAGGATTGCAGATCCATAGGTTCAGCATCAAAATGCTGGAAGTATAGAGATATCTGATGTTACACCGAGTAAATAAATACCTAACATGTTATGCTTTAAAATTGTGCTCGCTCGTAGAATGGTGACAAACTATGGCACTAAAAAAGCTCCATAGGCGTCAGGTTACCCGTTTAATGTACAAAGGAGGTCTTGCACTAGAATTTTTGCTCTAATGCTCGCGGCAATACCTCAGATGTGTGGTTTGAACAGTGTTTACATATGCTTGTGTGACTTACCTATGCGTTCACTGATGCGCATGTGCACAAAGGCATGGGACGCTTTCAATTTTTTTCTTTCTTGTTTAGTTTACTTTTTATTTTTAAACTGTTTATTCGTTTTGATCACTTTTATTCCTATTAGAAGGAATGTAATTATCCCTTGTAATACATATAAGGATGACAGGTCCCCAATTCTCTCATTTACCAGGAACGACAGGGAACTGGCGGGAGGGGAGCACCCCTCCCACCTCTTTTAAAAGTGATCTCACAGTGAATCTGTCCATGGGACCACTTTTTTTCTTAAAGAAAATCGCCTATAGTAAAATGTCAAACAAACGTCAAACAAATTACATATTTTAACTATAGGCCAGTAGGCAGGTGGTTAAATTATTGACAAAAATCATCAAAGGGGATCTATGGCCAAAGTGTACATTTCCATTTTAAAACATCAGCATTGTAATAACATTGTAATACTACTTATCCCATGGTACCTTGCTACCTGCAAGTTGGGATTTCTGTACTGACAGAAATGGAAAGTAAACAGCAGAGGGGAATCTGCAAAGCAAGGAGGGAATTGAAGAAGTGTAAAGAGACGGCCAGAATGCAGGCAGAACTCACAACATGCAAGGGGATTTTCCTATTAAGCTTATACTGCATTGTTAAAGCGGACCTCCACCTTAAAGTGGAAGTTCCACTCATCGGAACCCTCCCCCCCTACGGTGCCACAATTGCCACCTTTCAGGGGGGAGGGGGTGCAGATACCTGTATAATCCAGGTATCTGCACCCACTTCCGGGACAAGCTAGCTGCAGCTAGCCGCAGATGCCCTGCCCCCCGTTGTGTTCTGGGAAACACACAGTTCCCAGGACACAACGGAGACCAGTGAAGACGTGCAGCGCGACTCGCGCATGCGCAGTAGAGAACCGGGCAGTGAAGCCGCAACGCTTCACTTCCTGATTCCCTGACAATAATAGTATTACAATGTTGATGTTCAGGGCCGGACTGGCCTACCGGGATACCGGGATATTTCCCGGTAGGCTGCCTGCCCTGGGGCCGCTTTGCGGCTGCAGTGCTTCCCTCTCTCCTGCTCCTGTGATCTTGGAGCTGACCGGGTCTGTGTTCTGCGGCCGCGCACCGCGCTGTGACACGTTCCCGCCCCCCTAGACCAGCTCGTGTGATAGTAGATAGAATCAGTGTTCCACCTATCACACAGCCGGTCTAGGGGGGCAGGACCGTGTTACAGCACGGTGCGCGGCCGCAGAACACAGACCCGGCCAGCTCCGAGATCACAGGAGGAGAGATGCCTGTGAGTACAGCCCGCCCTGTGTGCCTGAATAGGGGGGCAGCATATAAAGGAAATGAGCTTTCTATATTTCTCCATGCAGCCGCTGAATGCTTGAAGGAGGTAGAGGAGGAGAATCAAGCATTCAGCGGCTGCATGGAGGAATATAGAAAGCTCATTTCCTCTATATGCCGCCCCCTGCTGATCCCCCTATCCAACTTCTTTTACTGCCCCCCCCCCCCCAGTTCTCCTTGTGCTCCTCCCCAGTGCTCTCCTCCCCCACCACATTCTCCATCCCCCCCAGTTCTCTCAACCCCTGTTCTTTCTGCCCCCCCTGCTCTCCAGCTCTCCCCATCCTTCTCTAGCCCCCACCCCAGTGCTCTCCACCCCCACAGTGCTCTCCAGCCCCCGTGCTCCCCACCCCCCACAGTGCTGTCCAGCCCCCCTCATGCTCCCCACCCCCCACAGTGCTCTCCAGCCCCCCCTGTGCTCCCCACTCCCCACAGTGCTGTCCATCCCCCCCATGCTCCCCACCCCTGTTCTTTCTGCCCCTGGTGCTCTCCAGCCCTCCCCATCAGTCTCCAGCTCGCCCCCCATGCTCCCCACCCCCACAGAGCTGTCCAGCCCCCGTGCTCCCCACCCCTGTTCTTTCTGCCCCCCCGGTGCTCTCCAGCTCTCCCCATCAGTCTCCAGCCCCCACCCCAGTGCTCTCCACCCCCCATAGTGATATTCAGCCCCCCCATGCTCCCCAGCCCCCCCGTGCTCCCCACCCCTGTTCTTTCTGCCCCCGGTCCTCTCCAGCCCCCCCCACAGTGCTGTCCAGCCCCCCGTGCTCCCCACCCCTGTTCTTTCTGCCCCCGGCTCTCCAGCTCTCCCCAGCCCCCCCACAGTGCTGTCCAGCCCCCGTGCTCCCCACCCCTGTTCTTTCTGCCCCCGGTCCTCTCCAGCCCCCCCACAGTGCTGTCCAGCCCCCCCGTGCTCCCCACCCCTGTTCTTTCTGCCCCCGGTGCTCTCCAGCCCCCCCCCACAGTGCTGTCCAGCCCCGTGCTCCCCACCCTTGTTCTTTCTGCCCCGGTGCTCTCCAGCTCTCCCCATCAGTCTCCAGCTCCCACCCAGTGCTCCCCACAGTGCTCTCCAGCCCCCCCCCCTGTGCTCCCCACCCCCCACAGTGCTGTCCAGCCCCCGTGCTCCCCACCCCTGTTCTTTCTGCCCCCGGTGCTCTCCAGCTCTCCCCATCCGTCTCCAGCCCCCACCCCAGTGCTCTCCACCCCCCACAGTGCTCTCCAGCCCCCCCTCCCCCACCCCCCACAGTGTGCTCCCCACCCCCCACAGTGCTGTCCAGCCCCCCTCATGCTCCCCACCCCCCACAGTGCTCTCCAGCCCCCCCTGTGCTCCCTACTCCCCACAGTGCTGTCCAGCCCCCCCATGCTCCCCACCCCCTGTTCTTTCTGCCCCTGGTGCTCTCCAGCCCTCCCCATCAGTCTCCAGCTCGCCCCCCCATGCTCCCCACCCCCACAGAGCTGTCCAGCCCCCGTGCTCCCCACCCCTGTTCTTTCTGCCCCCGTTGCTCTCCAGCTCTCCCCATCAGTCTCCAGCCCCCCCCAGTGCTCTCCACCCCCCATAGTGATATTCAGCCCCCCCATGCTCCCCAGCCCCCCCGTGCTACCCCCCCCTGTTCTTTCTGCCCCCGGTCCTCTCCAGCCCCCCCCACAGTGCTGTCCAGCCCCCCGTGCTCCCCACCCCTGTTCTTTCTGCCCCCGGTGCTCTCCAGCCCCCCCACAGTGCTGTCCAGCCCCCCCGTGCTCCCCACCCCTGTTCTTTCTGCCCCGGTCCTCTCCAGCCCCCCCACAGTGCTATCCAGCCCCCCCGTGCTCCCCACCCCTGTTCTTTCTGCCCCCGGTGCTCTCCAGCCCCCCCCCCAGTGCTGTCCAGCCCCCATGCTCCCCACCCTTGTTCTTTCTGCCCCGGTGCTCTCCAGCTCTCCCCATCAGTCTCCAGCTCCCACCCAGTGCTCCCCACCCCCCACAGTGCTCTCCAGCCCCCCCCCCCTTGTGCTCCCCACCCCCCACAGTGCTGTCCAGCCCCCGTGCTCCCCACCCCTGTTCTTTCTGCCCCGGTGCTCTCCAGCTCTCCCCATCCGTCTCCAGCCCCCACCCCAGTGCTCTCCACCCCCCACAGTGCTCTTCAGCACCCCCCATATATATATATATATATATATATATAAAGCCCTATGTGATTTCATATCTGTATATAATACACTCTTCAAATGTGCTTTAAAATGTATGGTTTTCCCTTTCATGAACCAGAAAATAATGACGTTATGCTGTTGCGCTGGTATAATAATGCTGTGGGGCTGGTATGAAATTTTTTCCAGGGCTGAATTTTATTCCCAGTTCGGCCCTGGTGATGTTATCAAATGAAAGTGTATGCTGTGACCATAGAACTTTCTTAAAACTTGCTTCTAATTTTTCAAAAAGTGTCTGTTTATTGAAAGCCAAATGTTCTTATAACGCTACATTTACCCTATTACAGTTTGTCTCTGCAATTAAAATTGCTACTCTTTTTTTGTATAATACTTTTAAATTGTAATTTTAAAAATTAGACGTTTGGGCCAAAATGTATAAACAGCACCACCTGGTGGCTGCCAGAAATATGTGCCAGGCTAGATCAGCTCCCTTCAAATGTATTGCTATGAATAAAAGCTGCAAAGATCATTTCACTAAGCAGTAAGAGGGGTGGTGCCTTGCCACAAGTGCTGATTCCTTTTAAACGTAATTATATAACAGTCAAGACAGAGATTTATATCAAGGGTTGCTGCTAATTGGCTTTCCAAAAGATTATCATTCTTTATCAAGCACTGCAGACAAGAATAGTCTTCTGTTCTCCCTTCGTTTGATCTTTTGTCACCTGCTTTGTGTCTTTTCTCATTTAATACTTTGGCTTCTGTAAAATGTTTTATATTCCTTTAATGTATTAAATAAAAATGTTTTTATTTATATATATTTTTATTTGATGTTTATCATAAATATGTCAAAAACGATACCTGAAACAAAAAAAATTATGCTGGGGCTACTATGTGTTATTCTCTTGCTGCTAACACTGCTAAAAGAAATAACCCAAATCGGTGTATACTGTATTTAGTCTGTGTGAAAGTTATATATATATATATGTATATACAGTGGCGTCGGCAGGGAGGGGCTGACAGTGGCTGAAGCACCGAATGGGTCCCCCAAAAGCCACGGGTCTCGGTTGGGCATGGTTCTATTGCTCTCCTCTCCTCATAATGGCTCTGGCTGCCGGGAGTCTACTCTACTGTGTGATGGGCGCGCCGCTGAGCTGCAGGAGGACACCTGAAGTCTGGTCAGGTAGGTCAGTGTATGTCGTGTAGGTCAGGCAGGTCAGTGTATGTCAGGCAGGTCAGTGTGTGTGTGTCAGGTAGGTCAGTGTAGGTCAGTGTGTGTCAGGTAAGTCAGTGTATGTCAGGTAGGTCAGTGTGTGTGTGTCAGGTAGGTCAGTGTAGGCCAGTGTGTGTCAGGTAAGTCAGTGTATGTCAGGTAGGTCAGTGTGTGTGTGTCAGGTAGGTCAGTGTAGGTCAGTGTGTGTCAGGGTGTGTCAGGTAGGTCAGTGTCAAGTAGTGCAGCGTGCATCGGGTAGGTACTACCCCCCCCCCCCCCCCCCCGTGCTGGGCTCGGACTTTGGGCTGAAGCCCCTGTTTTTTTGCCACCTAGCAACGCCTCTGTATATATATATATATATATATATATATATATATATATATATATATATATATATATATATATATATATACAGGGGGTCCCCGGGTTACAAACGAGATAGGGACTGTAGGTTTGTTCTTAAGTTGAATCTGTTTGTAAGTCGGAACAGGTACATTTTTTTTTAAGTGTAGCTCCAGCCAAAAAAATCAAATTTTTAAGCTTTTTGGAGAACATAGAGAAGAGTTATCACCCCTGTAACATTTGTTTTGCTGTCTGTGCCCCTGTTCAGAAGATTTCACCTCACCTTCTGTCCCAATGACAATTGGATTTTGAAAATTTTGGGTTGTTAGGGAAACATGGACTGGTGATAAAGATTCAGTGGAGACACCTTTTTCCCATATTAACTCTTACAGGAGTGAATTTCCCTTCCTAGGGGTGGATTTCCTCTCACTTCCTGTTGTCTCCCTGCGTTTGTAAGTAGGAGTCGTTTGTAAGTCGGATGTTTGTAAGTAGGGGACCCCCTGTATATGTGTTTGAAAATTGTTCAATCCTGTTGACCTATATCATTTCTTGAGGCCCTAAAATGCCAGGACAGTACAAATACTCCCCAAACTAGTCTGAGGTATTTAGTAAGAGACATGGCGAGTTTCTTGAAGTTCTTGTCACAATTTTTTGGAAAATTAAGAAAATTAAATAATATTTGTTGTTTTCACTTTTCACTTTTTTTCTTACATACTGTCACCAGTGCAGTACAGCATATGACTGTTGTGGCGGTGATCAGAGATACTGACTGGTGACAGTATGTAAAAAAAAAGAAAAATACATTTAAATACTTTTTTTTAATTACATCCTATCATCAGAGTAGTTCAGTGTGACCATGCAGTATTTGTAGCTGCTGACTTTAAAAAAGAAAATAAAATAGGTGGAACTCTGCTTTAAGGAATATACAATACTCTTTGGATTCAAAAATATTTTGGCCGATAAGCAATGCTATAACACCATTAAATCGCCCCTAAAATTTGTAAAAAAAAAGAAAAATATGTTTATATACTTTTTTTTTATTACATCCTGTCATCAGAGTAGTTCAGTGTGACCATAGTGACAGTTTACTATTCTGGGGGGTGGTTAGGGTTTTTTTTTGCTTATAACCGTAATGATCACTGTTATAAGCAATAGTTTTAGCTGTCACAAAAGGCTTTCATTAATTACAGCTTGATTAATATTTTTATTGGCTACAGCTAATCACATGGTACAGGGTGCTGTGATTGGCCCAGGTACCATGTGATAGCTGTGGGTCAATCACAGCATCACAATACCTAAGCAAAACAATTCCACTGTTTTGTTCATATTCTAATCATGTGATCACTATGACCAATCATAGCAATCACATGATACCCTAGCCACTCACAGCGGCCAGGTAACGATCACCACAGGCACTGATCACCCCAGGGGGGGCGCGTCAGTGCGTATGCTCACCACCACATGCCAATACATCGCAGGGACCGCAGCTGCCGCCCGTTTGCAGTGCATTTACTACGAGCGGGTCGGCAGGTGGAATCATTGCAAAGGCCAACATGTGGTTATTCTGTAAGTAGCAGACATTTAAAGGAATCCTATACAGAGAATGTATATTGAATTCACCCTTTAAAAGGCCAATTGCCTGGCTCTCATGCTGATCCAAAAGCTTAAATTCTTGTGGTCACCCACCTGGAATAAGAATGCAGGTTGGATGTTCTGACTTTCCTCTGACTTCAGTAAGTGCATGCTTGCTCTAGGTCAATGACTCAAGGTATTGAAGCTAGAGACAAGAGACCTGTCACAGTCAGGGGTCAGGCTCGGAGACCAGTAGCAACAGTAGAGAGACTCCCAATGACCAGCAGGATAATTATACAAGCAGGTCACCCTGGCAAATGACACCAGTATTCACCAGGGCTCCTAATGGTGGAGGTTTTGCTGCATGTTAGTACCAGGTCGTGGTGCTCAGGATCGTCTCACCAGGAGGTGAGCAAGCTGGGGTTCAGTAGATATAGCAGGTAGGGATCAAGCAAAAACATAGTCAGTAAACAAGCCAAAGGTTGGTAACAAGTAGTTGCAAAGCATAGTTAACTGCTTCCTGACCGGCGCACGCCCATGTACGTCGGCAGACTGGCACGGACAGGCATAAGGGCGTATATATAAGTCCCTTTTTAAATGCCTCTGTGCCATCGGGAGCGCGCCAGGAGCGGCGTGCTCCTGCGCCGGTCGGGACCCCCGTGAGGCTGGTCGCGGGTCCCGCGGACTCGATCGCCGCTGGGACACCCGCGATCGTCTCACGGGATGGCTGAACGGGGAAATGCGGAAATAAACAGCATCTCCCCGTTCTGCCTAGCAACTAGTGACGTGGATCTCTGCTCCCTGTGATTGGAGCAGAGATCAGCATTCACTAGCTGACAGCCACGCACCCCACAGTAAGAAACACACCCCTAGGCATACTTAACCCCTACACTGCCACCTAGTGGTTAACCCCTTCACTGCCAGTGTCATTTATACAGGAATCAATGCATTTAAATAGCATTGATTGCTGTATAAATGACAATGGTCCCAAAAATGTGTCAAAAATGTCCGATGTGTCCGCCATAATGTCGCAGTCACAATAAAAATCGCTGATCGCCGCCATTACTAATAAAAAAAAATTATTAATAAAAATGCTATGAAACTATCCCCTATCTTGTAAACCCTATAACTTCTGTGCAAACCAATCTATAATCACTTATTGCGATTTTTTTTACCAAAAATATGTAGAAGAATATGTATCGGCCTAAACTGAGGAAAAATATATTTTTTTTATATATTTTTGCTCTTTTTTGTTTATAGCGCAAAAAATAAAAACCGCAGGGGCGATCAAATACCACCAAAAGAAAGCTCTATTTGTGGGAAAAAAAGGACATCAATTTTGTTTGGGAGCCACGTCGCACCGCGCAATTGTCAGTTAAAGCGACGCAGTCCCGAATCGCAAAAAGGGGCCTGGTCCTTTGGCTGCAAATTGGTCCGGTCTGAAAGTGGTTAAGGAACAAACCAAAGGTCAGTAAACGAGTGGTAGCGAAGATACGAACGGCAGCAGGAGTGACAAAAAGGACATATCAGCTGGAGAGAGCACAATTTGGGAAACAGGAAGTGCAAAGACATGGCTTAATTAGGAAGTTCATGGGAGGCACAAGGAGTTCAAGGTTTACCAGAAACAAGATTCAAAGCAAGATTGTTCAAGGAATTGTCCAGGGTGGCTCAGCACCTCAATACAAAGCATTGCAGCTGTGGCATGTGTGTACCCCCATCCAATTATCTATGCAGCTTGAGAGGAATAATTGGAGGGTACTAAAAATTTGGCTCAGCCACCTATTTTTTATTCCCCCAGTGTAAACAAGCCCTTACCCTGATTAAATCTGATAGTTGGAGGGGGAGGAGACTGAGGAAATGCTTTCCACTTCCAGCAGACTGATCGCAGCTCAGCTCATCTCAGCCTCGGTAAAGTCACTTGACTGGAGCTCCAAGATAGAGTTTTAATAAAAAAAGTATATCTTTTTGTAAATGTATACTGTTGCTATATGATTGTTCAATATATTGTTGCTCGTAAATTGTGATATGTCAGGATTTTATTTATGCAGGCTTCTAACATTTCTGAAAGGTCCACTTACTTGCTGATGGTTATCTCATTGGAAGTACCCACAAATCATGTGCTGATAATGAGATCATTGTCCAACAGATAGTTAAATCTCTGTCATCAAGGAAATCTTATCTCCTATATGGCTCTAGCCACAAGGTAAAAAGGAATAGTTTGCATGGCTTTTCCTATTACCCTGACTAGTGGGAGAGTGCAGCGCGAGTCACGCATGCGCAGTAGGGAAGCAGGAAGTGAAGCTGCAAGGTTTCCCTTCTTGATTCCATAACCGAAGATGGCGGCGCCTCCACCCGAGAGCCAAGGGACGGGTCGGCTTCGGGTGCCGACATCGCGGGCGCCCTGGTCAGGTAAGTGTTTTTATTTTAAAAGTCAACAGCTGCAGTATTTGTAGCTGCTGACTTTGAAAAGAAAAGGAAATAGGCGGAACCCTGCTTTAAGGAATATACAATACTCTTTGGATTAAAAAAAATTTTTTATCACTCTTTGAAAAAAAAAATATTAAAAAGGATACATGATGTCTCCAGAAGGTTTAAATATTGAACTTGACATTAATGCTACTTTCACTCTGGGGCGGGGGGTTAGCGGGTGCTAGCGAGCCCCCTACCTAGCGGCCGAAAAGCAATGCTATAACACCATTAAAGCGCCCCTAAAATTAGTGGAGCTTTACCGCTACCCAGTGTGAAAGTAGACATCATATGTAAGAGGTACCGTACATACTTCAGTATAAGCAAATCCAAATATAAGCCAAGGCACCTAATTTTACCACAAAAAAATGGGAAAACCTATTGACTCGAGTATAAGCCTAGGGTGGGAAATGCAGCAGCTACTGGTAAACAATGCCCATCTGCAGCCTCACTGTGCCCATCTGCAGCCTCACTGTGCTCATTTGCAGCCTCACTGTGCCCACCTGCATCATCAGTGCCCATCTGCAGCCTCAGTGTGCCCATCTGCAGCCTCAGTGTGCCCATCTGCAGCCTCACTGTGCCCATTTGCCGCCTCAATGTGCCCATCTGCAGCCTCACCTTTGATTACACACAGCGGGTGTCTCCCACTGTGTCATGCAACTGCAGTCTGTTCAGCGGCCATCCACTGTAACAAAGCCCCGCCTCCTCCTCGTCTGTGATAGACGGAACACTGATTCAGTTTCCTGGCATTGTATCAGTGTTCAGTGTTCTGTCTATCATAGACAAGGAGGAGGCAGAGCTTTGTTACAGTGGACAGCCGCTGAACAGTTAAGACTGCATGACACAGCGGGAGACCCTCACTCGAGTATAAGCCGAGGGGGGCTTTTTCAGCATAAAAAATGTGCTAAAAAAGTCGGCTTATACTCGAGTATATACGGTATATCCTTTTTATTATTTTTATTTTTTTCAAAAAGTGATATAATATATTTTTTTAATCCAAAGAATAAAGGATTAAAAACACCCGCAAAGCGCCGCTTTGCAGTCGCTTTGACAGCGGTGCCCATTGATTTCAATGTATACCATGCTCTCCCACAGCCTGAAAGATGCTGCTTGCAGGACTTTTTCTAACGTCCTGCAAGCGCACCACCCCAGTGTGAAAGCACTCAGGCTCTCACACTGCGGCTGCAGAGGAGGTGTCTTTTAGGCGCTTTACATGCACTAGTTTTAGCCCAAAAGCGCCTGAAAAATGCCCCAGTGTGAAAGGGGTCTTATTGTTTTATAACTATTATAATATGATTATTGATTTAACATATTGTCTCTGAAGAGTTCAGATTCGGTTGTGTATATTTATTTTAAATTTAACTTTACATATTTTTTATGTACAGTGTGTATAGTGTTTTGAGGGGAGTCTCCTCCAAGTCACACTTGTACCTTGCTATTAACTGGAATTAGGCTCGGTTCACACCGATGCGATGGCAAAGTTGTAAGACTGTGACTTTGCCCTGTGACTTCCTTCCAACTTGGATGCTATTTAGGAGCCTGTGCAAGGGCTGAAATCGCACCCAAGTTGAACCAATGTAGTCCAGGAACCTTTTCTAAAGTCAGAGCGACTTGTGTAGTATCAGTTAAAACAGCTCTCATAGGGAAACATTGAATTTGACATGTCATACGACTTGGATGGCGCGATGGAGAGCATTCTGTTGTATAAATATTAGGGGGTGAATGTCTCCTTTTATTTAGTAAGGTGATATTTGCTTCTGGAGCTGTTCAATTCACTTGTATATGACAAACCAGGGGTTAAGAGTACGGATGGATACTGCCCAACAAAGTGCTTTGTAGCCCGGTATCTGGAGATGCATGCGTTATTTTTAATTGGCTCATCAAGGGTTAATAGCACAGGTGGATAATGACTGATCAAGTGCTCTGTTGGCTTGTGAGGGGTTAAGGTTGAGGAGGAGGATAGAAAAACTGAGTTGCCAAGACGTACAACCACCCCCTGTGACAAAGAACCGGATGTGACGTCAGGGTAGGAAGTGATGGAAACATAGCAGCCATTCTGACCAGTGCGGAAGACTGATGCAAGCGCGTTACCTGGTGTTTATGCTACAGGCTGCTATTATATGGTTTTAAATGTGAGTGCATTTCTTTTTTATAAAAATTTGTAATCTGAGGTAATACACGATTGGAGGTGTTTTTTCTCTTTCTTCTACATATGCTTGCTGAAATGAGAATTGAATAAGAGATTTGAGGCTGAGCTGATTTTTTCCTGAAATAGAGTTGAACATCAATAAGTGCAATTGCGACTCATGAGAATTAGGGATGAGCTGAACACCCCCGAGTTCGGTTCGCACCAGAACCTGCGAACGAAAGTTTGCACGAACCTTAGAACCCTATTAATTACAATGGACGCGAACGTTCAAAATCTAAAGTGCTAATTATAACTGCCAATATGCATGTTATTGTCATAAAAAAGGTTTGGGGACCCGGGTCCTGCCCCAGGGGACATGTATCAATGCAAAAAGAAGTTTTAAAAACTGAAGTTTTTTCTGGAGCAGTCATTTTAATGATGCATAAAGTGAAAAAAAAAAAAGTGAAATATTCCTTTAAATATGGTACCTGGGGGGTGTCTAAAGTATGCCTGTGAAGTGGCATGTGTTTCCTGTGTTTAGAACTATCCCTGCACAAAATGACATTTGTAAAGGAAAAAAAGAAGCCATTTAAAACTGCTTGCGGCTTTAATGTCATGTTTTGTCCTGGCAATATGGATGAAAATCTTTGAGAAAAATGACATGGCTACCCCATCACCCCCCCCCCCCCCCCCTTACCCCAGCCCATTACCAGCCCCTTTGGGTATTGTATGGATATTAAGGGGAACCCCACACCCAAGATAAAACCCTATACCTACAACCCTATATACTCTAAACCGCAGTATACAGGCGGTGCAAACAAGACAGGGACTGTAGGTTTGTTCTTAAGTAGAATCTGTTTGTAATTTTGAACAGGTAAAGTGTAGCTCCATCCATAAAAATCAATTTTTACGCTTTTTGGAGAACATAGGGAAGGGTTATCACCCCTGTAAACATTTGTTTTGCTGTCTGTGCACCTGTTCAGAACATTTCACTTCACTTTCCGTCCCAATGACAAATGTTTTTGGAAAAGTGGGGTTTTTATTGAAACAAGGATTGGTGATAAAGCATCAGTAGAGAGGAGATACCTTTTTCCCAAATTAAATCTAACAGGATAGAATTTCCCTTCCTAGGGGTAGATTTCCTCTTACTTCCTGTTTTCTCCTTCCGTTTGCAAGTAGGAGTCGTTTCTAAGTTGGATGTTTGAAAGTAGGGGCCTGCCGTATATACTCTGCAGAAATTTGCCCCATTAGATGTTGGTGTTGCCACAACACTGTAAGCCCTCACAGCTACTCTTGGTGGGTGCTGGAACGCCCTGCTGTGAACTATTATATCAGGAATTGTAACTACATGCCATTGTTGAACAGTGTTACCACCTTTGGTGGTGGTGTTGGTGCTGGTGCTACAACACTGTAAGCCCTCACAGTTACACTTGGTGGGCACAGGAATGGGCCCTGCTGTGAATTATTAGATCAAGAATTGTAATTGCATGCCCCTGTTGAACAGGGGCAGAAAAATTGGGCCTTTGGTGGTGGTGGTGGACGGTGTTGCCACAACACTGTAAGCCCTCACAGTTACTAACTCCTGCAGATGGCTGGATTAGATGAAACCAGGGCAGAAGGGCAGATACAGGTGCAGGTTGTATACTGTGCTGTGCTGCACTCACACAACACAATTACCAACTCCTGCAGATGGCTGGATTAGATGACAACAGGGCAGAAGGGTAGATACAGGTGCAGGTTGTATACTGTGCTGTGCTAGACTCACACAGCACACACACTAACTCCTGCAGATGACTGTATTGGTAGAGAACAGCACTTTCCCCACACGCAAATGCCTGAGAAGAACACACTATCCCTGCCTATTATTCCTCTTTCCCTACACTTTCCCCAAACACAAATGCCTGAGAAGAACACACTATCCCTGCCTATTTTTCCTCTTTTCCTACACTTTCCCCACTCAGGAATGATTGAAAATAGTTTAGACTGTCCCTGCCTATCAATCCTCTA
This sequence comes from Lithobates sylvaticus, assembly GCA_028564925.1. Taxonomy (NCBI): domain Eukaryota; kingdom Metazoa; phylum Chordata; class Amphibia; order Anura; family Ranidae; genus Lithobates; species Lithobates sylvaticus. The sequence continues at coordinate 245,367,308 of CM053029.1, read as the reverse complement.
TCCCTCAATGCATGTGGGGCGTGTAGCCCCTGAGCTATAATTGGCCACAGGCATCCTGCCTGTGGCCAATTATTGCTCTCCTCGCTTCTGGCTCTATGATTGGCCAAGCATGCGGGGTCACAGTGCATGCTTGGCCAATCATCAGCCAGCAATGCACTGCGACTGGCGCAGTGCATTGTGGACCGTTCGCATCACACGAATTTGATGCGAACGGCCCTCAAAGTTCTGAAATTGATGAGCGGACGAACAGCCGATGTTCGCTACGAACATGGGTTCGAATCGAACACTGGGCCCATCCCTAATGAGAATGAATGGCAATTAGGTCTGGTGAGTGTTACTTTGAAGGGATCGGGATACACACTCCCTTCAGATAGGGCTGCCTTCCGCAGCAATATTAAAATGAAGAGGCGCATGGCCCTTTAAAGCTGAACTCCGGGCAGAATTTATTTTGCCTGTGTATAAAGGTCAGTTTATATCTTAAATAAATGAGTTCTTGTTTTCTTTCATCTGTAAACTAGCACTGAGAAATCCATAGGATTTTTGCCCATTTGCAGTCCTCATTCCCCTGCACATACATTATCAAAGACTGGTGGCCACTGTAACCTCTATTCCCCGGCCACTGGTCTAGTAACTTAAAGTGGTTGTTAACACACTTCCATAAGGCCCCTTTCACACATGCGGACCGTTCAGATCCACCTGTCAGTTTTTTCAGGTGGATCTGAACGGTCGCTCCATACAGCTCTATGGAGCGTCGGATGTCAGCTGTGACATGTCCGCTGACATCCGATCCGCCCCGATCCGATCCGCCCCGATCCCCTCCGCAAAATCCAGACGGATGGATGTCCTATTTTCCATCTGTCTGGCGGATCAGATCGGATGAAAACGGACAGGCGGTCTGTGATCATCCAATCCCCCATAGGGGAGAGCGGACTCTCTGACAGGTCCGTCACTGCACAGAGTGCAGAGACAGACCTGTTATCTGCCGGCTCAGCAGGGGGTCCATGGAGCGATCCCCGCTGAGCAAGCGGAGAAGTGAAAATGGACAGCCCCCTGTGAAAGGTGCCTAACTTTATATAAGCCCCTCTGTGTTCTAATAACAAGTGCTCCTGTCTGCGTGTTTTTTTTTTAAAAAAGAAGCCTCCCTCACCTTGTTTCACAGCGGTTCCCTGCGATCACGTTACCGGCCATGTCTCCACTCTGCCCAGGTTGACAAATGCAGCTGGCGGGGCCAAGATTCTGACGTCAGCCAAGACATGAGGAGGAGGAGAGAGAGAGAGCTGGCCGTCACATGATAGTGGGAAACTGGTGTGATATATACGGTAAAGAAGGCATTTTTTAAATAAAGCAAACAGACAGGAGCACTTGTTATTAGAGCACAGAGGGGCTTATATAACGTTTTAAAAGTTAGGAGAGCAGCAGGAGCGGAGGGAGCTGGCACTGACACAGGAGCAGGCAGGGAGCGGAGGGGGGAGGCGCACATGGGAGGACAAGAGAGCTGCTGATAACGGAGGCACGTAAACTGACCATGGTGTCAGGGCTCAGCAGCCATAATACATCATGGTCAGTTTACAGATAGGAGGGTATAGCCAGGCAGGATCCGCCAGGTATTACAGGTGTTACAGGGGGCCAAATGACACAGCACAAGCACTGTGCTGAATAACATGCTTTAAAGGAACAGGATCCATTATTTTTTTTAGGAGGGTTAACAAACACTTTAAGCGCTTTAGTTTTGTTTCAGCTAGCAGGGATGTAACTACGTTCCTGCTCACCGAAGTGGGCAGACCTGGAAGTCTGAGACTCCCGGTTTAAACTGGCCACTGCTGATGCATCCTCTAAATGACAGGCTTGCTCAGCTGACACTCCACTCACACACATGGCTGCCACTACCTCCATTTCCCTAAGCATTGCAGGAAATGTAGTGTGGTTTTCCTACATGGATGTGATGTGTAGACAAATAAAAAGTCCTCCTCCTGGGGCCTGGAATATTCTGAGGGATATGACATCACATTTTCGTTACTTATTTCTCAGCGATTTAGTAGAGCCGGAGGTGGGGGATCTTCTTCTTTAAAACACATCCTGCCAAATCACATGGTAATTAATAAGTTACCATACGATCTCATGTAATTTAGCACACATGCTCTGACAGGCTTTCTTGGGGTACCATTAAACATAAATGGCAGCACAGCGTGTCTGTAATAAAGACACACGTTTGTGCTCACTGTGGGAATGTACATGATTTGGAGTGCATTTCCCTGCTGCAACAGTTTGAATTGGGACTTAAAGTATAACTAGAGGGAAAAGTTTTTTTTTTTAGTTTTGGATAGAGTGACAAGGTCTGTAATTCTGAGGCTCTTCTGCCTGCTGTACTGCAATCAAAAAAGTTCTCTTGAGGGTTATTCCATAAAGAAGTAGACTCTGTTGGGGCAAAAGGTTGAGCCGACAGAACTTATAGGATAAGGAAGAGGTCCCATGCAGGGAATGTGTCCTCTGCCCACTTCTTATCTGTAGCTGCCAAAATTGCTGTGACCTGAACTTTAGGGGAACTTAAACCAAGGCCATGATTCAAACCTGCTTGAAGAGAAAATAAGAGAAGGAAAGCAGAAGGTATAGCAGGGTCAGTGTCCTTTCCAACTGCACACATTTTGAATTTGTCCCAGATTTTGGTGTATACTTTATTCATTGAGTTCTTTCTGGCTTTCAGGAGAGTTGAGATTACTTCTGATGAGCAGCCTAAAGAGCAGAATCTTTGCCTCTTTATCTTGATTGGATGACACTGAGATGGAGCACTAAGGGAAACCATGGGCACTTTGGCCACTATGGGAGGATTGCTATCACTGTAACTGAATTCCTCAGAAGTTTCAAAAGACATTTCAATATTAGTGGTCCAGGAGGGAAGGCCTACACCAACTTGCACTGCCATGGGCGTGACAGGGAATCCACTGCCTCTGGCCGAGGGTGAGGTAGACATGAGATGAACCTTGGTAACTTGGTGTTTGCTGCTAAAGCAAAAAGATTAATCTCCGGAAAGCCCTCACAGATCCACAATCCAGCTGAACACTGATGGAGGGAGGGACCACTTATTGTCCTGAACATTTCGTGATGGGTGATTTGCTTTCTTGTTCAAGTGCCCTGGAAGATAGACTGCCCTGAGGTTCAATAAGTTCCTCTCTGCCCATAGCAAAATAGGCTCCATTTCCTTCAACAAGGGGATGCTGTGCGTACCCCCTTGGCATTGACTTTAAGATACTCTTGCTCTGTTGTCCATGCGTATCAATACTGGCTTGTGCTGTGTCTGGTATACTAAGTTTGTTAGAGTCAGATATGTGGCTCGAATCTTGAGGATGTTCGAAACTAACCCTGTTGTGGGGAAAGTCCCAATTTTCTTGGATTGCGACTTAATCGCAGTGTGCTCCCCAGCCTCTTCACAGTAATTATGGTCCAGGAGAGGCATTGCAACAGGTGTGGTCTCGAGAGCACATCTTTCTTCGTTCACCACAGAAGATCTCTTTGCATGGAGTTCGTTGGACGAATCTGCTGAGTTAGGTATTGTTTGTTCCACTGCAACAAGAATTCCAGCTGAAAATACCTCAGGTCCCCATGGTAACATTGGGATGCAAGCTGACATACAGTAGTCCCTATTAGACTCAGATACCCAGAGGCTGACAGGTGAGAAAGTGTTCTGATGTGCTTCATTTTCCGTGAGATGGAAGTCACCTTCTGAGGGGGGAGAGACACTATTCCTACTGAGGTGTCGAATACTGCACCCAGATAAATCATACTCTGTGTCGGGGTGAGAGGACTCTTCTCCTGGTTCACCAGTCATCCGAACTCCGCAAGGGTCATCATCAAAATTTTCTTGTGTTCTAGAAGCTGTGCGGGACTGGGAGCTAGCAATAGAATGTCATCCAAGTAGTGAAAAACCCTCAACCCCCTCTCTCTCAGGGGGGCTAGGATCGCAATCAGGACCTTTATAAATACCCTCATCGAGGTACAGAGGCCGAAAGGTAAATTTTGAAATTGTAGATGTATCTGGCCCACTGCCACCCTCATATATTATTGGAAGGAGGGTAGGATAGGTACATGTGTTTTAGTCTGGCCCCGACTGGAAACACGGTCTCGTGTCAAAAGGACTTTTTCCCGGGAATTAGGAAGGCTCTTTTGTTTGAGTCAAGAAGGTTGCCTAAGTGCTCTTCCAGCTTCTTCTAGGGTCTTTATTTTGACAAAACTGTCTAAAATCTCTTCCTCTTGAGAATTGGAATTTGGATGAAATAACTCTGGCTCCTCTAATCCTCCTGTCCTGGGGGAATAATCCAGACTTGCCCCCTGTTACATGGGGAAAAATGCTTTCTTGAGTTTCTCCCCAAACAGTGCTTTCCCGTCAAAAGGAATTCTGCACCAGTTTTGTTTTGATGGTGCATCTGCAGCCCATGGTTTCAGCCACAAGGCCAGTTTGGCCATCACCAAATGCAGCATTGATCTAGCGAAGCACCTGATGGTGTCAATGGCCGCTTCTCCAATAAAATCTGCAGATAGGTTATAAGTGCTTTCCTTATATCCTCCTTTGGGACATCCTTTGGGTGGCTGTCTCTATGTTGTCTGTCCATACCCTTATAACGTTTGATACTGACGTTAGTGCAAGTGCCGGCCTGCACGCACCTCCAGCTGTTTGATAAGCTTTCTTTTAATCTGAATCAATGTGCCTGTCAAACGGATCCTTAAATGATGTTACCCATGAGTAAGGTAATATTTTTGACCAAGCGGACAACTGCTGCGTCCACCACTGGTGAATTGTCTAGTGCTGTGGAATCTCCTTCCGCCAGCGGGTATAAGTTATTAAGACGTTTCAGCGAGAATTTCTTCTGTTTTTCCATTCATCCTCTATGAGATCTTTAAAGTAGAACTTCAGTCATTTTTTCAACTTTCCATCTATTAAATCTTCTGCCCTTGTTGTTTTAACTTTGGATAGTAAAACATTTTTTTCTGCCAGTAAATACCTTATACAGCCCCCTTCCTGTTTCTTGTCTGGTAAAAAGCCTAGGCTTATGACATCATGCACAGCTCTCTCTCACAATAGTTTGCCAGGAGGTGAGGGGAGATGAGTCATAAGATAGTCAATGAGAGCTGCAGAGCTGGAGGTGTGCCTCTGCGTAAATCCAGGAAGTGAACAGGCTGCAGCTTCAGCTGCCCACAGTTAAGATGGCTGCAGCCAGACTTAGTGGAGGGAGATTTCTGCAGCATATTTGTCAAGTACAGAATCACAGTATCTATAAAATAATATGAAAAGTGGTTGGAGGGAAGCTTCATAATGGCAAAGATGCTTTTATTACAAATTATGTGAGCAGACTGCAGTTCCTCTTTAACTTCATCCATAAGAGGAAAATGTCTAGATAAAACCTCAAAGAAGAGAAATAGCTTTTTGCCTTTTTAGGCTGTTCCTCTGCTTCTTCCCAGCCTATGGCTTGTTCAACTGCCTGGACGTAGGGCTGGACCAATGAAAAGCTGAATCCTGAAGGTTCTGCTTCATCAGAAGATGCCTCAGACAGATCCTTATCTGTCAAGCCTGTAGGCGGTAGAACTGGCGTCGGTACAGAAGGTTCACTTATAGATGGACCCGGAAGGGCTAAATCTTCTACCTCTCTTTGTGTGTCTTGCTGCAAGGGCATGGAAGATACCAGTTTTGAGAGCAAATCCTTAACGACTTGCTTAATCAAATCTGTTTCTTATTGGCCCTTCCGCCTCTCTCTCCCAGCAGCATAATCATGGAAGCAGTCTTTGCAGACTAATTTATTTGCCAAAGGAATAGATCCGTAGGCACTTCCTGGGGGTTTCCTACCTAGGGGAAGGCAAAGACCCCTGCCTTCTTGAAGTTCCTCCCACTCGATCGATGTCTGGACCTCGATGAACGATCACAGTGACTAGGACCCTCTCTGAAGCTTTGTGGTGCCTGGAGGTCTCCTTTGAACTTTTTCTGACATACAGGGCTGGAAACAAAAATGTACCAGCGTCAATGCACTCTTTCCTCTTCTCTTACTTTTTTTTTTTTTTTTTTAAACAGACGGTCATTACCTAAGAAGTAGGTGAAGGTCTTTACTTGTTGGTGATCGACTCATAATCCGCAGAGCAGAGAGAGCAGCTGGAGGGGTAGAGAGGAACAAATAAAAAATAAAGAAGGGGTTAACCAGAACAAAGAAAAATCGAAAAGTGAGGGCAAAAACAACATAGTTTAACTTCTTTCAAGATGGCACAATAGCCTGGCCACAACCCCCACCGCAAAGCTGTCCCGCACATCGGCTCCTCTTCACCACTGCATCTCCCCTGAGACAGACGTCGGCGCATACGTGTCAGACAGCACGAGGGATGCCATAGGAAGTAGCATAAGCCCGGGAAAGCGCAGGCTCTCCGCTTAAGAAGCAAGAGGGAAGGAAACAGCTTAATATCCGAACTCAAAGAAAAAGGCTTAGACACACAAACAAGCAAAAATGATGAGAACATAAAAACAAGGATGGAGAGGACTGAAAGAAAGGTAAAGGCAAAAAGAGATAATACAGAAAACAAGCAACAAAAAAATAAGTAAGAAACAGTGGCGTCCCCCCGCTCAGGCAGTTAAAAAAAAAAGTTTAAAAAAAAAAATGTTAACATTTTTTTTTTATTTAAACATGTCCCTTTAAGAAAAAAAAAAAAAAAAGGTGCTTATGTGCACTGCGTCCTGGTGCCGGGCGCCGGGCAATATGGGAAGCACCACGTCTATGCAATCACAAGACTACAGACGAGGTGCTTCATTTGCAGCAAAAAATGCAGTCTGTGGCGTAGTCGATCGCGCCACAGCTTCCGGCCGTGCGGGTTGGGTTTCACTTTCACCCATTACATAGGCGGCGCTTCCTGTGCTACTTCCGACGTCACTCAAAGGAAGTGACGTCGGCACTCGGGTCCTCCGGCGAACGTGAGAGGTAAAGTAAACTCTCCATCTCCATGCCTAAAACATTTTCTTTTCACGTTAGGCGGCCGGCGGCAGCACCCCACCGCATATCAGGTATCTTCTTGTTACACTAAGTGCATAAGATGGACAGCGGCAGCACCCCCTGCTTATCAGCTATCTTGTGCAAGTGTCAGCGTCAGCACCCCCCCCCTCATATCATTCTGCTATCTCGTGCTAGTGTGCATTAAGTGCATATGGTGGATGGCGGCAGCACCCCCCCGCTTATCAGCTATCTTGTGCAAGTGTACAGTAAGTGCATGCTTAAGGTGGACGGCGACAGCACCCTCCCCCCCCCTGCTTATCAGCTATCTTCTGCAAGTGTACAGTACGTGCATGCTTAAGGTGGACGGCGGCAGCACCCTCCCCCCCTCATATCATTCTGCTATCTCGTGCTAGTGTACATTAAGTGCATATGGTGGACGGCGGCACCCCCCCGCTTATCAGCTATCTTCTGCAAGTGTACAGTAAGTGCATGCTTAAGGTGGACAGCGGCAGCACCCTCCCCCCCATATCATTCTGCCATCTCGTGCTAGTGTACATTAATGCTGCGTACACACGGTCGGAATTCTCGTCAGAAAAAGCTCTGATGGTTTTCCCGTCGGAATTCTGACGGAATTTCGCTCAAACTGTCTTGCTGTAGGTCACACCAAATTCCGACGGTCTGTAACACAGCGGCATAAAACACGTTCGACAGCACTATAGAAGGGAAAAAAATGGGGATGGCAGAAAAACTTGAGGCAACTGTGGACTTTCATGGTACGGGGTAAGGACTCGCATAACAATGTGTATAGAAAAATATAAAGATTTATTACAAGAAAATATAGAAGAGGATCATACAATAAATGAAAAAGGGGCAAGTAAAAACAAGAGACAATATTGAGAGAATACAGTACAAAATAATTTCCTAGAATTGCACAGTGCAGCACATAATGATTGGTCCCTGATACCGGAAGCAATATAGTGATATTCGAACTGACGCAAGATGGCACTCAACATGTTTCGCGGACTAGCCGCTTCTTCAGGAGCATATATTAGGGAGAGATGTGTCTGTATGATTGTCTCTAGAGAGGGGGAAATAGAACAAATTAATATCATATAGATAGTAGAAAATGCACCTGGAGACAGCCCAAAAGACGCCTCCCTGATTCTGCCATCAGGGAGGGCGAAGGCATAACAGCTCAAAGGAATACATATCAAAGAAGGTAATTAGAAGTAAAAAGAGAAGGGGGAAGAAAATACATCCATTTATACACATATATATATATAGAAGAGCAAGTTGCAACTTACCAACTCAAAGGTGCAAAAAAAGGCCAAATGAGGCTGAGGGCCCCAAGAAACTGGGGCAACTCCCCGGGCTGATATGGGAGCCAGAGCAAGGTAAGATAAGTACTCAAGGGTATATCATAAAGCTGTCAACAGAAGGAATATAGATTAATAACTATAATTGACATGATGTCAACATCATATCAATATAAGGCACTAACAAGATTAACATGGCGTGCACTAAGTAAGCCAGCATATAAGTCATATAAGCCAAACCAGAGAACTGGAATAAAAAACAATAAGAAATACATACCAAAGGTTAAACGATTTGCATACGATGACCTGGGGTACACAAAGTTCTTAACTTGGAGAGGGGGAGAGTTTGACGAGAGGTAGATGAGCTACGGAGGATTGTATCTGTATATGTATGCATTTAATGCATGGTTTGGTATATACAAAATCAGATAGCCATAGCTAAAAATAGAGAAAGGTTTAAACAACTGGAACAGCAAGGCTGAACTAATGTAATAGGAAGCCAGCAGGCTGACGGTTAACTCACCAGGATAAGGCTAGGTATTGAACAGTAGGGATGAGCCGAACACCCCTGAACCGACCGAAAGTTCGCGCGAATTTTCGAACCCTATACGTTATAATGGACGCGAACGTTCGAAATCAAAAGTGCTAATTACAACGGCCAATATGCATGTTAATGTCATAAAACAGGTTTGGGGACCCGGGTCCTGCCCCAGGGGACATATATCAATGCAAAAAGAACTTTTAAAAACTAACGTTTTTTCGGGAGCAGTCATTTTAATGATGCATAAAGTGAAAAAAAAAAAGTGAAATTTTCATTTAAATATGGTACCTGGGGGGTGTCTAAAGTATGCCTGTGAAGTAGCATGTGTTTCCCGTGTTTAGAACTGTCCTTGCACAAAATGACATTTGTAAAGGAAAAAAAAGAAGCCATTTAAAAACACTTGCGGCTTTAATGGCATGTCTTGTCCTGGCCGCCATATGGCTGAAAATCTTGAGAAAAATGGCATGGCTACCCCATCACCCCCCCCCCCCCCCCCCAGCCCCTTTGGGTCTTGTATGGATATTAAGGGGGACCCCGCACCCAAAATAAAACCCTATACCTACAACCCTATATACTCTGAACAGCAGTATATAGGTGGTGCAAACAAGACACGGACTGTAGGTTTGTTCTTAAGTAGAATCTGAACAGGTACATTATGAAGTGTAGCTCCATCCCAAAAAAATCTATTTTTAAGCTTTTTGGAGAACATAGGGAGGGGTTATCACCCCTGTAACATTTGCTGTCTTTGCACATCTGTTCAGAACATGTCACCTCACTTTCCGTCCCAATGACAAATGTTTTTGGAAAAGTGGGGTTTGAATTGAAACAAGGATTGGTGATAAAGCATCAGTAGAGAGGAGATACCTTTTTCCCAAATTAAATCTAACAGGATAGAATTTCCCTTCCTAGGGGTAGATTTCCTCTCACTTCCTGTTTTCTCTTTCCGTTTGCAAGTAGGAGTCGTTTGTAAGTTGGATGTTTGAAAGTAGGGGCCTGGCGTATATACTCTGCAGAAATTTGCCCTATTAGATGTTGGTGTAGCCACAAGACTGGTGGGCACAGGAATGGGCCCTGCTGTGAGTTAATAGATCAAGATTTGTACTTGCATGCACCTGTTGAACCGGGCAGAAAAATTGGGCCTTTGGTGGTGGTGGTGGTGGACGGTGTTGCCACAAGACTGTAAGCTCTCACAGTTACTCTTGGTGGGCGCAGGAATGGGCCCTGCTGTTAGTTATTAGATCAAGATTTGTAATTGCATGCACCTGTTGAACAGGGCAGAAAAATTGGGCCTTTGGTGGTGGTGGTGGTGGTGGTGGTGGACGGTGTTGCCACAAGACTGTAAACCCTCACAGTTACTCTTGGTGGGCGCAGGAATGGGCCCTGCTGTGAGTTATTAGATCAAGATTTGTAATTGCATGCACCTGTTGAACAGGGCAGAAAAATTGGGCCTTTGGCGGTGGTGGTGGACGGTGTTGCCACAAGACTGTAGGCCCTCATAGTTACTCTTGGTGGGCGCAGGAATGGGCCCTGCTGTGAACTATTAGATCAAGATTTGTAATTACACGCCCCTGTTAAACAGGGGCTGAAAAATTGTGCCTTAGACATTGGTGCTGGTGCCACAACACTGCAACCCCTCACAGTTACTTTACTCTTAGCACAGCAATGAGACCTGTTGCAAAGCATTGCCTAAAAATTGTAATTACACACCCCAAACAGGGGCTGAAAAATTGTGCCTTAGGCACTGGTGCCACAACACTGCAACCCCTCACAGATACTGTACTTGGAGCACAGCAGTCACACGTGTTGCGAAGCATTTTTTTTAAAAAAATGTAATTACACGCCCCTGTTAAACAGGGGCTGAAAAATTGTGCCTTAGGCACTGGTGCTGGTGCCACAACACTGCAACCCCTCACAGATACTGTACTTGGAGCACAGCAGTCACACGTGTTGCGAAGCATTTTTTTTAAAAAATTGTAAGTACACGCCCCTGTTATACAGGGGCTGAAAAATTGTGCCTTAGGCACTGGTGTGGTGGCATGGATCATTGAGGAGGAGGAAGAGGATAGTCAGTGAACATAACAGGACAGTCACTCAGCATCAGCATAGGCAGTCTTGAAGGGATGTGACATTATAAATTATTCCGTTATATCCGCTTCAGGTGCCTGGTAGCTGGTGGTGATCCAAGACTGATTCATTTTGATGAAGGTCAGTCGATCAACCGAGTCGGTGGACAGGCGCACCCTATGATCGGTGACAAATCCTCCAGCAGCACTGAATGTGCGTTCGGAAAGAACGCTGGAGGCAGGACAGGCCAGTAGCTCAATTGCATACTGTGCAAGCTCTGGCCAGTGATCCATCCTCAGGACCCAGTAAGCCAGAGGATTTTCGGTGGGAAAGGTGTCCAAGTCTGACCTTGCCCCAAGGTATTCCTGCACCATGTATATCAGACGCTGGCGATGGTTGCTGGAACCGATCATACCTTGGGGCTGCGGACTAAAAAATTGTCTGAACGCATCGGTCAGACGTCCACCTTCCCCACCGCTCCTTCTGCTACTGACCGAAGCCTCAGCAACTCGTCGCCCAGGACCAGGAGTTTGTAACCTCCCAGTTTCTGGGAACGCGTTGCACAGACCTTTCTGCAAGGCCTCCCTGAGATGTCTCATCCTCTGCTCCCTCTGCGACGGCAAGATAAGGTCCGCAACCTTACCCTTGTACCGTGGATCAAGGAGAGTGGCCAGCCAGTAATGGTCCCTCTCCTTGATCCGAAGAACACGAGGATCCTTCCGCAGGCTTTGCAGGATCAGGGAGGCCATGCAGCGTAGGTTAGCTGAGGCATTCGGTCCGGAGTTTTCTGGGTCACTGAGGATGACATGATCGCCAGCCACCTCCTCCCAGCCACGTACAAGTCCACTGGTTTGTTGGGACTGTACATCATCCCTAAAAGACTGCTGCTGCTGATGCTGAGTGCCAGGCTCCACCTCCATGCTCACACAATCCTCCTCCTCCTCATCCTCATCCTCTTCCTGTGTGATGGGCGGGACAGAAGGAACACTGTCCGGATAAAGGGGGCCTTGAGAGGCAAGGAAGTCCTCCTCTTCCTGCCTCTGTTCTGCCTCAAGTGCCCTGTCCATTATCCCACGCAGCGTATGCTCCAACAGGTGGACAAGAGGTACAGTGTCACTGATGCATGCACTGTCACTGCTCACCATCCTCGTGGCCTCCTCAAATGGTGAGAGGACAGTGCATGCATCCCTGATCATGCTCCACTGACGTGGGGAAAAAAAAACAAGCTCCCCTGACCCTGTCCTGGTACCGTAGTCGCAAAGGTACTCATTGATGGCCCTCTGCTGCGTGTGCAGTCGCTGCAGCATGGCCAACGTTGAGTTCCACCTGGTGGGCATGTCACATATTAGGCGGTTCTTGGGCAGGTTCAGCTCCTTTTGCAGCTCAGTCAGCCGAGCACTGGCATTATAAGATCGGCGGAAATGCACACAGACTTTCCTGGCCTGCCTCAGGACATCCTGTAAGCCTGGGAACCTGCCCAAGAACCGCTGCACCACCAGGTTGAGGACGTGAGCCATACAGGGCACATGGGTGAGCTGCCCCTGTCGCAGGGCGGAGAGGAGGTTGGTGCCATTGTCAGAAACGACCATTCCTGGCTTAAGCTGGCGTGGCGTCAACCACCTCTCGGCCTGCCCCTGCAGAGCTGCCAGAACCTCTGGCCCAGTGTGGCTCCTGTCCCCCAAACACACCAGCGCAAGCACGGCATGGCATCTTTTTGCCTGCGTACTTGTGTAGCCCCTTGTACGCCTACGGAGCACCGCTGGTTCCGAGGACAGAGCACTGGAGGAAGAAGAAGAGGAGGGGGTGGAGGAGAGAGGTGTGTCACAACCAGTAGCAGTAGTAGCATTTTGGAGGCGTGGTGGCGGAACAACCTCCAACACTACTGCACCTTGTCCTGCATCCCTCCCAGCTGCCAATAGAGTGACCCAATGGGCCGTGAAAGAAAGGTAACGTCCCTGTCCATGCCTGCTGGACCATGAGTCAGCGGTAATATGCACCTTACCGCTGACCGCCCTGTCCAGCGAGGCATGGACATTGCCTTCCACATGCCGGTAGAGAGACGGAATCGCCTTCCGTGAGAAAAAGTGGCGTTTGGGAACCTGCCACTGAGGAACCGCACATTGAACAAACTCACGGAAGGGGGCCGAGTCTACCAACTGAAAAGGCAGCAGTTGAAGTGCTAGCAATTTAGCCAAGCTAGCATTCAACCGCTGGGCATGTGGATGGCTGGGAGTGTACTTCTTTCGACGGTCCAGCAGCTGGGGCAGGGAAATTTGCCTGCTACTATCGGACGTCGGTGTACTGCAATTACTTGGTTGTGACACACCTAATTCTACACCTTCAGTCCTCTTACAGCAGCTTTCAGAGAGGACTGAAGATGTAGTGGGGATGGAGATCCCAGCTGATGAGGAGCAAGGAGAGGTCCGCTTAGTTCTTTGGTGTGGGTCTTTTATGTGTGCCTGCCAACGAGCTGCATGGCAGGTCGACATATGTCTGGTCATGCTTGTGGTGCCCAAGCGGCTGATGTTTTGGCCACGCGAGATACGCTTGAGACAAATATTGCAAATAGCAGTGGTGCGATCTGATGCACTCGTCTCAAAAAAGGCCCACACCAAAGAACTTTTCTGATAACGTGCAGAGGCAGCGCCCTGCACAGGCGGAGCTCTGCGGTGTTGTACAGTTGCTGTGCTGGCCTCTAGCTGGCCTCCAGGGGGCATCCTGCCTCGTTGGACATGTGACGCCGCATCCTCCTCCTCCTCGTCCTCCTCATCCTCTCTCCCTCCAGGCACCCACGTGGTGTCAGTGACCTCATCATCCCCTCCCTCTTCACCACTAGAGCAAACCTGGCAGTAAGCTGCAGCTGGTGGAACAGTACTGCCAGATTGCTGTCCTTCAGCATCCCCTCTCTCTGCGCACACACTACTGACTTCCTCAAGCTGGGTATCATCATCCGAGCCTTCGAATCGTTGGGCATCCTCCTGGAGCATGTACCCAACACTGTGCTCAAAGAGTTCGGAGGACTCCTCAGGAGGACATGGTGGGTCTAGGGAAGGGGTGGCTGATGATGCCATTGAGTACGCGTTGGCAGCTGCTCTGCCAGTACCCTGAGCCTGGGTGAGAGAGGATGAGGAGGATGAGGAGGGCTTGGTCATCCATTCTACCAAGCCTTCAGCATGATGCGGCTCCACATGTCCAGCTGCCGAAAACAAAGACGCGCGTGTCCCATGGTCACGTGCTGATGACGATGCACGACCACGTCCACGGCCACGGCCACGTCCACTAGAAACAGAGCCTGCCTGCCCTGTGTTCTTGGCTCTGCACGCTCTGCCTCCCCTTGGCGGTCTTCCAGCCATTGTAGTCGGTAGTCCTGTGGGTGCTGCTGAGAAGAAAATATAGGAGCTCTGTGTGATGCCACTAACACACTAGAAGTCCTATGGGTGCTTCTGCAAAGAAAATATAGGAGCTCTGTGTGATGCCACTAACACACTAGAAGTCCTGTGGGTGCTGCTGAGAAGAAAATATAGGAGCTCTGTGTGATGCCACTAACACACTAGAAGTCTTATGGGTGCTTCTGCAAAGAAAATATAGGAGCTCTGTGTGATGCCACTAACACACTAGAAGTCCTGTGGGTGCTGCTGAGAAGAAAATATAGGAGCTCTGTGTGATGCCACTAACACACTAGAAGTCCTGTGGGTGCTGCTGAGAAGAAAATATAGGAGCTCTGTGTGATGCCACTAACACACTAGAAGTCCTATGGGTGCTTCTGCAAAGAAAATATAGGAGCTCTGTGTGATGCCACTAACACACTAAAAGTCCTATGGGTGCTTCTGCAAAGAAAATATAGGAGCTCTGTGTGATGCCACTAACACACTAGAAGTCCTGTGGGTGCTGCTGAGAAGAAAATATAGGAGCTCTGTGTGATGCCACTAACACACTAAAAGTCCTATGGGTGCTTCTGCAAAGAAAATATAGGAGCTCTGTGTGATGCCACTAACACACTAGAAGTCCTGTGGGTGCTGCTGAGAAGAAAATATAGGAGCTCTGTGTGAAGCCACTAACACACTAGAAGTCCTATGGGTGCTTCTGCAAAGAAAATATAGGAGCTCTGTGTGATGACACTAACACACTACAAGTCCTATGGGTGCTTCTGGGAAAAAAATATAGGAACTCTGTGTGATGGGACTAACACACAATTGAAGTCCTATGGGTGCTTCTGGGAAGAAATATAGGAGCTCTGTGTGATGGGACTAACACACTACAAGTCCTATGGGTGCTTCTGGGAAGAAAATATAGGAGCTCTGTGTGATGGGACTAACACACTACAAGTCCTATGGGTGCTTCTGGGAAGAAAATATAGGAACTCTGTGAGATGCCACTAACACAGTACAAGTCCTATGGGTGCTTCTGGGAAGAAAATATAGGAGCTCTGTGTGATGGGACTAACACACTACAAGTCCTATGGGTGCTTCTGGGAAGAAAATATAGGAACTCTGTGTGATGGGACTAACACACTACAAGTCCTATGGGTGCTTCTGGGAAGAAAAATATAGGAGCTCTGTGTGATGGGACTAACACACTACAAGTCCTATGGGTGCTTCTGGGAAGAAAATATAGGAACTCTGTGTGATGCCACTAACACAGTACAAGTCCTATGGGTGCTTCTGGGAAGGAAATATAGGAGCTCTGTGTGATGGGACTAACACACTACAAGTCCTATGGGTGCTTCTGGGAAGAAAATATAGGAGCTCTGTGTGATGGCACTAACACACTACAAGTCCCATGGGTGCTTCTGGGAAGAAAATATAGGAGCTCTGTGTGATGGCACTAACACACAATTGAAGTCCTATGGGTGCTTCTGGGAAGAAAATATAGGAGCTCTGTGTGATGGGACTAACACACTACAAGTCCTATGGGTGCTTCTGGGAAGAAAATATAGGAGCTCTGTGTGATGGGACTAACACACTACAAGTCCTATGGGTGCTTCTGGGAAGAAAATATAGGAGCTCTGTGTGATGGCACTAACACACAATTGAAGTCCTATGGGTGCTTCTGGGAAGAAAATATAGGAGCTCTGTGTGATGGGACTAACACACTACAAGTCCTATGGGTGCTTCTGGGAAGAAAATATAGGAACTCTGTGTGATGGGACTAACACACTACAAGTCCTATGGGTGCTTCTGGGAAGAAAATATAGGAGCTCTGTGTGATGGGACTAACACACTACAAGTCCTATGGGTGCTTCTGGGAAGAAAATATAGGAACTCTGTGTGATGCCACTAACACAGTACAAGTCCTATGGGTGCTTCTGGGAAGAAAATATAGGAGCTCTGTGTGATGGGACTAACACACTACAAGTCCTATGGGTGCTTCTGGGAAGAAAATATAGGAGCTCTGTGTGATGGCACTAACACACAATTGAAGTCCTATGGGTGCTTCTGGGAAGAAAATATAGGAGCTCTGTGTGATGGGACTAACACACAATTGAAGTCCTATGGGTGCTTCTGGGAAGAAAATATAGGAGCTCTGTGTGATGGGACTAACACACTACAAGTCCTATGGGTGCTCCTGGGAAGAAAATATAGGAGCTCTGTGTGATGGCACTAACACACAATTGAAGTCCTATGGGTGCTTCTGGGAAGAAAATATAGGAGCTCTGTGTGATGGGACTAACACACTACAAGTCCTATGGGTGCTTCTGGGAAGAAAATATAGGAGCTCTGTGTGATGGCACTAACACACAATTGAAGTCCTATGGGTGCTTCTGGGAAGAAAATATAGGAGCTCTGTGTGATGGGACTAACACACTACAAGTCCTATGGGTGCTTCTGGGAAGAAAATATAGGAGCTCTGTGTGATGGGACTAACACACTACAAGTCCTATGGGTGCTTCTGGGAAGAAAATATAGGAGCTCTGTGTGATGGGACTAACACACTACAAGTCCTATGGGTGCTTCTGGGAAGAAAATATAGGAACTCTGTGTGATGCCACTAACACAGTACAAGTCCTATGGGTGCTTCTGGGAAGAAAATATAGGAGCTCTGTGTGATGGGACTAACACACTACAAGTCCTATGGGTGCTTCTGGGAAGAAAATATAGGAGCTCTGTGTGATGGCACTAACACACAATTGAAGTCCTATGGGTGCTTCTGGGAAGAAAATATAGGAGCTCTGTGTGATGGGACTAACACACTACAAGTCCTATGGGTGCTTCTGGGAAGAAAATATAGGAGCTCTGTGTGATGGGACTAACACACTACAAGTCCTATGGGTGCTTCTGGGAAGAAAATATAGGAGCTCTGTGTGATGGGACTAACACACTACAAGTCCTATGGGTGCTTCTGGGAAGAAAATATAGGAACTCTGTGTGATGCCACTAACACAGTACAAGTCCTATGGGTGCTTCTGGGAAGAAAATATAGGAGCTCTGTGTGATGGGACTAACACACTACAAGTCCTATGGGTGCTTCTGGGAAGAAAATATAGGAGCTCTGTGTGATGGGACTAACACACTACAAGTCCTATGGGTGCTTCTGGGAAGAAAACAATAGGAACTCTGTGAGATGCCACTAACACAGTACAAGTCCTATGGGTGCTTCTGGGAAGAAAATATAGGAGCTCTGTGTGATGGGGACTAACACACTACAAGTCCTATGGGTGCTTCTGGGAAGAAAATATAGGAACTCTGTGTGATGGGACTAACACACTACAAGTCCTATGGGTGCTTCTGGGAAGAAAATATAGGAGCTCTGTGTGATGGGACTAACACACTACAAGTCCTATGGGTGCTTCTGGGAAGAAAATATAGGAACTCTGTGTGATGCCACTAACACAGTACAAGTCCTATGGGTGCTTCTGGGAAGAAAATATAGGAGCTCTGTGTGATGGGACTAACACACTACAAGTCCTATGGGTGCTTCTGGGAAGAAAATATAGGAGCTCTGTGTGATGGCACTAACACACAATTAAAGTCCTATGGGTGCTTCTGGGAAGAAAATATAGGAGCTCTGTGTGATGGCACTAACACACAATTGAAGTCCTATGGGTGCTTTTGGGAAGAAAATATAGGAGCTCTGTGTGATGGGACTAACACACTACAAGTCCTATGGGTGCTTCTGGGAAGAAAATATAGGAGCTCTGTGTGATGGGACTAACACACTAAAAGTCCTATGGGTGCTTCTGGGAAGAAAATATAGGAGCTCTGTGTGATGGCACTAACACACAATTGAAGTCCTATGGGTGCTTCTGGGAAGAAAATATAGGAGCTCTGTGTGATGGGACTAACACACTACAAGTCCTATGGGTGCTTCTGGGAAGAAAATATAGGAACTCTGTGTGATGGGACTAACACACTACAAGTCCTATGGGTGCTTCTGGGAAGAAAATATAGGAGCTCTGTGTGATGGGACTAACACACTACAAGTCCTATGGGTGCTTCTGGGAAGAAAATATAGGAACTCTGTGTGATGCCACTAACACAGTACAAGTCCTATGGGTGCTTCTGGGAAGAAAATATAGGAGCTCTGTGTGATGGGACTAACACACTACAAGTCCTATGGGTGCTTCTGGGAAGAAAATATAGGAGCTCTGTGTGATGGCACTAACACACAATTGAAGTCCTATGGGTGCTTCTGGGAAGAAAATATAGGAGCTCTGTGTGATGGCACTAACACACAATTGAAGTCCTATGGGTGCTTCTGGGAAGAAAATATAGGAGCTCTGTGTGATGGGACTAACACACTACAAGTCCTATGGGTGCTCCTGGGAAGAAAATATAGGAGCTCTGTGTGATGGCACTAACACACAATTGAAGTCCTATGGGTGCTTCTGGGAAGAAAATATAGGAGCTCTGTGTGATGGGACTAACACACTACAAGTCCTATGGGTGCTTCTGGGAAGAAAATATAGGAGCTCTGTGTGATGGCACTAACACACAATTGAAGTCCTATGGGTGCTTCTGGGAAGAAAATATAGGAGCTCTGTGTGATGGGACTAACACACTACAAGTCCTATGGGTGCTTCTGGGAAGAAAATATAGGAACTCTGTGTGATGGGACTAACACACTACAAGTCCTATGGGTGCTTCTGGGAAGAAAATATAGGAGCTCTGTGTGATGGGACTAACACACTACAAGTCCTATGGGTGCTTCTGGGAAGAAAATATAGGAACTCTGTGTGATGCCACTAACACAGTACAAGTCCTATGGGTGCTTCTGGGAAGAAAATATAGGAGCTCTGTGTGATGGGACTAACACACTACAAGTCCTATGGGTGCTTCTGGGAAGAAAATATAGGAACTCTGTGTGATGCGACTAACACACTACAAGTCCTATGGGTGCTTCTGGGAAGAAAATATAGGAGCTCTGTGTGATGGGACTAACACACTACAAGTCCTATGGGTGCTTCTGGGGAGAAAATATAGGAACTCTGTGTGATGCCACTAACACAGTACAAGTCCTATGGGTGCTTCTGGGAAGAAAATATAGGAGCTCTGTGTGATGGGACTAACACACTACAAGTCCTATGGGTGCTTCTGGGAAGAAAATATAGGAACTCTGTGTGATGCCACTAACACAGTACAAGTCCTATGGGTGCTTCTGGGAAGAAAATATAGGAGCTCTGTGTGATGGGACTAACACACTACAAGTCCTATGGGTGCTTCTGGGAAGAAAATATAGGAGCTCTGTGTGATGGCACAAACACACAATTGAAGTCCTATGGGTGCTTCTGGGAAGAAAATATAGGAGCTCTGTGTGATGGCACTAACACACAATTGAAGTCCTATGGGTGCTTTTGAGAAGAAAATATAGGAGCTCTGTGTGATGGGACTAACACACTACAAGTCCTATGGGTGCTTCTGGGAAGAAAATATAGGAGCTCTGTGTGATGGGACTAACACACTACAAGTCCTATGGGTGCTTCTGGGAAGAAAATATAGGAGCTCTGTGTGATGGCACTAACACACTACAAGTCCTATGGGTGCTTCTGGGAAGAAAATATAGGAGCTCTGTGTGATGGGACTAACACACTACAAGTCCTATGGGTGCTTCTGGGAAGAAAATATAGGAACTCTGTGTGATGGGACTAACACACTACAAGTCCTATGGGTGCTTCTGGGAAGAAAATATAGGAGCTCTGTGTGATGGGACTAACACACTACAAGTCCTATGGGTGCTTCTGGGAAGAAAATATAGGAACTCTGTGTGATGCCACTAACACAGTACAAGTCCTATGGGTGCTTCTGGGAAGAAAATATAGGAGCTCTGTGTGATGGGACTGACACACTACAAGTCCTATGGGTGCTTCTGGGAAGAAAATATAGGAACTCTGTGTGATGGCACTAACACACAATTGAAGTCCTATTGGTGCTTCTGGGAAGAAAATATAGGAGCTCTGTGTGATGGCACTAACACACAATTGAAGTCCTATGGGTGCTTCTGGGAAGAAAATATAGGAGCTCTGTGTGATGGGACTAACACACTACAATTCCTATGGGTGCTTCTGGGAAGAAAATATAGGAGCTCTGTGTGATAGGACTAACACACTACAAGTCCTATGGGTGCTTCTGGGAAGAAAATATAGGAGCTCTGTGTGATGGCACTAACACACAATTGAAGTCCTATGGGTGCTTCTGGGAAGAAAATATAGGAGCTCTGTGTGATGGGACTAACACACTACAAGTCCTATGGGTGCTTCTGGGAAGAAAATATAGGAGCTCTGTGTGATGGGACTAACACACTACAAGTCCTATGGGTTCTTCTGGGAAGAAAATATAGGAGCTCTGTGTGATGGGACTAACACACTACAAGTCCTATGGGTGCTTCTGGGAAGAAAATATAGGAACTCTGTGTGATGCCACTAACACAGTACAAGTCCTATGGGTGCTTCTGGGAAGAAAATATAGGAGCTCTGTGTGATGGGACTAACACACTACAAGTCCTATGGGTGCTTCTGGGAAGAAAATATAGGAACTCTGTGTGATGGGACTAACACACTACAAGTCCTATGGGTGCTTCTGGGAAGAAAATATAGGAGCTCTGTGTGATGGGACTAACACACTACAAGTCCTATGGGTGCTTCTGGGAAGAAAATATAGGAGCTCTGTGTGATGGGACTAACACACAATTGAAGTCCTATGGGTGCTTCTGGGAAGAAAATATAGGAGCTCTGTGTGATGGCACTAACACACAATTGAAGTCCTATGGGTGCTTTTGGGAAGAAAATATAGGAGCTCTGTGTGATGGGACTAACACACTACAAGTCCTATGGGTGCTTCTGGGAAGAAAATATAGGAGCTCTGTGTGATGGGACTAACACACAAGTCCTATGGGCGCTTCTGGGAAGAAAATATAGGAGCTCTGTGTGATGGCACTAACACACAATTGAAGTCCTATGGGTGCTTCTGGGAAGACAATATAGGAGCTCTGTGTGATGGGACTAACACACTACAAGTCCTATGGGTGCTTCTGGGAAGAAAATATAGGAACTCTGTGTGATGGGACTAACACACTACAAGTCCTATGGGTGCTTCTGGGAAGAAAATCTAGGAGCTCTGTGTGATGGGACTAACACACTACAAGTCCTATGGGTGCTTCTGGGAAGAAAATATAGGAACTCTGTGTAATGGGACTAACACACTACAAGTCCTATAGGTGCTTCTGGGAAGAAAATATAGGAGCTCTGTGTGATGGGACTAACACACTATAAGTCCTATGGGTGCTTCTGGGAAGAAAATATAGGAGCTCTGTGTGATGGCACTAACACACAATTGAAGTCCTATGGGTGCTTCTGGGAAGAAAATATAGGAGCTCTGTGTGATGGCACTAACACACAATTGAAGTCCTATGGGTGCTTCTGGGAAGAAAAATATAGGAGCTCTGTGTGATGGGACTAACACACTACAAGTCCTATGGGTGCTTCTGGGAAGAAAATATAGGAGCTCTGTGTGATGGGACTAACACACTACAAGTCCTATGGGTGCTTCTGGGAAGAAAATATAGGAGCTCTGTGTGATGGCACTAACACACAATTGAAGTCCTATGGGTGCTTCTGGGAAGAAAATATAGGAGCTCTGTGTGATGGGACTAACACACTACAAGTCCTATGGGTGCTTCTGGGAAGAAAATATAGGAGCTCTGTGTGATGGGACTAACACACTACAAGTCCTATGGGTGCTTCTGGGAAGAAAATATAGGAGCTCTGTGTGATGGGACTAACACACTACAAGTCCTATGGGTGCTTCTGGGAAGAAAATATAGGAACTCTGTGTGATGCCACTAACACACTACAAGTCCTATGGGTGCTTCTGGGAAGAAAATATAGGAGCTCTGTGTGATGGGACTAACACACTACAAGTCCTATGGGTGCTTCTGGGAAGAAAATATAGGAGCTCTGTGTGATGCCACTAACACAGTACAAGTCCTATGGGTGCTTCTGGGAAGAAAATATAGGAGCTCTGTGTGATGGGACGAACACACTACAAGTCCTATGGGTGCTTCTGGGAAGAAAATATAGGAGCTCTGTGTGATGGCACTAACACACTACAAGTCCTATGGGTGCTTCTGGGAAGAAAACCTAGGAGCTCTGTGTGATGGCACTAACACACAATTGAAGTCCTATGGGTGCTTCTGGGAAGAAAATATAGGAGCTCTGTGTGATGGGACTAACACACTACAAGTCCTATGGGTGCTTCTGGGAAGAAAATATAGGAGCTCTGTGTGATGGGACTAACACACTACAAGTCCTATGGGTGCTTCTGGGAAGAAAATATAGGAGCTCTGTGTGATGCCACTAACACACTACAAGTCCTATGGGTGCTTCTGGGAAGAAAATATAGGAACTCTGTGTGATGCCACTAACACAGTATAAGTCCTATGGGTGCTTCTGGGAAGAAAATATAGGAGCTCTGTGTGATGCCACTAACACAGTACAAGTCCTATGGGTGCTTCTGGGAAGAAAATATAGGAACTCTGTGTGATGCCACTAACACAGTACAAGTCCTATGGTGCTTCTGGGAAGAAAATATAGGAACTCTGTGTGATGCCACTAACACAGTACAAGTCCTATGGGTGCTTCTGGGAAGAAAATATAGGAACTCTGTGTGATGCCACTAACACAGTACAAGTCCTATGGGTGCTTCTGGGAAGGCAATATAGGAACTCTGTGTGATGCCACTAACACAGTACAAGTCCTATGGGTGCTTCTGGGAAGAAAATATAGGAGCTCTGTTTGCTGCCACTAACACACTAGAAGTCCTATGGGTGCTTTTGGGGTGCAGTGCTGTACTAACAGCACTGCGGTTGGTACTACTGAAATACTGTACTAACAGTAAGACACGTACCAGACTAACCCCCAGCAGCAGCTAAAAACACACTAACCAGCAGCAGCAATGGACGATCAATGACAGGTAGCAATGGTTTAGCAAATAAATAGCCAATGGTTTAGCAAAGTAGAGCAAATCTTCCTATATGAATCTAGCAAAGAGTGACACAGAATCAGCCTGATCTCTCCTAAAGCCGGAACTCATGTGACCGGCGCCGACGGCGTGGCGGCCTTTTAAATGAGGGGGCGTGTACTAAAGCCCCTGAGCTGTAATTGGCTACAGGCGTCCTGCCTGTAGCCAATTATGGCTCTCCGAGTTTCCGGCGCTGTGATTGGCCAAGCATGCGGGGTCACAGTGCATGCTTGGCCAATCATCAGCCAGCAATGCACTGCGCCGGCCGCGCCGGCCGCAATGCATTGCGGGGCCGCTCGCATCACACGAATGTGATGCGAGCGGCCAAAATAGTTCTGGGCTCGCCGAGCGAGCGAACACCCGGTGCTCGATGCGAACATGGGTTCGCATCGAGCAGCGGGCCCATCCCTATTGAACAGCACCAAGAGATCTATTTACGCTTTAATAGCCAGCACAATTGCTGAAACCTGTAGATAAACAGGTATATTTCAAACAGGACATATATTTTGAACACAAGTGAATAGAGGCAAGAGATCATGTATAGATGGTCCAAGGTTTAAAAATCAGTCAAATAGTGAGAACATCAAGGGCTGTTAATAGATAGATAATAGAGGTAGCATAAACGAACCTGCATAGTGAATATCTGGGTGTAGACACCTGGCTAACGTATCCGTCAGGGGAGCATGGATAATTAAATCAGAAGACAGGCCGCTGAAATCCATATAGACATGAGTAAAAAATAAAGTCTCAAAGAGGCCAGGGTAAATGGGTAGAGACAAAGGTCCATCCCAGCAGGGCCATGAAACATACCTGTGACCAGCAAGAGAAAGGGGGGAAGGAAAATCTAGCGCTCAGCAGCAACAACCGCTCATCAGGCCCCCAATGCACCTAGATCCTCATGGATGTGTTGTCCATTTAAATAGTCATCTCTGGCGCCGGTCCGAATGACGCAAAATGCATGCGCCAGCCGGTGTTGTACGATTGGCATCATCGGACCAGATCCTCGAAGAGCAGTAGAGCAAAAACGGCACATGGTGTCCAAAAGAGCAGAAAGCTGCCAAAGAGACAGCCAGTAGTACAATCACTGCATGAGCGCAGTGTTGGACATAGAGGGGGCTCAAGAGACAGCAAACAGGCAATTAGACTGGCCATTAATGTCCCCATTGAGTAGACCAAAACACTGCAACACCATCTGGTGGGCGGACATGGAACTACTGAAGGGGGAGATCGCATATCAGCCCGGGGAGAAAAAGCCATCATTGGACTAAAGCACAGGAGTGTTGAAAGGTGGCATAGTCACACATTGCTCAATATATATGGTATAGGAATATGGATGTTGATAAGACATTGAAAAAGAATATATGTAAATAATGTAAAGATAATATAACAAAGGAATCACGACCAACGTTATAATGGCTTAGTAAGGGCAACTAGATAATAAAAAGAAAAAAGGGGGGGGGGGGTTATGTATCGACGTTGTGAAAAAACCGACATGCCTAGATTTACAGAGAAACAATAGGAAGGGAGACCAAGGGGTACACAACACATGAGAGGACACTGGGAGGGGAAAGA
Organism: Lithobates sylvaticus; assembly: GCA_028564925.1. NCBI lineage: Eukaryota > Metazoa > Chordata > Amphibia > Anura > Ranidae > Lithobates > Lithobates sylvaticus. The sequence continues at coordinate 245,342,404 of CM053029.1, read as the reverse complement.
GTGGGCTGGGGACTATAGAAGGGAAGTTTAATGCTACCGAGCATGCGTCGAATTGTTTCCGAGCATGCGTCGGAATTTTACGTGTCGGAATTGCATACACACGATCGGAAAATCCGATAGGAAGGTTTTCCGTCGGAAAAATTGAGAACAGGTTCTCAATCCAAAGTCCGTCGGAAATTCCGACAGAAAAAGACCGATGGGCATACACACGGTCGGAAAATCCGTTGAAAAGCTCCCATCGGACTGTTTCCATCGGAAATTCCGACCGTGTGTACGCCGCATAAGACATTAAGTGCATAAGGTGGACGGCGGCAGCACCCCCCCGCTTATCAGCTATCTTGTGCAAATATACATTAAGTGCATGCTTAAGGTGGACGGCGGCAGCACCCCCCGCATATAAGCTATCTTGTGCTAGTTTACATTAAGTGCATAAGGTGGATGATTGCTTATCAACTATAGTGTGCTATTTTACATCAGGTGGTCGGGGCACAACCCCCCACTTATCAACTTTAGTGTACTATTTTACAATAGGTGGTCGGCGGCAGCCCCCCCCCCCTATCAACTATATTGTACTTTTAATAAAGGTGGCCGGTGGCAGCACCCCCACCCCCCCCCCAGCTTATTAAATATTTTGTAGTATTTTACTTTAGGTGGTCGGAGGCATCACATTCAACAACCCCCCAGATTATTAACTATATTTTACTATTGGTAATCGGTGGCAGCAACAACCCCCCCCCCCCGCTTATCAACTATCATCAACTATCAAGTTTAACTTTCAGTGCCCATTTAGTGTATGTATTGTATACTGTATATAATTTGTATATATACTGTAGGGATGAGCCAAACACCCCCGGGTTCGGTTCGCACCAGAACCTTCGAACCGACCGAAAGTTCGCGCAAATTTTCGAACCCTATACGTTATAATGGACGCGAACGTTCGAAATCAAAAGTGCTAATTACAACGGCCAATATGCATGTTAATGTCATAAAACAGGTTTGGGGACCCGGGTCCTGCCCCAGGGGACATATATCAATGCAAAAAGAACTTTTAAAAACTAACGTTTTTTCGGGAGCAGTCATTTTAATGATGCATAAAGTGAAAAAAAAAATGTGAAATTTTCCTTTAAATATGGTACCTGGGGGGTGTCTAAAGTATGCCTGTGACGTGGCATGTGTTTCCCGTGTTTAGAACTGTCCTTGCACAAAATGACATTTGTAAAGGAAAAAAAAAGCCATTTAAAACCACTTGCGGCTTTAATGTCATGTCTTGTCCTGGCCGCCATATGGCTGAAAATCCTTGAGAAAAATGGCATGGCTACCCCATCACCCCCCCCCCCCCCACCCCAGCCCCTTTGGGTCTTGTATGGATATTAAGGGGGACCCCGCACCCAAAATAAAACCCTATACCTACAACCCTATATACTCTGAACAGCAGTATATAGGTGGTGCAAACAAGACACGGACTGTAGGTTTGTTCTTAAGTAGAATCTGAACAGGTACATTATGAAGTGTAGCTCCATCCCAAAAAAATCTATTTTTAAGCTTTTTGGAGAACATAGGGAGGGGTTATCACCCCTGTAACATTTGCTGTCTTTGCACATGTGTTCAGAACATGTCACCTCACTTTCCGTCCCAATGACAAATGTTTTTGGAAAAGTGGGGTTTTAATTGAAACAAGGATTGGTGATAAAGAATCAGTAGAGAGGAGATACCTTTTTTCCAAATTAAATCTAACAGGATAGAATTTCCCTTCCTAGGGGTAGATTTCCTCTCACTTCCTGTTTTCTCTTTCCATTTGCAAGTAGGAGTCGTTTGTAAGTTGGATGTTTGAAAGTAGGGGCCTGGCGTATATACTCTGCAGAAATTTGCCCTATTAGATGTTGGTGTAGCCACAAGACTGGTGGGCACAGGAATGGGCCCTGCTGTGAGTTAATAGATCAAGATTTGTACTTGCATGCACCTGTTGAACCGGGCAGAAAAATTGGCGGTGGTGGTGGTGGTGGACGGTGTTGCCACAAGACTGTAAGCTCTCACAGTTACTCTTGGTGGGCGCAGGAATGGGCCCTGCTGTGAGTTATTAGATCAAGATTTGTAATTGCATGCACCTGTTGAACAGGGCAGAAAAATTGGGCCTTTGGTGGTGGTGGTGGTGGTGGTGGACGGTGTTGCCACAATACTGTAAGCTCTCACAGTTACTCTTGGTGGGCGCAGGAATGGGCCCTGCTGTGAGTTATTAGATCAAGATTTGTAATTGCAAGCACCTGATGAACAGGGCAGAAAAATTGGGCCTTTGGCGGTGGTGGTGGACGGTGTTGCCACAAGACTGTAGGCCCTCATAGTTACTCTTGGTGGGCGCAGGAATGGGCCCTGCTGTGAACTATTAGATCAAGATTTGTAATTACCCGCCCCTGTTAAACAGGGGCTGAAAAATTGTGCCTTAGGCACTGGTGCTGGTGCCACAACACTGCAACCCCTCACAGATACTGTACTTGGAGCACAGCAGTCACACGTGTTGCGAAGCATTTTTTTTAAAAATTGTAAGTACACGCCCCTGTTAAACAGGGGCTGAAAAATTGTGCCTTAGGCACTGGTGCTGGTGCCACAACCCTGCAACCCCTCACAGATACTGTACTTGGACCACAGCAGTCACACGTGTTGCAAAGCATTTTTTTTAAAAATTGTAAGTACACGCCCCTGCTAAACAGGGGCTGAAAAATTGTGCCTTAGGCACTGGTGTGGTGGCATGGATCATTGAGGAGGAGGAAGAGGATAGTCAGTGAACATAAGAGGACAGTCACTCAGCATCAGCATAGGCAGTCTTGAAGGGATGTGACATTATAAATTATTCCGTTATATCCGCTTCAGGTGCCTGGTAGCTGGTGGTGATCCAAGACTGATTCATTTTGATGAAGGTCAGTCGATCAACCGAGGCGGTGGACAGGCGCACCCTATGATCGGTGACAAATCCTCCAGCAGCACTGAATGTGCGTTCGGAAAGAACGCTGGAGGCAGGACAGGCCAGTAGCTCAATTGCATACTGTGCAAGCTCTGGCCAGTGATCCATCCTCAGGACCCAGTAAGCCAGAGGATTTTCGGTGGGAAAGGTGTCCAAGTCTGACCTTGCCCCAAGGTATTCCTGCACCATGTATATCAGACGCTGGCGATGGTTGCTGGAACCGATCATACCTTGGGGCTGCGGACTAAAAAATTGTCTGAACGCATCGGTCAGACGTCCACCTTCCCCACCGCTCCTTCTGCTACTGACCAAAGCCTCAGCAACTCGTCGCCCAGGACCAGGAGTTTGTAACCTCCCAGTTTCTGGGAACGCGTTGCACAGACCTTTCTGCAAGGCCTCCCTGAGATGTCTCATCCTCTGCTCCCTCTGCGACGGCAAGATAAGGTCCGCAACCTTACCCTTGTACCGTGGATCAAGGAGAGTGGCCAGCCAGTAATGGTCCCTCTCCTTGATCCGAAGAACACGAGGATCCTTCCGCAGGCTTTGCAGGATCAGGGAGGCCATGCAGCGTAGGTTAGCTGAGGCATTCGGTCCGGAGTCTTCTGGGTCACTGAGGATGACATGATCGCCAGCCACCTCCTCCTAGCCACGTACAAGTCCACTGGTTTGTTGGGACTGTACATCATCCCTAAAAGACTGCTGCTGCTGATGCTGAGTGCCAGGCTCCACCTCCATGCTCACACAATCCTCCTCCTCCTCCTCCTCCTCATCCTCATCCTCTTCCTGTGTGATGGGTGGGACAGAAGGAACACTGTCCGGATAAAGGGGGCCTTGAGAGGCAAGGAAGTCCTCCTCTTCCTGCCTCTGTTCTGCCTCAAGTGCCCTGTCCATTATCCCACGCAGCGTATGCTCCAACAGGTGGACAAGAGGTACAGTGTCACTGATGCATGCACTGTCACTGCTCACCATCCTCGTGGCCTCCTCAAATGGTGAGAGGACAGTGCATGCATCCCTGATCATGCTCCACTGACGTGGGGAAAAAAAAACAAGCTCCCCTGACCCTGTCCTGGTGCCGTAGTCGCAAAGGTACTCATTGATGGCCCTCTGCTGCGTGTGCAGTCGCTGCAGCATGGCCAACGTTGAGTTCCACCTGGTGGGCATGTCACATATTAGGCAGATCTTGGGCAGGTTCAGCTCCTTTTGCAGCTCAGTCAGCCGAGCACTGGCATTATAAGATCGGCGGAAATGCACACAGACTTTCCTGGCCTGCCTCAGGACATCCTGTAAGCCTGGGAACCTGCCCAAGAACCGCTGCACCACCAGGTTGAGGACGTGAGCCATACAGGGCACATGGGTGAGCTGGCCCTGTCGCAGGGCGGAGAGGAGGTTGGTGCCATTGTCAGAAACGACCATTCCTGGCTTAAGCTGACGTGGCGTCAACCACCTCTCGGCCTGCCCCTGCAGAGCTGCCAGAACCTCTGGCCCAGTGTGGCTCCTGTCCCCCAAACACACCAGCGCAAGCACGGCATGGCATCTTTTTGCCTGCGTACTTGCGTAGCCCCTTGTACGCCTACGGAGCACCGCTGGTTCCGAGGACAGAGCACTGGAGGAAGAAGAAGAGGAGGGGGAGGAGGAGAGAGGTGTGTCACAACCAGTAGCAGTAGTAGCGTTTTGGAGGCGTGGTGGCGGAACAACCTCCAACACTACTGCACCTTGTCCTGCATCCCTCCCAGCTGCCAATAGAGTGACCCAATGGGCCGTGAAAGAAAGGTAACGTCCCTGTCCATGCCTGCTGGACCATGAGTCAGCGGTAATATGCACCTTACCGCTGACCGCCCTGTCCAGCGAGGCATGGACATTGCCTTCCACATGCCGGTAGAGAGACGGAATCGCCTTTCGTGAGAAAAAGTGGCGTTTGGGAACCTGCCACTGAGGAACCGCACATTGAACAAACTCACGGAAGGGGGCCGAGTCTACCAACTGAAAAGGCAGCAGTTGAAGTGCTAGCAATTTAGCCAAGCTAGCATTCAACCGCTGGGCATGTGGATGGCTGGGAGTGTACTTCTTTCGACGGTCCAGCAGCTGGGGCAGGGAAATTTGCCTGGTAGAATCGGACGTCGGTGTACTGCAAGTACTTGGTTGTGACACACCTAATTCTACACCTTCAGTCCTCTCACAGCAGCTTTCAGAGAGGACTGAAGGTGTACTGGGGATGGAGATCCCAGCTGATGAGGAGCAAGGAGAGGTCCGCTTAGTTCTTTGGTGTGGGTCTTTTATGTGTGCCTGCCAACGAGCTGCATGGCAGGTCGACATATGTCTGCTCATGCTTGTGGTGCCCAAGCGGCTGATGTTTTGGCCACGCGAGATACGCTTGAGACAAATATTGCAAATAGCAGTGGTGCGATCTGATGCACTCGTCTCAAAAAAGGCCCACACCAAAGAACTTTTCTGATAACGTGCAGAGGCAGCGCCCTGCACAGGCGGAGCTCTGCGGTGTTGTACAGTTGCTGTGCTGGCCTCTACCTGGCCTCCAGGGGGCATCCTGCCTCGTTGGACATGTGACGCCGCATCCTCCTCCTCCTCGTCCTCTCTCCCTTCAGGCACCCACGTGGAGTCAGTGACCTCATCATCCCCTCCCTCTTTACCACTAGAGCAAACCTGGCAGTAAGCTGCAGCTGGTGGAACAGTACTGCCAGATTCCTCAAGCTGGGTATCATCATCCGAGCCTTCGAATCGTTGGGCATCCTCCTGGAGCATGTACCCAACACTGTGCTCAAAGAGTTCGGGGGACTCCTCAGGAGGACATGGTGGGTCTAGGGAAGGGGTGGCTGATGATGCCATTGAGTACGCGTTGGCAGCTGCTCTGCCAGTACCCTGAGCCTGGGTGAGAGAGGATGAGGAGGATGAGGAGGGCTTGGTCATCCATTCTACCAAGCCTTCAGCATGATGCGGCTCCACATGTCCAGCTGCCGAAAACAAAGACGCGCGTGTCCCATGGCCACGTGCTGATGACGATGCACGACCACGTCCACGAGCCTGCCTGCCCTGGGTTCTTGGCTCTGCACGCTCTGCCTCCCCTTGGCGGTCTTCCAGCCATTGTAGTCGGTAGTCCTGTGGGTGCTGCTGAGAAGAATATATAGGAGCTCTGTGTGATGCCACTAACACACTAGAAGTCCTATGGGTGCTTCTGCAAAGAAAATATAGGAGCTCTGTGTGATGCCACTAACACACTAGAAGTCCTGTGGGTGCTGCTGAGAAGAAAATATAGGAGCTCTGTGTGATGCCACTAACACACTAGAAGTCCTATGGGTGCTTCTGCAAAGAAAATATAGGAGCTCTGTGTGATGCCACTAACACACTAGAAGTCCTATGGGTGCTTCTGCAAAGAAAATAGAGGATCTCTGTGTGATGGGACTAACACACTTCAAGTCCTATAGGTGCTTCTGGGAACAAAATATAGGATCTCTGTGTGATGGGACTAACACACTTCAAGTCCTATGGGTGCTTCTGTGAACAAAATATAGGATCTCTGTGTGATGGGACTAACACACTACAAGTCCTATGGGTGCTTCTGGGAAGAAAATATAGGTCTGTGTGATGGGACTAACACACTTCAAGTCCTATAGGTGCTTCTGGGAACAAAATATAGGATCTCTGTGTGATGGGACTAACACACTAAAAGTCCTATGGGTGCTTCTGGGAACAAAATATAGGATCTCTGTGTGATGGGACTAACACACTACAAGTCCTATGGGTGCTTCTGGGAAGAAAATATAGGTCTGTGTGATGGGACTAACACACTTCAAGTCCTATAGGTGCTTCTGGGAACAAAATATAGGATCTCTGTGTGATGGGACTAACACACTTCAAGTCCTATGGGTGCTTCTGTGAACAAAATATAGGATCTCTGTGTGATGGGACTAACACACTACAAGTCCTATGGGTGCTTCTGGGAAGAAAATATAGGTCTGTGTGATGGGACTAACACACTTCAAGTCCTATAGGTGCTTCTGGGAACAAAATATAGGATCTCTGTGTGATGGGACTAACACACTTCAAGTCCTATAGGTGCTTCTGGGAACAAAATATAGGATCTCTGTGTGATGGGACTAACACACTTCAAGTCCTATAGGTGCTTCTGGGAACAAAATATAGGATCTCTGTGTGATGGGACTAACACACTTCAAGTCCTATAGGTGCTTCTGGGAAGAAAATATAGGTCTGTGTGATGGGACTAACACACTTCAAGTCCTATAGGTGCTTCTGGGAACAAAATATAGGATCTCTGTGTGATGGGACTAACACACTACAAGTCCTATGGGTACTTCTGGGAAGAAAATATAGGTCTGTGTGATGGGACTAACACACTTCAAGTCCTATAGGTGCTTCTGGGAACAAAATATAGGATCTCTGTGTGATGGGACTAACACACTACAAGTCCTATGGGTGCTTCTGGGAAGAAAAATATAGCTCTGTGTGATGGGACTAAACACACTTCAAGTCCTATAGGTGCTTCTGGGAACAAAATATAGGATCTCTGTGTGATGGGACTAACACACTTCAAGTCCTATAGGTGCTTCTGGGAAGAAAATATAGGTCTGTGTGATGGGACTAACACACTTCAAGTCCTATAGGTGCTTCTGGGAACAAAATATAGGATCTCTGTGTGATGGGACTAACACACTTCAAGTCCTATAGGTGCTTCTGGGAACAAAATATAGGATCTCTGTGTGATGGGACTAACACACTTCAAGTCCTATAGGTGCTTCTGGGAAGAAAATATAGGTCTGTGTGATGGGACTAACACACTTCAAGTCCTATAGGTGCTTCTGGGAACAAAATATAGGATCTCTGTGTGATGGGACTAACACACTACAAGTCCTATAGGTGCTTCTGGGAAGAAAATATAGCTCTGTGTGATGGGACTAACACACTTCAAGTCCTATAGGTGCTTCTGGGAACAAAATATAGGAGCTCTGTTTGCTGCCAGTGCCTGCCACGAACACACTATAAGTCCTATAGGTGCTTCTGGGAACAAAATATAGGAGCTCTGTTTGCTGCCAGTGCCTGCCACGAACACACTACAA